>OX940913.1:1203750-2407500 GCA_954871355.1 Cabera pusaria
TATATATTAATATATATATATACAAGAATAAACAAGAATTGCTCGTTGGTATTAGATTGTATGTCTCTTCTGAATTGGTGTCAATAAAGAGTATTTGTATTGTATTTGTCCCCAGGTCTGACTCTCGGCGACTACGTGAAGTGGGAGGAATGGTGGTACAAGTACCAGGAGTGGCTCGAGAGGGAACGCGCCTACGAGCGGTGGGCAGAGGGGGAGAGTAGACCGGTTAGTAGATCTGTACTTAGTTATATATTAGGTTTTTAGGGTTACGCACTTCAAAAGGATATAAACTGGCCAAGTGCAAGTCGGACTCGCACTCGTAGGGTTCCGTAACACAGTAGAGTATTCTATAACTTTGATTTTTCGCAACTACAAAAATAACTTTGTTCTTCATAGTGTTTGTATGAAAAACAAAGTTATACTTGCGGTCGCTATATCTCAACAACTGCTGACTGTATCTCGTTCAAACCAATTTTCGTTGAAAGTTTTTATTGAGATCTACAGAATATTTTTTTTTACTTACTTTAGAAGTTAGAGGGGGGGGGGGGCACACATTTTGCCACTTTAGACGCGCCTATCTTTGAAATGATTGACTTTGAGATAAAATGATTTTAGAAACCTCAATGTCATTTTTAAAGACCTATCCATAGATACCACACACGTATAGGTTTGACGAAAAAATTTTTTTTTGTTCCAGTTCCATGTATGCCCCCCTTAAACTATTATATTTTTTATTTTTGTATTTAAATCGGAAAGCGGTTTACAGAATACATCTACCTACCAAGTTTCACTTCTGTAGTCATAATATTTTCGGAATAAAATGGCTGTGACATACGGACGGACAGACAAGGCGAATCTATAAGGGTTCCGTTTTTTGCCATTCGGCTACGGAACCCTAAAAAGGAACCCTTATAAGATCATTGTTGTCCGTCTGTCTATCTGTTCGTCTGTCAAGACCCTTTATCTCAGGAACCCGTAAAGGTATCAAGATGAAACTTTATCAAATACTCAGATCTACGGTCTCTTTTGGCTGTAAAAACATTAACTTGTAAGTCGACGCAATCAAAAGATTTGGCCGTTTATGTCGCATATTTTGCGATTTCATAAGGTAATCAAAACCGATAGGGTACTTACTTCCTGTTGACCTAAAATCATGAAATTTGGAAGGAAGCAAGGTCTTGAAGCACTTATATAGGAATTAATCTGAAAACCGTAAATATGTAGTTTAATACTTAACTAAAAAAAGTTAATTTACTAAAACAAACTTATTATGTGTTGTTACGTTAGTTCTCTAACCTAGTCTGCGAAGTTGTTACGGAAGCCTCTTATCCGGTTTTTTTTTAGGGTTCCGTCATAGAAAAGATAATAATACTACGTATAGAACGGACACTCTGTTCCCCCCACCAATCCGGGCTACCTCACCTCGCCACCGATTCTGATTTGTCGAGGCGCCAGTCTGAGCAAGGACGCCATACGCGCACGACTACAGAACAATACTACCTCACGAGGAGAAGAACATCAACTTCATACATGTATGAATATAAAACACAGAAATATTAATAAGTATTATGGAATATTTCTGTGGGACTGGGTAGACACAGGAGGTTCACATTTACGTAGTTTCTGTATAATATATTTACTAATACACTTATATTTGTATACCTAACTATATATTCGTATTTTAGACTTCATTTTTATGAATAAAACAACGATATACTCGTGCGTAAATAAACCTTTCTTAATAATTTATTTATCTCTGTCGCTTTTTCAAATCAAGTAACTTAAGTATATGAAATGTCTCTACCTAACTCTACACTATTCAAATAACGTAATCAAATATTTAGAAGATTTTAGTTTGTAAACATTTTCGCAACTGTTTCACTCGCACGCGTATCGGTCTTCGTTCGCAGACAAGTGTCTTAGTTATGGCGCTTCGCGTTGAGTAAATGAGAATAATTTTATTATCTATGTACTTTAGAAACCATAGCGAAGTACTGGCTAGCAAGTCTAAACCGACTTCAAAATGAAGTAGGTTCTTACGGTGTAGAAAAACGACGTGTGTAGTGTCTGTGTCGGTGTCACAGTGTCGGTCGTTGAAACGCTAGTTTGTATGGAGATTTAGTCGAGTGTCCGGGGTGTGGTTCCGTAGCCGAATATAATAATAGTCCGTATGTCACAGCCATTTTATTCCGAAACTGTTAGGACTACAGAATTGAAACTTGGTAAGTAGATGTATTCTGTGAACCGCTTTCCTATTTTTATACAAAAATAAAAAATATAAAAGTTTAAGGGATATGGATGGATACATCCATATCCATAATATCATGATACATGGAACTGAAACAAAAAAAAGTTTTTTCTTCAAACCTATACGTGTGGGATGTCTATATAGGTCTGTCTGGATAGGTCTTTAAAAATGACATTGAGTTTTCTAAAATCATTTTTTCTCAAAGTCAATCATTTGAAAGATAGGCGCGTCTAAAGTGGTAAAATGTGCGTGTCCCCCCCCCCCCCCCCCCCCCTCTAACTTTTAAAGTATGGGAGTGAAAAATCCAAAAAAAAAATGCTTTAATCTCAATAAAAACTTACAACGAAAATTGGTTTAAACGAGATACATTCAGCAGTTTTTGAGATATGGCGACCGCAATGATAACTTTGTTTTTCATACAAATACTATGGAAAACAAAGTTAATTTTTTTAGATGCGAAAAATCATAGTTATAGAATACTTTACTGTGTTACGGAACCCTACGAGTGCGAGTCCGACTTGCACTTGGCCAGTTTATTTTTAAGTGAATTTTCTTTATGCGCACTGGTGTAAAGTTTGCCGGAAGTGACGTAGCGTCACGGTACGAAGGCAGCGGAAGTCACGTAAGCGTCATGTTATATTTTATATTTATAAACGCCCTCTATTGAAGAACGGCGTCACTACGAAGACGTATTCGGTATAGTTCAACAGATGGAGTTGTACAAAAAAAATAAAAACCGGCAAAGTCGAGTTGGACTCGCCCACCGAGGCTTCCGTACCAACGTTGGTTAGTACCAATTAGGCTAGACCTCTAAATTGTATTAGCGCCCATATAACTCAGATGCCTACCTTAATTGGCGTTAACTATGAATGTATGGGGATACCCTTTAATTTTCAACTTGTTTATTTTTTGGCATTTTTCCTTTATTTGTGCTGTAAGACCTTGCTTCTTGTAAACTGTTAAACACAATCCAAAATTTCATCGTACCGACGGGACTCGAACCCGCACCCCCCGGATTACATGTCCAGGTGCTCTGCCAATTAAGCCACGGTTCGATCCATCGATACGACGAAATTAGTGGATTGCATTTGTTAACCCAATTATGCATTGGTGGCGCCATCTATGACTACTTATTACGTAAGTTAATCATTCGGAAGAAATCATTACAGTTTTCAAATCCGACGAGAGATGTTGCACTGCCTAAATCAAATATTATGTTTCTTTGAAGTGTCTCACACTTTATATTTTTGTAAATTGTTAAACAAATAAAAACAAACAAACAAATAAATTGTTACCTTGCTTCTTGCCAAATTTCATGATTCTAGGTCAACGGGAAGTACCCTATAGGTTTTCGACCCTAAACCTATAGGGTACTTCCGGTTGACCTAGAATTGTCAATTTTGGTCAAAAGCAAGGTATTACAGCACCTCATATAAAGGAAAAATTCCGAAAAATAAAAAAAGTTGAAAATTAAGGTAAATGTTGGTACTTACAAGTTTTCGCGAAAATCTAAATTTGCCCATATCTTTTTATCGTATTGACTCAGGACCATGATTTTAATACATCTAATAGGGACTATAGACTTTTCTGTATCTGGTATAAATTTCAACTGGCTAGGTCCACCCGTTTCTGAAAAAATCGGTGGTGACACACGGACAGACAAGAAAGTGATTTTATAAGGGTTCCTTTTTTACCTTTTGAGGTGCGGTACCCTAATAATTGTGTTAATTATGATGTTGAGAAATAAATTAAATGAACTTGAAGTTTCGCTTCTAACGCGTAGCTTCCTACGCACCCGGTTATAGTGCAGTTTAACTTTAATACGTTGAATTTGAAAATGTGTAATGTTTCTGTATGTATCTGTGTCCAGGGTCGGCGCGACAGGCGGCGCAAGGGCGGGCGGCACAGACGCAGCTGAGGGGGCGCCGCCCCCGCCGCGGTCCTCGCTGTGGACCTCGCGCAGGGGGCGCCGCGCAACTAACGCGGCACTCTCTACATACACTGTACACGGTACGTCACTGTATATATATATATATATATTTTATCCTATAGGCTAGCGTTTCACCACTATCTCACCTGTTGATAGGTGATTATACGGTCGAAGATGGTAAGCACGCTAGGCCTAGAATGAGAACTGACTCTCAAGGATAGCTGCCGGAACACATTAGCTGTTTTGGCGACAGATTTTCTAACTTTTTTGACTTTATAATTGTACTGTACAACTGTACTCGGTATGTCACTGTATATAATTGTACTGTACACTCTATATCACTGTATATTATTGTACTGTACAACTGTACTCGGTATGTCACTGTATATAATTGTACTGTACAACTGTACTCGGTATGTCACTGTATATAATTGTACTGTACACTCTATATCACTGTATATAAATGTACTGTACAACTGTACTCGGTATGTCACTGTATATAATTGTACAGTACACGGTATGTCACTGTACTCGTATATACAACACTAAATTGTGATGACCACAGATAACTAAATGGAGTCATCAGTCACTGTTACTGAATATATCTAAGTAGATAAAACTTAAAAAATACATTTGCATGGTGGTAGGACACTGTCTAGTGTCCGCTTGGCCAGCTACTACCGTCAAGCTGAAAATTCTGTCGACAAACACTTCTGACAGATGTCCTTGACAGGTGGTAAGAGCATTATATCGTTGTTCCATCTAACTTACTTACACAGTTAAACTATGCTATTCTGTCCCTAATCTTCTCAGCTCTTTATTTATTGCAAGTTACTCTTAAATATGAATTAGTAATACCCTTACTTAATATTAATAAGATTTTTTTTCTTTTCAGAACCATCAAAAGGAACCTAGCATAAATCTGGATGATCTGACATTCGGTGATAAAACCTTTGGTAAAGAAAATACCACAGTATTCTTAACACATCATTTTAAATATAGATAATATTAGTTAAACTGTACTTAAAAAAAGCTTACTCGCAATGTGGGTTGCACATTACAAGTAGTCTTGTTAACCTCCAACCAAGCTAAATATGCTTGTGTCTGGAGTGGGTTCACGTCAATAGTGCTATGGGTGGGGATCGAACTCACGACCTTTCGATCGCCTTATTCATTTGGCTATTGCCGCTTGAATAGAAGAATTGATCTGTCTATGAGATAGAAATGGTTTTTATTTATTTTTCTCTATATGTAATTTGATGTTTGTAGCCTTTTGTCGGTTCATCTCGGGTAGAAATCGGTCTTTACCGTCGGGTGCTACGTTTCGGTTCCGTGTAAACCGGGCATTCAGTGTAATTTAAAAGTGAAATTATGGACATTTTGTAGATTACATATTACTAAATTAGTGTTTATTTTGTAGAATATTAATTAACTTAAAATAATGTTCTATTGAAACTGTTTATTTGAAAGGTTAAGAAATGTTGAGTATTTGATTTATTATGAAGAAAGAATCACAGAGGCGTTTTCAAAAGGAAAAGAAAAATTCGACATATAACACTGGAACATAATATTTGATTTAAGCAGTGCGACATCTCTCGTCGGATCTGAAAACTAATGATTTCATCCGAATGATTAAATTCTTCTTCTAAATAGTTATCACAGATGGCGCCACCAATACATAATTTGTTAAAATGTAATCCAATAGCTTTGTAGTATTAATAGGATCGTACTGTAGCTTGGAAGCAATGTTTGCTAATTGAGGCGCTGGTTCAAATTTCGTCGATACGATGACATTTTGGATTGTGTGTAACAATTTACGTACAGATTTCGCTGTCACTGTCAAGAAGAGGCAAGAATGTTTAGAGGGTTAATTTTCGATACTCTGCCAGTAATTAGCTAAATAATGAACTGTAATATATCGTGTTTGATTTTTGCATTAGTTTGGCTGAGTTGCAACATCTTACACTAACTCTAACAAACGTCAAGAGGCAGTCAAACTCCATACAAAAACGCCGATTATAGTTACGGTTACGGTTAAAGTAAGATGGTGCAACTGAGCCTAAGGGCAAGTTTCACGGGTTCCTGATAGCGCTGATATGAAAAAATCTGACAGCTTTTATATGGTGTTATGTCTCGGATAACTATCTAACGCATTGTCAGGAACCGGTGAAACTGGCATATAATATACATATATAATATATACTGGCATTAATTCTATGTACTGTGTACGTTGACACGTACAATGTCGTCAAGAACGGCAGCTTATTTTTTATTTTGCTAATTACTGGCAGAGTATTTAAAAATTGACTGCTAAAAATTCTTGCCTCTTCTTCACGGTGAGAGAGAAATGAGTTTTTCTTTTTCCTTTTGAAAACGCCTTATAGCCGCCAAGTAACTGGCAGGTTCCAAAGTCATTCTCAAAGGTGCAGGCTTAATTCCTTCCAAACATAGTTTCAATATGTATATCTTCTTTAAAGTTTAGTGCTTCAATAAGAGTCTGTTCACTCGTCGCGGTCAGATCTGACTCTTAAGATTTATTTAGATTATAATTGTGATGTATATAGCAACTAAAATTATGTATGTTATTTATAACATAGAAATTTATATTATCTTCTAGTATTAGAGCAAAAGCGCACTAGCGGCCAGCAGCGAACCGCGGTAGCATTTATCCGGCCGGATAGTGAAAACAAGGCCGGATACCGGATATTCGTTTTATCTCTAGTAAATTTCAAAAAGTTCTCATTATTTTACACAAGGCAAATCATACCACAATAGGTTATGGACACCGTTTATTTTTGTAATCACATCCATAGTTTCTTTCCATACTTAAAATTAACAAGTGGCAAATTGTGGTGAGCTCATAGACGTAATATAAAAAGATGGTGTACTGCAGATGCTTTGACAAATTCTATGTAATCCGTATGTTCTGACAATAAGGTTGTAATTGCTTTGTAGAACAAAACGGCCCAATTGAGAGACACCCGGGTGGGAGTGTGTCCTTGTCTAACAACCTGCTAGTCCTATATATGTTCTATACTATATGTATAGTTTATATATAAGTTGTCCATACAAAAGAAAGAGACAAACTCCGTTCAAGGTCGGTCTACGCAGTCGAGTTTAATATTAAGTAGAAAGTCTTTCAATTAAACTGATCGCATCATGTAACGCATGCACGAATATCCGGTAGCCGGATATCCGGCCAAACAACTGTCCGTTTCATCTCTAATTTATAGTAGCACTTTATAAAACTTCAAGAAACATGTTTTATAGATATAACAGTCTTAAATGTATTTGTGTATGGATTTAGCAAAACAAGCTATTTAAATGTTTATTATATAAGTAACATAAAAAATGATCAATGTGTATAGAAAATAATTATTATAAATATTGTCTAACTTGTGTACGGATGTACCAGTAATCTCAGATACGTGCTTATTTATATAGACATTAAATTATAATGAAAAGTGTTGGTGTTTTATTTACTCATATTGTTTAGACACACATACATAAAATCACGATTTTAGGGTTCCGTAGCCGAATGGCAAAAACGGAACCCTTATAGATTCGTCATGTCTGTCTGTCCGTCCGTATGTCACAGCCATTTTATTCCGAAACTGTTAGGACTGCAGAATTGAAACTTAGTAGAAAGATGTATTCTGTGAACCGCTTTCCGATTTTTATACAAAAATAAAAAATATAAGCGTTTAAGGGGGGGCATCCCAAATACATGGAACTGAAACAAAAAAAATGTTTTTCTTCAAACCTATACATGAGGGGTGGGGTCTATGGATAGGACTTTAAAAATGACATTGAGGTTCCTAAAATCATTTTTCTCAAAGTCAATCATTTGAAAGATAGGCGCGCCTAAAGTGGTAAAATGTGTGACCCCCCCTCTAACTTTTAAAGTATGGGAGTGAAAAATAAAAAAATATATATGCTTTAGATCTCAATAAAAACTAACAACGAAAATTGGTTTGAACGAGATACAGTCAGCAGTTTTTGAGATATGGCGACCGCAAAGATAACTTTGTTTTTCATACAAACACTGAAAATCAAAGTTAATTTTTTAGTTGCGAAAAATCATAGTTATAGAATACCTTTACTGTGTTACGGAACCCTACGAGTGCGAGTCCGACTTGCTCTTGGCCAGTTTATTTTACGTTTGGTAGGCAGACTTTTTGGTTGGGTAGACTACTTCTTTCCACATGCTACGATTCTGACATACAGCCTCATTCGCGAGCTCTTTCATACATGCTCACCGTATATTACTTTTTTTTAAATGATGGCTCCACACAATTAGTGTATTTACCCCGTGTTATTAAAATTCTCCAAGTTTCTGTGAATTCAAGTCAGTCACATTTCAGGTCAAATTAAAGTCTAGTCCAGTTGTGGAATCCAAAGATAGAGTGGTGGAGTTTACTGAATATTTTCAGAGGAATTTGGTATGAACGCAAAAAAGTCATGTTTTTCAACGTTGTGCTGTTTCCCTACGCTCGCACACATTTACCGGCACTGGTTAAGTTTTAGAAAAAAATACAATGAGAGCTCACACTTTTTCAGTACTTTTGACTATACTATTCTTTATTGTTTACACAAAAACTGAGTATTTTACACACTAGAGTTTAAGGCGATTGCTACAAGATCTTGCATGACAAAACATTGTTGTGAAGACAAATAATTCACCCTGGCTATTTCTCTCTCGCTCACACGTGAGAACATCTGTCAAACACTAAAATCAATGAAGAAAGGAGCAATACATGTTTTTAGAGCTTACTAGCAACGTGGGTTGCACATTACTAGTCCACTCAAAGCTAAATATGCTTCTCTGCAGGGCAAGCATGGCAAGGGGACTATTTTGTCTTGCCACCTATCCGTGGTTTGTTTGGTGGAGAAGGCAAATTATAAGTAAAGTTTTTCTACAATTATAAACGCCCGCTGACTTTTAATCAATTCTTTTTTTAAACTTTTTAATACGAAACAAAATCAAAACTCGGGGTTAAATTTCACCAAACGTTTAAATTGTTGTGTTGATCTCCTGTCAGTGGCGAAAAACAGGGAAATAATTTTGTCTTTCCCCCGGGGATAAGGCCATGCTAGCCCTGGAGTGGATTCACGTCAATAGTGAAATGGGTTGGGGTTAAACTCACAACCTCTAGTTCGCTAGGCCGTTTCAATCAATCAATTTTATTTGTCAGAAGATACCACTATACTCCCATCTACGGTAGATACAAAGATATGCAAGGGTGTCATAGCCGATTTAAGATTCCCGTATACATTCTTATCCCTTAAGGCAAACAAATATTTAAATTATATTATACTTGCAGCCCGCCCCGGCTTCGCACGGGTAGAACATATATGCCTACAAAATTTGCATCAGTTTGTTGCATCGAATATAAAATATGAACACATTTAACAACCATCGTCATATTTCATCCAATTTACACAAAACCTTAACGAATTATGCACCCAAAACCTTCCTCATAAACACTCTGGCTATTGGTAAAACCGCATGATAATCCGTTCAGTAGCTATTGAGATTATTGCGAACAGACAGACAGACAGACGCAGTGATGAACTTTGTTTTATAATACTTACGTATTGATATTGGACGGCCCTTTGGCGTAAAGGATAGTTACCCTGATTCTGACCCGACGGTCGTTGGTTCTAATCCTAGCTATATACCTACCAATGAAAGTTTTATGTGCATTCATGAACCATGAGTTTTCGTACAGTGGTAGTGGAATCATTAAATCTACCAAAAAGTAGCTTACCACCAAGGAGTACATCTGCCGCCGTAACCTTACGGCGTTCCCCGACGCAAAATGTAGGGGTAATATACATTTAACGTGTGTATCTGTGTGTCTGTCTGTAGCATCTTAGCACCTAACCGGATGAACCGTTTTTGTTTTTATTATTGATCGTTTTTTTTTTGTTTGATACTTCATCGAGAGTTTTCTTAGCTTTGATTCATGAAAATTCGTTCAATCGTTATAAAATTATGAGCTTTTTTCTAGTTAATTGCGCTATGAAATCAACTTTCATAGGTCTGATCAATTCGAAAATCTTCTTCAACGATATTGTAAGAACATGGAAGCCTCCTGGACTCTACAGAATACTCAAATCCTCACCAACTTACAGCTCAGATTTTAAATGTCGTGTTTAGAGTCATTGGAAAAAGCTATTATACATAGATCAGTCGGGGTGGTTTAAAATATTATATCATATTATTATATATATAGATGAATATTATTTTATACAATAGATCATATTATTATACGATATTGACTTCAAATTGATTGTGATCGGTGGGGATCTACAGCATAGCTAAGCTTATAATAATATTTTCTAAGTAACTATGACCTAATCTGTGGTTTCACTGCAAATATTTTATTAATTTTGCGATGCGTGTTTGTGAAATTCGTGATATCTTCTAGAGTTTTCATTTGAATTATATACTGTAAGGGACAATTTTAATCTATAATATGTGGCCAAGCTAATTAACGTAATTATTTGGATAAGGATTAATACTATATACTTGAAAATAGCCTTGGAAGTTATGTAATATTTTTTAACAAAAATTTTAAGATTAAGTTGGTTACTGTGAGTCAACCTTAAGAGAAAGACATATGCTGTCGCGGACTTTTATGTAGGTCTTATTAAGTTGTACAACTCTTGCATAGAAAAAATTCTTCTATCTATTTTCAATTAAGCAGCGTTCGTAAGAAACGCGTTTTTTCGACCGTTTATTTGCCGACTTAGGTTGCAAATTAGGTCTCCACGAATGTACCTTTGATTTAAACGGGATAATATATAGCCTATTTTCATTCCGAAAGTCCATTCTATGTTAATACATACATATTCACTAATTTTTTTCTTCACTAATGTGAAAGAATTTTTTAAATCGGTTCAGTAGTTTTTGAGCTTACTCATTACAAACATACAAAAATACAAATGTTCTCTCTTTATAATATTAGTATAGATAAAGGTTAAGTTAATTATAAAGTTAGTACTTATTCAGAATTACAATTAATGCTAAACTAATGGCAAGTCAATGACAATTATTATTATGTCCGGAATTTCTCTAATCAACATTTTCCTTCGAGCTTTTACCAATGGAGATGTTAACGTTGTAATCCGCAAACATTTTTTTCTGCCGATACTTACGGGGGACGAGGTAAACACGCATTGCACCCACACAAATCACTCACTTTAACGATCCCACACTCTTGCTTGAAACACGCACACAGTATTAAAAATACAGCGTAGTTACACACGCTCATATGGCCAATAATGGCTAAATGGCCAGCAGAGAGGTACGCTTTGCGTTAACATCTCCATTGGTAAATGCTCGAAGACATTTTCAAAGTTTTTATCACTCAAATAGTCATTAATAGAATAGTAGCATTTTTTTATTCATATTGATTGTAGATAGATCTTAAAATTAACGAAGTTGCTCTCCTTTAGGATAATTGGTAATTTGTTATATATTATTGGAGGCGTTTCTTCTTATTGTATTCCAGAACAATGGCCGTTGTACCGCAATTTCATATTTTTATTTAACCGACTTCACAAAAAGAAGGAGGTTCTCAATTCGTCTGTGTCATATTTTAAGTCTCCGGAGTTTATGCAACCTCCATTGAATATAATCTTTTTTTTAAATATATAGTCTAGTGTTTGACCACTATCTCACTTGTTGGTGATGATGCGGTCGAGGATGGTAGTACGCTAGGCCTAGAATGGGAACTGGCTCTCAAGGATAGCTGCCGCAACACATTAGATGTTTGGTGACAGATTTTTTAACTTGAGGGCGGTAGCTGGCCAGGCGGACACTAGATAGTGTCCTACCACCATGCGAGGGTTAGGGGTTTTTTTACAAGCTTTTATTTAACTTGCAATGTATGTATGTATGTAACTATGTATGTTCGGGTGGTATCTTGGAAGCTAAATTAGACCCACTTCCCGATGTCCGATTGGACTCAAATTTGGTGTACTTATGTATCTTCGTTGACAATACAATGATATGGCACCATGGAGCTGGTCTATTGATGGAGACGGAAGGTGGCCACGGCATCTCTGTGATAAATCAACGTAACCCTGCCGAGTTTGGGCTCGATTGATTCGTCTTGAAGAGAACTTTACACCTAGATGATATTTAGCGACTGGTGATGAAGCTGGAAGGTGGCCATGGCATTTCTGTTATAAAGCAACATAGCCCCACCGAGTCGATTGATTTTCCTTGAAGAGCACTTTACCCATATTCACATGAAATATCCGTGGAATATTTTAAAATATCACATCATCATCAGCCTGTATCAGTCCACTGCTGGACATAGGCCTCTCCCAAGATGCGCCACTGAGCCCGATCTTCGGCTCTTCTCTTCCAGTCACTGCCCACCGCTTTGCGTATGTCGTCGCTCCACCTGGTCACAGGACGTCCTACGCTACGTTTGCCGATTCGCGGTCTCCACTCTAGGACAAGTCTGCCCCAACGGTTATCAGCCCTGCGGCAGATATGACCAGCCCACTGCCACTTCAGCTTGCTAATCCGTTGAACTATGTCGATAACTTTAGTTCTCTGGCGAATTACTTCGTTCCTGATTCGATCCCGCAGAGAAATACCGAGCATAGCTCTCTCCATAGCTCGCTGAGCGACTTTAAACTGGTGGACCAGTCGGACTGTGAGTGTCCACGTCTCGGCTCCGTATGTCATCACAGGTAGGACGCACTGGTTAAAGACTTTTGTCTTTAGACACTGTGGTATAGGCGACGAGAAGACTCGACGGAGTTTTCCGAATGCTGCCCAGCCCAGCTGAATTCTTCTCTGGATTTCCTTCTCGAAGTTATGTTTGCCTAGTTGGAGCGTTTGCCCTAGGTAAACATACTTAGTGACAACTTCGAGTGGGATTCCATCTACGGCAATCGGTTCCGGAACAACGTGCTCGTTGTACATGACTTTGGTTTTGTCCAAATGAATTTGGACAAATCCGGAGACCGATGAAATGAATGAAAATGAATCCGGAGACCGATGCTACGAGAAGAATCAGCTAGGCCATTCAACATCCTTTGTAGGTCCTGCAGCGTCTCTGCCATAATGACGATGTCATCTGCAAATCGTAAGTGAGAGATGTACCTGCCGTTGATGTTAATGCCACGATCATTCCAGTCCAGCGTCTTAAACATATCCTCCAAGGCGTTAGTGAACAGTTTCGGGGATATGACGTCCCCCTGTCTCACTCCTCTACGCAAGTGGACATGTTTAGTTCGCTGGTTCTGTACTTGTACAGTCATCGTTGCGGCATTATATAGACATATCATCACTTCGATATATCGCCAGTCGACTTGGCAACGCTGCAAGGACTCGAGAACAGACCAGGTTTCGATTGAGTCAAAGGCCTTCTCATAGACCACAAATGCTAAGCACAGGGGCCGATTATACTCTTCGGTCTTCTGTACAATCTGCCGCACCGTGTGGATGTGGTCTATGGTGCCGTAACCGCTTCGAAACCCAGCCTGTTCCGGAGGTTGAAACTCGTCGAGTCTTCGCGCAAGACGGTTCGTGATGACCCTTGAAAACAGCTTGTAGACATGGCTCAGAAGCGAAATCGGGCGATAGTTTTTCAATAGGGTTTTGTCTCCTTTTTTGAAAAACAAAACCACCATGCTTCTGTTCCATGCCTGTGGAGTTCTCCCAGTAAAAATAACGGAATTAAATAGCTGCTGAAGCTGTTGAACTGCTGGAGCTCCTCCGGCTTTTAAAAGCTCCGTTGTGATTCCGTCTTCTCCTGGGGCTTTTCCATTTTTGAGTTGTTTAAGGGCCATCACGATTTCGTCTCGGCTAATTTCGGGCAGATCTTCTGTGAAGTGGCGGGTTAAGGTGGCTCTAGAATCCTCAGTATCGGGTTCGGGCCTTGAAGCATGCGATGCGTAGAGCTTGCCGTAGAAGTCTTCAACTTCCGACAGAATCTCCGGCTTGGATGCGACGACGTTCCCCGTTGACGTTGTCAGCTTTGTGAGGTGGCTTCTACCCAGAGGCTGGACGAACACTTTCGACCCCCGATTCTGCTCAATTGATTCTTTAATCAAGAGCGTGTTAGAGGATCGGAGGTCGCGTCGTACCAGCTTCTTTATGGATTTGTTGCGCACCAGGTTAGTTGACAAAGCTGACAAAGGGTCTGTTCGTCTCTCTTCCATTAGCCGAAGTTTTTCTGCCGAGAGTTTGGACTTTTTGCCCGTACGCTTGCTCTCGCAAAACTTCGTCCCTTCATCCCTGAGGATTTCCACCACTTCTTCGAGTTTCTGATCTACGTCATCTGTGGTTTCGAAGGCAGCGAATCGATTTTCCAATTTTAATTGGAATGTTTCGGACCCAACAACGGTTTGTAGTAGGTTCGGACGGAGCGTAGACTTCATCAATCGGAATCTCTCGTCTTTAAAGTCGATATCCAGAGTGCCTCGTACAAGTCAGTAATCACTTCCAGTATTAAACCTAGTGATCACTGAGACGTCTCTAAATATGCGCCGTTTGTCCATAATGATGAAGTCAATCTCGTTTTTAGTCACAAAGTCGGGGCTTTGCCACGTCCATTTCCTTTGGGGCTGTTTCTTGAAGAACGAGTTCATCAAGAAAAGCCCCTCTCTCTCGAGGAAATTGACAAGCATTTGTCCCCTGTGATTCCTACTCCCAAATCCGTGTGGTCCTATAGACGATTCGCCGCAAGTTTGTACTCCCACTTTGGCGTTAAAGTCTCCCATGACAACGTTGTAGTGAGCCTTGGAGGTGGTGTGTAAAGCTCTGGAGATATCTTCATACATGCTCTCCACCTCATCATCCAAGTGTGTCGAGGTCGGTGCGTAGACCTGGATAACCTTGAGGCTGTACCTCTTGGTTAACTTAATTATGAGGTACGCTACCCTGGTCGACACACTGGAGATTTCTACAACGTTGTCACTGAGAACCTTGTTGACCAGAAACCCGACGCCGCCTTGGGATGGCTGATCTCCTTCTCTGTAGTACATAAGATGGCCCGATTCTAAGGTTATGGTGTCCTCTCCCTGTCTTCGGACTTCACATAACCCCAGAATGTGCCATCTTATGTGTTTCAGCTCCTCCTCTAGCTGCGCCAGATGATCGTCCAGCCGAATCGTGCGTCCATTGTACATTGCGAGGGTCAGTTTGTTCTGGCGGCCTACCGTAACCCGGGGATTCTTAGCACCCCCTGCCCTGCCGTTACCGTGACCGCCGCCGTGGTCAGGAATAGCAGAGCGGCCGGGAACTGGGGGCCGCGGCTTAATGTGACTTTCCATTTTGGTTTCATCCCTTGGAAGGGATATGCCCTAATCGCCATGCTGGGCAGGCGTGTTGGCGATCGCAGGACGTAGCTTCTCGCACCGGTGACGCTGCTGCCCGTCACCGGCCTGTAGAATTTGGCTACGCCATAGATATGAAATGGTTATACCGCCATTTGCCGGTCGCCAGAGCCCCGTCTGTTGGTCAGCAGGATGCACCACGGGCAAGTGAGGTTGGCTGGGAGCACCGAGGTCGTATTTGTGCTCCCTTACATCCCTATATATAATATATATATATATATAAAATATCACGCCACCTCTTAAATACTTAGGTAGTAGTAGGTAGGTAGTCGGTATCTCTACCATCCTAACTACTAAAAAGTTAAAAATAAATTATAGTAAAAAATATTTTTAAAAACAAGCTTTTATCTGGGACATTGAACTAAAATGTTAAAAATAAATTCTAGTAAGTATTTGGCGTGTAGGTTGATGGCGCTTTTTAATTCAATGCAAATCTGCTGTGATTTAATTATAAACAATTGTATTAAACTCGCAATAGGCACTCTGAGCTAACAGTTCACCGTGACGGTGAGATATCCCATGATGAGATAGGCACGGGACCAACAGCTACCAAAACTGAGCTGAGGAGATCTTCGAGCATTCTCCAGGATAGGCGAGATAATCAAGATGCACTCATGGATTTTTCTATAGAAAAAAACTGTGCGCTTTTCAGTGGCCCTCCGGTGAAGGAAAAACATCTTTAAAAAACCCCTAACCCTCGCATGGTGGTAGGACACTATCTAGTGTCCGCCTGGCCAGATACCACCCTCAAGTTAGAAAATCTGTCGCCAAACATCTAATGTGTTCCGGCAGCTATCCTTGAGAGCCAGTTCCCATTCTAGGCCTAGCGTGCTTACCATCTTCGACCGCATCATCACTTACCAGCAGGTGAGATAGTGGTCAACTGGTCAAACGCAATAACAAAACGTATAGGCTAGCTATAAGATATAAAAAAAAACGTATAGTCTAGCTATAAGATATAAAAAAAACGGATTAAATTGAATTTGTCAAAACATCTGCAGTGCACCATCCTTTTATATTACGTCTATGGTGATGAGTATAATAGATGGATCTATCTATAGATAGGCAGTACTTTTATATTACGTCTACGGTGATGAGTATAATAGATGGATGTATCTATAGATAGGCAGTACTTTTATATTACGTCTACGGTGATGAGTATAATAGATGGATGTATCTATAGATAGGCAGTACTTTTATACTACGTCTATGGTGATGAGTATAATAGATGGATGTATCTATAGATATGCAGTACTTTTATATTACGTCTATGGTGATGAGTATAATAGATGGATGTATCTATAGATAGGCAGTACTTTTATATTACGTCTATGGTGATGAGTATAATAGATGGATGTATCTATAGATAGGCAGTACTTTTATACTACGTCTATGGTGATGAGTATAATAGATGGATGTATCTATAGATAGGCAGTACTTTTATATTACGTCTATGGTGATGAGTATAATAGATGGATGTATCTATAGATATGCAGTACTTTTATATTACGTCTATGGTGATGAGTATAATAGATGGATGTATCTATAGATAGGCAGTACTTTTATACTACGTCTATGGTGATGAGTATAATAGATGGATGTATCTATAGATAGGCAGTACTTTTATACTACGTCTATGGTGATGAGTATAATAGATGGATGTATCTATAGATAGGCAGTACTTTTATATTACGTCTATGGTGATGAGTATAATAGATGGATGTATCTATAGATAGGCAGTACTTTTATACTACGTCTATGGTGATGAGTATAATAGATGGATGTATCTATAGATAGGCAGTACTTTTATACTACGTCTATGGTGATGAGTATAATAGATGGATGTATCTATAGATAGGCAGTACTTTTATATTACGTCTATGGTGATGAGTATAATAGATGGATGTATCTATAGATATGCAGTACTTTTATATTACGTCTATGGTGATGAGTATAATAGATGGATGTATCTATAGATAGGCAGTACTTTTATACTACGTCTATGGTGATGAGTATAATAGATGGATGTATCTATAGATAGGCAGTACTTTTATACTACGTCTATGGTGATGAGTATAATAGATGGATGTATCTATAGATAGGCAGTACTTTTATACTACGTCTATGGTGATGAGTATAATAGATGGATGTATCTATAGATAGGCAGTACTTTTATACTACGTCTATGGTGATGAGTATAATAGATGGATGTATCTATAGATAGGCAGTACTTTTATATTACGTCTATGGTGATGAGTATAATAGATGGATGTATCTATAGATAGGCAGTACTTTTATATTACGTCTATGGTGATGAGTATAATAGATGGATCTATCTATAGATAGGCAGTACTTTTATATTACGTCTATGGTGATGAGTATAATAGATGGATGTATCTATAGATAGGCAGTACTTTTATATTACGTCTATGGTGATGAGTATAATAGATGGATGTATCTATAGATAGGCAGTACTTTTATATTACGTCTATGGTGATGAGTATAATAGATGGATGTATCTATAGATAGGCAGTACTTTTATATTACGTCTATGGTGATGAGTATAATAGATGGATGTATCTATAGATAGGCAGTACTTTTATATTACGTCTATGGTGATGAGTATAATAGATGGATGTATCTATAGATAGGCAGTACTTTTATATTACGTCTATGGTGATGAGTATAATAGATGGATGTATCTATAGATAGGCAGTACTTTTATATTACGTCTATGGTGATGAGTATAATAGATGGATCTATCTATAGATAGGCAGTACTTTTATATTACGTCTATGGTGATGAGTATAATAGATGGATGTATCTATAGATAGGCAGTACTTTTATATTACGTCTATGGTGATGAGTATAATAGATGGATGTATCTATAGATAGGCAGTACTTTTATATTACGTCTATGGTGATGAGTATAATAGATGGATGTATCTATAGATAGGCAGTACTTTTATATTACGTCTATGGTGATGAGTATAATAGATGGATGTATCTATAGATAGGCAGTACTTTTATATTACGTCTATGGTGATGAGTATAATAGATGGATGTATCTATAGATAGGCAGTACTTTTATATTACGTCTATGGTGATGAGTATAATAGATGGATCTATCTATAGATAGGCAGTACTTTTATATTACGTCTATGGTGATGAGTATAATAGATGGATGTATCTATAGATAGGCAGTACTTTTATATTACGTCTATGGTGATGAGTATAATAGATGGATGTATCTATAGATAGGCAGTACTTTTATATTACGTCTATGGTGATGAGTATAATAGATGGATCTATCTATAGATAGGCAGTACTTTTATATTACGTCTATGGTGATGAGTATAATAGATGGATGTATCTATAGATAGGCAGTACTTTTATATTACGTCTATGGTGATGAGTATAATAGATGGATGTATCTATAGATAGGCAGTACTTTTATATTACGTCTATGGTGATGAGTATAATAGATGGATGTATCTATAGATAGGCAGTACTTTTATATTACGTCTATGGTGATGAGTATAATAGATGGATCTATCTATAGATAGGCAGTACTTTTATATTACGTCTATGGTGATGAGTATAATAGATGGATCTATCTATAGATAGGCAGTACTTTTATATTACGTCTATGGTGATGAGTATAATAGATGGATGTATCTATAGATAGGCAGTACTTTTATATTACGTCTATGGTGATGAGTATAATAGATGGATGTATCTATAGATAGGCAGTACTTTTATATTACGTCTATGGTGATGAGTATAATAGATGGATCTATCTATAGATAGGCAGTACTTTTATATTACGTCTATGGTGATGAGTATAATAGATGGATCTATCTATAGATAGGCAGTACTTTTATATTACGTCTATGGTGATGAGTATAATAGATGGATGTATCTATAGATAGGCAGTACTTTTATATTACGTCTATGGTGATGAGTATAATAGATGGATGTATCTATAGATAGGCAGTACTTTTATATTACGTCTATGGTGATGAGTATAATAGATGGATCTATCTATAGATAGGCAGTACTTTTATATTACGTCTATGGTGATGAGTATAATAGATGGATGTATCTATAGATAGGCAGTACTTTTATATTACGTCTATGGTGATGAGTATAATAGATGGATGTATCTATAGATAGGCAGTACTTTTATATTACGTCTATGGTGATGAGTATAATAGATGGATGTATCTATAGATAGGCAGTACTTTTATATTACGTCTATGGTGATGAGTATAATAGATGGATGTATCTATAGATAGGCAGTACTTTTATATTACGTCTATGGTGATGAGTATAATAGATGGATCTATCTATAGATAGGCAGTACTTTTATATTACGTCTATGGTGATGAGTATAATAGATGGATGTATCTATAGATAGGCAGTACTTTTATATTACGTCTATGGTGATGAGTATAATAGATGGATGTATCTATAGATAGGCAGTACTTTTATATTACGTCTATGGTGATGAGTATAATAGATGGATGTATCTATAGATAGGCAGTACTTTTATATTACGTCTATGGTGATGAGTATAATAGATGGATGTATCTATAGATAGGCAGTACTTTTATATTACGTCTATGGTGATGAGTATAATAGATGGATGTATCTATAGATAGGCAGTACTTTTATATTACGTCTATGGTGATGAGTATAATAGATGGATGTATCTATAGATAGGCAGTACTTTTATATTACGTCTATGGTGATGAGTATAATAGATGGATCTATCTATAGATAGGCAGTACTTTTATATTACGTCTATGGTGATGAGTATAATAGATGGATCTATCTATAGATAGGCAGTACTTTTATATTACGTCTATGGTGATGAGTATAATAGATGGATCTATCTATAGATAGGCAGTACTTTTATATTACGTCTATGGTGATGAGTATAATAGATGGATGTATCTATAGATAGGCAGTACTTTTATATTACGTCTATGGTGATGAGTATAATAGATGGATGTATCTATAGATAGGCAGTACTTTTATATTACGTCTATGGTGATGAGTATAATAGATGGATGTATCTATAGATAGGCAGTACTTTTATATTACGTCTATGGTGATGAGTATAATAGATGGATCTATCTATAGATAGGCAGTACTTTTATATTACGTCTATGGTGATGAGTATAATAGATGGATCTATCTATAGATAGGCAGTACTTTTATATTACGTCTATGGTGATGAGTATAATAGATGGATCTATCTATAGATAGGCAGTACTTTTATATTACGTCTATGGTGATGAGTATAATAGATGGATCTATCTATAGATAGGCAGTACTTTTATATTACGTCTATGGTGATGAGTATAATAGATGGATCTATCTATAGATAGGCAGTACTTTTATATTACGTCTATGGTGATGAGTATAATAGATGGATGTATCTATAGATAGGCAGTACTTTTATATTACGTCTATGGTGATGAGTATAATAGATGGATGTATCTATAGATAGGCAGTACTTTTATATTACGTCTATGGTGATGAGTATAATAGATGGATCTATCTATAGATAGGCAGTACTTTTATATTACGTCTATGGTGATGAGTATAATAGATGGATGTATCTATAGATAGGCAGTACTTTTATATTACGTCTATGGTGATGAGTATAATAGATGGATCTATCTATAGATAGGCAGTACTTTTATATTACGTCTATGGTGATGAGTATAATAGATGGATCTATCTATAGATAGGCAGTACTTTTATATTACGTCTATGGTGATGAGTATAATAGATGGATGTATCTATAGATAGGCAGTACTTTTATATTACGTCTATGGTGATGAGTATAATAGATGGATGTATCTATAGATAGGCAGTACTTTTATATTACGTCTATGGTGATGAGTATAATAGATGGATGTATCTATAGATAGGCAGTACTTTTATATTACGTCTATGGTGATGAGTATAATAGATGGATGTATCTATAGATAGGCAGTACTTTTATATTACGTCTATGGTGATGAGTATAATAGATGGATCTATCTATAGATAGGCAGTACTTTTATATTACGTCTATGGTGATGAGTATAATAGATGGATGTATCTATAGATAGGCAGTACTTTTATATTACGTCTATGGTGATGAGTATAATAGATGGATCTATCTATAGATAGGCAGTACTTTTATATTACGTCTATGGTGATGAGTATAATAGATGGATCTATCTATAGATAGGCAGTACTTTTATATTACGTCTATGGTGATGAGTATAATAGATGGATCTATCTATAGATAGGCAGTACTTTTATATTACGTCTATGGTGATGAGTATAATAGATGGATCTATCTATAGATAGGCAGTACTTTTATATTACGTCTATGGTGATGAGTATAATAGATGGATGTATCTATAGATAGGCAGTACTTTTATATTACGTCTATGGTGATGAGTATAATAGATGGATGTATCTATAGATAGGCAGTACTTTTATATTACGTCTATGGTGATGAGTATAATAGATGGATGTATCTATAGATAGGCAGTACTTTTATATTACGTCTATGGTGATGAGTATAATAGATGGATCTATCTATAGATAGGCAGTACTTTTATATTACGTCTATGGTGATGAGTATAATAGATGGATCTATCTATAGATAGGCAGTACTTTTATATTACGTCTATGGTGATGAGTATAATAGATGGATCTATCTATAGATAGGCAGTACTTTTATATTACGTCTATGGTGATGAGTATAATAGATGGATCTATCTATAGATAGGCAGTACTTTTATATTACGTCTATGGTGATGAGTATAATAGATGGATCTATCTATAGATAGGCAGTACTTTTATATTACGTCTATGGTGATGAGTATAATAGATGGATGTATCTATAGATAGGCAGTACTTTTATATTACGTCTATGGTGATGAGTATAATAGATGGATGTATCTATAGATAGGCAGTACTTTTATATTACGTCTATGGTGATGAGTATAATAGATGGATGTATCTATAGATAGGCAGTACTTTTATATTACGTCTATGGTGATGAGTATAATAGATGGATGTATCTATAGATAGGCAGTACTTTTATATTACGTCTATGGTGATGAGTATAATAGATGGATGTACTATAGATAGGCAGTACTTTTATATTACGTCTATGGTGATGAGTATAATAGATGGATGTATTCTATAGATAGGCAGTACTTTTATATTACGTCTATGGTGATGAGTATAATAGATGGATCTATCTATAGATAGGCAGTACTTTTATATTACGTCTATGGTGATGAGTATAATAGATAGATCTATCTATAGATAGGCAGTACTTTTATATTACGTCTATGGTGATGAGTATAATAGATGGATCTATCTATAGATAGGCAGTACTTTTATATTACGTCTATGGTGATGAGTATAATAGATGGATCTATCTATAGATAGGCAGTACTTTTATATTACGTCTATGGTGATGAGTATAATAGATGGATGTATCTATAGATAGGCAGTACTTTTATATTACGTCTATGGTGATGAGTATAATAGATGGATGTATCTATAGATAGGCAGTACTTTTATATTACGTCTATGGTGATGAGTATAATAGATGGATGTATCTATAGATAGGCAGTACTTTTATATTACGTCTATGGTGATGAGTATAATAGATGGATCTATCTATAGATAGGCAGTACTTTTATATTACGTCTATGGTGATGAGTATAATAGATGGATCTATCTATAGATAGGCAGTACTTTTATATTACGTCTATGGTGATGAGTATAATAGATGGATCTATCTATAGATAGGCAGTACTTTTATATTACGTCTATGGTGATGAGTATAATAGATGGATCTATCTATAGATAGGCAGTACTTTTATATTACGTCTATGGTGATGAGTATAATAGATGGATGTATCTATAGATAGGCAGTACTTTTATATTACGTCTATGGTGATGAGTATAATAGATGGATGTATCTATAGATAGGCAGTACTTTTATATTACGTCTATGGTGATGAGTATAATAGATGGATGTATCTATAGATAGGCAGTACTTTTATATTACGTCTATGGTGATGAGTATAATAGATGGATGTATCTATAGATAGGCAGTACTTTTATATTACGTCTATGGTGATGAGTATAATAGATGGATGTATCTATAGATAGGCAGTACTTTTATATTACGTCTATGGTGATGAGTATAATAGATGGATGTATCTATAGATAGGCAGTACTTTTATATTACGTCTATGGTGATGAGTATAATAGATGGATGTATCTATAGATAGGCAGTACTTTTATATTACGTCTATGGTGATGAGTATAATAGATGGATCTATCTATAGATAGGCAGTACTTTTATATTACGTCTATGGTGATGAGTATAATAGATGGATCTATCTATAGATAGGCAGTACTTTTATATTACGTCTATGGTGATGAGTATAATAGATGGATCTATCTATAGATAGGCAGTACTTTTATATTACGTCTATGGTGATGAGTATAATAGATGGATGTATCTATAGATAGGCAGTACTTTTATATTACGTCTATGGTGATGAGTATAATAGATGGATGTATCTATAGATAGGCAGTACTTTTATATTACGTCTATGGTGATGAGTATAATAGATGGATCTATCTATAGATAGGCAGTACTTTTATATTACGTCTATGGTGATGAGTATAATAGATGGATGTATCTATAGATAGGCAGTACTTTTATATTACGTCTATGGTGATGAGTATAATAGATGGATCTATCTATAGATAGGCAGTACTTTTATATTACGTCTATGGTGATGAGTATAATAGATGGATCTATCTATAGATAGGCAGTACTTTTATATTACGTCTATGGTGATGAGTATAATAGATGGATGTATCTATAGATATGCAGTACTTTTATATTACGTCTATGGTGATGAGTATAATAGATGGATGTATCTATAGATAGGCAGTACTTTTATATTACGTCTATGGTGATGAGTATAATAGATGGATGTATCTATAGATAGGCAGTACTTTTATATTACGTCTATGGTGATGAGTATAATAGATGGATGTATCTATAGATAGGCAGTACTTTTATATTACGTCTATGGTGATGAGTATAATAGATGGATGTATCTATAGATAGGCAGTACTTTTATATTACGTCTATGGTGATGAGTATAATAGATGGATCTATCTATAGATAGGCAGTACTTTTATATTACGTCTATGGTGATGAGTATAATAGATGGATCTATCTATAGATAGGCAGTACTTTTATATTACGTCTATGGTGATGAGTATAATAGATGGATCTATCTATAGATAGGCAGTACTTTTATATTACGTCTATGGTGATGAGTATAATAGATGGATGTATCTATAGATATGCAGTACTTTTATATTACGTCTATGGTGATGAGTATAATAGATGGATGTATCTATAGATAGGCAGTACTTTTATATTACGTCTATGGTGATGAGTATAATAGATGGATGTATCTATAGATAGGCAGTACTTTTATATTACGTCTATGGTGATGAGTATAATAGATGGATGTATCTATAGATAGGCAGTACTTTTATATTACGTCTATGGTGATGAGTATAATAGATGGATGTATCTATAGATAGGCAGTACTTTTATATTACGTCTATGGTGATGAGTATAATAGATGGATCTATCTATAGATAGGCAGTACTTTTATATTACGTCTATGGTGATGAGTATAATAGATGGATCTATCTATAGATAGGCAGTACTTTTATATTACGTCTATGGTGATGAGTATAATAGATGGATCTATCTATAGATAGGCAGTACTTTTATATTACGTCTATGGTGATGAGTATAATAGATGGATGTATCTATAGATAGGCAGTACTTTTATATTACGTCTATGGTGATGAGTATAATAGATGGATGTATCTATAGATAGGCAGTACTTTTATATTACGTCTATGGTGATGAGTATAATAGATGGATCTATCTATAGATAGGCAGTACTTTTATATTACGTCTATGGTGATGAGTATAATAGATGGATGTATCTATAGATAGGCAGTACTTTTATATTACGTCTATGGTGATGAGTATAATAGATGGATCTATCTATAGATAGGCAGTACTTGCCACCTAGACAAAATACTATTTCTTTTTACATTCACGCTAAAGCAACTTTGAAATGTATGGGTATAACAACTTTGTAAAAAAATAATGACGTTTTGAACTTGCTTTAGCGTGAATGGAAACAGAAATTTGATTTGGTCTAGGGGGCTTTAACGTACCTACAGAAAGTTCACAGCTATTTTAGTTAACAAAGTCAATAAATTTAAGCAGCTAAACTATTTTTTTTTAGTTTTATTATGGTGGGCAGCATTTGGAAAACTCCGTCGAGTCTTCTCGCCAATACCTACTAAATAAGATACGGACACACCGCAGCGTCGTGCGTGCGCGATCTAAATCAGGTAAAATAACAGTGAACCCTATGACTCAGCTGACGAAAGAAATAAATATAACCAACACAAACAAAAATTAAATCAATGTTATTTATTTATCACATAAGTACATCTAAAAGTATAAATACATTTTACAATAAACATAATGGCTTTGCTTCAATGATGGCTTAGCACGAAATCATTAATTCGACCAATTATGTATGTATTTATCAAACTATTCAATGTAATAATTTATAACAGAACCGATACGAAAACCAGATATGTTTAATTGTGCATATTTACAGTCCGACAAGTATAACTTGGCGGTGGTGGTTTTTGTAACTAATTCCGAGAGATTAATTAATTATATTATTAATTGAGAGATTACCGCGACATTATTGTTGATAAATCTGCTACATTAAAATAGTTCAATAATGCCACATTTTTTTTTTTTTTTTTAATACGTTATAGGCTAGCGTTTGACCACTATCTCACCTGTTGGTAAGTGATGATGCGGTCGAAGATGGTAAGCACGCTAGGCCTAGAATGGGAACTGGCTCTCAAGGATAGCTGCCGGAACACATTAGATGTTTGGTGACAGATTTTCTAACTTGAGGGTGGTAGCTGGCCAGGCGGACACTAGATAGTGTCCTACCACCATGTAATTAAAAGTGGTTTAAGAGAAACTGTTATCAAAGTACAAAGTAAAAGCACAGTGGCGCACAGGCACGCCAAGTTAAACTTGCCGGACTGTACAACACTAGTTGGGCCCTCAGTTCTCTTTTTGCACAGACTAATGTAGGTATGTAAACCTGTATGTATGTAACTATATGTATGTATATAAATGTGACCTACATTAGTCTGTGCAAAAAGAGAACCGCCGTAAAAATGGAGGTCGCGTCGGTCGTATTTAACCGACTTCACAAAAAAGGAGGAGGTTCTAAATTCGTCGTAATCTTTTATTTTTATTTTTTATGCATGTTCACCGATTACTCGAAGACGTCTTAACCTATTTGGAAAATTATTGTTTTGTTTCAAAGGGTACCCTTCCCAGGTGGTCCCATTTAAATTTTAACGAAATCGACTCAGCCGTTTTTAATATATCAATCAACATTTGTATTACGATCCATTTATTTATCTCGACGACATGCTACTAACTACTGCCACAGATTATATAATAGTTACAGCGTCTACTTTGACTACTCATTAACTTCTTGTTCCAAACGATCTCAAATTATAATTTACTGTTTTTGTTGCATTGACAACACTGCTGTCGTAACTAGTACGACTAATTTAATTTTCAATTCAATTCATTTATTTCAGACTTTTACATCCATAATTATGACATAGTTATTATATAATTAATTAATTAAAATAATTAATTAATTAATTAACAATAATTAATTAATTAAAATAATTAATTAAGCGATTAATTAAAATAATTAATTAATTAAGCGATTAATTAATATAATTAATTCATTAAAGTTTGACACTTAGTAGGTACTTACTCTTATCATTATCGTGTGCTACTAGGTAGGTATGTACCTTCCTTCCTTACCTTTGAATGTTATTTCATTGTAACGCCACGATGGTTCTCTTTTTGCACACTCTAACATTGACAATGACTTTCCTCGAGTTCAAATTTAAGGCGAATTGGTTTTCAGCCGTGAAGAGGGCAAAGAAACCTTTCATTTTTAAACTATGTTTGTGTATTGGCTTAATATGATCACACAAACTTTTACAAAAATATTGAAACTTTATCCTACTAATATTATAAATGCGAAAGTAGCTCTGTCTGTCTGTCTCGCTTTCACGCCAAAACTACTGAACCGGTTTAAATTAAATTTGGTACACAGATAGTCTAGAGCCTGCGAAAGGACATAGGCTACTTTTTAATGCGAAAAGAGGGTTGAAAGGGGGGATGAAAAGATGTATGGAAGTATCGTCATTTTAAGAGCTAGAAGCTTGTAACTTGTTTTTTAGGCTGTTGATTGGATATAAATAAGTATGACATTTAAAGTTTGTGAGGGTGGAGGGGAGGGGATGTGGAAGTGAGGAGGGGGAGGGGATGGGTAGTGTAGGGTAGGGGAGTGGAGGGGGGAGGGGATGTGGAAGTGAGGGGAAGGGGAGGGGTGGGTAAGTGAGGGGAAGGGGGGATTAGCGTGGCGTGGTACGGCGCGGTGTAGTTGGGATACGTATGTGTCTTATTAGTAAATACTACCCAAAGACACTATTCTACGCGGACGAAGTCGCGGGCACAGCTAGTAAAAAATAAAATGCTCTTATTCCCGCCAGAAAACCGTACTTCATAGTTCTATTTGTTGCTATCTTCGTCCAAGCTCAACTTAACATGTCGTCGCAGGCGTCTTTGCCCGTCGTTTTCCTTGGATTCTGCCGCCAGTTTACCGGGGCTAGTGGCTCGTTTTAACCTGTCCATTTTTTTAGTCTGCGGCGGCTGCGGTATTGCAGTTTTATCTCTTCTAGGTCTCACTGTATCTGTTTTGTCTTTTATAGCCTGTGGTGGTCTCAGTGTATCTTTTTTTATCTGTATCGGCAGTTTGCTATCTGTTTTCATTCTCTTATTTGAATCTTTTGATGTTGCTCCTTTTAATTCCTTATTTTTATCGACTGCTATATCTTCTTTGCTTTTCGGTATTAGACATTCTTTTTCTAAAGTCTTCAAGGCATTTTTATCTGCGGTAGCATTTTCTTTACTTCTCGTTTCTAAGAATTCTTTTTCTAAATTTTTGACTATGTCTTGATGTAACGATTTCTTTGTATACGTTTTGAAAGATGTGAGGGGTGTGAAGAATTGCTCTGGGGTGTGTTCAGGTGTGAACATTTGCGTTTTATTGTGCGCAGGCGTCACAAATTCATCTAAATCCGCTTCCGGTATACTATTGACATGCTTTGGCGTTTCTGCGAAGCTTTTAGATGGCTTAGGTGTTGCCAGTTCAAGCGTATGTTTCGTTTTTGGCACTTTAAATTCTGTCTTCTTACCCCTGGTAACTCTAGTAGGTTTTTCAAACTCCTTTTCGTCATTTTCGTCGTAATTTAGTTTGATTGCAGCTTTAGTACGTTTTTTAGGCAGCTCTTCATTATTTACCAATATTTTGGGTATCACGGGCGGTTTTGTAGGTTTACATTCCGGGGTTTTTGGAGGAGGGAGTTCTTTTACAGGACTGAGTTTAAGATTGTCGAATTCTGCTTCCAAGGTGTTCATATTTTCAATTTTCTTGTTATTTTTCAATCTAGCTGAAGCCACTGTTAGATTCATGACATCATTTGCCGTGTACTCATCTACATTTTTCACTTCTTGTACAATTTCATGTATGGAAACTAAATGCTCATCGGCCGCGTCATATTTCTTATTTCTGAGTTCGAATAAACTCAAATCAATGAGCATTTGCACTTTAGCTTCCTTTAAATCTCTGTCATAGTTCTCTGTAACAATTTTCACGACGAAATCTTCAAAATTCTTATACTTTTCAGGTATTTCTTTGAGTTTAATTTCAGCGTTTTCGAACATTTCTTGAGCGCCTTTGAAGTAATTGCTGGCGATTTCATTTTCGCCAGAATTCGAATATATTGCGGCTTCTAGAGCACTCGTTTTGCATGATAGGTTAAGGCATATGGGTATATCGCAAGCGTAGCAATTACAACTACAATGATTGAAGAACTCGGGCTTTTTAAAGGCAGGAATGGTCAAACAAAGTGTTGGGCTCGTTCTAGCTTTGTACATATTGTCTCGCATTGGTTCTACTTCTAGTTTGGGTGTGAACTGGGGGTGCTTTGGTCCCGTTATGTAAGGTTGGACTTCGTTGGACGGGTGCAGACCTAGGTAGTGTTTAAGTCGGTTGTCGATCGAGATCTGGAAAAGAAAATATTATATATTTAGTTATTTATACTTTTTTTATATTTGAAAGCGGAAGAAGCGAAGGAGGTATGTCAGGATCGTAGCATGTGGAAAGAAGTAGTCTCTTCCTACCCCAACGGGAAAAAGGCGTGATTTTATGTATGTTTTTATACTTTTGCAGACAAAAACTTGTACATGGACTTAATGGTCAAATAGCATTTTCTACCGTCATCTTGGAGATGCAGAAAAAATGGTAGCGGTGCAGAGAAAGATGAACAAAAAAGGCGATAATGCCACAATAAATATAACAAATAATAAAGTATTAGATTTTATTAATATCTGATTGGTTAGCGTGTGATCACTATCTCACCTGTTGGTACGTGATGATGCGGTCAAAGATGGTGGCACGCTGTGGCTAGTGCGGTAATGGGAACTGGCTCTCAAAAAACATTCAGCTTATTTATTCTCGCAAAAAAAAACCGAAAAAGATACGCACGGCGCCATACAGCAGAACATGCGGTAAGTACCTACTTACCGCACGCTCCGTACTTACCGCAAGCTCCGTATTTACAGCAGGCTTCGTATTTACCGCACGCTCCGTACTTACAGCAGACTCCGTATTTACCGCAGGCTCCGTATTTACCGCACGCTCCGTACTTACCGCACGCTCCGTATTTACCGCAGGCTCCGTATTTACCGCTCGCTCCGTACTTACCGCAGGCTCCGTACTTACCGCACGCTCCGTAGCGTAATATTTAATTTAAATTACGAACGTACAGGCTTTGTAAATGCACTTTTTGAACAAATGTGCTGAAAAAATATTGACCTGTGCCGCCTCGTCTCCAGTATCAAGAAGGCAGACATAGAGGTCTGCGTGGTGGGGCGCAGTCCCGGCCGGCAGCGAGGCGGCGGCTGCGCCCCGCGCGCGCCGCCACAGCAGCGCCCCGCACGCCGGCCGCAGCGCCCCCAGCGTGACGGGCCGCAGCCGGTGACGGGTGGCAGTGTACCGGAAACGACGGGACGACCACCTTAGTTCTGTTAAACGTATATGATAATATTATTTTGTTTTACCGACCCCAAAAAAAAGAGGTTTCTCAATTCGACCGTATACATATATATTTTTTAAATGTTTGTTCGCCGATAACTTCGTCGTTTATGAACCGATTTTGATTATTATTTTTTTGTTGGAAAGGAGATATCCCAAGTGTGGTACCATGGTAATTTTATCGAGGTCTGATAAGTATCTCCAGAGATATGGAGATAAACACCTCAAAATTGGTACTGAAAATTAATAGCGCGCATTGAAGTCGGTTCTTTTTAGTTTTTTAAACGATCTTATTATTCATTCTTCAATTTGCATGATGAAGGGGGGCAGAACCTTGTCGCAAAATCTGTACTTAGCGAACGTTAACTTATCACCTCTAGCCAAATTTCAAGTTTGTAGCAAAAAAATTAAGATCTTTTATAGAAACTTGCGTGAGCCCTAAGACCTCCTTAATCCAGCCCTGTCGCAAAATCCGTTATTAGCGAATGATTACTAAATACTTCTGGCCAAACATCAAGTTTTTAGCAAAAACATAAAGGACTTCCATAAAAAAATTGCGAGTCCTCTTAGACTCCTTAATCCGGCCCTGTCGCAAAATCCGTTCTTAGCGGACGTCTACTAACTATAAACTACCTCCCTGCCAAATTTCATCGGTTTTCGAGATTTCGTGACGAGTAACCTTTCGCTTTTATATTTATATATATATATATATATATATATATATATATATAAATATATATACATATATAATATGCCAACAAACATATGCATAAGTATTATTATGCCATTAAAAATTATGCGTTAACTGTTATGGTAAAGTAAAAAACTACGTAGAATTTACGAAAACTTGAACAATTTTAATACTTGACACTGGCTAAATACACTAATCGTGTGGAGCCATATTGAAACGTACTTACTCTGTAGATCTACATAAATGGTCTGTGGGATCAGGAGACACATTACATCCAAATTTACAAATACCCAATTGTAAAATGAATGTCGATAATATTCCTAGTTTATCGATATGTATCACTGCGGCAGAGGCGCAACACTAAATCTACGCAAAAACGGGATAGAACTATTAAACATCGCCCGTGACAAAAAGAGATAGTGATTAAAGACAACTGCCGACCGACAAATATAAGCTGAGCTTTGCCTAAAATGTATTTTTGAAGATTACATACATTTATTGACTTACCGGTGAAATGTTATACCGTTTTCCTTAAAATTTGAGTTTCTACTGGTTTTTCCACACCATCTTACACTGCAACTTTTTAAGAAATTTAAGTATCTGAGCGCGGAGGTGTTTACAGGTCACCGTTCTGGTCGAAACTAACATCGCGTTTGTGGGCGTGGATTTATATAAGACCTATAAGTCCGATGATTTAGCCTTTCAAGCGGGGTCTAATTGTTATGACGTCGATGTTACAATACAATCGATCGATTGTTATGACGTCGATGTTACAATACAATCGATCGATTGTTATGACGTCGATGTTACAATACAATCGATCGATTGTTATGACGTCGATGTTACAATACAATCGATCGATTGTTATGACGTCGATGTTACAATACAATCGATAGATTGTTATGACGTCGATGTTACAATACAATCGATCGATTGTTATGACGTCGATGTTACAATACAATCGATCGATTGTTATGACGTCGATGTTACAATACAATCGATCGATTGTTATGACGTCGATGTTACAATACAATCGATCGATTGTTATGACGTCGATGTTACAATACAATCGATCGATTGTTATGACGTCGATGTTACAATACAATCGATCGATTGTTATGACGTCGATGTTACAATACAATCGATCGATTGTTATGACGTCGATGTTACAATACAATCGATCGATTGTTATGACGTCGATGTTACAATACAATCGATCGATTGTTATGACGTCGATGTTACAATACAATCGATCGATTGTTATGACGTCGATGTTACAATACAATCGATCGATTGTTATGACGTCGATGTTACAATACAATCGATCGATTGTTATGACGTCGATGTTACAATACAATCGATCGATTGAAGCGGTGGCCAGTGACTGGAATAGAACAGGCGGAGATCGGGCTCAGTGGCGCATCTGGGGAGAGGCCTACGTCCAGCAGTGGACTGACACCGGCTGATGATGATGGTGATGAGAGTACAATACCCTATTGTAATATGAATGTGTTAGTGTTACCAGGACAGGAGAGCGCGAGGTAGTGTCGATGCGGCAGGTTGACCGCGCTCAGCCGGCTCGGCGCGGGCGGGGCGTCACACAGCATTGACTGCGCCTCCAACAGCCGCCCTATTGCCAGCTCCACTGTCGAAACATACATACACATAACTAGCAGTATCTCGCGGTTTCACTCGCGTAGTTTCCGTTCCCGTGAGAATATCGTGATAAAATATAGCTTATGTTACTCGCTGATAATGTAGCTTTCCATTAGTGAAAGAATTTTTTAAATCGGTCCAGTAGATTTTGAGTTAAATCGTAACAAACAAACAAATAATAAAAATTCCTTTTTATAATATTAGTTCAGATAAGAGGCAGACTTACGACTTGTCCACAAAACATACATATACATAATAAGAGCTGCCTGTTACGACTTGTCCACAAAACATACATATACATAATAAGAGCTGCCTGTTACGAGTTGTCCACAAAACATACATATACATAATAAGAGCTGCCTGTTACGACTTGTCCACAAAACATACATATACATAATAAGAGCTGCCTGTTACGAGTTTTCCACAAAACATACATATACATAATAAGAGCTGCCTGTTACGACTTGTCCACAAAACATACATATACATAATAAGAGCTGCCTGTTACGAGTTGTCCACAAAACATACATATACATAATAAGAGCTGCCTGTTACGACTTGTCCACAAAACATACATATACATAATAAGAGCTGCCTGTTACGAGTTGTCCACAAAACATACATATACATAATAAGAGCTGCCTGTTACGACTTGTCCACAAAACATACATATACATAATAAGAGCTGCCTGTTACGAGTTGTCCACAAAACATACATATACATAATAAGAGCTGCCTGTTACGAGTTGTCCACAAAACATACATATACATAATAAGAGCTGCCTGTTACGAGTTTTCCACAAAACATACATATACATAATAAGAGCTGCCTGTTACGAGTTTTCCACAAAACATACATATACATAATAAGAGCTGCCTGTTACGAGTTGTCCACAAAACATACATATACATAATAAGAGCTGCCTGTTACGAGTTGTCCACAAAACATACATATACATAATAAGAGCCGCCTGTTACGAGTTGTCCACAAAACTGTCTACCAAAGGCGAATTTGTTGCCAGCCAGCGAATTTTAGAATATATATATCTAATTATGTTACCACTACGTTGGCGTAAAGGATAATTTTGTTCTTTTTAAAGCTTACTAGCAATATGGGTCGCACATTACTAGTAGTCTTGTTGAACCTCCAACTATGATAAATATGCTTGTGTCTGGAGTGGGTTCATGTCAATAGTGCAATGGGTGGGGATCGAACTCACGCCCTCTCGATCGCCAGGCCGACGCCTTAGCCATTGGGCTATTGCCGCTTTTATTAACTTTAACGGGAGCAAACCCTTTTAGGAGCACAGTGGTGTAGAGAGAAAATGATCAGCTTTTTGAAACTGAGTTCAATGCCAGCCGTGCACCAATGGATTTTTCTGTAGAAAAAATTATGTGCGCTTTGGTAACATCGTTTAGAAACCAACAACCCTCGCATGGTGGTAGGACACTATCTATTGTCCGCCTGGCCAGCTACCACCCTCAAATTAGAACATCTGTCGCTAAAACATCTAATGTGTTCTGGCAGCTATCCTTGAGAGCCAGTACCCATTCTAGGCCTAGCGTGCTACCATCCTCGACCGCATCATCACTTACCAACAGGTGAGATAGTGGTCAAACGCTAGTCTATAAGATATAAATAAACCCCACATGACATGAGTAGTAAATGTAACTTACAGTAATCATCTGTTTCTCCTTGTTTAGAGAGCACGGTAGCTTCAGCAGATCTCACCAATCTGGCTGCTTTACCCACTTCACCGCATCGTGTGTAGTACATCTGTCAAATCGATTTCAAAGTTAAAACTTTAAAAGTGACGTTGGAGTTTTGGCGGGAACGTGGAAAAGTGTGTGTGATCTCATTGTATTTTTTTCCTAAAACTTGTGTTCTTCCGCAAGTTAATGTGTAATAAATTTGGATTATGAACCATTTAGTGCCGGTGAATGTGTGCGAGTGTAGGGAAACAGCACAATGTTGGAAAACATGCTATTTGCGTTCGCACCAAAATTCCACTGAAAATCTTCAGTAAACACCACATCTTTACTGAAGGTATGACTTAGACAAGACTTTTACTTGAAAACTGACCTGAAATGTGACTTTGACCCATCTCTACGACTAAAAACTTAAAAAATGTCAATACTTGACACTGGCTAAATACACCAATCGTGTGGAGCCACAATAAAACTAAAAAAAAGTGACGTTACACTTTGTGTTAGCAACACGTAACTTTGTTAAAAATTAGTAATAATTTGCTTATGTTAATTTCGTTCAATATCATCAAATCCAATAGTAATTTGATTGTAAACTGTAGTATTCTGTGTAAAGGGAAATGTTCTAGCCGTCACTCGCATCGGCGCCTGTGATTGGCTAAAATATCTGTAGACAATACCATTGACGTAAAATAAATTGACTGCGCAAAACGGCTCTGATGAGACCGACCTAGAACGGAGTTTGTCCTGTTCTTTTGTATGGACAACTTATATATATACCATACATATATTATAGAACAAATATATCACTAGCAGGTTGTTAGACAAGGACACACTCCCACCCGGGTGCCTTTCAATTGGGCCGTTTTGATCTATAAGACAATAACAACCTTATTGTAAAAGCATACGGATTAAATTGAATTTGTCAAAACATCTGCAGTGCACCGTCATTTTTATTACGTCTATGGACAAGACGGAGAAACTTTTGTTAAAAATAAAGGACGTACGTGCCTTACAAATTTGTAGAAACATATTTTATTTCACGATTTTCGCCGATATTTAAAGATTCCACCCTTATAATTGGAGTCTTCACTCGAAGTAGCTTACGGAAAGCAACACTTTGGAAGTTATACTTTTGAAATTATACTTTGGAAGTTATACTTAAAAATTGAAGTTATACTTTTAAATTGAAGTTATACTTATGAAGTTATACTTTTAAATTGAAGTTATACTTATGAAGTTAGACTTTTAAATTGAAGTTATACTTATAAAGTTATACTTTTAAAAAGTTATACTTATGAAGTTATACTTTTAAACTGAAGTTATACTTATGAAGTTAGACTTTTAAATTGAAGTTATACTTATGAAGTTATACTTTTAAATTGAAGTTATACTTATGAAGTTATACTTTTAAATTGAAGTTATACTTATGAAGTTAGACTTTTAAATTGAAGTTATACTTATAAAGTTATACTTTTAAAAAGTTATACTTATGAAGTTATACTTTTAAATTGAAGTTATACTTATGAAGTTAGACTTTTAAATTGAAGTTATACTTATGAAGTTATACTTTTAAATTGAAGTTATACTTATGAAGTTAGACTTTTAAATTGAAGTTATACTTATAAAGTTATACTTTTAAAAAGTTATACTTATGAAGTTATACTTTTAAACTGAAGTTATACTTATGAAGTTAAACTTTTAAATTGAAGTTATACTTATGAAGTTATACTTTTAAATTGAAGTTATACTTATGAAGTTATACTTTTAAACTGAAGTTATACATAGGAAGTTATATATTTTTTTAGTTATACTTTGGAGGTAGTTTTGAAATTATACTTTTAAGTTGTACTTTGGAAGTTTTGGAAATGCCAAAAAGCAACATAATTAAGTTAACTGTGTTTAACGATGCGCGCGCACACAGACATGAAGTTAGCTGTTAACTATCTCTTTTCTTAACTAACTATTACTTTTTACAAACAAACAAAAAATCATTTTTTTATAATTTAGTTTAGATAAAAATAGAATACTGACGGCAACATCACATATGAAGATAACTTGAACTAAGGACCGCGCCTGCGACCGACCGCAGCACCGCGCCGCGGCGGTGATGATGCGGTCGATTGATGGTGATGCTGGAGCTGCCGCGATCAGCGTGCCCGCGTTCAGGAGGTACGACTCACTGGAACAAAACGTTTAGAAGATGCAATCAATATTTTTATTTCCATAACAAAGACTTACATGTAGAAGAAAACACAATATAATTAAGGTATATTAAAAACAAAAACAACCGTCTTCTATGCCGCGCGAGTCAGTTTCAGTAGCAAGTTTGAGATGTGTATCGTCATATCTTTAGAGATACTTATTTGATCTCGACGAAATTACAATGGGACCACCTTGGAAATGTACCCTACTGATTAAAAAAAAGAATCATTCGAATCGGTTCACAATTGACGGAGTAATCATATCGTAACATACATACAAAAAAAAACTACATACAGATAAATTGAGAACCACCTCTTTTTTGGAAATCGGCTTTTACGGTTAGAAGTGAAAGTTCATTCAATTTATTTCTCAACATCACAATTTTTTTTTGTGCAACTCTATTGAAGTTAGAGGGACGAATGCCCGAATGATAGCGGCCTAACCGAATCATATCTCCAGAGATCTCAAATCTCAAAATTGCAACTGAAACTGACTCGCGAGGCATGGAAGTCGGTTGTTTTCGTTTTTAAACTATCTTATTTTAAGTGTATAAAAATGAAAGTGACTCACAGATCGTCGACAAGAGTCGCTAGATGGCAGCACACGTGAGCCAGCTGTAACCCGTGCAGGTCTCGGTACAGGTGCAGCAGCTGTGGTACCAGGTTCTGCAGCAGGTGTAGGGACAGCTGCAGGTAGGGCCGGGAGGCTGGAATATACCGATACATTCACATATATACCGATACATTCACATATATATCGATACATTCACATATATACCGATACATTCACATATATATCGATACATTCACATATATACCGATACATTTACATATATATCGATACATTCACATATATATCGATACATTCACATATATATCGATACATTCACATATATACCGATACATTCACATATATATATCGATACATTCGCATATATACCGACACATTCACATATATATCGATACATTCACAAATATATCGATACATTCACATATATACCGATACATTCACATATATACCGATAAATTTACATATATACCGGTACATTCACATGTATACCCCGACACATTCACATATATACCGATACATTCAGATATATACCTATACATTTCACGATACGGTTCACGTGCCTTCGAGTAATTGGTGAACACACATATAAAAAACCAATTGAGATCCTCCCCGTTATTGTGAAGTCTGTTAATAAATATAAATCATCGTACCCTGCGATAGTTGCGGCAACAAGTCGGTCAACAGTTGCACGACTTGTATCGCCCGTGTGGTCGCCGCGTGCTCTTGTGGAATAGTACGGTTGGCCGGCACTTGGTCGGGGTCGCAGCTCTGCAACTCAAACATATTACAAGCTTTTATTAACCGACTTCACAAAGAAGGAGGAGGTTCTCAATTCGTCGGAATATTTATTTTGGAAATTTTGTTTTTTTTTTTGTTTCAGAGGGTACCTTTTTCAGGTGGTCCCATTTAAATTTTACCGAAATCGACCAATTTCGGTAAAAGCTTTTTTTTAATAAATCAATATTTGTATTACGATGCATTTGTATACTTAGATGACATGATAGTGACTGCTGGCTACTTTGACTAGCGCGAAGTTTGAAGTCGGTACTTTTAGTTCTTTAAACTATCTTAAATTATTACTTAATATTTTTTTAATTTTTGGACATCTAGAGAGGATGGATGAAGAAAGATTGACGAAACAGATTTATGAGACGTGTGTGAATGGGCCAGTTGGTAGAGGCCGACCTAGGCGAACGTATCACGACCAGATCGGAGACGTTTTAAAAAAAGGCCAAGTCAAAAGTACCTATAACCGGCGAGCATGTATGAAGGCGCTCATGAAAGTGGAAGAAGCGAAGGAGGTATGTCAGGATCGTAGCATGTGGAAAGAAGTAGTCTCTGCCTACCACAACGGGAAAAAGGCGTGATTGTATGTATGTATCTAATAATTTTTCTTTAGTCGGGTTTTTTTCTTGTATATATACTGTACACTGGCCATACTTTTGACACTGGCAGAAAAACGCCAAACAGCGTTTAAAAGCCATAAGAATAAAGAAGCATACATTTCTTTCACCTATCTAAAGCTACATTTCACATAGTTTTAGACTTTTACAAATCTGTCTATATATGACGAATTAATAATAACTGGCTAAAAGTAGACTATAAAAAAATTACATAAAAATTGTACGCATGAACCATGCACTGGGTTGCGGGTGCACGTAATGGTACGGTTGGCAACCCTACATTAATCAGGGGAATTAAACATGTGTTTTAAGTGTGACGTTCGACGTCTAGATGAAAGCTGAATGGCTCAATACTGTTGTTTTTTTTTGTAAATTCAAAGCAATAAGTTATGTTTCTGTTATATCTATAATAATTATTGTTGTATTATACATACTTAAATGTTATATTATAATATTATTGAATATGATCTATTTAATGTTATTTGACGTGTGTAAGTGCAAATTTTTAATTTGCTTATATACTGAATAAATGCTTTGACTTTTGACTTCTTGAAATACAAACAGACACACTTACCGGTTCCGTGTTCTTCCACCTATATTTCTGGCTGGCGACCGCCATGTCATACTCGAACCGCAGGTAAAGCAGGGAGGCGTATACTAGCTTGTGATCCACGCTCAATGTCTGCAAAATTATATTGAACATTATTTTTAACCAACTCCACAAAAAAGGCGCAGTGTCTCAATTCCGATTACTCGAAGATGCCTAAACCGATTTGAAAAATTGTTTATGTTTCAAATCGAAATCGGTCGAGCTGTTTTTAATATAATATATCTTAAATGTTTTATTAGAGAGTGATCAACGCGTAAATAGTTCAGAAATTCATCGAGAGATGGCGTTAGATAACCATAAAACACACATACGTTTCATTTACAATATTCTGCATACATATGAATCGATATAGCAGATCAATATTTGCGAAAGTAAAACTTTATTTCGTTATACAATACAATTTTTTAATAACGTTATATTGCTAATATCAGCATATAACGTTAGAAAATAATAGTCTATACTAATATTATAAAGAGAGAACATTTGTATTTTTGTATGTTTGTAATGAGTAAGCTCAAAAACTACTGAACCGATTTAAAAAATCCTTTCACTAATACATAGAATGGACTTTCGGAATGAAAATAGGCTATATATTATCCCGTTTAAATCAAAGGTACATTCGTGGAGACCTAATTTGCAACCTAAGTCGGCAAATAAACGGTCGAAAAAACACGTTTCTTACGAACGCTGCTTAATTGAAAATAGATAGAAGAATATTTTCTATGCAAGAGTTGTACAACTTAATAAGACCTACAAAAAAAGTCCGCGACAGCATATGTCTATCTCTTAAGGTTGACTCACAGTAACCATTTTAATCTTAAAATTTCTGTTAAAAAATATTACATAACTTCCAAGGCTATTTTCAAGTATATAGTATTAATCCTTATCCAAATAATTACGTCAATTAGCTTGGCAACATATTATAGATTAAAATTGTCGTTTACAGTTTATAATTCAAATGAAAACTCTAGAAAGATATCACGAATTTCACAAACACGCATCGCAAAATTAATAAAATATTTGCAGTGAAACCACAGATTAGGTCATAGTTACTTAGAAAATATTATTATAAGCTTAGCTATGCTGTAGATCCCCACCGATCACAATCAATTTGAAGTCAATATAGTATAATAATATGATCTATTATATAAAATAATATTCATCTATATATATAATAATATAATATAATATTTTAAACCACCCCGACTAATCTATGTATAATAGCTTTTTCCAATGACTCTAAACACGACATTTAAAATCTGAGCTGTAAGTTGGTGAGGATTTGGGTATTCTGTAGAGTCCAGGAGGCTTCCATGTTCTTACAATATTGTTGAAGAAGAAGATTTTCGAATTGATCAGACCTATGAAAGTTGATTTCATAGCGCAATTAACTAGAAAAAAGCTCATAATTTTATAACGATTGAACGAATTTTCATGAATCAAAGCTAAGAAAACTCTCGATGAAGACATCTATCAAACAAAAAAAAACTATCAATAATAAAAACAAAATCGGTTCATCCGGTTAGGTGCTAAGATGCTACAGACAGACACACAGATACACACGTTAAACGTATATTACCCCTACATTTTGCGTCGGGGAACGCCGTAAGGTTACGGCGGCAGATGTACTCCTTGGTAGTAAGCTACTTTTTGGTAGATTTAATGATCCCACTACCACTGTACGAAAACTCATGATTCATGAATGCACATAAAACTTTCATTGGTAGCTAGGATTAGAACCAACGACCGTCGGGTCAGAATCAGGGTAACTATCCTTTACGCCAAAGGGCCGTCCAATATCAATACGTAAGTATTATAAAACAAAGTTCATCACTGCGTCTATCTGTCTGTTCGCAATAATCTCAATAGCTACTGAACGGATTATCATGCGGTTTTCACCAATAGCCAGAGTGTTTATGAGGAAGGTTTAGGTGCATAATTCGTTAAGGTTTTGTGTAAATTGGATGAAATATGACGATGGTTGTTAAATATGTTCATATTTTATATTCGATGCAACAAACTGATGCAAATTTTGTAGGCATATATGTTCTACCCGTGCGAAGCCGGGGCGGGCTGCTAGTACAATATAAAACCACCCCTGAGGCGCTTACCGATCTATGTATACTCTGTTCATTGAGAGCATTCCAATGAGCACAAACTACATCTCTGCTGTAAGTTGGTGAGGAGTTGAGTATTCTGCAGATTCCAGGAGATGTCCAAGCATCAGGTCAATGCTATCATGTGCTTACAGTACAATACATAATAAAAGATAGTTTAAAAACTAAAACAACCGACTTTCCAATAGCAAGTTTGAGACGTTTATCGTCATATCTCTGGAGATACTTATCAGATCTCAATGAATGTGATGATGTGATGATTACAATGGAACCAACTCGGAAATGTACCCTAACGACCCAAAAAAAAAAATCGAATCGGTTCACAATTGACAGAGTAATCATCTAACATACGGATTAAATTGAATTTGTCAAAACATCTGCAGTAGCACCATCCTTTTATATTACGTCTATGGTCTGGATACATCAGCGCCGTACTCACCATAGACTCCATATAAAGCAGTAGACTGTCCACAATATTGGAGAAGTGTTCGCTGTGTATCGTACGTACTACTGCTGGAGTTGATAGTACCACTTCACAGAGTGTGGAGAATGCTTGCTTCCATGCTGGAATTTAAAAGAAACATACATTTAATTTTTATGATAGACGGTAACAATAATATAATATTGAGAGTCTTCTAGGAATTCTAGGTCTAGAGTGAACGATAGCCTAGCCTATAAGATATAAAATTATTTAAGATCATTTAAAAAACTAAAAGAACCGACTTCAAACGTCGCGCTAGTCAAAGTAGCCAGCAGTAAGTAGCATGTCGTCGAGGTATACAAATGCATCGTAATACAAATGTTGATATATTAAAAACGGCTAGACCGATTTCGTGAAATTTTAAATGGGACCACCTGGGAAGGGTAACCCTTCCCTTTGACACAAAAAAAAAGAATTTTCCAAATCGGTTTAGGCATCTTTGAGTAATTGGTGAAAACACATTAAAAAAAATTAATAAGATAAGATTCTGACGAATTGAAAATCTCCTCCTTTTTTGTGAAGTCGGTAAAAAACAAGGCTCACCTGCGTCCATTCCATGGTTGTCAATAGCTAGTAGATGCAAAGAGCGCCATACGCCAGCTATAGGCGCCATTGAGGGCCATAACTTGCAGTATATTGAAAACTCATGTAGCAGCAGGACGCTGGAAATATAACATAAAAATAATCAACAGATTGAGCTGAAATTTGGTATATAGATAGCCCAGACCCTGGAATAAAACATAGGCACAGAATAACACATAGTACGAGTACAGATGATGTATTCCCTGCGAGCAAAAATGCGAGATTAAACGTAGTTACAACAATGGTAACGTTCAAAATACGCTACACGCCTCGGATGCGACCTTACACAGAATAAACTAATAGTCACTAGGAACCGCGTGTTGCGCACTGTAAAATGCACCGTAAGCCCGGGCGGCGAGAGTCTGTATCACTCGGTCAGCTCGCGGGCCGTCAGCTGTCTCTAACTGTAAGGTTGAGTGTTGTGGGAAAACAAATTGAATAGTAAAGTAACGTCGCGCGTCCGATCGAGAGCGCACGTGACACTACTGACTGAACTTGTAGCCGGCCGGCTGCCGCGGAGGTACTAGCATTTTCATAGCTACCGCGTGGAGTGCGACAGGCCTGACATAGGGTCCTTTATATGCCGATATTCCGACGCGAACAATATCTACGAGGGTAAAACCGCGGGGGACCTCGATGAAATTACAGTGAATTCTCTGCCAATCAAAAAAATATTTTTTTGAAATCGGTTCACAATTGACAGTCATCATGTAACATACTTACAAAAAAAAACATACAGACGAATTGAGAACCTTCTTCCTTTTTGGAAGTTGATTGATAAAAATATCAAATACATACCTAAACTCCAACTTAGACAAAAACTTCTCCAAATCATCATACAATTTCTTTTCAACAGCAATTCTGCACGCTTCATATATTGATATCAATTGTAACTCATCATTTTTAACTTCTTCGTCAGGTTTAGATTTCAATTCTTTTGCTTTTATATCTATCACTAGGCTCATGTATTTCTCTGAATTTTGGTCTTGATTAAAAATCAGACTCAGAAAAGCATTTATCAGAGCGTTTTCATATAACTGGCAATCCAGTTCACATATGCTCTTGTTATACAATGCTCGGCTGATGTTTTTGTGATCGATGCTCACACATTTTAATTCATTTGTCAAGTAAATGTCGAATAATTTCAACGAATACGTGTAATATTGAGATTTGTTTAAGCTTATAGCTGTGTTGTGTACGTCGGTTTCTAGCGCTCGGAATATTTTCTGACTATTTGCACAATTTAGAGCGTGTAACTCTTCTAATATAGCAAATTGCTCGTTTAGAATGTTGTATAAAACTGGTAATATATCCGTTATTAGCATCTTTTGTGCAAGTGATACAGTGACAAAATGCTTCGTTAGTAATGATATACGTAGTGTATCATGTAAGCCAGATTTCACTTGACATTTACCACACACGGATAATTGTTCCAGTTTCTTTGACTTAGTCATAAAGAACAGTATTAATTTCAGACATTGTTGTTGTATTTTGATGTTGAAATTTACGTTCCACTTCGATGGATTTGACACTTTATGCTCAATGAAAACTCTGAGCAATTGTTGTAGGTACGGATACGTTATGTACATAGCTTTTTCAAACATCTTTTCTGTGGTTTCAAAAGACGCTGGCAATGTCTCAAGCAGCTTTTCAATGTACGTTGAGTTTTTTTTTTCTGTTAATATATGGTAGAACATTCCCATATAGAAAGTCTGAAGACAGTGAAAAAATTCTGGACTGTGGGCGATCAGAGAAATGCAACTCCGTAATACCACATCTAACGAACAATCTTTGAAATCCATCTTCGATGCATTTTCCGCGACTTTAAATAAACATTGATTTAACTTTACATAAATCTCAATGTTGTCTTTCTCAGTCAATTTTATTTTTGTCTCTCTCCCACTCAATTCTGTAAATATTTCAACATAGGTTTGGTTCAATTCTTTGGGATTGTCACTGTATAACAAAAGCAGTTTCTGAATAAGGTAAACCAGATTTTTCAAGCAGAATTCCGTTGGATCGTAGATTTTTATAACTTTTGAAATGTCTTCGTTAAGTTTTGGCAGGACTTTGGTTATATCAACTTTTGTCTTCAGTCTTTCTATGTAAAGTATTCGGTCAGCGAGTATGCCCCAATATGTTTTGTAGTACTCTTTCAGAAGATATTTGGAGTCGACTTCAAAAGGCATTATTGATATCTTCAAGACAAGTTCTGGGGGTATGTATTTGTCCTGAAAATGAGACAGATAGATATTTTGTATATTATATTAGTTGTGTTGTCTTTTGTTTTAGATTAAATCATTGTGGTGTGTAAAATTCTGGTCGATTCTCACTCCTGAACACCATCCATATTTTTATTTTATTTTATTTTTTTTTTTTTTTTATACGTTATAGGCTAGCGTTTGACCACTATCTCACCTGTTGGTAAGTGATGATGCGGTCGAAGATGGTAAGCACGCTAGGCCTAGAATGGGAACTGGCTCTCAAGGATAGCTGCCGGAACACATTAGATGTTTCGTGACAGATTTTTCTAACTTGAGGGTGGTAGCTGGCCAGGCGGACACCAGATAGTGTCCTACCACCATGCGGGGGTTGTTGGTTTTTTAACGATGTTTTTCCTTCACCGGAGGGCCACTGTGAAGAGCGCACATAAATTTTTCGATGGAAAAATCCATTAGTGCACGGCGGTTTGAACTCGGTACCTCTGGCATCAAAGGCAAGCGTTCTCCCGATTGCGCCACCGGGCCCTCAAAATTTTACAGACACTCTCGACATGCTTTATGAAACTAGCATAAACAGCATCGGCAGAATTGTGACAACAAGCCACAGAACACATAACCTAAGAAACTAACTAACTAGATAGATAAACACTTTATTGAATTCCAGTTTGATTAAAACCATTCAAGTGCGAGTTGGATTCGTGCACCAAGGCTTCTGTACAAACTAGGAAAACTTGGTAGGTAGGTGTATTCTGTGAACCACTTTACGATTTCTATACAAAATTAAATAATATCGTTTAATAACTAAAAAAGAACCGACTTCAATGCCGCGCTATTCATTTTCAGTACCAATTTTGAGATGTTTATCTCAATATCTCTGGAGATACTCATCAGACCTCGATAAATTACCATGGTACCACACTTGGGATATCTCCTTTCTAACAAAAAAAAGAATAATCAAAATCGGTTAATAAACGACGAAGTTATCAGCAAACAAACATAAGAAAAAAAAAAAAATATACTGTCGAATTGAGAAACCTCCTCCTTTTTTTGAAGTCGGTTAATAAAATAAAATATTAATTAATAATTTTGTAAATTGTTAAACACAATCGTACGTAATAAACGTAAGTTAATAATTCGGAAGAAATCATTACAGTTTTCAAATCCGACGAGAGATGTTGCACTGCGTAAATCAAATATTATGTTTCTTTGAAGTTTTACACACTTTATATTTTTGTAAATTGTTAAACACAATCCAATATTTCATCGTACCGACGGGACTTGAACCCGCAACCTCCGGAATAACATGTTTCGGTGCTTTGCCAATTAAGCCACGGTGCGAAGTATCGTTACGACGAAATTAGTGGATTGCATTTGTTAACCCAATTATGCATTAGTGGCGCCATCTATGACTACTTATTACGTAAGTTAATCATTCGGAAGAAATCATTACAGTTTTCAAATCCGACGAGAGATGTTGCACTGCGTAAATCAAATATTAAATAACTTGACCGTAACTGGAAGCTTTTATATTGAGATAGGCATATCCGTTTCCGTCGATTTCCTACCAGTTTTCGTACTTTTTCGGTTCTGAAATCCGGTCCAGTGGTGCCACCTGGCGGTTGCGCAAAGCTTTGTCGATTGCCATGTGGATTTCTTTGCGCCATTTTGTAGTCATTGGCGTTTAAATTTTCGTCGAAGCAACTTGTGTGCAGCGGGTCTCTCCCCTGTTCATAACTTATTTTTATTTTCATTTAAATTTAAATATAACGATTAAATATTTTAAAAGTTTGCGTGTTGGTGGAAATCACCGAGTGATTCTTTGCAGCTTGTATCGTGTGAAAGTAAGTACTTACTACCTACCCTCAGTGTCTTTCTTTGGTGTTAAAAAAGTGAACATTTTACGGTTAAAACTTTTAACCTTATTTTACAGCAGTGTTAATCGTTATAAATTATATAAAGAACCTAAGGGTTGATTTTTAACGGCGTTTGCCGTTCGAAATATTTTAATAGAGATTTCAAAACTACCTACCGAAAGTTTTTGTACCCACTGGCTTACGTACCGTTTAGGATCCGAGATCTAACATATATTTAATTTCAGATATGGATGATTCTGGTACGAATTTACAAACTGCGGCGGCAGGGTCAAGTGATAAAGTTCGCAAGCAGAAACGTAGCCGCTCTAGCAGCAGCAGCAGCAGCAGCAGCAGTAGTTCATCTTCGTCAGATGATAAACGAAGAAACTCACGTCGTCGGCGGAAGAAGCGTGCGAAGCATTCCGATCGCATGATGGACCAACTTTTAAGGGAAGTGGGTGAGCTACGCAAACAAATTACTAATTCAGCTGAAAATAATTTTTCAGACAGTGTGTCGTTATATCCAGAAGGAGAAGACGAGTTATATCTCGATAATCATATTGGTAGTGACGATGTTCAGGGATCTAAGTGTGATTTTAATAAATTCACCTTTGACATCGAGACAAAATTGAAGGAACCGTCTGTTCCGAAAACTCCTGATGGGTTTTTGAAAATGTTACTTGAGGTTCAAAGATTAGGCGGTACCTCTTGGTCTGATGTTAGATATGCCGACACACAAAAAGCATACAATCATACTCCAGGTTTCGTAGACCTGGAAACAAACGACGAGGTAAAAATGTATGAAACCTCACGGCACCTGTCCCATGCAGACAAATCATATGCAGCTCTTACGTACTGTGTACTGCAACAGAAGGAATCTCTACAGATGGGTATTCGCGATCTTCTTTTATGGGCACAAAATAGTGAAATTAACGTTGATAACCTGAGTTGCAAGGTTGAAGAATTATTTTTAAAGGGGAATTTTCATAAAGTTTCATCCGATCTTTTACAATTAGTATGTGGACATAGAGCCGAGAGCATTGAGATGCGTCGAGAATCGATAACCGCTCAGGTACGAGATCCTCTAGTAAAAGCATCATTAAACAAAATACCGCCTTCAGCGACACATTTATTCGAGTCTGCCGCGTTGACAGCGGCGCTTGATAAGGCAGGTGGCATCCGCAAAGCCTTTTGGCCTCTCAAAAAAGATAAATCTGTACAATTAAGATCCGAACACTATTATCGCCGCCCCTCGCGGGGGTTGAGCACATATAAATCGGCTCCATCGCGTGGAACCAACGACCAAAATATGCATAATCATGCATATAATCTACCCTCGCGGGGTGATTTACATTACACAAATGGTCCGCCCAGGGGCCCATCTACAAGTGCCGAGTACCATCAGCGCCCTAATAGAAGGTCATTTCACAACCGAGGTGCACGGCCCTATCGTGGCAATAACCATGCCTCGAGAGGTTCCAGAGCGAATCCAAAACGCTCCAATCAATGACTGCAATCGGTTCAAAGCAGGTCAGTTGTCGTTTTACCGTCAACAGTGGGCACAAATGGGTGCGCCCAGCATAATTCTTCAATTAATTCAGGGGTACCAGATACCCTTTTATCAAAAACCGCCTCTAGTTTTCCCAAAGCTCAAAGGGCCGTTCCAAACGCCCGTATCCGAGGATATGACCAAAATTATACAAAAAATGAAGACGCAAGGAGTTCTAAAATTAGCTCCGTGCACACCGAGCTTTATATCGCCTCTCTTCCTAGTGCCAAAGGCCGACGGGTCATCCCGACCAATATTCAACCTCAAGGCGCTAAACGATTATGTGCAGACCGAATCATTTCACATGATAAACATGCACCGCATTCCAGACTTCCTTCAACAACAGGACTGGATGTGCAAAATCGATTTGTCCCAAGCGTACTTTCATTTAAAAATCGCGAAGTCACACAGACGCTTCCTACGCATTATATACAACCAAGAACTGTTGGAAATGACGTGCCTACCTTTCGGTCTCAGCACGAGCCCCAAAATTTTTTCAATTCTCACAAATTGGGTTGCTCAAATATTACGAGACAGGTACAATATAAGAATCTTGGTCTATCTAGACGATTTTTTAATAGCAAATCAGAAATCACACATTCTGTGCAATCACGTGAAAATTACGATACAAATATTGCAAACGTTAGGATGGGCAATCAATTTCGAAAAATCGAATCTGTCTCCTCAAAGGACCATGATTTATCTAAGGATAATGTGGAACCCTTGGCACAATTTAAAAATGTTGCCGGTCGACAAAATAACAAAAATAAAGCAGGCTGTAAATCATCTTCTTGTAAAACGAAGAACGACAGTAAAGGAATTACAGAAAATAGTAGGCCTTTTAAACTTTGCAAGCTTTGTCGTTCCTCGGGGCCGTCTCAATCATCGACAGATTCTAATGTTAATGAACTCGTTACCAGAGGGGTCAACGATGCCCCATTCAATACCTCAAAATGTCATAGACGAGTTAAGGTGGTGGAGGCAGAACTGCCACCTGTCAACACCTTTACATTACCCACCGCCGGTAAATTTCTTAGTCACAGATGCATCCGATCTAGCTTGGGGAGCACAGTTGAACAACCAAGCTCTCTGGGGCAGCTGGTCGCTAGAAGAACAACGTCTGCACAGCAACCAGAAAGAAATGCTGGCGATCCTGCATGCTCTTCAGAGAACTGGGACCGAACTGGACAACAGCTCGATTCTGATACAATGCGACAACAAAACTGCAGTCGCCCACCTACGGAAGGAAGGAGGTACGAAATCATTGACTCTTCTAAACATAACCTATCAAATTCTGGAGTTCCTCGATCTCCATCAAATACATTTCTGCATACATCATATTCCAGGCAAATACAACAATCACGCCGACCATCTGTCGCGTCACCGCCTCCTTCCAGAGTGGCATTTACTGCCGGAATGCGTACAAATTGTATTTGCCAAGTGGGGAATTCCAATGATAGATCTTTTTGCGTCAGAGACTGCTCACGTAGTAATCAATTATGTGTCTCGGGATTTGAAAGATCCACAAGCTCTATTTCACGATGCGTTCAGTGTTCCCTGGAACTATCCTCTGGCGTGGGTATTTCCACCACCGTTTCTCATGCCCAAAGTCTTGAATCATCTGAACCAGTCGACCGGAACGTTTCTTATAGTAGCTCCGCGATGGCAAAAAGTATTCTGGCGAGCGGATATCAAAGCTCGAGCGTTAGACGCGCCACTCACACTGTACAACCTACAAAAACACCTGATCGACACATCGACGGGACTGCCACCGTCGAAAGTCAAGGACATAACCCTAGAAGTCTGGAAATGTGGGGCTGGTCACAATCGTTAGATACATGGAACACTGAACAATTATCTTTGCTTAAAACCTCGTGGCGTAAATCTACCTTGAAAACGTATGAGAATGCTTGGAAACGTTGGATTACATGGTCAGCGAATAAAAAGGTTAACACGTATTATCCTACTGGGTCACAGTTGGCCCAGTTTTTGTCAGATTTACATCTTATCGATAAATTATCGTACAATACCATTCTTGTTCATAAATCTGTTGTTTCTACCTTATGTAACGCTGAAGAGTCGTCTCAGCTGAGTTCACACGTTCTTGTTAAACACATTTTAAAATCTATTTCTTTAAAAAATCCTAAAACTTCAAAGCGATCTATTTGGGATGTCAGTAATCTAACTGCTTATTTAAGCAACTGCACTATCGATACGAATAATTTATTTCAAACATCTCGCCATACGGCAATGTTATTACTACTATGTTCAGGCAGGCGTATACATGATTTAACATTGCTTTGTGTAGATGATCAACATTGTATAAGGTCTAGCGACAGCATTATATTTTGGCCTAAATTCGGTTCTAAAACCGACAGTAGCAATATTAGACAGTCCGGTTGGAAAATTCTTTCTAATTCCGAGAATCGTAACCTAGATTTTCATTTTTGGATAGACAGAACTATAACCTTATTAAATGAAAGGCGTAAAGCTTCAAAGTCATTTAATCTTTTTATTACAGTGAGAGGAACCGCCAAGCCTGCATCACGCAGTGTAATATCAGGCTGGATAAAAACTATTTTTAAAGAAGCTGGCATCGCAGCTCCCCCTGGAAGTGTCCGATCAGCGGTTGCATCTAAAAGTTGGTTGAACAATGAGCCCATTGATGATATATTGGCTCGTGGAAATTGGAGATCCGCTAATACATTCAAAAACTTTTATAGGCGTGAAGTGATACAGACTGATTCACAAAATGCGAGTAAATCATTTGTACCATTAAATTAAAATTAATACACAGTATTATAATGTACCTACGTGATTTTGATATGAGAATTGTATTTTGGGCATTTAATTTGCAAATATCGAAAGCTGATTTGAAAGTTGAATAAATAGTGTTCAATTATGTAAACATTTTATTTTTTAATCACATTGGCGTTAGGTCCTTTAGTAATAATATAACGGTACCTGTGGCGTCACCAGGCGATAACAAACAGGTCTCAATATAAAAGCTTCCAGTTACGGTCAAGTTATTTAATAGCAGCGTTTTACCTGAAATAAAACGCATATTAAAATACTTACCTAACTGGAAGCTTTAACTTTAAATCCTGCCTGGTGAACATATTGAGCCAATGACTACAAAATGGCGCAAAGAAATCCACATGGCAATCGACAAAGCTTTGCGCAACCGCCAGGTGGCACCACTGGACCGGATTTCAGAACCGAAAAAGTACGAAAACTGGTAGGAAATCGACGGAAACGGATATGCCTATCTCAATATAAAAGCTTCCAGTTAGGTAAGTATTTTAATATGCGTTTTATTTCAGGTAAAACGCTGCTATTATGTTTGTTTGAAGTGAAATTTTGGGTTGTGTTTAACAATTTACAAAAATATAAAGTGTGAAACACTTCGTCTTTAAAAATGACATTGAGGTTCCTAAAACCATATTTTTCTCAAAATCAATCAATTTGTCAAAGTCAATTTGAAAGATAGGCATGTCTAAATGGTAAAATGTGTGTCCCCCTCTAACTTTTAAAGTATGGGAATAAAAAATCTAAAAACAATATATTCTGTAGATCTCAATAAAAACTAACAACGAAAATTGGTTTGAATGAGATACAGTCAACAGTTTTTAAGATATAGCGACTTCAAAGATAACTTTGTTTTTTATACAAACTCTATGGAAAACAAAGTGACTGTTTTTCATACAAACTCTATGGAAAACAAACTGAATGTTTTTCATACAAACTATGGAAAACAAAGTGAATGTTTTGGTGGTGAAAATTTAAATTATAAAATACTGTTACGGAACCCTACAAGTGCGAGTCCGACTTGCACTTGGCCAGTTTTTTCCTTTGGAGGTTCAGCATCCTAAAAAACCTACCTGTCTAACGACATGTCTGTGTAAATGATACACGGTAGCTAGCACCCTCACTTGCTCCGCAGCCGCCATCGTGCGAGTCTCCCGCACACAGTCAATGCTCAGTCTGAGGAGCGCCTCATTGTTGATGTTGTCTCGGAATGATGCGAGCTTCTCGAGGTTTCTGCAAATTTATAAAATGGAACTATGTAAGACATAGTGTGCTACCATCGTCGACTGCATCATCACTTACCATCAGGTGAGATAGTGCTCCAATGGTAGCCACTACGACAGAAAAAAGAACGAAAATTCAAAGTGCAATATTATATGCATATATTCAATGTTATAAATCTATACTAATATTATAAAGAGAGAACATTTGTATTTTTGTATGTTTGTAATGAGTAAGCTCAAAAACTACTGAACCGATTTAAAAAATTCTTTCAATAATACATAGAATGGACTTTCGGAATGAAAATAGGCTATATATTATCCCGTTTAAATCAAAGGTACATTCGTGGAGACCTAATTTGCAACCTAAGTCGGCAAATAAACGGTCGAAAAATGTTTCTGACGAACGCTGCTTAATTGAAAATAGATAGAAGAATATTTTCTATGCAAGAGTTGTACAACTTAATAAGACCTACAAAAAAGTCCGCGACAGCATATGTCTATCTCTTAAGGTTGACTCACAGTAACCATTTTAATTTAAAAATTTTTGTTAAAACATATTACATAACTTCCAAGGCTATTTTTCAAGTATATAGTATTAATCCTTATCCAAATAATTACGTTAATTAGCTTGGCCACATATTATAGATTAAAATTGTCCTTTACAGTATATAATTCAAATGAAAACTCTAGAAGATATCACGAATTTCACAAACACGCATCCAACCACAGATTAGGTCATAGCATAGAATAAAAACAACATAGAATGCTTATTTAGTGCTTTCGTAAAGACCTAGCCTAAGACTTAATATCGTCGCTGGTACCTCGTAGTTCCACTTAACGCCGCTAAAGGCGTAACATGTACAATAAAGTGTTATTTTTTAGTGCCACCTATCTGGCGTTACCGGCGATACTTGGCTTAAGGTCCATCGAATCCATATTTATATATAAGCGATAGATGGCGTAAACATAACTACGTGGGCTAGTGGTTAGTGGCGACTTGAAAACGATGGAACCAATTTGACTATTTATTTTTTGATGTATTTCATGTTATAAAGGTTTTTAAAAAAGAAAAGGTTTAAGTAAATAAAAAGAGCTTATAACGCGGGCGAAGCCGCGGGGCACTTCTAGTATAATATAATACAATATGTGATGAGAATGAACAAAATTTGCCGAAAAAAATAAGTTTCTTGTTGTATTATAACTAATAACTGTTTTAATCACTTCTTTTTCAACCAGCTTCCGAAATGGAGGAGGTTTTCAATTCGTCGATTACTCAGTAAAATTTGAACCGATTCGAGTGGTTTTTTTTTTATTGGTAGAGTACATTTCCTCGGTGGTGCCATTGTTATTTCATTGAGATCAGATAAGTAAGTATCTTCAGAGATAAGAGATAAACACCTCAAACTTAGTACCTACTGAAAATGACTAGCGTGGAATGTGAAGTCGGTTTTTATCTTTTAGTAAACGATCTTTAATGTTATAGCAGCCATAGAAATACACACTGTGAGCATACAGAAGATAATAATAATGAGCAAATTTCTATGTACCTACATAGAAATACAGACCTCCGACCTTGCTCAACACGTATCTTCCTATCTAGATCCGTAGATTGACTGGAAGATTAGCGATAAGTCCACCCATCGTACTGTTGCTTTAAGTTTAGTGTTTACTGTTTCTTAAGTTAGTTTTTATTGGTGTTTACTAAATAACATTGTGTATAGGTACCTACTCTGGTAAAAAGTATATAGGTAATATTACCGTGATTGCAAGTAACCCACTCTATAGGTAAGCGACGACGCGACTTACGCGACGTTGCCAGATAGGACGAGAGACAGAGAGAGAGGTCGCATACAATCCACTGCAGACGGCGGAATCGCAGGTGCGAGGGTGCATGGCCGCTTCGACTCACGAGACATCAATCATTTATGATCGTATAAAACGAAAAAACCAACTTCACATGCCGCGATAGTCAAAGTAATAATCATGTCATCAAAGTATACACATTTGCTTATATTTTTTATCTCCATATCTCCAGAGATAATTGCCATATCTCGATTAAATTTGAAAGGGACCAACCAAATGGGAGACATAATCTCTCAAACAAAAAAAATTCAAATCGATTAAGATTAGACGGAGTTCAGAGGTAACAAACTATTTTTAAAGACTACTACTATTTTTAAAATTACCTACCACGTATTATACTTAATTAGAAGAAAATAACAATTGGTTGTTACCGTATCAGTATCTACTAAGTATTCTGGTTGGTACTTCCATATACTACATATACCTATCTACATCGGCCTAGCTCACGCGCACGCGTCTGAGCTCAATCTTCAACTTTTTGTTTCCAACATCTGCCAGCCAAAACATACAAAAAAAATACCAATTCAGAACCTCCTCCTTTTTAAAAGTTGGTTGAAAAAAGCACGAGAAGTTTCGTGTCCTCGGATTCGATCCCTTGACTTTACGTTCGTGAAGTAAATTAGCAACACTAACCGCTGAGCTACGAGTACGATGTCGTTTTACATTAAGTTGAAATTTACAGTTGATTTGCTATCGTTTTCAGTTTGCATTTATGTGTGTAATATTTGTTACTACGTACATGTGTTAAATAGGAGTGAGGACGTCGCTGTTTTGAGGTGTCCATTGACTTAGATCTCCTATAAAATTATCTGATTCGAATTATATGATGATGTTGATGAACATTTTAGACACAGGCTTTTAAAATTTAGCTTACTGTAAAAATAATAGAAATTTGTTTATTTTATATAAGTTTAGATTTTTAAAAAATAATCAAAATGTAACTTTGAAAAATAGCGCCATCTTGTCGAACTGACTTGACTAGTCACACTAAAATTTACCTACTAACAATTTTTGAACATTGCGCCATCTACCGGATTTTAGTGTAACAACATGCTTTACTAGCTTACTTTGTATTGATTTAAAAAATAGTTCACGATGTTTTAACAAATCAAACACAAAAAATTAAAAATATGAATTCGCTTTATTTTAGTGGATGTAATACAACTAAATATTTATATTGTTCCTAAAATTAATATATATGTTAAATCAGTAAGGTAAAAAACGCTTTTTAATTTATTCCTAAAAAAACGTTTTGTCATTCGGAACTAGTAACGCCATCTCGATCAGATTTGATTGTCGTACTAGAAGCTCATTAGACATTATCGATCTATTTTTCACTCCTTCATCTATGGTCATAGTTACTACGAAAATATTATTATAAGCTTAGCTATGCTGTAGATCCCCACCGATCACAATCAATTTGAAGTCAATATAGTATAATAATATGATCTATTGTATAAAATAATATTCATCTATATATATAATAATATAATATAATATTTTAAACCACCCCGACTGATCTATGTATAATAGCTTTTTCCAATGACTCTAAACACAACATTAAAAAACTGAGCTGTAAGTTGGTGAGGATTTGAGTATTCTGTAGAGTCCAGGAGGCTTCCATGTTCTTACAATATCGTTAAAGAAAAAGATTTTTGAATTGATCAGACCTGTGAAAGTTGATTTCATAGTGCAATTAACTAGAAAAAAGCTCATAATTTTATAACGATTGAACAAATTTTCATGAATCAAAGCTAAGAAAACTCTCGATGAAGACGTCTATGAAACAAAAAAAAAACTATCAATAATAAAAACAAAATCGGTTCATCCGGTTAGGTGCTAAGATGCTACAGACAGACACACAGATACACACGTTAAACGTATATTAGCCCTACATTTTGTGTCGGGGAACGCCGTAAGGTTACAGCGGCAGATGTACTCCTTGGTGGTAAGCTACTTTTTGGTAGATTTAATGATTCCACTACCACTGTACGAAAACTCATGATACATGAATGCACATAAAACTTTCATTGGTAGGTATATAGCTAGGATTAGAACCAACGACTGTCGGGTCAGAATCAGGGTAACTATCCTTTACACCAAAGGGCCGTCCAATATCAATACGTAAGTATTATAAAACAAAGTTCACACTGCGTCTGTCTGTTCGCAATAATCTCAATAGCTACTGAACGGATTATCATGCGGTTTTCACCAATAGCCAGAGTGTTTATGAGGAAGGTTTAGGTGCATAATTCGTTAAGGTTTTGTGTAAATTGGATGAAATATGACGATGGTTGTTAAATATGTTCATATTTTATATTCGATGCAACAAACTGATGCAAATGATTGCAAAATTAAATTATAATAATACCTTTTATTTGATTACATTCTATTATCTATTTATATATATTATATTATCTATCTATCGCTTAACAGGGCCGAAGCTCACAAAGCCGAAGGTAGGCTCTGGACTTATGTTTACACTGATTTCAGACAATAATAACAATGTTTTAGAATTTTCTTCGAAAAGAAAAATGCATGGAACTTGGTACACACATACCTGCATAATATACTTAAAACATTCAGCGCAAATTGGCCTCGATCTTTAGTCGCCAAACCACACAAAATTGTTTTGTATTCCTTCGTCCAATTATGAATATCAGCGCCGTTATTACAGTCTGATTTAAGTTTAGATATAAAAGTATTTGCTTCCATCTCTATGTTTCGCTACAATCTTATGGAGTTTTGATAAAAAAAATATTGCTCGAATAAAGTTATTTTTCTATACAAACAATCCAATATTCCATTTGATAACTTTTGAAAAGCAACGAACCAAAACCACAGATTACTATATGTGTCAGAGAAACAAAACCATAAAGTATATACAGGTTGCCAAAAACGTCTTGAAACGGAACTATTTTTTTTCTGGCCTGGCAATAATCTAATCTGTGATAAAATATTCTATGTTAACAGTGGTCAGTGACTGAAAATTTATGAACAAAGCTTTTTTGTGCAACTTAATAGTAGTATTTTAATATTTTCCGTAACCTACGCGACTTAAAGATGTTTTAACATGAATAAGACTATCCGTAGTTCCACTAAAGAAGTAATTTTAAAGTTTACCGCCACTCTCTCTGCTATCGGGGTTACTAGTATATAGCAATAGTGGCGCCCCTATTTATTTCTACTCTATTTTGCCAACCTATAATATGTAGCGAACATTACCGTATGCGAATGAAATAGCTATAGAGATGTAACTCGACTAAAACGATGAACACGTGATGCATATGCCAGCTATAAGATAAAATGAACAACTTAATTTGGTCGGGTTATACATGACAGCGGGTGAGAGCCAATGGGTGCACTAGAACTTGTATTCAAACATTGCTGGATACAGTTTAATCGCATACGCAGGTGCATAATTATTTAACTTTATATACAGAAGGTACATATATACAACTTAAAATTAAAAATAAATTAAGCTATTAACTGAGAATAAATTAAATGTTATAAATTTATACGGAGGTAAGGGATAAAAAATTGTTGTTCATCTCGCTCTCTCATACTAGTGATTGTATAGTTTTATCCTTCTCATATTATTATTATTATTGAAATGCCACATTCGCTTAATACTTACTCCATGAACAAAACAAAACCAACGACTACGAGCCGTTGCTGCGAAATCTTCTGTTCTGTCAGTGTCGATGTCAAACTTAAAATATGTCAATTGTAAATGTCGATGTGATTCCACACGATTAGTGTACTTAGCCAGCGTCAGTGTCAACATATTATACATTTTAAATTTTATTGGAAAAAGTCGGAAAGACAAGTCAAGGTCACTTTAAAGTCAATCAGAAATCAGGCTACTCAGGGTCAGGACGGACGAGTGTTAGGTGCGATTTGATGGTAGCCATTTTTATAGTTAAATTCATCATTTAGGTAGATATCATTCTGCCTTTCCATTACTGTTAGTATTTAATCGAGCATCTTAGATTGTCAACTAGAATGGATAATATATAATATTAAATCGGATTATAACGTCAAGCTTGATATGGCAAGCTATGACCATAGATAAATATCTATGGTTATAGTCAATATCGGTCCTCACCAACTTCATGGTGCTCTGTCATTGATAATGTCAGTGAAAACGCAGTTGACTTCATTACAGAGAAAACATGGCACATTTATAATTAAGCGGAGGGACTTTTTCTCGAGGTCTGGGATAGGATGGTCGTAGAGCTAAAACCATAAGCCGAACACACTGGACAATAGAAGAAACTGGTTTCATTTACCCTCGATGAAGTAGGCGTCTTACAGTTACTTCGTAGCCGTATGCTAGAATGACCGTTACCTCGTCCCCGCCACCATCTGTCACCCCGAGGGACAGTCGCGCACGAGGTTGCCGGACTATAACTATATAAGCTATTAACAAGTATAATTAGCAATTAAATCAACCTTGAGATCACGTCATAATTCTTAATATTATGACGATATAAGTGTTATTATTTAAGTATGCTCTCTGACATAGACCTCTCCTAAGAGCCTCCTTAGAGCTGAAGATCGAACTCAGTGGCTTCACCCCACTGTTAATCCACTTTGTTATCCAATTTGTCATCTACCACTGCCAGCTAGCTTTCGTATAGCATGCTATCTTTATTCCATCTAGCTGGAGGGTGGCCTTCACTTCGTTTACCGAATCGTAGTCTCGACTCTAAAACATGTAAGGTCTATGTTGGTTTGGGTGCGTAGGTACATAGGAAAGCACGGGACGATCGTCTTGAATAAAACTAGGTATCTTCGTACTTAAATCACTGTATTGTCTCGTTACGGGAGAGTACCTACTTATATGGTAGAATACATAGAGACCTTCTTATAAGTATTAAAACTCCGTGAGTCGTTCGCGTGTGATGCGTGTGAGAATTCGGCGGGTGAGCGTCGCGGGCGCGGGTGTCCGGAACGGGAGCGAGAGGCAGACTATCTGTTACCGAGCGCGAGCTAGGCGCGTGCCGCGCGTGAACCGAGTGAATCCCGAGGATCCCCGCGCCCCGCTCCCCGCGGGCCGTCACACGTATCATGCGCATAATGTGCGTGTGTGAGTGGTGACGCGAGTGTCGCCACACCACCCACCTACGGAGAAAACTACCCTCAATAGGAAGAAAATAATAATAACATTCGTTATTAATTACAATTTACAATTAAAAATATCCCTATTACGAATATTTTGTACAACAAGCAGTTTTAAAATTAATATTATTAGTTTTAATATAAAAAGGTACACGTAAGTCTTAAAGGTAAATAATAACGTTAATCTACACATCAATAGGCGTCTTAAAACGAACCCGACGTCCTGATTTTGTTACGTATGGTGAGGTGGATGGGTGTGATTGTGGATGGGCTTCAGCTTTGGGTAGGGCTGTGGTTGGTACAGTAAGTGGAGTTGGTGCTGTGAGTTGTGTCGGTTGAAGAGATGGCGCACTTGGCGATTCTTCAATAAAAGCCGGCTTCACTCGGTCCAAACTTACTTGAACTTCCCTATTCCCTACAGCAATGAGGATCGTTTTATCATTCCTTTTGATGACAAGGTGAGGCCCGGTGTATGGTGGTTTAAGAGACGGTTTGACGCTGTCGTCCCTCAAAAATACGTGTGAGCACGTGGACAGATCTTTGTACACAAACGAGCGGCGTTGGGAATGATGAGATCCAGGTGTCGGCTTCAATTCGACCATGCGTTCTCGAAGTTGGTGGACGAAGTTGTGGACGTCCTCAGCTGTGTTTCCTGTGCTGTTAAGGCTTAAAAATTCTCCAGGTAACCTGAGAGGTTCGCCATAGACCAGTTCGGCCGCTGATGTCCGAAGGTCTTCTTTCAAAGCTGCTCGCATCCCTAAAAGCACCAGTGGAAGGGCAGCACACCATGAACCTCCGTGGCACATGAGTGCTGCCTTCAATTGGCGATGTAGCCTTTCCACCATGCCATTAGCACAAGGGTGGTAGCTAGTGGTGCGAGTGCGTGAAGTTGAACAAAGCTTTAAAAGAGCTGTGAATAAAGCGGACTCAAACTGACGACCTTGATCTGTTGTGATAGTTGACGGAACGCCGAAGCGAGCGATCCAACCAGTCGTGAAAGTATCGGCAACCTCCTCCGCTGTTATGCCAACCATGGGCCAGACCTCTGGCCAACGGGTAAATCGGTCCACAGCAGTAAGACAGTACTGGAAACCTTTGCTGTAAGGCATTGGCCCAATTATGTCTATGTGGACATGGCGGAAACGGTTGGTCGGGGCAGAGAAACTCCCTAGAGGTGTTGATGTGTGTCTAGACACTTTGCTGCGCTGACACGGGAGGCATTCTTGGGCCCATTTGCGACAATCTTTGTTAATAGAAGGCCAAACGAAACGGTCAGCTACCAAGCGGACAGAGGCGCGCGCACCAGGGTGGCTGAGGTTATGAATTTTATCAAAGTAGCTGCGACGGAAAGAGGGTGTGACGAAAGGACGTGGCTTCCCTGTCGACATATCACAGATGATGGCTATGTTGGAGCCAGGAATGTGAACCTTTTCCAATTTTAGGGAGGAGTTGGTCATGGCATCCTGGAGCTCGGTATCGACATCTTGCTCCTCCGCCAGCGCGGCGAAACTGTTCTCTAACGAGATGGCTTCAACTCTTGACATTGCGTCAGTAACCACGTTATCCTCTCCCTTCACATGAACAACATCAGTTGTGAATTGGGAAGAAGGACAGCTGGTTGAGTTGAATAGGTGGTAGCTTTTCGCGACGCTGGATGAAGGCGTAGATGAGTGGTTTATGGTCCGTATAAATAGTTACGTGTTGAGCTTCAAGGATGTGGCGAAAGCTTCTTGCTGAAGAAAGCTAAGGGCTGCCAATGGTTTCCAACCTTTTGTTGGAGGCAAGATCCTACGTGAATTGAAGAGGCGTCTGTAAAGAGGCCCAACGCAGCGTTGCTAACTGGGTGGGCAAGGAGGGTGGCATTTACTAGACTCTCCTTGCATTTCTGGAACGCAAGTTCTAGTTCGGGCGTCCAGGGCACCGGCTTTGCTCCCTTTAGCTTTGAAGAAGCTAAGATGTTGTTTAAGGGAGCTTGAAGCTCTGCCGCGTTGGGAAGGAAGCGGCGGTAAAAGTTTACCATGCCGAGAAACCTGCGGAGGCCTTGCACGGTTTTCGGCAAGGGATAGTTCTGCAGTGCTTCGATCCTATCCGAGGGAGGACGCGTACCGTCTTTGCTAATACGGTAACCGAGAAATGTTACCTCATCGACGCCAAGAACGCATTTTGATGCATTTACTACAACTCCATAGTCGGCGAGACGCTGGAAAATGATGCGTAGGTGTTCCAGGTGTTCCAGAGGTGAATTTGAGAATACCAGCACATCGTCCACGTACGGGTAACAGTAGTCGAGTCCCCTCACGACCTCGTCGATGAAACGTTGGAACGTTTGTCCTGCGTTTCGAAGACCAAAGGTCATGAAGGGAAACTCGTACAACCCAAACGGCGTGGTGATGGCGGTTTTACAAATATCAGCCTCCTGAACGGGAATTTGTTGATAAGCCTTGACTAAGTCAATTTTGCTAAAAACAGACGCCCCTGTGATGTGATTAGCAAAGTCGGCTATGTGTCTGACGGGGTACCGGTCTGGTACGGTTCGTGCGTTCAAGGCCCGGTAATCACCGCAAGGGCGCCATTCCGTATCTCCCTTTTTTTGCCATGTGTAGCGGAGACGCCCAGGGGCTGTCGGATGGTCTTGCGGTACCACAGTTCACCATGTCGTAAAACTCCTTTTTGGCCGCCATCAGCTTCTGCGGGGCAAGGCGTCGTGGGCGGCAGGAAACTGGCGGGCCGTCGGTTGTTACAATGTGATGGACCGTGGTGTGCTTCACTTGCCGTGGGAGGCCTGGAGGTCGAGTTAAATCTGGAAATTCCAGAAGGAGTCTGGAGTATGGTGAGGACTCATTTACGGACACTGCTTTGACACTCACTTGATTAACTTGGGCGATTGACGCCGACGTTGTCAAGTTAGTGTTTCCGTCGATGAGGCGTTTGTGGCGAAGGTCAGGGAGCAGATTGTAATGACTGAGAAAATCAGAACCTATAATTGGAGTCTCGACGTCAGCGATTGTAAAGTTCCACTGAAAATCGCGCCGAAGGCCTAAATTCAGGCGGAGCGAAATGCTGCCATATGTCTTAATAGTGCTGCCATTTGCTGCGGCGAGTTGGTATCCCGTTGATGACTTGGCGTGACTCTTGGCTAACCGTTGAGGGTAGCAACAGAGGTCACTACCAGTGTCGATTAGAAACCGGCGCGCAGTTGTTTTGTCAGTGACAAACAATCGGCGGCAGGACATGTCGCAGTCAGTCGCCGCGTTTACTGACCGCTGTTGGCGTTTCCCTGGTCCTTCCAGGAGCAAGGGCTTACACATTTGTTAGCCTTATTTTTGTAAGCGCGGTGGTACCAACATAATGTTGAGCGTGTTGATGATCTTGAGCTAGATCTTGATCGAGTATTTTCGAAACGCGAGCGTGAGCGTGAGCGCGAATCTGCGCTGAGCGCTTCTACCATCTTGGTAAGCTGCTCTACTCGAAGGGTGAGCTGCGCCACCTCAGACGACTGCGTGGCGACGGCGTGGATAGCAGGCGTCGCTACCTCCACAATCTTGTCCGCGATATCTGCAGCTTTCTCTAAAGGCAGATCCTCCTGCGCAGCTAGGATGGCCTGTACATTCGCTGGTAGTCTTCGCATCCAAAGCTGGCGAATAATGTCATCGCTTTTGAAGGTTGCTCCGGCTAAGGAGCGAAGATGTCTCAAAAACTGCGATGGTTTGCGCTCACCAATGTCTTCATCCCCAAGAAGCCGCCTGACACGGTCCTCACTTGAGGCGGAGAGTCGTTTGATGAGCTCCGTCTTTATATGTGCATAGCGGTCGGTGTCCGGTGGATGTTCGATTATATCTGCTACTTCGCCGGCTATCCTTGAATCGAGCATCGCGATAACATGGCTATACTTCGTTCGGTCTTGTTTGATCCCGGCTAACTCGAACTGTGCCTCGACTTGGCCGAACCACACAGTAGGTTTGTCGGCCCAGAACGCGGGTAATTTGACTGTAACAGCCATCGCTTTACGTTCCTGGCTGTCCATCAGCAGTTTCAGTTGCTCTTTGAGTATTTGAATTTGTTCCTCAGCCATTGCCGTAAGGAACAGGGACGCCCAAGAGAAAAAAAAATGAAACCGGAAACGGATAAATAAGTTGAGTCAATACACCACTCGGAATCGAACCGGAAGTCAAAAGAAACGGGAACTGGAGATAATGAATCTGTGGAATAAATGGAACCGGAAGTATGGTATAGGAGACCGAAAGTGACCGTAAATACAGTTAAAACGTGTTATAGACAATTGACACTTGTTAACTATACGCTAAATAAAATATTGAGTATATCTACATAATATAATCACAAGCTTTATAATAAAATCAAAATGGCGTTGTAAAAACACACAAAGTAAAATATAAAATAATCCACAGAAAATAGAAAGACACAAAATAGAAAATATAAATCCGTAAATACACTTAATAACACAATAAAATATTCAATAATAGTTTTACACAAAAAAAATTTGGTACTCTGGAGTGTTCACATCGTAGAACTCTGGGTATATGTACGTAGTTAGGTATTTTAATGAACTGTACGTAATACTTCACTGCACTGTTTGTGTTCTTAAAACTTTTAAATAATGTCTTTATGTTTACGTAAGAGATTGGAATCCGCTCACCGGAATTGTGATGATACTCCCTTATACGCGGTGCTCGGATGAAGATCGTGCCTCGGTCTCGAAAATATGGTCCGCTTGTGCTGATGCCGGCCGTCGTCGTTGCCAAAGCTGTGGGTCGTCCTAACGCCTCTGTGCACTATGGCGAGAAGGCGCGTACGTAGGTACTTATTGCTGGTTCCCAGCACGGCTTGATAACACGGCGTGTGAAGTAGCGGCAGGAACGCAAACGGTGTAGGTATTGAGATGTACGTAAAACATACACATCGTTGGAGGTAGGTTAGGTAAGTATCGGCTGGAGCAAACACGGAGATGGCGGTGCGAGCTCGTCAGCGTTTTCTCCCGATGTTTTGATTTGGCATCAACTATCAACGTGTGTTTGTTTTGTACGAAGCGGTGCGTTGTTGAAAATAGTGTTCGCTTTCATGATGCCGCCTCGGTTGTTAATGTTGAAAAATGTCCGCCGAGAATATTGTCAAAGATATCCGCCACATAAACAATGATTATTTTGCATTATGAAACTTGTCACACTACACTTGTACACGTTTCTGGTCACCAATAAGGTCTATGTTGGTTTGGGTGCGTAGGTACATAGGAAAGCACGGGACGATCGTCTTGAATAAAACTAGGTATCTTCGTACTTAATCACTGTATTGTCTCGTTACGGGAGAGTACCTACTTATATGGTAGAATACATAGAGACCTTCTTATAAGTATTAAAACTCCGTGAGTCGTTCGCGTGTGATGCGTGTGAGAATTCGGCGGGTGAGCGTCGCGGGCGCGGGTGTCCGGAACGGGAGCGAGAGGCAGACTATCTGTTACCGAGCGCGAGCTAGGCGCGTGCCGCGCGTGAACCGAGTGAATCCCGAGGATCCCCGCGCCCCGCTCTCCGCGGGCCGTCACACGTATCATGCGCATAATGTGCGTGTGTGAGTGGTGACGCGAGTGTCGCCACACATGTCTACCATAACGGTTATCGGTTCTACAACAGAAGAAAGACCACTTCAGCTTCCTAATCCTTTGAGCTATGTTGAAAACTTTGGTTCTCTGACAAATGGTTTGGATGGAAATGACGGATAATTCATTTTGTATTCAATCCTGCTGTGAGACTTTGAGCATAGAACTCTCCATAGCTCGCTGAGCGACTTTTAATCAGTGAACCAGTCGCACCATCAGTGTCCTCGTCGTCTTGGTTCCATAAGGTATAACTGGTACGACGCACTTTACTTTCGTCTACAGACTTTGGGGTATGGGTGATGAAAAAACCCGGTGAAGTTTTCCAAATACTGCCCATTCTAGCTGAATCTTTCTGCAAGCTTCCTCCACGAAGTTTCCTCCTCCCAATTAGAAGATTTCCTCAAGGAAGGTAGACGTAATTCAAGAATAACTTCGAGATTAACTTAATTTATTTATTAATTAAGGGCAACTGGTTCTGGAATAACATGCTCGTTAAACATGGTCTTGGTTTTACCCAAATTCATTCGGAGACCGATGCGAGCAGTAAAGGTAATCATGTATTTTAGATCTCGCACGGTTTAGTCTGCATATCGTGTGCAAACCTCAAGTGAGAGGTACGGGCTGTTCATATTTATGTCCCGTCCTTTCTAATTCAGCGTCTGGAACATATCCTCCAGAGTGTTAGTGAATAATTTTGAGAAAATAACGTCCCTTTGTGTCACTCGTCTATGTAAGAGGATATGTTCTACTGATTTTTTACTTGGACGGTCATAGTTGCGGCGTCATACAGGCCTCTCAGTACTTGAACGTATTACCAAACAATTTGGTACTGTTTTGCAGAGACTCCAGAGCAGACCAGATTTCAATAGAGTGAAAAGCTTTCTCATAGTCCACAAATGCAAGACACAGTGGCTGGTTATACTCTTCGTCTTCTGTATAACCTACCGCAATGTGTGTATGTGATCTAAGATGCCGTGTTCTTATCGAAACACAGCCTGTGCTGAAATTCGTCGAGTCTATGCGCGAGACGATTTGTGATGACTCTCACAAACAGCTTATAGACGTGACTCAAGAGTGAAATGGGTCGATAATTCCTTAAGAGGGTCTTGTCTCCTTTTTCAAAGAACATAATGACCACATTCTTTCTCCGCGTATTTGGAGTTCTCCGTGAAAAGAGGATTAAAAATAAATATACGCTGCTGCTGTACAAGAGTTGGGAGTTCCGCCAGCTTTTAAGAGATCTGTTATAATTCTATCCTCTCCAGGAGATTTTTCATTTTTAGTCTGTCTGAGAGTCATCATGACATCATGTCGTCCAGGCTGACTTCTGGTTGTTAAACCTTCCTAAGTATATCTGGCTTAGTAGAGACGACATCCTCGCTAGATGTGGTCAACTTCGTCAGATGGGTTCTAGCCAGCTAGCCAGCTAGCTTCGAAATTCAATCGTATCACGTTCGCAATACGGTTGAATTTCGTAATACGAAATTCAAATCTCACCGCAGATTCCGTTGTCGAGATAGCTTACAGAATAGCCTAGCAGCTGTTGAAGTTTCGCTCGATCACTTCTTAAATAGAGCGTGTGTTGGAGCTCTGGAGGTCACGGCTTACCAGCGTAGGTTTTTTTCTGTTCAAAGCCCCGTCTGACGAAATAACTGCGGGGTTTTTATCGTCGCTTTTGCATTCTTGTTCAAAAATATTGTCACTAGGCCGGCTATATATTTCATTGCTATTTTGTTTGCGTAAAGTCTACGTAAGGGAAGTGTATGACAATCATGTCTTAGCAATCAACACTTTAAGAATCATTTTACTAACATAACTTTCAACGCATCGACTGGACGGTTTTGTACGAGAATAAAATGATAACTGCGTTTAACAATATCTATCCGAATTTTTTTCACGAGAACATAATTCTATGATTGTTTGTCGTACTTGAAAGTGGAAAACTATTTTGATAATGTTTTATTAACACTTTATTCTCGTAATTTCAGGTTTAGGTAAAATTTTTGAATACTACTGTAATATTTTCTAACTTCGTAATATAGAGTATAAAAAATACGAAAACATGTAGTAGATGTATTAGCACCCACAGATCTCAAAACTGACATAACACTAAAACTAAGATAATGGTAGTTATCATTTTGTGCTCCGGGGACGGCGATTTATATATAATTTTATATAATAATATTATAAATGCGAAAGTAATTCTGTCTGTCTATCTGACTCACTTTGGGCCCTTTTGCGCAGTCTATTTATTATTACGTCTATGTATATTTGTTGCCTATAAATAAATAAAAAATCGTAAAAAATCGCCTATAAATAAATAAATAAAAAAGCGTGTAAGTGATGTGATGTAGCCACAGACCTGCTACATATTTAAACTTGATCGCGTACATCGGCCCCCATGAGACCGATCTTGAACGGAGTTTGTCCCTTTCTTTTGTATGGACAACTTATATATATACCATACATATAGTATAGAACTCGGAACAATGACTAAAACATGGAAGCCGGGCTCAAATAAGAAATGAAATACGTATGTTTGCTTTTTTTTACTTACGATGTTAATAGTACGTAGGAAAGAGACGTATAATGCCGTTCTGTTTCGTTATCATGCAGGTTGTCACAAGTTAATTTTTGGCTAGTGATGGGCTTATCATCGACATTATCGTGTCGATGTCAGTCATCAAAGCAAATATGTATTTAATTTTATTAAAAGATCCAAATACAAGACTGTTCATTATATGAGTTGTGTATGTCGTAGGTATTATTGATAAAACGTTTTTTGCAAAAAAATAGTAGGATTTTGGGAACACACGAAAAATTAGACAATGGCTATGATATCAATTTATCAATCTTAATGAAAAAAGTTAGTTCCGATTAGGTTTTTAAATTATAAAAAAACCTAGTTATTTAGCGAAAATTTAGTTCATGAAATTTTCCTTTAAAATCTTCTCTTCTTCACTCAGTATAATTATAAAAAAGCGTTGCATCGTAATGTATAAATAGTATGATAATGGTGCGTAAATCCGTAATACAACAACACAAGCCATCTTGTCCAAAGCACTGTACACCTCACGTAAGTATACAGTGTGGAAATTAAACTCAGGCCCTGGAGGGAAACTACTTTAAATCCTTAATCTAGCTCATTTTACTTAAAGGAGACATTCCTTTATTTTTGAAAAGAAACAAATCTGCATTAAAAGATTTTTTTAAACTCGCTTGCTTCGCCCGGGACTCTAACCAACTAAAATTTAAAAAAATAAACACTCTTTATTTTAATATACTAATCGGTAGTATTAATATTCAGGATAAAGTTTCTCTAACAAACATTAGGTCTTAAAAATAAAAATAATCGTTAAATCTAACATCAACTTTATTTTACTATCAATTTTGTAACACTTAAATTATTTAACTGATAAATTGTTCGAAATGAGCCCCGTCGTTCCGGCTACACAACATTAGTCGCCGTTGAAATTCATTTCTTGTAGCCTTCAGCAAAGTGTTGTGGTGTATGCCCCTAATAACATTTTCTATCGCAATCCTTAGCTCTTGAACGGTTTCATAGCAAGTTTCATAAACAACATTTTTTACATGACCCCATAAAAAGAAGTCCATGGGCGTCAGGTATGGACTTCTTGCAGGCCATCTAAAATTTTCATTTTAAATGAAACTTGCTATGAAACCGTTCAAGAGCTAAGGATTGCGATAGAAAATGTTATTAGGGGCATACACCACAACACTATGCTGAAGGCTACAAGAAATGAATTTCAACGCCGACTAATGTTGTATAGCCGGAACGACGGGGCTCATTTCGAACAATTCATCAGTTAAATAATTTAAGTGTTACAAAATTGATAGTAAAATAAAGTTGATGTTAGATTTAACGATTATTTTTATTTTTAAGACCTAATGTTTGTTAGAGAAACTTTATCCTGAATATTAATACTACCGATTAGTATAATAAAATAAAGAGTGTTTATTTTTTTAAATTTTAGTTGGTGCGAGTCCCGGGCGAAGCAAGCGAGTTTAAAAAAATCTTTTAATGCAGATTTGTTTCTTTTCAAATATGAAGGAATGTCTCCTTTAAGTAAAATGAGCTAGCTTAAGGATTTAAAGTAGTTTCCCTCCAGGGCCTGAGTTTAATTTCCACACTGTATACTTTTACTTTCTGGTCACGTTCTCAGACAGAAATTAATAATTATATCGCTATTTTCACTCAGTGAATTCGTCAAACCCGCGACACGTATCGAAAAAACATAAAACTGCAAAACTAAGTTGATAGCTGACATATAGTATTTTGACGTCTTGGATAGAACTTTTGTATTTGTTAGCATTATAAGATGACCAAAGGTGACCATTTGACATTTGCCATTTAAGCTTTGTGACATGTTTAAAAATAATAAAAACAAACAGCCATGTTTTGTTTCTTTCACACCTTATGACATGCTAATTGACATAAATTAATAAAATATAGCTTACTCGATTTTTATTTTAGCCCGGCTTCCATGTTTTAGTCATTGTTCCGAGGTATAGAACATATATAGGACTAGCAGGTTGTTAGACAAGGACACACTCCCACCCTGGTGTCTCTCAATTGGGCCGTTTTGTTCTACAAAGCAATTACAACTTTACATTTAAAGCATACGGATTAAATTGAATTTGTCAAAACATCTGCAGTGCACCATCTATTTATATTACGTCTGGATCTCGATATGGATGTAGCTTTTCAAGTATTTTTTTAGTAATCTGTGATCTGATCTGACAAAAAAAAAAGAAAATGCCGCCGTCCCGTCGGCATCGGTACGATCGATAAAAGCCGTAGTCACAGAGTACATTGAATATATAGGGCCGTAGTATTAACTCCATATACATGTGAACAAGCCTGTTGTTTTGTAATAAAACGCTTGGTAATAATATTGCGTAATTTGATCATTCGTTATTGGTAAATTTTACCCACTGTTCTGTTTCGCCCACATAATAACAAGGTAAGATTTTACGCGGCATGCTTTTTCGAATCTTCACAAATCGAAACATCGAATTTGAATTTGCTGTTTTCACGACTGAGTAAAACGGGACACTTTTGTTGATTACCTATTACTTTTAATTGATATTCGATACATGATTCCTCAAGCAAGGATATATCAATTATGTTCACTGAGAGCTTCCCACCACCCACTAGCATATTTTCATCTGTATCCACATTTTTTTGGACTTACTATTACGTGAATTGAAAAGCAACGATGCCGTGTGATCATCTTCTCGTTTAAAATTTACAACCTATATAATAGAGTACCTAGTTACTTTCTTGACTGGCAGAATCATTTTAAATTGATGCAAGCACTAGAGTCACTAGACCAATATCGCTCTCGATTTGAACTGATTCATTATCATCTAGTGTGTTCCGGCAGCCATCCTTGAGAGCCGGTTCCCATTCTAGACCTAGAGTGCTACCATCCTCGATCACATGATCACTTACCAACAGGCGAGATAGTAGTCAATAGTGGTGTTAGTAGGTTAATACAAGTTTGCCCAACACTTGTGTCATCATCATCATAATCAGCCAATTTCCGTCCACTGCTGGACATGGCTTCTGCTATGGCACGCCACTGAGCTAGATCTTCAGCTGTTCGTTTCTGACACTCGTTTCCTGCCAGCTTAATAAGATTAACTTATAGATTATTCTGTTTTCATTTCAGACATCAAAATGAACAGTTCACAGCGTTACTACATCCTTCTTCTCATCACTGTTGCTGTGTACTTTGGAGTCTCTAAGTTCATCTTCGACCAAGTCTACGACCACATCAAAATTGTTATTGATGAACTCTTCCACATCCCGCAAACCCAAGCGTATTGTGCTGGAAACTATACACAATGGGATCCTAAGATTACAACGTTACCAGGGCTATATCTCATATCGTCATCGATTCTTGGGTCATACTTCGAATGCAACACGTATAACCTACGTTTTATAAATCTTGTAGCGTCCTGTGTGAATTTGATACTTTTCGGAACTATTCTACGATTTGTGTACTTCATAGAAATGAAGCAAGTCAAAAATGTAATTCAAGCGTTGAATTTAACTATTCTGCCGCCCTTGTATTTCTTTTCGCATGTTTATTACACTGATACACTGTCGTTAACGTTTCTATTAATATTCTCAAGGTTATGTCTTACGAGTAAATATAAATTACCGATTCTTTTATTTGGATTTTTAAGCGTATGCATGAGGCAGACTAATATAGCGTGGATTGCTATGGTCTTTGGACATAAAGCCTTAGACATGCTAATTAAAAGTTCTCGGGTATTCGGTAATAAGTATATAACAAACGTGAATCTAAGCAAGCATTCTTTAATTGCTCGGGATATTGATAATTCTAAACTGAAGAGGTATTATAACCTTGAAGACGTTTACTATGCATTGAAATACCATATTACTACGCTATTTGTAACATTTTTCAAATTTCTTACATTGCAAGATTGGTTAGTGCTAATAACTCATACGATTCTGCTTGCATCTTTTGCTACGTTTGTATTCCTAAATGGAGCTATAGTCTTAGGCGACAAAACAGCTCATGAAGCATCAATACATTTACCGCAATTGCTGTATTTCTTGATCTTCTATGGTGTATTTGGGTTGCCATATGTGTTAGCGAAACTACCATCAACTATACGCCTAATTACAACGAACAAACTACTTGTTATCACCCTTGCATTGCTAATGGCTGTCACTGTCCATTTTAATACGATAATTCACCCGTATTTATTGGCTGATAATAGACACTTCACATTTTACATTTGGAATCGATGGTTCGGCAGATATGAGTTTGCAATATATTCGACAATTCCTATATACATATTCCTGTTATTCAGCTTATATGATAATTTAAAAGACCAGAATTGCATTTCGTTCTTGCTTCCGTATTGCATAAGCTTGTTTTTAGTACTAGGGCTTCAGAAAATGATAGAAGTGAGATATTTTTTGATTCCTTACGTAATTCTGAGGTTGAGATTTGTACGTCCGCCAATGTTCTTGGTTATGTTTGAGTTTTTGTACTACGTAACTTTGAATGCTGCTGCTTTTTACGTGTTCTTTGAGAAGCAAGTGTTTTGGGAGAATTTTGATTATGTCCAAAGGATAATTTGGTAATTAATTGAATTTTTTGTATTTTTTGATGATGTTTTGTGAATGTGTCCAGTGAAATTACAGGGCATGTGAGACTTAACATCTTTATGTCTTGAGGTAACAGGCGCAATGCAGTGACATACAAAATTCTGGCAGTCTAGAATTTTGCATGTCGCTGTATCTGTAATAGGTAGACGTCATCGCTTACCATCAAGTGAGAGTTGTGCTTGTCCTGTTACCTTATATCATAAAAAAAATATGATGCAATACATGCCGATGATTCTGGTAAAGTCAAAGTCAAAGTCAAAGTCAAAGCATTTATTCAGTATATGGGCAAATTAAAAATTAGCACTTACACACGTCAAATAACATTAAATAGATCATATTCAACAAAAAATATAGATATAACAGAAACATAACGCTTTGAATTTACAAAAAAAAAAACAAAGGTATTGAGCCATTCAGCTTTCATCTAGACGTCGAACGTCACACTTAAAACACATGTTTAATTCCCCTTATTAATGTAGGGTTGCCAACCGTACCATTACGTGCACCCGCAACCCAGTGCATGTTTCAGTACTTCAGACAATTTTTATCCAAAAAATTGTGAAATAATTGTGGTAGATAATGCCTCCTGCTTATAACATTTGCAGTGGCATACTCAAACCTGGGCCATTTATGTTTAGACATTAAAGTCCTTGAGTCTCACATACCAATCAATTCCAACTTAGGTTAGCCGAAAGAAGCAATTTTGATATGTTTTCTTTTTGTTAGATTAGTAACGTGTTTGACGCGATTTTGTATTTTAAAATAAGCTTTATGTAACCCAGTTTTACATGTATTTTTGTATGATATAAAATACCAAGGTAGCAAGATGATCGTGCCAGAGACAAGTTACGTCTAAGATTGCTCACTCCATACCATTTTCACATAATTTACTTATTATCGTCGTCGCCTTCTTTTTTAGAGTTCCGTAGCCGAATGGCAAAAAACGGAACCCTTATAGATTCGTCATATATGTCTGTCCGTCCGTATGCCACAGCCACTTTATTCCGAAACTATTAGAACTACACAGTTGAAACTTGGTAGGTAGATGTATTCTGTGAACCGCAATATGATTTTTTAACAAAAAAAAAAGATTATTTTTTTAGAGGGGGGATCCCCCATTCATGGAACTAAATAAAACTAATAATTTTCATACTTCGGACCGACAGACAGATATGACGAATCTTTAAGGGTTCCGTTTTTTGGCATTAGGCTATGGAACCCTAAAAAGCCTATGAATTACATAACTAGTTACAAATATGTTTGCCATAAAAGAATCACCTATGCCTGTGGCCATAACTGCTGTACACTCCCTGAGGTATGCGCGCGGCGAGACGGGGGGGACGCGGGTATGCGCGCGGCGAGACGGGGGGGACGCGCTCCGTCAATCTGCGTCCCCACAGTCTGTTTCCCCGGCTCCCACCTCGCCGCGCATACCTCAGGGAGTGTACAGCATGGCCAGACTATAGTACGAGTTTTCATCGTAAACGCTTTTGACTGAAAACTATGTGATATCTAGTTTTCGACTTAATCTGACTTCCTGATTGGTCTAAATTTAGTGAAGTGTGAAAACCGCTAGGGGCGCTGTACTGATTTTCATACAAAATTTGTTCATTGAATGATATCGAGTTATGAAAACTCGTACTAAGGGTACTGTTGCTTAACAATTCATCGCATAGAGAAAATTATTTCAGTGATGCTGATAATTCGAACGAATCTGAACTTAATTTGGTGATAGATAGAGGTGGTTATAGATTAGCAGACTATGATGAAGTAATTTTTTGATGATTATTATTTTTTGTATTTAATTATAACATTGAAAAGACATTGTGGTCTCAATACCGTTATTAAAAGGTAACGCGGGGTGCACTTTTCCATACAAATGTATTATTCCCCCGTTTCCTCCCTAGAAAATAATTATAGAGAAAAAATTGTGTTTACAAAAAATCAAGGTCTACTGTAGCTACGTCCCTATCATTTTCTTTTGTTGACCAATCAATTGCAAATAGAAATATGACCCTTCGAAAATCTTAAAGAGGATATTAGAATGCTTATATTTCTTTTTGCAATTGGTTGGTCAAAAAAGTAAATGATAGGGGCGTAGTTACAGCAGACCGTTGTATGTTGTATGGAAAAGTGCACCATGCGTTCCCTCTTAAGAGCGAATGCGGGGCGCTTTTCTATACCAATGAATTCCCCCGTTACCTCCCTGGACAACAAAAAATCAAGGTGTGCTGTCGTTTTTTTTTTTTTATATCTCATAGGCTAGCGTTTGACCACTATCTCACCTGTTGGTAAGTGATGATGCGGTCGAAGATGGTAAGCACGCTAGGCCTAGAATGGGAACTGGCTCTCAAGGATAGCTGTCCGGCAGCTATCCTTACACACATTACATGTTTTGGTGACAGATTTTCTAACTTGAGGGTGGTAGCTGGCCAGGCGGACACTAGATAGTGTCCTACCACCATGCGAATGTAATAATAATAGCTATGCCCCTATCATTTGCTTTTTTTGACCAACCAATTGCAAAAAGAAATATAAGCCTTTTAATCTCCTCTGAGATTTTTGAAGGGTCATATTTCTATTTACTTTTTTTTTTTTAGTTTTCTTACGGCTCCACACGATTAGTGTATGTAGCCAGTGTCAAGTACTGAAATTCTTCAAGTTTTTATGAATTAAGTCGTAGAATGGGTCAAAGTCACATTTCAAGTCAGTATTCAAGTAAAAGTCTAGTCTAAGTCATACCTTCAGTAAAGATGTGGTGTTTACTGAAGATGTTCAGTGGACTTTTGGTGAGAACGCAAATAGCATGTTTTTCAACATTGTGCTGTTTCCCTACACTCGCACACATTCCGGCACTTAATGTTTAATAATCCACATTTATTACACATTAACTTGCGGAAGAACACGTTTTAGGAAAAAATACAATGAGATCACACACACTTTTCCACGTTCCCGCCAAAACTTTTTTCTATTTACTTATTATTAAAGCTACAGCAGACCTTGAGTTTCTGTAGAAACAGGTTTTGCTCTAAAAGAATTTTTCCAGGGAGGAAACGGGGGAATACATTTGTATGGAAAAGTGCACCCCGCGTTACCTCTTAATTTAATAAAAATTAATCTATTGTAATTATAATATCAGCCATTATGGCTTTTGGAAAATGTTTCAAAGACTATGATAGAAATAAGAATGCATTTATAGTTTATTGTTTTTTTACATGAAATCCAATTTCAAGTCAATTTTGTAAATAGTTATAAGTTTTAATTTGTAATTTTTCTATTAAATGTAATGATGAGTCTTGAATGTTTTAGTTTAATTTTACTGATACATTTTCAAATTACATATACAATTTACTGATGCATACATATACATATACAACTTTACTGAAAAAAAAAAATTACTGATACATATACATGTACTATTTACTGATGCATACATATACAATTTTACTGATACATTATACAAATGGGACCAAACGAAGCATACTTTCTCAAACAAAAAAAATATTTTTTCAAATCGGTTAGGATTTGACGGAGTTCTGATTGCTATGACGTCGATGGAGTTAACATTGAGAACCTCCTTTTTTGTGGTCGTTAAACACAGTTGTAACGGGGGTGCGTACAGACCACAGACTACTAAGGACATACCACGTATGTACAGACTATGTAACATGTTATTTAATTTATGTTATATAACACGTCCACATTAAAAAACCTTGTTATTCAACATAAAACAATACTGTACAGTGTACACATTAGACTAATAGTGTTAAATAGCTGCACTTCACGTCAGATTTTTAAGTTTTAGGGTTCCGTACCTCAAAAAGAAGGCGGAGGTTCTCAATTAATTTGCATGTTGTTTTTTAGTTTATTTTTTTAGGGTTTCGTACTCAAAGAGTAAAAAGGGGCCCCTTTTACTAAAACTCCACTGTCCGTCTGTCTGTCTGTATTTTCGAGTACCGTAGAACCTTACAAGATTGCCCTACCGATCTAAATTTGCCCGGTTGAGTATTTTTCACAAATATTGATAATAAATGGCAACTTATTCTAGTAACATTATTTTTTTCCCAATAGTAGAATATTTCACATATTGCTGGCAGCACTGCGTAAACGTCAGTCGGCAACGTAACTCTCGCAGGGCTAGCATGGCCTTATCCCCGGGGGAAAGACTAAATTATTTCCCTGTTTTTCGCCACTGACAGGAGATCAACACAACAATTTAAACGCTTGGTGAAGTTTAACCCATTTTGCATGGTGGTAGGACACTATCTAGTGTCCGCCTGGCCAGCTACCACCCTCAAGTTAGAAAATCTGTCACCAAACATCTAATGTGTTCCGGCAGCTATCCTTGAGAGCCAGTTCCCATTCTAGGCCTAGCGTGCTTACCATCTTCGACCGCATCATCACTTACCAACTGGTGAGATAGTGGTCAAAAAGCTAGCCTATAACGTATAAAAAAAAAAACCCCGAGTTTAGATTTGTTTCGTATTAAAAAGTTAAAAAATGAATTGATTAAAAATCAGCGGGCGTTTATAATTATCGAAAAACTTTACTTATAATTTGCCTTCTTCACCAAACAAAACACGGATAGGTGGAACGACAAAATAGTCCCCTTGCCATGCTAGCCCTACTGATGAAGGACAGAACGTGTCAAAGCTGGAGGTGTGATTCGCGGGCCAAAATCAGTGCCAAAAACTTTCTCCAGAACTCCATTATAGGTTACAGCAGGCAAGAAATTTGTGAATCATTGTTAATTTGTAACAAATAAAAGATATAATATCGATGATAATACGCAAAAGCTCAACTAGATTTGAAAAATGGATGGTGGGCAATGTCAAATTACTTTTCCTATTGCACTGCTTACGACTTTGCCCACCGAAATATTGCCATCAGGGTTTTCACCTCTATTAAGGTGTTTTTACCTGACTGATAAAGAAAGAGGGTATTGAAACCTTTAACTTTGGGTGTACTAACCATTCAATTTATTATTTTACAACACCAGTATCATCATTCACAGTATTTCTACTGCTGGGTATAAGTATTCAAAAACTTTCTGATTTGCTATAATTTATAAGGTTTGCTTGATCTCATATTAATTATTTAAATATTAAGTATATATTGTGTTCTATAAAACCTTTTTTGAATTATTATAAATAATGTTTTATAATGGGTGTACGTAATTTTCGCCAGTTTATATAATTTTTTATAACATGTTAACAATAAAAAGTGACAACCCTAGCCCAGCGATTTCTTTCTATGAAAAGTTGCTAAAAAAAATTGTGACTTTGCCCATTCAAATTTAGCAGGTAATATGAAAGTTTAAACGTTTACTGATGGTACCCTATACTACTAAGACTATTTATTTAAAATATACCCTGATTGTCATAATCATAAGGTTGAAAACAGCGGAAGCATGATTTTTTCTGCGAAATGGGCAGATTTGTAAAATTTCTCAAAATTTATTCGCTCTCTAAATTTAGGTTTTTGAGGTATACATTTGCATTTTCTTGATATTATCATATATTCCGTGCAAGGAGCAATACATTTAACAACGATCTACCTGAAACACGAATTAATATCAAAGATAATAAAAAAAAAAATTAGCATTGAACAAAAAAAGTCAAGAAATTCGGGCAAAGTTGTAAGGTTCTACGGTATTATACAAAGTACTCTGTGGTCTGTCTGTCCGTCTGTCAGCAGGCTGTATCTCATGAACCGTGATAGTTACAGTGCCACAAGTATAACTTGGCGGTGGTAGTTTTTGGAACTAATTCTTTTAATTGAAACTGTGAGTTTGATGTTAGAGAGATTACCGCGACATTATTGTTGATAAATCTGCTACATTAAAATAGTTCAATAATGCCAAAAGTAATTAAAAGTGGCTTAAGAGAAACTGTTATCAAAGTACAAAGTAAAAGCACAGTGGCGCACAGGCACGCCAAGTTATACTTGGCGGACTGTAGACGGTTGAAATTTTCACAGATGATGTATTTCTGTTGCCGCTATAACAACAAATACTAATAATTAAGATCATTTAAAAACTAAAACAACCTACTTCAATGCCCCGCGAGTCAATTTCAGTAGCAAGTTTGAGACGTTTATCGTCATATCTCTAGAGGTACTTATCAGATCTCAATGAAATTACAGTGGGATCACCTCGGAAACGTGCCCTACCGATTAAAAAAAGAATCTTTCAAATCGGTTCACAATTGACGGAGTAATCGCGTAACATACATTAAAAAAAACGTACAGACGAATCGAGAACTCCTTCTTTTTGGAAGTCGGTTGAAAACAGAATAACGTTAAAAATGAAAGAGAGTCGATTATCGTCATATCTCTGGAGATACTTATCAGATTTTAATACAAAGTAAATGGAACCTTGGAAATGAACCCTCCCTAAGAATAACAGACACGTTTTCAATAGTAGGTAACTTTATTTACTAAAACAGTTAAGATACTAATCTTATATATAAAACAGTAAGCTAGTAAATACATGATTGTAGATTTATAATAAGTACATAGATGCTACTCAAACGTTTTCAATATTTTCTTTGTATTGTTGACTGTTAGCTAAAATTGCCGCCATAATATTTTCCGGCACATAGCTGATGAAAACTGTTGATGGCAGCAGTTTGTGTGGGCTATCTTCAATCGAAGACCAGAACTGAAAACAAGTATAAAAGTAACTAAAAAAACTAAAACCCGACTATATCTAGGACTCTGCTAATTGAAAGTATCAAAATGAGTTAGTCGAAGTTTCCTTCGCAGTTGGAGTTGCCATAGGTATTTTTTTTTTTTTTTTTTTTTTTTTTAGTTTTTTATGGCTCCACATGATTAGTGTATTTAGCCAGTGTCAAGTATTGAAATTTTTCAAGTTTTTATGAATTTTAGTCGTAGAGATGGGTCAAAGTTACATTTCAGGTCAGTTGTCAAGTAAAAGTCTAGTCTAAGTCATACCTTCAGTAAAGTTGTGGTGTTTACTGAATATTTTCAATGGAATTTTGGTGAGAACGCAAATAGCATGTTTTTTAACATTGTGCTGTTTCCCTACACTCGCACACATTCACCGGCACTTAATGGTTAATAACCCACATTAATTACATATTAACACGCGGAAGAACACAAGTTTTAGGAAAAAATACAATGAGATCACACACACTTTTCCACGTTCCCGCCAAAAAACCCTATATTTTTTTAATTTGCCGCGCATTTTCAGTTTCTACTTTTATTGTTGCCAAACTTTACCTCTTGTTCAAGTGATTCCACACCCCCGCGCTTCTTCCGTAAGTAGTTGAAGCAGCACGCGCGGAATCGGCGCGATCCACACGCGCTCTCGCACTCCGCACCGCAGGAATTGCACGCGGATCGAGTTGTGGACAGCATTCCTAGGATATACCTAGTTTATAAGTTTGCTTAAAGTCATTTTTAGGGTTCCGTAGCTGAATGGCAAAAAACGGAACCCTTATAGATTCGTCATGTCTGTCTGTCTGTCCGTCCGTATGTCACAGCCATTTTATTCCGAAACTGTTAAGACGACAGAATTGAAACTTGGTAGGTAGATGTATTCTGTGAACCGCTTTCCGATTTTTATACAAAAATAAAATATATAAAAGTTTAAGGGGGCATCCCATACATGGAACTGAAACAAAAAAAATAATCTTCAAACCTATACGTGTGGGATATCTATGGATAGGTCTTCAAAAATAACATTAAGGTTCCTAAATTCATTTTTTCTCAAAGTCAAGAATTTGAAAAATAGGCGCGTGGTGGTAAAATGTGTGTCCCCCCCCCCCCCCCCCTCTAACTTTTAAAGTATGGGAGTGAAAAAAAAGAAAAAAAAAAAAAATATGCTGTAGATCTCAATAAAAACTAACAACGAAAATTGGTTTGAACGAGATACAGTCAGCAGTTTTAGAGATATGGCGACCGCAAAGATAACTTTGTTTTTCATACAAATACTATGAAAAACAAAGTTAATTTTGTAGTTGCGCAAAAATCATAGTTATGGAATACTTAACTGTGTTACGGAACCCTACGAGTGCGAGTCCGACTTGCACTTGGCCAGTTTATTTAAGTCTGAAATCGATGATTGTTTTTTTTTTTAATATACATTAGGCTAGCGTTTGACCACTATCTCATCTGTTGCTAAGTCGTAATGCGGTCGAGGATGGTAGCACGCTAGGCCTAGAATGGGAACTGGCTCTCAAGGATAGCTGCCGGAACACATCAGATGTTCAGCGACAGATTTTCCAACTTGAGGTTAGGTTTGTGATCACTAGACAGTGCCATACCACCATGCGGGAGTTGGGGGTTTCTTCTTCACCAGAGGAATAGCGCACATTAATTTTTCAATAGAAAAATACCTTTGGTGCACGTCGGGGTTTGAACTCGGTACCTCTGGCGTCAACTAGCCGACCATTCTCCCACAACACCACTGGGCTCGCAATGGTTTAATCGGACCTAATTAATTAATTAATGCTAGTTGTAGGAGAAAGTATGCAACTTTTTACAGGCTTTTATTTATTTAAAATTAAGAACAGAAATTTCCTAAACACTACCTCACAGATTACTATATAGTATATACCCATATAGTACACTACATCACTTGATGATAGGATAGGTGACGATATGGTATAATTACGGTAAAAATACGGTAGAATTCGGTGACTGTTATGGCCATCCTAAGTAAGATAAATTAATAAATAAATAATATAGACAATAAAGTACAAAGGCGGTGGATGCCACAAGTGGACCACTGGCTGGATTGGCGACACGCCTTTTGTTGGGTGGTGTCAACCATGGTCATCATAACCCTTCACTAGTGGTCACACTTGATCACTTATGTGTCACTCACTACACTATATCACATGATGGTGAAAACCTGACAATTCACACTTGTTGTTGTATTAGTATTAAAATAAATTACCAATAAGCACAATGCAAACTATCGCCGTATACTTCATCATTAAAAAAAAATGTTTTACCAAATTGGCGCCAAAACAGGAAGCAAAAGAGCTCGAGCAAAGATGGCGCTTGAATGAGCTGGGTCAATTGACATTCCTTTTTATATAGAACGGGATTACTATTTATTCCCGTAGGCGTGCTTCGTTAGACAAAGTAAACAAAGTAAAGTTTTGGTGTTTGTTTCGAGGCTTGTAACACGATATGTACGCTAAGTAATTCCTAAAAGCGATGATTTGTTTTGTCTGAATCTACCTAGGTACCTACACAAGATTTTTTATTTACATCCATGACACAAGATAAAACTTTTGTTAATGTTTTGTGTTGTGTTTTTTTTATACTTATCTGATAGGCTAACATTTTACCACTATCTCGCCTGCTGATAAGCCATGTGGTCGAATCCAAGCGACTAAAACCCAACTGCGTCGGTCGGAACAGTCGACCGATGCAATCTCATACCCAACAAGCGCATCCGGAGCGGAGCAAGCGTCTGCTCCGCTCGACCATCCCCTCCGTGACCAGTTCAGGCTCACGGGGGGAGTTCTGCGACCACACACCATCTCACTCGTCGCTGTGATGTATACATTCACAGCGAAAGAGAGATACCTCTCACGTACCGACTCGATCGACATTGACGGGAGAGTGAATATCAATGAACATCCTAATGACGCGTGTGCGAAGTGCAAATGCCCCTGCTCGCACACGGTCCACAGTCCGACTCGCGCGCCATTGCATATGGGTCTACAATGGCGCCCGAGGCACCTCCCATACGGCCGCCACCGGCTCCACTACTCGGCCCGTCGGGACCACCACTTGGGACTCAGTCCCCCACCACACGCTCACAGGTCGCGTTGGCGCTGTGCCCGATATTTGCCAGCGCCAATACGAGCATGAGCGTATGGGGGTAGCTCTTGCGTCATGGGGGTAGAGGCGTTTCGGTCGCTTTATATGCACGACCGAACCACTCCAACCTCCAACGCGTCCGAGCAGCAGCCCGGACCCACCACTGAGCGTCTCCCACCACCCTGCCCCGTCACACTGTGCTCTCTGCTACCTTGCCAGAGGGACACGCGGAGGGGCCCACCACGTCGGTACTTCGCTATCGGTCGACAACTTAACCCAAAAAGGAAAAGTTGTCGACCGACACCCAGGGTTCACCACGACGAAGTGTTCCAACCCGCACCCCGTCTAATGTCCGCTTAGCCCAGGAGTCGGCAACCTGCGGCTCGCGAGCTACTTGCGGCTCTTTAGTTCTATACGCAAATATTATTTCATCATCATTAGCAGCCAGTCCTCTGCTGGACATAGGCCTCTCCTATGGTACGACTGAGCTCGATCTCCAGCTACTTGTCTCCAACCGCTGCCAGCCAGCTTGCATATATCATCGCTCCACATAACTAGAGGGCGCCTTACACTAAGTTTACCGAGCAGTGTTGAACATGTCTAGCCCAACGGTTATCGGTTCTAGCCCAGTGCCACTTCAGTTTGCTAATCTTTTCTTTGAGCTATGATAACTTTGGTTCTCTGTCGGATGACTTCATTTGGAATTCGATCTTTCAGAGATACTCCGAGTATAGCCCTTTCCATAGCTCGCTGAGCACTTTTGAATAGAATTTTTTTTACAAAAATAAAAACATTTAAAAATCTTTGTAAAATTTTGATGTTATAAACACTACTTATATATGAATAAATAGATTAGTTTTCAATCGACTTCCAAAAACAAAGGAGGTTCTCAATTCGTCTGTATGTTTTTTTTTTGTGTTTATCTTACGCGATTACTCCGTCAATTCTGAACCGATTCGAATGATTATTTTTGTTATCGGTAGGGTATGTTTCCGAGGCGGTCCCGTTGTAATTTCATCGAGATCTGATAAGTATCTCTAGAGATATGACGATACACGTCTAAAACTTGATACTGAAATTGACTCGCGGGACATTGAAGTCGGTTGTTTTAGTTTTTAAATACTTTTCTTATGCAAGTACTATTTATTGTTGGCAAGAAAAACATTTGTGGCTCTTTAAAAACTTAGAAATGTTGTAAATTGTAATTTTTGACTCTTCCGACTCAATAGGTTGCCGACCCCTGGCCTAGCCAACTACCACCCTACTATACATATGAACCGCTACTTCGGCGCCGGCATCTTGTTCCCGTTGACGTCTCGGTGTCGTTGCTGTGGACAAACGCTGTCAAGTTAGAAAATCTGCCAAGCATCTTATGTGTTCCGGCAGCTGTCCTTCCGGATTCGGTCTAGCGTGCTACTATCCTCGACCGCATCACTTGCACTAAATTTAGAATCGCCTATGATTCAAAGTTTCAAAAAAATTGAACTTTCATCAATCGTTCATCAAAATCATAATTTTTTTTGCAGATTAGCTATGGAGGATTTATACCAATACTAGAAGTGCCCCGCGGCTTCGCCCGCGTTAAAAACTTCTTTTATTTACTTAAAACTTTTCTTTTTTACAAAAAAAAAACGATTCTATCTTAATTATATAAAATAAGAATTAGCCAAATCGGTTCACCCTTTTTCATGTTATCGCGTGACTAAGGCAATTCGGAATTCATATTTATAAAAATCGAAATACCCAAATTTTCAGACTTTGTTACCTACCCCATTTCAAAAAATCCTACAACACGTAGTTTATCTAATCTTATTTCGCCATTTTGCTAACTTTGAATCTCCGTTCAGTATCCGGAAGGAATTTTTAGAAAATCTCTTCTGAGCGGATACCTACGTCATAATAACTATCTGCATTCTAAATTTCAGCGCGATCCAAAACAATATTGATTTTTGGACTTTGTTACCCCACTTCACCCTTTTAGGGGTGGAATTTCGAAAGAGCCTGAAACACGTATTTACTTACTTAAGTACTTGTGTTATGTTTCAAATATAAAAGACTATCTAATCTTGTTCCTCCATACAAACTTTGAACCCCCGTTTCATCCCCTTCAGGAGTGAATTTTGGAAAATTCTTTGTTAGAGGGAACTAACGTCATAATAACTATCTGCATGCCAAATTTCAGCGCAATCCGAAACAATATTGATTTTCAGACTTTGTTACCCCATCTCACCCTGTAAGGTGTGGAATTTTTAAAAAGCCTGAAACACGTATTTACTTATTTTTTTACTGAAGCACTTGTGTGAAATTTCGAATAGAAAAGACTATCTAATCTTGTTTCTCCATACAAACTTTGAACCCCCGTTTCATCCCCTCCAGGGGTGAATTTTGGAGAATCCTTTCTCAGGGGGCACTTACGTCGTAATAACTATCTGCATGCCAAATTTTAGCGCAATCCGAAACAATATTGATTTTCACACTTTATTTCACCCTCTTAGATGTGTAATTAAAAAAAAAATTGAAACACGTATTTACTTATTTTTTTACTCGAGCACTTGTACGAAGTTTTGGAATAGACAATACTGTCTAGTCTCGTCTCTCCATACAAACTTTGAACCCCCGTTTCATCCCCTTCAGGGGTGAATTTTGAAAAATCCTTTTTCAGAGGTAACTAACGTTGTAATAACTATCTGCATGCTAAATTTCAGCGCAATCCAAAACAATATTGATTTTAACACTTTGTTACCCCATTTCACCCTCTTAGGGGTGGATTTAAAAAAAAACTGAAACACGTATTTACTTATTTTTTTACTGGAGCACTTGTGTGAAGTTTTGGATAGAAAAGACTATCTAACCTTGTTTCTCCATATAAACTTTGAACCCCCATTTCATCCCCTTAAGGGATGAATTTTGGAAAATCCTTTCTTAGTACACCCCTACGTACTAAGACAAATATACCCTCCAAAATTCAAGTCTCTACGACCAGCGGTTTAGGCTGTGCGTTGTCTGTCAGTCAGTCAGTCAGTATGTCAGGACAAAGATTCTTATAGTATTAGATATTGAGATTTTGATTCCCGGTGGTGATATTTTGAGAATTTAAGGCGATTTCAAAGTTTTGTGAAAACGGACAATCGTACCTAATTACTTGAACTTAGTTAAATAAAATATTTATTTAATTTAACATAGTTCTGTGAGCAGTAGACCACGCGGGCCCTTATAAAAATTTAAACCCGTTTATACATAACGCTACAACAAACTTCACCCCCTTTCTCCCCTCCACTCCCCTTCTTGGAATTTTTTTCGGCACATCTAATTTAGAATGAAGTCCTTACAGCGTTTGTCCACAGCCCCGGCACGGGGACGTCACCGGGAACTAGATTTTTTCGGGCCGGTTTGAAAATGACGTGCCAGCGATCGTTTGTCCACCGCCACCGGTCCCGGTGGTCTATCTGTCATGCGTGGCAGATGCGTTTCCATAGAAATAAAACAAACAACCTCAGACAAAAAACAATAACCGATCGAACGGCGCCGGGCGCCGGCAGTGTGTGGACAAGATCAAACGTGTTTTGTATTGCGAGCCAATGCCGGCACATCGGCCCGGCAAAATCTCTGGCCGATTTCTAGCGGTCGCGCCGATCTACTCGAAATATCGGCGGCCGGGATGACGTCAACCGGCGCCGGTCATGCGGTGGACAAGCTGCCATACTATACATATGTACCGCTACTTCGGCGCCGGCATTTTGTTGCCGGTGACGTCCCGGTGCCGGTTCTGTGGACAAACGGCCTTAGTGTGCATGGACGTCATAGCAATTTATTTTGCATCTCAAATTTGATTGATACCCGTCGATAAATGACGCTACAGCAAACTTCCCCCCCTGGCCCCTCCACTCCCCCTTTTAATTTTTTTTTTCGCGACATCTTGTGTAGAATGAAGTCCTTAATGTGCATTTCCATTTTGACTGAAATCCGCAGAATGAGAACTGAATAACGCTACAGCAAACATCTCCCTTCTTCCCCCAATAAAAATAAATTCGATCGACAAAAATTCTTAAAAAAAATCAAGGAACTCGTGTCCCAATTTTCGTCAAAATCGGTTAAAAAATGCGACCTCTCTGTAGGCGAGAACAGGCAGACAGATAAACATCCGAACAAAAGAATTTTTGGCCTAGTCGAAACTGAGACAATTCGCTCTCCCGGTCAAAAATAAAACAATAAAATAGTTTGCTCATCATTTAATACATTTAATAATAAGTATGAAATTGGTAGATATTACATATCTTTTTAATTTTTATTTACATACATAGATATGATTTATAGTCGGAGAACTAGCCTCCATTCTGACTAAGAAGTTTTATAAAATCTTAATACTAAAACGAGCAACTTGTACGTATATATTTATATATATTACGTAACTCGGTAACGCCTCTAACGCTTAGAATGAAATGTTGTATTTATTTAGATAGGATTTTGGTTTTGAAGTTTTATATAAGTACTTGAGTTGTTTTTTTGTAAAAACGCAATTTTACACAAAAAGCCGAGCAAGCCTCGGTTGCCCTACCGGTCGGTATCGGTACTAATATACTACTACTGTGTAATTTAATTTAAATATATATTAAATTGCATTTTTGTTAAAATATTAGCCATTTCAAATATTTTAATATCGATCACAAAATTAGTTCTGTGAGATGAATTAGTTAATTAATACTTTTGGATATTATTATTAGTGTTATTATTGTTACCGAAATCGTATTTTTATAACTATGTATCAATACAAAAGTACTTTTCCAAATGCGTCTATTAATATTGAATCTACAGATTTAATTAAAGATTAAATTTTATTAAACATATAAAATTCAATTAAATATAATAGTATTTTTAATAAAGTATCCGTTAAAAAAACATCAGATTTTTTAATACAGTAAATATAACTATAGTAATATAAAATCTACTTAATTAATTATTATTAAGTACATCCATTTTAAATTTAATACGGAATACATTTGTATTTTAATGGAATGCTTTAATTTTACTAAATAATTCGAAAATGTTTAAACACTTAGTTTTACTACAACAAATAAATTAAAAACAACAACTATTTTAAATAATTCTTCCACACACAACACTTCAAACAGCTGTGACTTTATAACTACTTATGTTTGTAATAAAAAAAATATTAATAAAAATTATGTTAATTAAAATATTTTTATTTATGTTTCGTATCACAATCAGCACAACGTACATTTAATGACGTTAAAACTTAATAAATTAAAGTTATAAAAAATAACTAAAAAAATTATATATTTAAGCCAAAACAACCAACTGTAAAATAAAATTACTGAAATATTCGTTAAAATGGTTTTTTTTAATATAGGCTAACGTTTGACTATAATCTCGCCTGGTGGTAAGTGATGATGCGGTCGAGGATGGTAGCACGCTAGACCTAGAATGGTAACTGGCTTTCAAGAGCTGCTGTCGGAACATATCGGGTGTTTGGCGACAGATATTCCAACTTGAGGGTGGTAGCTGGCCAGGAGGACACTAGATAGTACTATCAAATTTAACCAAATATTCATATAATAATTTTCCAAATTTACGTTACATAATTATATATTTATTATTTGTGTTATATTTTTTCCTTTACATGTGTTGTAAGACATTGCTTCTTGCCAAATGTCTTTATTCTAGGTCATCGGGAAGAGCCCTATAGGTCTTGTTAAATCGCAATACATGCGAAAATATGCATGGTAATCATGGTAGTAAATTTTTACTACACTACTTTAAACTTCAAAATAGAAACATTTAATTTAAATTTAAAACATTAAATTTAACATCTTTCATAAACATTAAATTTGATGGATAAATAATTACTGTCGAAATTAACAATCAGTTTCATTTTGTACATAATTTTATACATAAATTAACATCACATTTTTAACATTATTATAAACACATTCTATTTTTTGTACAAATAAACGTTTGATAATTATTTACAAATTATTACATTTTTAATTGTTTTGTACTGTGATATATGTGTGTCAAAAAACTGTCTTTTAATAAAAAGGGTGCATGGAAAGCTACGCGTTAGAAGTGAAACTTCCATGTTCATTTAATGTTTTTCTCAACATCACTAATTATTTTTTTGTACAACTCCATCTGTTGAACTTTAGCTAATACGTCATCGTAGTTACGCCGTTTTACAAAAGAGAGCGTTTATAAATATAAAATATAACATGACGCTTACGTCACTTCCGTTGCCTTCGGACCGTGACGCTACGTCACTTCCGGAAACTTTACACCAGTGCGCATAAAAAAATTTCACTTCAAAAACAATAAAATAAAAAACAATACATACATAATCTAATCAGTTAAAAACATGACTTTGCAATGCTTAATTCATAAAATACTTATTTCTGTTCTTTATCTCTAACGTCTAAGACGCTATTAAATAAATATTAATTATACATTTAAATAATAATAACATTAATATTTTTTAAACAATAATTATAATTTATTTAAATGCATTGGTAACTCTGTAAATACATATAGACTGAGAACTAGGAACAAATGTCACGTATTATTTTTATCTATAATATATTTAAATTTTACAAACACTAGCTCTTATACTATGTACAGTCAAAAAGCTATCTTTTATACTATATTTCTCACTACAACGTTCCGTATCATACAATGAGGGCCACATACATTAGGAATTCCGTTTCGAAAAACCCGTTACGGAATGACGATTCGATATTTCAAACGCAGTAAACCCATCCAGCTCCATGATTCTCAATAATTTGAAAACCTATTCGGATTCGGAAACTGCCACTCCTTCGAATCAAATCTTTGCAATTCACAATGCTCTAATCAATAACTTTTGATATTTCAAGACGAAAAAATCAGTGATTCTGATCGGAAAAGGTTTCCGCGACCAAATAGCTCACGGAATAATAAATATTCGAATTCAAAATGACGATTCCGAATTCGTATGTATCCTTATTGAAATGCGAATAAATATGCAGATGGACCTATCACATACGTACCTACAGTAGTTTATGTTCGAGGTTTTCTGCGATTCGAAATCCCGAATGGTAGCTTGTGCGTTTGGAATCCCGCACGGAAAAAGCCGTTCCGGATGTAAGTTATCTACTGATTTTTTTAGTCGAATGACACATTCGTATTCCGAACGGTAAAAACCGTTCGGAATATGAATGTGTCATTGTTCAACTTCCTAGGGATGTACTTTTCTTTCGATTCCAAGTACTTTTCGTATCGATACTTTGAAATATACTTTGAAATCGATACTGAGTAGGTATAGGTACCGGTTAAAAGTACTCTTTTCGTTACACGATTATTTGTCTCGGAAGAACATTTAGGATGGCATTATAGAGCGATTTTAGAATTACGCTATTGGTATGACTAATCAAGCGAGATTTAATCGATAGGAAAGTATCAAATGAGTATTTGTTGTAACTCGTATCGTACATACCTAGAAAGTTGAACAACAAAAATCGCCTAGTCTTAACATGGTGTTAGATAAAACATCAATGCAATCGCAATCGGAAAATGTTCGTCAATATTTCCTGACATAATGTCTGAACCCCATGGCTAACGTCTTTCAACTGAGCCTTGTTATTCCGAACGGAAATAAAAGTATGTGTGTTAATTTACGGAATTCCGATTCGTAATTTTCGAGTGAAAATTCCGAAACGGAATTCCTGATGTAAATGACCGCCTTAAAGGTGCGTACAGACTATGTAACATAACATGTTATACAGCATTGTTATATAACATGTTTCAGATAATGTGGAAACGGAATGTTATAAAACATGTTATTAATATGTACAACAATGTTATATCAGTCACGTATACTCACTAATTCTGAAAAATATGTTATATAAAATTGTAATTCTAATGTGTACAGTATTATAATGTGTATAGTTTTATGTTAAATAACAAGGTTACATAATCTGTATGCATCTTAACAGCAACCGTAACGGCACAGTAATATTATCTAGTAACAGTATAATCAATTATGCACAACATCTTCGGAAGTTCAATGACCTTTACACTGTGATGTTATTGACCTTTTGGTTTGCAAGGTCAACGACCTTCAAGACTAGTGCCCGTTCACAATAAACATAACAAACGTCTAAAGGTCACGTACGCACCTTTAAGTTAAGTGCAACGGGTATTGGCGTATTTTTGTTACTTTCTAGTACTTAAGTACCATTTATTGTGCAATTTTGTTCGAAACTTTTTTTTTTAAATTCAAATGTAGATTTTTTAAAATATCTTTACAAACATTAACATTGCAATTCGTATATTAATTTAATATCGTTTACGAAACGAAAAAACCGACTTCCAAAAAAGAGGTGGTTCTCAATTCGAATTATGTTTTAAAAAAAAATATATGTATGTTATTACGCCATTAAATTAAAGATTTTATTTCGTCAATTGTGAACCGAGTAATCGCGTAGCATGAAAAAAAACAGGCGAATTGAGAAACTCCTCCTTTAGGAAGTCAGTTGAAAACAGGGTCAAATTTCGTCCTTTGTACTAAATCTTATAAAAGTGAAAGTGAAAAAGTTTTTTTTTTCACTTTCTTATATCCACTTATCATCCTTCTTCCCATTTAGAAGCGGCGTGGACTCAATCTCTTTATCTTTAATAGGACTCACGTCGGGTTTCCCATTGAAGTATTTCCCCATGTTATTGGACACGATGTATGGGACGCCAGCCAACTCTGAAGAAAGAGGGTTGTAGTATTGTCTGTAGCAGAATATTGCTGTTGTCAACCCTAGGATGGAGCCGAAGAGGATATCTGAAAAGATAATTTAAGGTAGTTTACAAAACAAAAGAAACCGAATTTAAATGCCGCAAAATTTTTTTTCATTACCAAGTTTGAGTTAATTACTAATTTGTTCTAAATCTTACAAAAAATCACAGCAAATCTCACAAAACCCCCCAAATTTTGTTAAAATCCTACAAATCTCACTTAAAAACAACAACAAAGTCCGCTAAATGCTTTCCAAATTTAGCTATAACCTTACAAATCTCGTTAAAACCTTACAAATCTTGCTAAAACTTTACAATTCTCGCTAAACTATGCGGCAATAGCCCAATGGCCTGGTGATCGGGTGGTCGTCGATTCCACTCTTTGCACTATTGACGTGAACCCACTCCAGACACAAGCATATTTAGCTTAGTTGGAGGTTAACAAGACTACTAGTAATGTGCAACACACATTGCTAGTAAGCTTTTATAAAAAAAAACCTTACAAATCTCGCTTAAAACCTTCCGAATCGCACTAAAACCATACAAATCTCGCTGAAACCATACAAATCTCGCTAAAACCTTACAAATTTCGCTAAAACCATGACGTCGATGCTAAAACATTACAAATCTCGCTAAAACCATACAAATCTCGCTAAAACCTTTCAAATCTCGCTAAACCATGACGTCGATGCTAAAACATTACAAATCTTGCTCAAACCTTTCAAATCTCGCTAAAACCTTTCAAATCTCGCTAAAACCTTTCAAATCTCGCTAAAACCTTTCAAAACCGTACAAATCTCGCAAAAACATTACAAATCTCGCTAAAACCTTATAAATCTCGCTGAAACCTTACAAATCTCGCTGAAACCTTACTCGCTAAAAGTTTCCAGAGAGCACCGACCTTCCCAATGATGATGATAGTCACAACTCCTTGAGAGCGCGACACACGCGGCGGCTACGAGCGGCGCTAAACTCGCCACTACGCGCGCGGCTGAGCCACGTCGTCGGGAGAGGACGAGTAAGCGGCCGCATAGCCACGCGCCTGCTATGCCCAGAGAGCAGAATGATACTAGAACAAACACAGATGGAACGTAAAAAAATATTTCATCAATCTCGAAAAATGTTCTAGAATGTCACAGAACTTCGCGCATATAGTCTTATCTCTGGAGATACTTATCAGATCTCGATAAAATTACAATGGGACCACCTCGAAAACAAACCCTACCGATTGAAAAAAGAATTATTCAAATCGGTCCTCAATTGACGGAGTAATCGCGTAACATACAAAATAAAAACATACAGACGAATTGAGAACCTCCTTATTTTGGGAAGTCCTTATTTTGGTTGAAAATTCATAAAGATTCTTGAAAACTGCCAAAATCTGCCACTTTATGGAATCGTCAGCTTAATCTGCCAGAGTTAAAATTTAGGTTACAAATCTGCCAAAATGGCAGAAATCTTCCACAAATGGTCACACTGTTTTAGGCGTTTATTTCACCGCAAGCAAAGCGCACATACTTCTGACTTCATACTTCACAGAATATACGCTAAGATCTTCGCCGATACTTAAACTGTTGGCTAAAAGCATGGATTAAGTATTAAGTGGATGTGGCATTTAAATAACAATAATAATATGAGAAGGATAAAACTATACAATAACTAGTATGAGAGAGCGAGATGAACAATTTTTTTTCCTTCTCTGCGTATGTGATTAAACTGGTTCCAGTACTAGATGGAACCAAGTTCTAGTCCATCCATTGGCTCTCACCCGCTGTCATGTATAACTCGACCAAATTACGTTGTTCATTTTATCTTATAGCTGGCATATGTATCACGTGTTCATCATTTTCGTCGGGTTATATCTCTATAGCTATTTCATCCGCATACGCTAATGTTCTCTCTACATATATATACTTTCTCTATGGCTAGAAGTATCAGAGTACTTACAGCTGCTATGTCCGCTAGGAAACGACTTTCTTCCCTCCATGATCTCGTAGTAATCTCCCGTGCACTCCATATCTGGCGTTTCTATGCCATCGGGGAAACATCGGTAGAAGAAATCCGGTCTGGGACGACCTGAAAAGATTATTATATCTATATTATCTATATTATTAATATTATAAAGAGGAAACATTTTATAACGAGTTCAAAATCTTAAGATGTTTGAGGACGAAGCAAGTGCATCAGGTTCCAACGTCGCGGAAAATATCGTTTGCGCGATGCAGGATCTCATACATTTAGACAATATTTACAAAGAGAGCTATTAAATCTACTCTAGCGCCATCTAGATGTTTTTATCTAAACTAATAATATAAAGAGGAAAGATTTCATTTTTTGTTTGTATCGATTTAACTCAAATACTATAGGACCGATTTTAAAAATTATTTCGTTAATAGAAAGCTACATTCTCAGTGAGTAACATGGGCTATATTTTATCCCCGTATTGTCACGGGTGCAGGAACTACGCGGGTGAAACCACGAGGCGCTGCTTGTCGTTTTATAATTTAAGAAACAGATTTATGAGACGAGTGAGAATGGGCCAGCCGGTAGAGGCCGACCTAGGCGAAGGTAACACGACCAGATCGGAGACGTTTTGAAGAAAGCCCAAGTCAAAAGTAATAACCGGCGAGCATGTATGAAGGCGCTCATGTAAGTGGAAGAAGCTAAAGAGGTATGACATGTCAGGATTGTAGCATGTGGTAAAATGTAGTCTATACCTACTCCAACGGAAAAAAGGCGTTATTTTATGTACGTATCTATGTATGTATGTGAAAACACCAGCCAAGTGCGAATTGGACTTGCGCACCAATCCGGAGGGGCATCCGTACCAACTTGTCAAACTTGGTTAACGGAAAAGACGGACATTCAGACAGTCGGACAACAAAGTGATCCTATTAGGGTTCCTTTTTTCCTTTTGAGGTACGGAACCCTAAAAGTAGCTTACCACCATCAAGGAGACATCTGCCGCTATAACCTTATGGTGTTCCGGCAGCACACAGCCCTTGAGAGTCTTTGAGAGCCCTTGAGAGTATTCTAGACCTAGCGTGTTTATTATCTTCGACCACATCATCACTTACCACCAGGCAAGATAGTGGTCAAACGCCTATCTATAACATAGTATAAAACAAAGTCGCTCCCGCTATTTGTACGCTTAGATCTTTTAAACTACGCCACGGAATTTAAAGCAATTTTCAGCAATAGTTAGTGATTCAAAAGGTAGGTTTATAACTAGGATTAAACACGGGCAAAGCCTTAAATATAATAAAATATATAATATACTTAAATATAAAATAAACTGGCCAAGTGCAAGTCGGACTCGCACTCGTAGACTTCCGTACCACACTACAGTATTTTATAAGATCGAGCAAAAAATAATAATTAATAAACATTTTATTTCTTATAACGCCATCTAACGTCTAACAAAGGTGTTAGGGATCGACATTTCAATATAGCGCCATCTATGGGACGTTTACCTAACTAAGCGTTCATAGATGGCGTGAAATGCCGAAAAAAACACGTTTCTTGTCCCCATACATACCCTCTATTATTTTTAACTTTATTCTGTTTTTAGTATTTGTTGTTATAGCGGCAACAGAAATACATCATCTGTGAAAATTTCAGCTGTCTAACTATCACGGTTCGTGAGATACAGCCTGGTGACAGACGGACAGACAGACAGACAGACAGACAGACGGACAGCGGAGTCTTAGTAATAGGGTCCCGTTTTACCCTTTGGGTATGGAACCCTAAAAATAATAAATGTGTAAAATAATACCTACGTAATATAATAAATTTATGAAATATATAATTTGTTAAAAATATATACTAAAATTTTGATAAAAATGAATACATAAAAAATTAAAATATGTGTAAAAAATAAAAGATATGCCGCCTAAAGATACGTGTAAAAGATATGTGATCAGTTCAAGAACGAAAGAATCACTCACCTGCTATTAACTTTATTGTATCCGTTAAGACTCCATTTATTCCTAAAGCGAGGGACCACGCTAGTAAAATCTGAAATAATAATTTAAGATTGTTCACAAAACGAATATAAACGATTCGCGCTTGTCATTTCTAGTACTAAGTTTGAGGTGTTTATGGCCATATCTCTGGAGATACTTATCAAATCTCGTAAAAATTACAATGGGACCAAACGGGACGATACTCTTTCAAGCAAAAAAAGAAATTTTCCAAACCGGTTAATAAATAACAGAGTTCTGAGGTAACTAATAAACATAAATAAATACAGGCGAATTGAAAACCTCCTTCTTTTTTGTGATGTCGGTAAAAATGCTTTTGTATGTCCAGCGAATGTTCGGATGTCTGGCTTTCTTCTACTCGCATTTCACTACAGAAAAAATCCATATAATTATGGAATCTGCTTACAAAATTTCGCGAGAATCGGTTGAGAAATTTTGTGAGCAGATTCCATAATTATATGGAATTTTTATGCTATGCAAAGACAGACTCCCGAGGTCTACAACTCAGAGAGCTACATTTTTATATATTTTTTTCACACTTTGATAGTATAAGTTTATAATCACATTACTAGTCGTCTTGATAAGAGGAAATGTGGCGTGCATTTATCCATACAATGTGTAAATTCCCCTGTTTCCTTTCTGGAAAATGCTTCTAGAGCAAAATTTGTTTCTACAAAGAATCAAGGTCTGCTGTAATACCAACCAATTGCAAATAGAAGGCTGATATTTCTTTTTGCAATTGGTTGGTCAAATAATTAAGATAGTTTAAAAACTAAAACAACCGACTTCAATGACCCGCGAGTCAATTTCAGTAGCAAGTTTGAGACGTTTACCGTCATATCTCTGGAGATACTTATCATATCTCGATGAAATTACAATGGGAGCACCTCGGAACCGTACCCTACCGATTACAAAAAAGAATCATTCGAATCGGTTCACAATTGACGGAGTAATCGCGTAACATACACACAAAAAAAAACAAAAACATACAGACGAATTGAGAACCTCCTTCTTTTTGGAAGTCGGTTGAAAAAGCAAATGATACAAACAGCAGATCTTGATTTTTTGTACACAGAAATTTTGCTCTAGAAGCATTTTCCAGGGAGAAAACAGGGGAATACATTTGTATGGATAAGTTCACCCCGTGTGCCATCTAAACCTCTCCAACTAACCTTATATGAATATGCTTGTATCTGGAGTGGGTGCACATCAATAGTGAGATGGGTGGGGATCGAACTTACAAACTCTCTATTGCTAGACCGACAACTTAGTAATTGCGGTATTACAGTCTTACCTCTAAAGCATCATTACAGTCATTACAGACCGCCCAAGCGAACATCGACAAGCAGCCCGGTACCGATAGCACTATGGCCCACAACATTCCCCCTGGTACGTAGGAGTCTTTTCGGGGGTACTTGTACCCCGTATTGAGGTCTTCACGGTGGATCACTCGGACAAACGGGGATAATGTCTCCATGTAACTGTATGAAATAGGGTGAAATAATTATGACAAAGTTATTATTTGCAGTTAATGCAAATTAACCGTGTGCATCGGCCTAGGGATCGAACTGCAAAGTTATCATCACTTACCAACAGGTAAGATAGTGGTCAAACACTAGCTTATAAGATATATATAAAAAATATATTAAGTTTGTCATTTAACCTAATATAAAAAGATTCCACGGAACATTTGGTATGAAAGTCCAACTGGCACTTGTCCAATTTTCATACAACAACATACAGACAAAAAATTGAAACAAAAACTTTGTGACTGGCTCCTAAGTAACTGTTTTTATATAAAATAATTTAAAATCTATTGTATTAACACTTTGACTGCGGCAAGTTTTTGCATATTTTTTTATTTTTTTTTATAATTTTTTTTCAATTTTTTTTTTCAAAACTAAAATCGAATAGCAGAAGGTCTCACGCGCCCCTTGTGAAAAAATTAATAAAAAAAAATTATTAATTTTTTTTTTAAATTTTACTTCCAATACCAAAAATAAAAAACGCACGGTGTGTGTTTTCAGCAGGGAACGAGTTAAAATAAAATGTACTAATTATAATAAGTAATGAAATATTGTAATATTTGCACGACTGCTTGCAAGCTGAATATTATAACTTGCACATCTATCTTAAGATCTTTATATTGTAAAAAATTGTATTCTGGAAAATTAAATGTTTGATTTGATTGGATTTCTTTTTTAGTCTGACTTCATGTAATTCCCTAATTTTAATCAATTTTATCAATAAAATAGAATGGCAAGCTGTTATTTAACAATGCCAGTAAGAACAACTAAAAAAAAAACCATTTAACATCATCATGACCGTCGATTTAAGATGCAAGGTGAGTTAAGTAATTAAAAACGCCTGATAACTGTGTAAATTTTATTAAAATATTCATTATCACATACATTTTCAGCATTTAACACCTTAAAGTGTAGTTAATACGGACGAATTTAGAATAATGCTAATATTTACGGAAGTTTCGTGGCATATTTTAAATTGTACACGAAAATTTTCAGAAAAATAAAGTAATAAAACTGTTTCTAGTAGGACTTAAGTTTTCAATAATTTTTACTTCAAAAACACGTTTGTTGAATTGAAAATTAGATCAGAACTATTGTAAATGAACTAAGCTATCGTTTGATATACGCTTTACAGTGTTTAGATAACCATTTCATAGATAAATTAAAGTAAACATCAAAGATGAAAACAAACAACATATGGTGCAAACTTACCAGAATGCTGATATAAGCACAATACGAACTAAGATCTCAATAAATAGATTAAAACTAGCAGAACGAAGTAGAGGCATTTTTGATTTAAATTAGTGCAATATCAAATTAAAAATAATAGAATTGCAAATTTTTGCGAATACGCGAATCGGAAGATTGAGGGTGACGTGACGTAGACTGTTTCGTTCGGAAATAAAGAACACAGAACACTATTACTCACGGGGAGATAAAGAATGTCAAATTTTCGGAGTGGCAACGTCATTGATTAGATAGTAAATTATGTACGAAACTTTGCGTTTTGATTTTGCGAAAACCAAACATTTACGTATTTTATTTTGTCTAATATGGCAAGCTAATGGTTAATTACCATACCAATAGACCTCAAAAATTATTTAAAGCGCTTTACTAAAAGGTTTTCGGCTAACCTGGGGCTGTACTACCGTTTTCACAGTTGTATGTTTATTTCGGTTTGAAGTGTATGTGAGATTGAGCTTGATGAGCTACTCTACTGAGTATAAGCTCAAGCGGAGAGCTTCGCTTCGCTCGGTCAATAAACTCGTAATAGAATGAGTATATATGACATCATTCTATTTAAATTTTATGCTAATTAATAGTTTTACTATTAATAACATTAGTTTACGCAATAGTTTAGGAATGTAAGCGCATTGTAACTCAAACTTTAAAGTGTATGTGTATGTAATAGCACTATTAATTATTCTGTGGTAATAGTTTGATCACTGTCTCGCCTGGTGGTAAGCGATGATGTGGTTGAAGATGGTGAACAAAGCAAGAATGCTCTGACTCTCAAGGGCTGTGTGCTGCCGGAACACCGTAAGGTTATGGCGGCAGATTTCCTCCTTGATGGTGGTAAGTGGTAAACTACTTTTTGGTAGCAAGTCAGGCCGAAAATCGATATAATATGCTCCTACCATCTGTGGACAAACACCCATGCTGGGACTTGAACTGGCAAGCTTCCACTCAGAAGTCAAGTCAGATATCCTTTATGTCAACGGGCCGTCTGACTAGGGCTTAGTCAGTGGCGATTTCGAGGACGCTCGAGTCAAGAGGCTAGACTTTCTTTTACAAGAAGTAGTGGGTTAAAACCTACGAATAATATAAAGTATATAATTTATCCGTAGGTTAAAACCCAACAGCGGATAAGGGAATGTTGTGGTATGGTAGAAGATTAGTGACAAAGATTGGACATCTAGAGAAGATGGATGAAGAAGCTTTAGGTTAGCTTTATGAGACGAGTATGAATGGTAGCCGGTAGAGGCCTTCCTAGGCGAACATATCACGATCAGTGAAGAAATTTTAAAGAAAAGGCACTGGGCACTGTGAAGTCGGTTAAAAAAGTAAAAATAAAATATATCTTAAAAAAGTAAAATATATCTTAGTAAGTATATCTTTTTGTAGTACCGGAATTCCTGGGAAGTTATTTTTATTTCCAGGTACTGAGAGCGATGAAATTTCTCGGTATAATTCCCGATATTGAAATTCCCGGGTGAAATCTCTAGTGACTATAAATCGCTACTAGTGAGTGAATTTACAAGCGCGCGCGTCTGGACGGTCAATAGTATAGTAAATAAATTTGAAGTAAAACATATTTTTAAAAATAAACTGGCCAAGTGCAAGTCGGACTCGCACTCGTAGGGTTCCGTAACACAGTTAAGTATTCCATAACTATGATTATTCACAACTACAAAATTAACTTTGTTTTTCATAGTGTTTGTATGAAAAACAAAGTTATCTTTGCGGTCGCCATATCTCTAAAACTGCTGACTGTATCTCGTTCAAAGCAATTTTCGTTGTTAGTTTTTATGGAGATCTACAGCATATATTTTTTTTAGATTTTTCACTCCCATACTTTAAAAGTTAGAGGGGGGGGGGAGGGGCACACACATTTTACCACTTTAGACGCGCCTATCTTTCAAATGATTGACTCTGAGAATAAATGATTTTAGGAACCTCAATGTCATTTTTGAAGACCTATCCAACACACCCCACACGTATAGGTTTGAAGAATTTTTTTTTTGTGTCAGTTCCATGTATGGGATGCCCCCCCATTAAACTTTTATATTTTTTATTTCTGTATAAAAATCTGAAAGCGGTTCACAGAATACATCTACCTACCAAGTTTCAATTCTGTAATCCTAACAGTTTCGGAATAAAATGGCTGTGACATACGGACGGACAGACAGACAGACAGACAGACATGACGAATCTATAAGGGTTCCGTATTTTGCCATTCGGCTACGGAACCCTAACAAGCTTTTATCTAGGACAATGAACTAAAATGTTAAAAATAAATTCTAGTAAGTATTTGGCGTGTAGGTACTTACCTATATTCTTAAAAGCTTGAAGCACTACCCGTTTTTCAGGCTAGGTTTTATTACTATACTTCAATGCCTCAAGATTTTAAAAATATAGGTAAGTACCTACACGCCAAATACTTACTGGAATTTATTTTTAACATTTTAGTTCTTGTCCCAGATAAAAGTTTGTTTTTAAAAATATTTTTTACTTATAATTTATTTTTAACTTTTTAGTAGGTAGGTATAGATCCCGACTACCTAAGTATTTAAGAGAAGACATGATGTTTTAAAATATTCCACGGATATTTGATGTGATTATGTGTAAAGTGCTCTTCGCGGAAAATCAATCGACTCGGTGGGGCTATGTTGCTTTATAACAAAAATGCCATGGCCCCCTTACAGCTTCATTATCAGATCCTGGCTATCATTTAAGTGTAAAGTGTAGTATTATTATCTTTTCTATGGTAAAGTGCTCCTCAAGACGAATCATTTGAGCCCAAATTCACTGGGGTTACGTTATTTTATCACAGAGATGCCGTGGCCACCTTCCAGCTTCATCACCAATCGCTAAATAGCATCCAGGTGTAAAGTTCTCTTCAAGACGAATCAATCGAGACCAAACTCGGTAGAGTTACGTTGATTTATCACAGAGATGCCGTGGCCACCTTCCAGCTTCATCATCAGACCCTGGATATCATCTAGGTGAAAATTTCTCTTCAACACGAATCAATCGAGCCCAAACTCGGTAGGGTTATGTTGATTTATCACAGAGATGCCGTGGCCACCTTCCAGCTTCATCATCAGACCCTGGATATTATCTAGGTGTAAAGTTCTCTTCAAGACGAATCAATTGAGCCCAAACTCGGTAGGGTTATGTTGATTTATCACAGAGATGCCGTGGCCACCTTCCAGCTTCATCATCAGACCCTGGATATCATCTAGGTGAAAAGTTCTCTTCAACACGAATCAATCGAGCCCAAACTCGGTAGGGTTATGTTGATTTATCACAGAGATGCCGTGGCCACCTTCCAGCTTCATCATCAGACCCTGGATATCATCTAGGCGTGAAGTTCTCTTCAAGACAAATCAATCGAGCCCAAACTAGGTGGGCTTATGTTGTTTTATCACAGAGATGCCGTGGCCACCTTCCGTCTCCATCATCAGACCAGCTCCATGGTACCATATCATTGTATTGTCACCGAAGATACATAAGTACACCAAATTTGAGTCCAATCGGACATCGGGAAGTGGGTCTAATTTAGCTTCCAAGATTCCACCCGAACATACATAGTTACATACATACGTACATTGCAAGTTAAATAAAAGCTTGTAAAAAGTTGGGGCCCCAGTTAATTTTAAGCCCCAGGGCCTATGGTTACCTAGCTACGCCACTGGATCCCTGTGCAAAATAATAGCTAAATCGGTCCAGACGTTTGACCGCGAAGAAGTCCCAAAAAAGCAAACAGATATACAAACTGACTTTCGCATTTATAATATTGGTGTTGATAATCATAAAACTGATGAGAACAAGCTGTCTAGCAAGTATCATCGACCACATCATCACTTACCGACAGGTGAGAAGATGTCTTGCCACTACAATATAAACCATATCGAGGGAAGGCAAGATTGCAAAAAAAATCCGGAATAGTGTGTTACGTGAATTGGGATAATCCCGGGATTTAAATATGTCCTTATGTTTGATGTTTTTTTTTTTTTTTTTTTAATCAACGATTTATCATTATTGTAAGTATCTGCGTGAAAAGTCGTTCAAAACTACAATAGCATTAATTATTGGTAGGTAAAGTAAAACATTAGAAACACATCTCAAAAATTTACTAGCCGAATATTAGTCCAAAACTTACAAAATAAATGCCGAATAAACAATTTTGTGATACAATTTGGAGTATTCTTAATTACAGATCTTAACTTAATGGTTATTTTGATCTTAAAAACTAGACACAATATTCACCGCCCCTTATTATTAAGTACAAAATAAACTACATACTTATATTAGTGGTGTATTCAGGCAGAATCTTGAATGATGATTCAATAATTTTACGGGATTTTGACGGTAGCGGGGAAATTATTCCCGCTACTTACTATAGTAATTATACTTCTTAATTTATTTTACACTGTTATTGTTTTGTAGGTATGATTGTAAAATATCTAGGTATTATTGTGTATACTACATGTTCTTAATTCTGGTCGAAATTTATTGGACCTAACAATGCGAAAGAAATAAAAAATAAATGCCATATATTAAAAATGCAATTTTGATACAAGGCGACGTTAAGTTTTTACAAAACCACGGCGTAGCATAAAGGAGGGTTATGTTTTTAGTCTTTATGTTGTACGGACGCTTGAAAGCGATACAAAATATACACGAAAACAAACTGTAAACAAAATATCACAAAAAATGAAGATATGCGATGTAAACGAGTTCCTTTGAAAAACAAAAACATGAAATAAACTAAATATATTACACCTTTGAGTGTTTAAATAAACGTATAAATAAAATTAATAAAACTCTGCAATACCAACAATAACGAAACAATTTACGATCATCTTCAATAACAAGTTTGAAAAACTAAATGCATAATTTAAATAACACAAAATATACTTTATGCTGTAGAAATTGATTAGATCAAAAAATTAAGTTATAAAACAAGTAAAAGTATCTAAAGATGTTCGAATATGGTCCGGACAAACAACGGGATTTATTTTGCTATCGGACTTTAAATCTCTTTAGAGTTCAGGTTTCAATTCAGTTCTATTTAGTACACGAAAGTACACAGTGGGCCGCAATAAAATGCTTATTACGGTTCGCAAGCGAACTAAATCCCGGTATTTTGCCGGACCTTGTTCGAGCGTTTATTTGAACTTTGAAGATTCGTGTCCACTAGATAATTGCCTACTAAGATCCCGTAAACTAGGTTTAATACGCACGGGCTCTTACTTTACACATACACGATTCTAGGCCTACGCTTATCAGATAGAAAAAAAAACAAATATAATACATATCAAAATACTCTCAAACACATTGAGATTTTAGGGCTCCGTACCCAAAGGGCTAATGTCAGAGGGACCCTATTGCTGAGGCACCGCTGTCCGTCTGTCTGTCACGAGTTATATCTTTTGAACTGTAATAAATTTAAATTCTCGCAAATTCTGCATCGCTGTTGCCGCTATATCAACAATACAAGAATCGTGATTTTTTTTTAAAGCATTTTTTAGTTTTTAGTGGTACTATTTATACAGCAGAAAGCCTAAAAACCAAGTACAAAAATGAAACAAAAGAAAAAATAATAAAAAATATGGAGCAGATAACGCACCAATGTTGCCTCTGGTATTGCAGGTGTTAATAGGCGGCGGGAACCACTTACCATCAGGTGGGCCGCATCTTTGTTTGCTGCTGTATATTTATAAAAAAAAAACACCTAGAAGTTGTATATTATCATATAAATACAAAAGAATAGAATAACATAATACATCTGTGTTAAATCACTTCTCCATACTTTAAATACCTGTTATAGATACATTTGAAAGGCACCTTCTAGTTCGACGAGTAGGTATATAATAATGCATGAAAAAACACCATATCTAATACTTCGACAGAAGGTTAAATGAAGAACTTGCAAATAGTTTTGTTTTGCATAATGTTTGTAGTGTGTACACAATACAATTTTTTCCGGGAAATCCCGGGAATTTAAAAATGAATAAATTATACATCTAATGTCTCGACAAAAGGTTACGTGAAGAATTTGCAAATCGTTTTTATTTTGAATAATTATATGTGTAGTGGGTACACAAATTTGTCCCCGGGAATATACGGAATTCCCGCGACAAAATAGTTGCACTATTTTCATTAAAAAAATACCTACATTCGACATAAATCCAATAATAATAATATTCTAGATGAATTTGAACAAATTTAAAAACGTAAGGTTTTGATGTTTTTTGTGCGATTAGGTAACTTATACTATACATATATTTCCGGGAATATATAAAATTCCCGCGAAAGCAACATTCATCAATCATATTGTTAATGATTATGCTCTTGTGTACACCTCTAATTTGACATTTAGTGTGAACAATAGTGTTATAGTACGTGCCAAAGATGAAACCTGACAAGCCCCGTGGTTTAGTACTAGCTGTGCCCCGCGATTTTACCCGCGTAGCCATCGTTCCCGTGGGAATATCGAGATAAAAAGTACCTTATGTGTTATCCAGGGTCTATCTACGTACCAAATTTCCGCTCAATCGGTTCAATTTTAGCGTGATGAGGTAACAAACTTATACACAAACATTTTCGCATAAATTCATAATATAATAGGCTATTATTTATATACGGTATAATTTATACCGCTAAAGAGACATATCCTACATACAGACATATCATTTTTGAGTTTATCGCGAACATACAGACAGACGCGGCGGGGGCTTTTTCTTACGATTATTAAAAAGGCGAAAGTTCATGTGTCTATGTTTGTTACCTCTTCACGCTAAAACTAATGAACCGATTGAGCTGAAACTTGGTATGTAGATAGCCTAAACCCTGAAATAACACATAGGGTACTTTTCATCCCGATATTACCATGTCAACGATGTCTACGCGGGTAAAACCGTGGGGCACAGCTAGGAAATCAATATACACCACGTGGTTTGCCAAGGGTCATCTTTAATGGCACGTACTGTACCTAAATTTTATTTGTAATAATTTATAGGTAATATCCCATAGAATGAGCTCTCGCTTTCTTGTAATAATCAAAGTACTCGGCTGGGGAGTGAGCGTGTTTCTTTACTACTTCGTCTAACTGCATAAGGTCTCCCCAATCGGCCTGGAAATAAGAATCCATCATTATTTAAAATAAGATAGTTTAAAAACTATAATATCGTTTAAAAACTAAAAGACAACCGACTTCAATGCCGCGCTGTTCATTTCCAGTACCAATTTTGAGATGTTTATCTCAATATCTCTGGAGATACTTATTATACCTCGATAAAATTACCATGGTACCACACTTGGGATATCTCCTTTCGAACAAAAAAAGAATAATCGAAATCGGTTCATAAAGGACGAAGTTATCCGCGAACAAACATAAAAAAAAATAAAATAAAAAAAAATATATATATACGGTCGAATTGAGAAACCTCCTCCTTTTTTTGAAGTCGGTTAAAAAGAACCGACTTCCATGCCCGGCGAGTCAGTTTCAGTATCAAGTTTAAGGGCCTTATCATACTAGCAGATTGCGAGCGTCCTCAAAGCGGAACGGGCGCGCAACGGATTTGTTACGGGCGCGCAACGAACACGCCGCGCATGCGCAGCGAATTCGTTGCGGACGCGCAACAAGATCGTCGCGAATCGTGCTTTCGTTTTCGTCTCCGGCGTCTCCGAAGTAACAAAGCCAACAGCAGTGTGTCCTAGTAGGAATCCATTTTGTTACTGAGTTTATTTTACGTCGCTAATTCACTACAAACACGCGACGAAAACGTAGCGTATTTGCCACGCGTCCGCGACGTCCTCGCTGTGCAGCCGCTGCGTGTTCGCGACGCATTCACTGCGTGCCCGCCCCGCCCCGTAGCCGCTCCTAAACCGCTAATATGATAGCACCCTAAGACGTTTATCGTCATATCTCTGGAGATACTTATCAGATCTCGATGAAATTGCAATGGGACCACCTCAGATATGTACCCTACCGATTAAAGATATAACCATTTGAATCGGTTCACAATTGACGGAGTAATCGCGTAACATACATACAAAAAAAAACTACAGACGAATTGAGAACCTCCTCCTTTTTGGAAGTCGGTTGATAAACTTAATTTTTTTTAAATTTTAATATAAGCTGCGCCTCGCGGCTTTGCCCGCGTTTAAACAATTTTCATATTTAGCCCACTTGATCTTGACCTTGGATGGCCTTGGATTGACCTTGACCTGACCTTGACCACAGTAATAATAATCCTTAAGGAGTAAACTCCAGTCGTGCGTCGGAGCTGACATACACACATTTATTAATATCTTACTAGCTGTGCCCCGCGGCTTTGCCCGCGTTTAATCTTAATTATTAACCTTCCACTTGAATCAATCTATCTATTGATGAAAACTGCATTAAAATCTGTTGCGTAGTTTAAAAGATCTAAGCGTACAGATAGGGAAGCGACTTTGTGATATACTATGTAATAAAGATAGGCGTTTGACCACTATCTCACCTGTTGGTAAGTGATGACGCAGTCGAAGATGGTAAGCACGCTAGGCCTAGAATGGGAACTGGCTCTCAAGGATAGCTGCCGGAACACATTAGATGTTTGTTGACAGATTTTCTAACTTGAGGGTGGTAGCTGGCCTGGCGGACATGGCACCGACTTCAAAAAAAGGAGGAGGTTTCTCAATTCGACCGTATATTTATTATTATTTTTTTTATGTTTGTTCGCGGATAACTACGTCGTTTATGAACCGATTTTGAGTATTTTTTTTTTGTTCGAAAGGAGATATCCCAAGTGTGGTACCATGGTAATTTTATCGAGGTCTGATAAGTATCTCCAGAGATATCGAGATAAACATCTCAAAATTGGTACTGAAAATGAATAGCGCGGCATTGAAGTCGGTTCTTTTTTAAACGATATTATAATAAATTATATCATTTAATTAAAGTCCAGTAGTTATGTATACTCACAAAGTTAGAGAACTGCCCCCGTCCTTTGTCGAACTTGTCTTTGTTGACACATCTCAAGAGGTACAGTCTCTCCACCCACGGCCAGATCATATAATCCAACATGCCGGGCCGCGAACCACCGAAATAGTTCGTACCTGCAACGTGAAGAAAAACCAATGACATTATACTACAAACATGACTGTGCACAACATCTTTTTGATAATTTAACATCGTGTACATCTTTTTGATAATTTAATATCCCTTTAGGTGGCGCGAAATTTATTAATTACTTTGTATTGACACTCCGGAGTGTCAGCGCGACCTGAAAACTAAAAGAACCTTTGGTACAGATTAAGGGAAAAAGGGGACAGAAGTCTATTCTCCGTAGTCAAGACCAAGACGTGACATGACGAGACATTAATCATAATAAACTGGCCAAGTGCGAGTCAGCATCGCGTCTCTTATTGCACACTTAGGGAGGGTTCCGTACAATACGAAACATAACAGAGTTTCAACCTCATATATTTGATTAATTAATATTACCAAGAATATTTGGTTTGGTCGCGTTCTAGAAAGACGGGGCTCGTTTACTAGCGCCATCTATGTCATTTTGCCGAAACTAATTAGATAGAAGGCGTTTAAAATCACGTTTTTTGTATGGGGACCCCCTGTAGTTTTTAACTTTATTCTGTTTTTAGTATTTGTTGTTATAGCGGCAGCAAAAATACATCATCTGTGAAAATTTCAACTGTCTAACTATCACGGTTCATGAGATACAGCCTGGTGACAGACGGACAGACAGACAGACAGACAGACAGATAGACAGATAGACAGACAGACGGACAGCGGAGTCTTAGTAATAGGGTCCCGTTTTACCCTTTGGGTACGGAACACTAAAAAGTATAAAAACAAACGGAAATTATTCAGAAAAAGAAAAATAAATGAACATAACCTCGAAATTCGAGTGTGCGCAAAATGTCAAAGTCACAATTTGAGTGAAAAACACCCGTGGTCGTTCCGGACCTTCGAGCGAGTACGATAATCAAATATACAGTAAAATGTTCTGATCTTGCCAAAGGACCTTAATAAAAACGCAAAACAAAATCAAGCTTTTTACCTCTGGCCGAGAGTTCTTTTTCGAATACTTCAAGGGTTGTCATTATCTGCTCACTGCCGAATGCAAAGTTTGTGTCGAAGCATTCCAAACTGCCTTTGATTAACTGAAATTTATAAAATAACAATTAATATTATAAATAAGTGTTGTGACGTTACCGGCATAAAATAAGACTGGCCAAGTATGAGTCAGACTCGCAGTCACGCACACGTAGGGTCCCGTACCGCAGTACAATACTAAACATTTATTAAAACAGAGTTGTGAGCCGCGTGTTTATTTACGCCATCTAACGAATATCTAGCGAACGTCTAGCGCCATCTAAGTGAAAGTTATCACAAAGATGTTAACGTTCATAAATGGCGATGTAGTGCAAAGAAAATAAAAATAATTTAAGATCGTTTAAAAACTTAAAGGAACCGACTTCAAACGTCGCCTGTCTGTCTGTCTGTAAAGTAGCCATTTGACGCAGTAGCTATTATATAATCTGTGCCAGTAGTTAGTATGTCGTCGAGATAAGTATTTACTTATCTCGAGCGACCGTTTTTTAGGGTTCCGTACCCAAAGGGTAATACTATATATATAATATATATATATATATATATATATATATAATAGGGGATGAGTCTTAGTAATAGGGTCCCTATTACTAAGACTCATCTGTCCGTCTGTCTGTCTGTCCGTCTGTCACCAGGCTGTATCTCATGAACCGTGATAATTAGACAGTTGAAATTTTCACAGATGATGTATTTCTGTTGCCGCTATAACAACAAATACTAAAAACAGAATAAAGTTAAAGATAATAGAGGGTCCCCATACCAGAAACGTGGTTTTTTCGGCATTTCACGCCATCTATGAACGCTTAGTTAGGTAAACGTCCTATAGATGGCGTTATATTGAAATGTCGATCCCTAACACCTTTTTTAGAAGTTAGATGACGTTATAAGAACAAAATGTTTATTAATTATTATTTTTTGCTGGCGAAAAATGATAGCGGTATTTTTTGCTCGATCTTATAAAATACTGTAGTGTGGTACGGAACCCTACGAGTGCGAGTCCGACTTGCACTTAGCCAGTTTATAATAAATCTACATTTGTATTGGCAAATGCCGATTTCGTTAAAATTTAAATAGGACCACCTGTGAAGGGTACCCTTTGAAAGAAAACAAGAATTTTCCAAATCGGTTCAGGCATCTTCGAGTAATCTGTGAACATACATTAATGTAGAAAAAACGATTGCGACGAATTGAAAACGTCCTCATTTTTTGTGAAGTCGGTTAAAAATGAAATGAAAATAAATAAAGATTGATTCGTCCAAAAAATTAAATTGCGGAGGTAGTACCAACCTCATTGAATCTCTCAATAAGCAGTCTATCCTGCGCCTTCACATAGGGATCCCGCGAATGCAGCGAGCTCCGTCCATACTTCTCATCGAGGTAGTCACATATCACCACACTCTCGAACAAACACTTGTCTCCGTTGTCTGTGGGAATCTCTAACACTGGGATTTTTACTGAAACAGACAAGAACATCGCTTTAAATCAAGTAAAGAGTCTGTGCAATAATTAAGATGGTTTAAAAACTAAAACAACCGACTTCAATGCCCCGCGAGTCAGTTTCAGTAGCAAGTTTCAGACATTTATCGTCATATCTCTGGAGATATTTATCAGATCTTGATGTAATTAGAATTGAACCACCTCGGAAACGTACCCTACAAATTAATAAACTGGCCAAGTGCAAGTCGGACTCGCACCCGTAGGGTTCCATACCACACTACAGTATTTTATAAGATCGAGCAAAAAATACCACTATCATTTTTCGCCAGCAAAAAATAATAATTAATAAACATTTCGTTTCTTATACCGCCATCTAACGTCTAACAAAGGTGTTACGGATCGACATTTCAATATAACGCCATCTATGGGACGTTAACCTAACTAAGCGTTCAAAGATGGCGTGAAATGCCGAAAAACACACGTTTCTTGTATGGGGACCCTCTATTATCTTTAACTTTATTCTGTTTTTAATATTTGTTGTTATAGCGGCAACAGAAATACATCATCTGTGAAAATTTCAACTGCCTAACTACCACGGTTCATGAGATACAGCTTGGTGACAGACGGACAGACAGACAGACGGACAGCGGAGTCTCAGTAATAGGGTTCCGTTGGTACCCTTTGGGTACGGAAACCTAAAAAAGAATCATTCGCATCAGTAATCGCGTACACAAAAAAAAACATACAAACGAATTGAGAACCTCCTGCTTTTTGTGAAGTCGGTGGAAAATACAGTCGAATTGAGAACCTCCTCTTTTTTCGTGAAGTCGGTTAAGAACATATAAAAAAAACATACAGACTAATTGAGAACCTCCTGCTTTTTCGCAGTCGGTTGAAAGTACGCTACACAACTAGGGGCCGCCGGTCGACCTAGCGGTGTAGCGTATTTTGAACGTAACTGACGTTGTATCTAGGTCTGATCTCGCATATTTGCTACTAGCTGTGCCCGCGACTTCGTCCGCGTGGAATAGTGTCTTTGGGTAGCATTTTTAAATATTTAGGCTAATTATTTTACAAATAAGACACATGCGTATCCCACCTACACCGCACCGTACCACGCCGCGCAAATCCCCCTCCCCCTCACCCTCCCCTCTCTCTTCCCTCCACCTCTTTCTCCTCACTTTCCTCTCCCCCTCCCCTTTCCCCCACTTCCCCTCCCCCCTTACCCCCACTTCCCCCTGCCCTACCCGTCTCTCTTCCCCCACTCCCCTCCCCTCTCCCCCCTCCCCCACTCCACCTCCCCTCCCCTTTCCCTCACCTCCCATCCCTCTCCCCTTCCCCTCACTTCCACCCTGCCTCCACACCCCTCAGTCCCCCTCCCCCTTCCCCCTCACAAACTTTGAATGACATTAATTTATATCGAATCAACAGCCTAAAAAATAAGTTTCAGGCTTCTAGCTTTAAACATGACGATACTTCCATACAACTTTTCATCCCCCCTTTTACCCCTTACAACCCTCTTTTCGCATTAAAAAGTAGCCTATGTCCTTACTCAGGCTCTAAACTATCTGTGTACCAAATTCCATTTAAATCAGTTCAGTAGAACATTAACATAAACCTTACATATTTTTAACCGACTTCAAAAAAAGGAGGAGGTTTCTCAATTCGACCGTATATATATATATATTTTTTTTTTTTTTTTTTTTTTTTTTTTTTTATGTTTGTTCGCGGATAACTTCGTCGTTTATGAACCGATTTCGATTATTCTTTTTTTGTTCGAAAGGAGATATCCCAAGTGTGGTACCATGGTAATTTTATCGAGGTATGATAAGTATCTCCAGAGATATTGAGATAAACATCTCAAAATGTGTACTGAAAATGAATAGCGCGGCATTGAAGTCGGTTGTTTTTTAGTTTTTAAACGATATTATCATACAAACTTTCATCTCCTATTGTTATTTTACACCCTTGAGGGTAAAACTTTTAGAAACTTTGAATGTCATATTTTTTTATATCAAATTAACAGCCTACAACATAAGCTTCAAGCTTCTAGCTTCTAAAATGACGATACTTCCATACAACTTTTCATCCCCCCTTTCAACCCCTTACAACCCTCTTTTCGCATTAAAAAGTAGCCTATGTCCGTTCTCAGGCTCTAGACTATCTGTGTACCAAATTTCATTTAAATCGGTTCAGTGGTTTTGGCGTGAAAGTGACACAGACAGACAGAGTTACTTTCGCATTAAAATATTATTTAGGATGAAAGAGTAAATCTTCTGTACATAGTGCTACTGTACTATTAATTATTCTGTGGCGTAATAAGAAAGTGACTGGAAAAAAAAAGAGCCGAAGATCGGGCTCAGTGGCGTGTCTTGGGGGAGGCCTACGTCCAGCAGTGGACTGATACCGGCTGATGATGATGATGGTGGTGATAATAAGAAAGATGTATGTACTTACGTCGTGGGTTCTTATCAGTGAACCAGTCGGGCAGTGAGAGAGGGTCCAGCTTGTACACCTCGTAGCTGGCGTGTTTCGCTTCCATAATGAGCAGCACTCGGTGACCGTACGGGTTCATGTGTACGTGGTACAGGCGAACCTTGTCCGACAGGGGAGCGGGGGAGCTCGCACCTTTAATACAAGAAGCAATTGTGTTATAAAACTCGCGTTCATTGATTGGGAATTTACCGTGACATATAGGCTGGACGCGGTGGCCAAAGAGAATATTAATACTACGTGCGGTGGCGAGCGCCCCGCACTCGAAATCCTGATGATGGCCTCCGAATGAGGGTCGATCGCTATATCGACATCGCGTATGTCACGTTAAATACCCGTTTTTAAGGTTCCGTAGTCCTGTCAAGGAACCCTTATAGTTTCGTCATGTGCATCTGTCTGTCTGTCCGAGGGATTGCTAAGAGACCTTTAATACTAGAAAGCTGTCATTTTGTGGGGGTATGTATATATATTACGCCGACAAAGTGCTGAAATAAAATTGTGAAAATTATTTTTTTAAGGTAGCTCCCCTCTATATGAGAAGTGGGGATGATTATTTTTTCATCGTCTACCCCATAGTGTGAGGTATCGTTGAATAGGTCTTTTAAAATGACTTAAGGGTTGCTAACAGCATTTTTCGATTGAATGCTCCATTTACGAAATATTAAACTTTAAAGTGCAAATTATTGTTCCAGTAGGGCGTCCCCCCCTCTAAAAGCTAAACTGCTGGCTTGAAAAATCTGGAAAAATTCGTGATAATAGCGCATTTTATAAACTTTAAAGGATAACTATAGCGTTTGAGATAACTTTATTAGTTTAGCTGTAATAGTCGTTGGACTTGGGTGTTGGATAATTTTGTACCAAATACAAAATCCTTAGAATAAATCCTTTAAAGTGACAAAGTAGAGTACCTAGTTGCTTGTTTATAACGGGTAAAGACTTGCATTGAATAACAGGCTACTACAGAACCCTGCACTGCGCGTGGCACGACACGCACTTAGCCGGTTATTTAAATCAATAAAAGGATGCATATAAAAGCGTAGGAACTATTATCCTTAGAAGCACATTTTATGACAATCAGCCAGTGTCAGTCCACAGCTGGATATAGGCCTCTCCCATAATGGATCCAGTTTGTACACCTCGTAGCTGGCGTGTTTCGCTTCAAGTATGAGCAGCACTCGATGTCCGTACGGGTTCATGTGTACGCGGTACAGACGTACCTTGTCCGAGAGGGGAGCGGGGGAGCTCGCACCTTTTTCCAGAACACCAGTAGATTCAACAGTCAATCAGTTTTCATCTTTTGTTTGCAGATCTAGGGTTACCTGTTAAGACGGTACCTATTATGCAGCTGATAGACGGACAATCAGTTCCATTCGGAATATTATTTGTACTGCAATTAATCTGCGTTTTATTTATTTATTATGTTTCATTATTTCACAATTTTTTGAATAAAAATTGTCTGAAGTACTGAAACATCCACTGGGTTGCGGGTGCTCGTAATAGTACGGTTGGCAACCCTACATTAATCAGGGGAATTAAACATGTGTTTTAAGTGTGACGTTCGACGTCTAGATGAAAGCTGAATGGCTCAATACCTTTGTTTTTTTAGGGTTCCGTACCCAAAAGGTAAAACGGGACCCTATTACTAAGGCTCCGCTGTCCGTCTGTCTGTCTGTCTGTCTGTCCGTCTGTCACCAGGCTATAGCTCATTAACCGTGATAGACAGTTGAAATTTTCACAAATGGTGTATTTCTGTTGCCGCTAGAACAACAAATACTAAAAACAAAATAAAAATAAAAATTAAAGGGGGTCCCCATACAAAAAACGTGTTTTTAAACGCCATCTATCTAATTAGTTTCGGTAAAATGACATAGATACATACATACATACATAAAATCACGCCTTTTTCCCGTTGGGGTAGGCAGAGACTACTTCTTTCCACATGCTACGATCCTGACATACCTCCTTCGCTTCTTCCACTTTCATGAGCGTCTTCATACATGCTCGCCGGTTATAGGTACTTTTGACTTGGCCTTTCTTTAAAACGTCTCCGATCTGGTCGTGATACGTTCGTCTAGGTCGGCCCCTACCAACTGGCCCATTCACACATGTCTCATAACTCTGTTTCGTAAATCTTTCTTCATCCATCCTCTCTAGATGTCCAAACCATCTAAGCATCCCTTTCTCTATCTTTGTCACTACATCTTCTACCACACCACAACATTCCCTTATCACGAAAACGAAAATTTATGACATACATAGTAAACGAGCCCCGTCTTTCTAGATCGCGACCAAACCAAATATTCTTGGTAATATCAATTAATCAAATATATGAGGTTGAAACTCTGTTATGTTTCGTATTGTACGGAACCCTCCCTAAGTGTGCGATAAGAGACGCGATGCTGACTCACACTTGGCCAGTTTTATTTTGTAAATTCAAAGCAATAAGTTATGTTTCTGTTATATCTATATATAATGTAATTTGACGAGTGTAAGTGCAAAATTTTTATTTGCCCATATACTGAATAAATGCTTTGACTTTGACTTTTATATAGGACTAGCTGACCCGGCAAACGTTGTTTTGCCATATAAATAATTTCATGACGATTGATCAGTTTTCGACCGGAGAGGAAAAATGATTAAATTACTAAAATGGCTATTAAAAAATAAGGGTTGATCGTAGAAGGGTGAAAATTGAGGATTGTATGTATTTTTGTATGTTGTATCATAAAAAAATAGAAATTAAAAATTTTGCCTAAAAAATAAAAATAAAAATTTAGGGGTGGACTACCCCTAACATTTAGGGGGATGAAAAATAGATGTTGGCCGATTCTCATAGATACCGGATAAGCACAAAAAATTTCATCAAAATCGGTAAAGCCGTTTCAGAGGAGTATGGCAACGAAAACTGTGACACGAGAATTTTATATATTAGATGCAATTTAATTATAATAATTAAGATAGTTTAATAAAACTGGCTAAATGCGAGTCAGACTTTTGTGTCGCACACGGAGGGTTCCAAACCGCAGTATAATAATATATAAGTAGGATAATATATATACTTTAATATATAATACCTATAATATTATATTATATTACCGTGTCAAGTCAATACCAAACATGCTTATTAACTACAACGCCATCTAAATAATATCTAACGAACTTCTAACACCAACTAAGTGATCGTTAACAAAGGTGGGTAATCAATATTATTTATTAATGAGGTTATTATAATCGTTCATAGATGGCGCTATAGTAAAAACACGTTTTTTGTATGGGGACCCCCTTTAATTTTTAACTTTGTTCATTTTTTAATATTTGTTGTTATAGCGGCAACAGAAATACATAATCTGTGAAAATTTCAACCGTCTAACTATCACGGTTCATGAGATACAGCCTGGTGACAGACGGACAGACGGACAGACAGACAGACAGACAGACAGACAGACAGACAGACAGACGGACAGCGGAGTCTTAGTAATAGGGTCCCGTTTTACCCTTTGGGTACGGAACCCTAAAAAGAAAATCATTCACATCGGTGTTTAATTGACGGAGTAATCGCGAAAAATACATACAAAAAAAATAATAAATAAACCATACAGACGAATTGAGAACCTTTTTTCAACCATTCTCCAAAAAGAAAGAGGTTCTCAATTCGACTGTTTTTTTTTTGGATGTATATGTTACGCGATTACTCCGTCAATTGTGAACCGATTCGAATGATTGTTTTTTTAATCGGTTGGATAGGTACATTCCCGACGTGGTTCCAATTGTAATTTCATGGAGATCTGATAAGTATCTCCAGAGATATGACGATAAACGTCTCAAACTTGCTACTGAAACTGAGTCGCGCGGCATGGAAGTCAGTTGTTTTAGTTTTTAAACTATCTTAAGTATTTCTTTTAACGGCTCAACACAAAGATATACCTAATCTATGTCAGCTGGTGAACTTATCAATCCATCAACCAAATGGCATCCTTTATGACGGGCCCACCCACCTCAATAACATTGACATTATTAGTACCCCCTTCATGAATAGACACATACTTACCTATCGTAATATATTATGCCAAATCCACCTACCTACCAAGGTATCTACTGTAGTACATAATATAAAACTAGCTGTGTCCCTCGGTTTTACTCGCGTAGATATCGTTCCCGTGGGAATATCGGAATAAAAAGTATCCTATGGTCCTATATATTCCAGGGTCTAGGCTATCTACACACCAAATTTCAGGTCAATCGATTTAGTAGTTTTAGCGTGAAAAGGTAACAAACATAAACACAAACTTTCGCCTATATCTAATATTCGTAGGAAAAAGCCCCCGCCGCGTCTGTCTGTATGTTCGCGATAAACTCAAAAACTACTGAACGGATTTTCATGCGATTTTTCCAATAGACAGAGTGTTCAGTTCATGCTCAGCTCTAATAGAGCTAAACTGGCAACACTGCTACCTATTTATCTACTTATTGAAGTTATACTTCTTTTGGCGCGATAGAGAAAAATGATGAGAGTGAATTTTTACGATGCGTGCGCACACCGACACCTAAATTCTACACCGTGAAGTTAGTTCTAGGTGGCATGACTATGTTCAAGTTGTATATGTCATATTTTTACGTTAATAAAACCTTTTTTATTTAAATAAAATCTTTTTTATTAATTTTAATATTTATCGTTAATCACTACTGCATTTTAGTTATTTTTTTTCCATACGCCACAGAAGTATAACTTCTAACGCGTGTACATAAGTACACACACTCTTTTTTTTAGATGTGTAAACATTACAATGTAGGTAGATAGAGCAAGTGTAGTTACTTTTACTATTCATTATTCTGTGGTATAGTGTAGAGAGCCCGGTGGCATAATCGGGAGAACGGTCGGCTTTGATGCCAGAGGTACCGAGTTCAAACCCCGCCGTGCACCAATGGATTTTTCTATTGAAACATTTATGTGCGCTTTTCACAGTGGTTCTCCGGTGAAGGAAAAACATCGTTAAGAAACCAACAACCCCCGCATGGTGGTAGGACACTATCTAGTGTCCGCCTGGCCAGCTACCACTAATATGACTAACTACAGCTACTTTGACTAGCGCGACGTTTAGGGGTATATAGTGTACTAGAAGTCCCCCGCGGCTACGCCCGCGTTAAAAACTCCTTTTATTTACTTAAAACTTTTCTTTTGTAAACACGATTCTATCATTAAAGACATCAAATAAAAATTAGCCAAATTGGTTCACCTGTTTTCATGTTATCGCGTGACTAAGACAAATCAGGATTCATATTTTTAAAACCCGAAAAACCCAATAAAGCGCAATCCGAAACTATATTGATTTTCAGACTTTTTTACCCCAGTTCACTCTTTTAGGGTGGCATTTTGAAAAAGTCTGAAACTCGTATTTACTTATTTATTTACAGAAGTACTTGTGTGAAATGTCGAATAAAATGACTATCCAAAATTTGAACCCCCGCTTCATCCCTTGAAGAGTGAATTTTGAAAAATCCTTTCTCAGCGGATACCTACGTCAAAATTTCTATCTGGATGCAAAATATCAGCGCAATCCGAAACAATATTGATTTCAGACATTGTTACTCCACTTCACCCTTTTAGGAATAGAATTTCAAAAAGCCTGAAACACGTATTTACTCATTTATTTACTAAACTACTTGTGTAAAGTTTCGAATATAAGAGACAATCAATTCTTGTTTCTCCATACAAACTTTGAACCCTCGCTTCATCCTCTTCAGGGATGAATTTTGGAAAACCTTTCTCAGAGGGAACTAACGTCGTAATTAATAACTATCTGCATGCCAAATTTCAGCGCAATCCGAAACAATATTGATTTTTACACTTTATTACCCCATTTCACCCTCTTAGGGGTGGAATTACAAAAAAACCTGAAACACGTGTTTACTTATTTTTGTACTGAAGCACTTGTGTGAAGTTTCGAATAGAAAAGACTATCTAATCTTGTTTCTCCATACAAACTTTCAACCCCCGTTTCATCCCCTTCGAGGATTAATTTTGGGAAATCCTTTCTCAGAGGGTACTAACGTCGTAATTAATAACTATCTGCATGCCAAATTTCAGCGCACTCCGAAACAATATTGATTTTTACACTTTATTACCCCATTTCACCCTCTTAAGGGTGGAATTTCAAAAAAACCTGAAACACGTGTTTACATATTTTTTTACTGAAGCACTTGTGTGAAGTTTCGGATAGTAAAGACTACCTAATCTTGTTTCTCCATATAAACTTTGAACCCCCGTTTCATCCCCTTAGAGGGTTAATTTTGGAAAATCCTTTCTTAGAGGGAATTAACGTCGTAATAACTATCTGCATGCCAAATTTCAGCGTAATCCGAAACAATATTGATTTTACACTTTATTACCCCATTTCACCCTCTTAAGGGTGGAATTTCAAAAAAACCTGAAGCACGTATTTACTTATTTTTTTACTGAAGCACTTGTGTGGAGTTTCGGATAGAAAAGACTATCTAATCTTGTTTCTCCATACAAACTTTGAACCCCCGTTTCATCCCCTGCGAGGGTTAATTTGGAAAATCCTTTCTCAGAGAGAACTAACGTCTTAATAACTATCTGCGTGCCAAATTTCAGCGTATTCCGAAATAATATAGATTTTCACACTTTATTACCCCATTTCACTCTCTCAGGTGTGGAATTTCAAAAAAACCTGAAACACGTGTTAACCTAATTTTTTACTGAAGCACTTGTGTGAAGTTTCAGATAGAGAAGACTATCTAATCTTGTTTCTCCATACAAACTTTGAACCCCCGTTGCATCCCCTTTGAGGGTTAATTTTGGAAAATCCTTTTTCAGAGGGAACTAACGTCGTAATAACTATCTGCATACCAAATTTCAGCGCAATCCGAAACAATATTGATTTTACACTTTATTACCCCATTTCACCCTCTTAGGGGTGGAATTCCAAAAAAACCTGAAACACGTCTTTACTTATTTTTTTACTGAAGCACTTATGTGAAGTTTCGGATAGAAAAGACGATCTAATCTTGTTTCTCCATACAAACTTTGAACCCCCATTTCATCCCCTTAAGGGGTGAATTTTGGAAAATCCTTTCTTAGTACACCCTTACGTACTAAGACAAATATACCCTCCAAATTTCAAGTCTCTGCGACCAGCGGTTTAGGCTGTGCGTTGTCTGTCAGTGAGTCAGTGAGTCAGTGAGTCAGTCAGTATGTCAGGACAAAGATTCTTATAGTATTAGATATAGGGGTCTGTTAGGCCATAACTTTGAGTAACTCTATTGGATGGCTCCAAAGTCTATAACGGATACAAACTATTTTTGTGTTTTATAAGACACAATAATTACTGAAACAACCGACTTCCATGCCCTGCGACTCAATTTCAGTAGCAAGTTTGAGACGTTTATCGTCATATCTCTGGAGATACTTCTCAGATCTCGATGAAATTACAATATGACCACCTCGGAAACGTACCCTACCGATTACAAAAAGAACCATTTGAATCGGTTCACAATTGATGGAGTAATCGCGTAACATACACACAAAAAAAAACACAGACAAATTAAGAACCTCTTTCTTTTTGGATGTCGGTAAAACTGATTGTAATCTTTATATATAACTAGAAGTACCCCGCGGCTTCGCCCGCGTTAAAGACTTCTTTTATTTACTTAAAACAGTTATTTTCTAAAAACCTTCCTACCATAAAAAACATCAAAGAAGTAAAGCCAAATCGGTTAAAACTTTGAACTTTCATACTCTTAAAGAGTGAATTTTGAAAAATCTTTTCTTAACGGATACTAACGTCAAAACAACTATCTGCATGCCAAATTTCAGCGCAATCCCACTTCGCCCGTTTAGGGGTGGCATTTCGAAAAAGCCTGAAACACTTTTTTTCTTATTTACTTACTGAAACACTTGTGTGAAGTTTCGAATAGAAAAAACTTTCTTATGTTGTTTCTACATACAAATTTTTGAACCCCCGTTTCATCCCCTTAAATTCTGAAAAATTCTTTCTTAACGGATATCTGCGTCAAAATAACTATCTGCATACCAAATTTCAGCGCAATCCGAAATAATATTTATTTCAGACTTTGTTACCCCACTTCACCATTTTCAAATTTCCATTTCGAAAAAGTCTGAACCACGTATTTTCTTATTTATTTACTGAAGCACTTGTGTTAAGTTTCGAATAGAAAATACTATCCAATCTTGTTTCTCCTTACAAACTTTAAACCCCCGTTGCATCCCCTTAAGGGGTGAATTTTAGAAAATCATTTCTCAGAGGGAACTAACGTTGTAATAACTATCTGCATGCAAAATTTCAGTGCAATCCGAAACAATATTGATTTTCAGACTTTGTTACCCCATTTCACCCTCTTAGGGGTGGAATTTAAAAAAAACCTGAAACACGTATTTACTTATTTTTGTACTGAAGCACTTGTGTGAAGTTTCGGATAGAAAAGACTACCTATCTTGTTTCTCCATACAAACTTTGAACCCCCATTTCATCCCCTTAAGGGGTGAATTTTGAAAAATCCTTACACCCCTTTGTACTAAGACAGATATACCCTCCAAATTTCAAGTCTCTGCGACCAGCGGTTTAGGCTGTGCGTTGTCTGTCAGTGAGTCAGTCAGTATGTCAGGACAAAGGTTCTTATAGTATTAGAAGATAGATAATGAATCCCAATTGCCCTTGGTCACGGCATCACGCGTGAACGGCTGGACCGATTTCGCTAATTCTCTTTTTGTTGTGTTTTTTATCGTCAGGAGATGGTATCTTATGAAAAAAAAGTATTAAAATAAATAAAAGTTGTTTTTAACGAAGGCGAAGCCGCGGGGCCCAACTAGTTGTAAATATAGATTTCTTAATTCGAAACACAATCTGACTGCGTGTGGTACGACAGTTCATAAATAGGTAGGTATTGATTTAACAGTTTCTTCCTAGTTACGACACGCCTTCTACCGCAGCAATGTGTTTGTTTGAACACGTTTTCAGGTCAAGGTGTTATAAACGCAGATGCATCTACTTTTATTTCGAAAGCGAATAGTTTAATTCACAAGGAGGTAACTCGGTTTATTAACCGACATCAAAATAATTAAGATAGTTAAAAACCTTTAATTTAAGATCGTTTAAAAAAACTAAAAGAACCGACTTCAAACGTCGCGCTAGTCAAAGTAGCCAGTAGACGTAGTACCTATTACATGATCTGTGGCAGTAGTTAGTAGTACGAGTAAGTCGTCGAGATAAGTAAATGCGTCGTAATACAAAGGTTGATATACTAAAAACGGCTCAGCCGATTTCGTTAAAATTTAAATGGGACCACCTAGGAAGGGTACCCTTTCAAACCAAAAAATATTTTTCCAAATCGGTTCAGGCATCTTCGAGTAATCGGTGAACATACATAAAAAAAAGATTCCTACGAATTGAGAACCTTCCCTTTTTTGTGAAGTCGATTAAAAAGAACCGACTTCCATGCCCCGCGAGTCAGTTTCATTAGCAAGTTTGAGACATTTATCGTCGTTAGTCTGGAGATACTTATCAGATCTCGATGTAATTACAGTGGAACCGCCTCGAAAATGTACTCTACCGATTATAAAATAACCATTTGAATCGGTTCACAATTGACAGAGTAATACCGAAAACAAAACACACACATAGACTTATTGAAAACCTCCTCCTTTTTAGATGTTGGTAGAAAACTGACTTCACTATTGTATTTGTGGCTGAAAACTCTACATTCAACTGATAACTGTGTTAATTAAGTCGGATTAAACTAACTACCGGATACATATTGTTGCAATCGTGGATGGAGTATACAGTGGATGTGGCATTTAAATAACAATAATAATATGAGAAGGATATAACTATACAATCACTAGTATGAGAGAGCGAGATGAACAGCACTTTTTTATCCTTCGTTATTCGTTCTTCGATATTTCGTATGCTATTTTACTAACTGGTTCCAGCACTGGAACCAAGTTCTAGTGTACCCATTGGCTCTCACCCGCTGTCATGTATAACCCGACCAAATTACGTTGTTCATTTTATCTTATAGCTGGCATATGTATCACGTGTTCATCATTTTTTCCCTATAGCTATTTCATTCGCATACGCTAATGTCCTCTCTACATATATATACTTTCTCTATGGCACAGAATAATTAATGTCTATGGTTGCAATGCTCATTATCAACATTTGGACACAGGCACAAAATGAATAATAGTACAATACAATACAATACAAAAACTCTTTATTGCAATCCAATTAGGTACATATCTATTACAATAAAACTGGCCAAGTGCGAGTCAGACTTTGTCCCGCACACGGAGGGTTCCGAACGCCATCTATCGAGTTTCTAACGAACTTCTAACACCAACTAAATAAACGTAGAATAGTATTATATAGTAGTAATAGTAGTAATAGTAATTGTAGTAATTAATATTATTAAATATCTGGTTGACCGAGCTTTGCTCGGTATTTTTTGCCACTTAAACAGACAAATATGACTCATCCCGACATCTATTGACGAATAATAATACTGTTTTTTTTAATTGAGAGCAACTAACTGCTTTACTGATACAGTACTTCTACTCGCCAATAGATGTCGGGAAGAGTCATATTTTAAGTTGATCATCAATAAAGTTGATTATTGAAAACACGAATAAAACAACATTTTCTGAAAATGACTCCTAGCTAGATCGATTTATCGCCCCCGAAATCCCTCTGTAGGTATACTAAATTTTATTTAATCGTTGGAGCCGCTTCCGAGATTTAGATTAAGGTAAAGACGATAGCGCCATCTTAGCAACTAGATAGATGGCGCTGCGCTATCGTAAAAAACTTTTTTTAAACTTTTCTTTAATTTTTAACTTTGTTCTGTTCTTAGTATTTGTTGTTATAGCGGCAACAGAAATACATCATCTGTGAAAATTTCAACCGTCTAACTATCACGGTTCATGAGATACAGCCTGGTGACAGACGGACAGACAGACAGACAGACAGACAGACGGACAGCGGAGTCTCAGTAATAGGGTTCCGTTGGTACCCTTTGGGTTCGGAATCCTAAAAATGAAAAATTATGTCTATGCGGTATTACAATGGGCGGTCTTATCGCTATTAGCGATCTCTACCAGACAACCTTTGTATGGACAGAAATACAAGAAGAATAAGACGGTGGTGTACAATAATAAGTATATATATATTGTTACATCGCGTCGTCGAGTCGCGATGTTTCGCCAAGCTTCTCGAACAAAAATACCGTGGGAAAGAATAGACTAATTACGGGCTATAAACACCCGACCCGACCGTCATAAAAGTTAACCTTCCGGGAATTCAGACCCTAGTCAATGTACCTAGTTTTGTAGTTAAGATTGAACCTTATTCATAAGTAGTTAGAGATCAAATTAGCATGTATGGTAAAGTTGTTTACGTCAGATGCTCAAAGGAAAGCCGCCCCTTTTGTTTGTGATTGTTATTGCTTTGTTTTGAACGTCTTTTGTCTATTGTTTCGAGTCAATACTAGAAATTTCTGTAGAAATATTCTCGTCCTATATAAGACGTTGAAACCGCGGCTTGAGTCAGTCTTTCTCTGGAAGCGACAGTGTAACTATCTAAGCGCGGATAGCGACCAAGTGATCGTTAAGTGTTATCAGTGAACTAGTGTTGTGAACTGTGAACAGTGAAATCAGTGATTGTGATTACCAACGACCTCAGTGTGTGTTAACGGACTTTTGATAATTGTGCAAGACAATTTGGACAACTACTGTGGAACATTGTGCTAACCTAGTGATCAGTGGAAATAAACGTTCATCTCATCGGATTGGCATTTTAATACCACCCCGCACGTAACAATTGGTGTCAGAAGCGGAATGCCAATCACTCCGAGGGAAGATACGCGTACTCCACGCACCAGGCGCCAGGCGGAGATGGATGCAACCCGGCAGAAGGAGCTCGAAGCATCGGGAGCAGGAACATCCACATTGGAAGAGCCAGCAGCAACACCGATGGCACCCACCATGGCAGCGCCACCTACAGCACCGCCGGTGAGTCTAACTACGGATGGAGGCCTGGAGGCCATGCTAGCCGCTCTCCTAGCTGGACAAGAAGCTGCACGCCAGGAACAAAAGGCTGCACTACGAGCTGTACGTGAGGAACAACAGGCCGCACTACAGGCAGTACAGGCAGCACAACAAGAAGCTAGCCGCAAACTGGAAGAGACAATTGGACGTCAGTTGCAGAGCGGGCTTGCCGGCATGGGAGAGAAGATCAAAATGGTGGAAACCAGTATCAAGGAAGTAGAAGGGCGGCTTGACATACATGAGCAGACCGTGAATGACTTGGCCAACGAATTTCAGAAACTGAAGTTAAGAGGAATTGGACATAGCAGCCAGGGTCCCACTATGACCTCGCCCTTCAAGCTAGATTTGCCGCACTTCGACGGAACATCTTCGTGGGCAGCCTACAAATTCCAATTCACAACGCTGTCCAAAAGTTGCGGCTGGACAGACGAGCACGCAAATACAGCGCTCACATTAGCGCTGAAAGGAGACGCTCAGCTTATCCTGGAACGCATACCTGAAGAGGAAAGGACCCTGAAGACCCTGCTGGAAGCCCTCGAAACGCGCTATGGAGACAAGCACATGGAGCATGCGTACAGGGCACAACTACGTGAGCGCACCCAGAAGCCCACAGAGACATTGCAACAGTGGGCAGATGAAATCGAGAGGTTGGTCCGACGAGCCTACGTGTCGACGCCATCAACCATTGAGGTGACATCTCTACAGAGCTTCGTGGATGGAATCAGGGATGATGAGGTACGCGCTGCGGTACGATTAGGACATCATCAGACACTCAAGAGCGCTCTGGCTCATGCTTTAGAAGTGGAAGCAGTGCGACGGGACACCAAACCATACAGAGTTCGGGAGCTGGTGACTGAACCCAGGAAGCCCCGTTATGGACCCACATGTTACGGGTGTGGAGAAAGAGGGCATATTCGGATCGATTGCCCGAAAACGAAGAAACGGGTCAGAAATTGCGAGACCCAAGTGGATGAGGAGGCGTTAAACTAAACGTCGCCAGGGCCGCGGGGCGGGCGCTGGCTGGTCAAGAGAGAGCCCCCACCATCACTGTGACACAAGTGTGCAACGGGAACAGCTTAATCGTCGAGGGCACCCTGAACAACAAGACCTGCAAGTTCACAGTGGACACAGGAGCATCGCGCACAATTGTGAAGCCTGAATTCCTGCAACGATTTATATCACGGAAACATCGATCTGCAGCATGCTTACTACGGACAGCAACCGGCCAGTCAGTACCTGTCCTTGGCGATACAGATGTGGAGATAGTCATCGGTGAGCACTCATACATTCATCCTGTGCTTATTGCCAACATAACTGACGATTGCATTCTGGGATTGGACTTTTTGGAGAAGCAGCAGTGCATATTGGATGTGGCCCGTGGTGTACTCCGGTGTCCCGAGCAAGAAGTGTTTTTCGATGGAACGGCACCGTGTAAGCTTTACTGTCTCAAGGACGTCGTGTTGGCTCCAAAATCGCAAAATATTGTTCGAGTGAAATTTCCAAATACAGTCAAGAGTGGACTATGTGTAGTTGCCGAAGATGAGGGCACACATCCGACCTGGATTACTGCAAGAACATTGCTCATGACAAACAGAACGGCCAGTGTGCGAATTCTTAACCTTGGCAATGAAGAAGTTCATCTGAAGAAAAACAGCATAATTGGAAAATGTCAAGAAGTGAAGTACCTGCGACGAACGGATATTACTTCTACGGAACCAAGCTCGGAAGATCAAATATCACAGCTGCTGGAATCATCCAAAGACAACTTAACATTCGCTCAGCTGTCACGAGCAAAACATCTGTTGATGCGGTATAAAGACGTCTTCGCCGCTGGAAACAACTGTGGACGTACCGGACTTGTTAAACACAAAATTGACACTGGCGACGCAAGACCTATACGACAGAGGCCACGAAGGATTCCATGGGCGAAAGAAGCTGAAGTTGCAGACATGATACGAGACATGGACAAAGAAAAAGTCATCGAACCATCTACAAGTCCTTGGTCATCGCCAGTGGTTCTGGTGAAAAAGAAAGATGGCTCCACCAGATTCTGCGTAGATTACAGAATGCTTAATGAAGTCACAAAGAAGGACAGCTACCCCTTGCCTCGAATAGACGATACACTGGACATGCTCAGTGGAATGAAGTGGTTTTCAACGGTTGACCTGAAAAGTGGCTACTGGCAGGTAGAAATCAGTCCAGAAGACAAAGAGAAGACAGCATTCAGTACGGGCATTGGAAATGGACTCTGGCAATTCAACGTCATGCCATTTGGACTGTGTAATGCTCCAGCAACGTTCGAACGTCTCATGGACAGAGTAATGGTTGGATTACTGGGAGACGTATGCTTGGTGTACCTGGATGACGTCATCATTTTGGGCCGTGATTTTACTGAACATCTGCAGAATCTGGAGAAGGTTTTGAACCGTCTACGTGAAGCAAACCTGAAGCTAAGTGCCAAAAAGTGTGACTTCTTTAAATCCAAAGTCAGCTACCTTGGACACATCATTTCGGAGAACGGGGTACAAACTGATCCTGACAAAATCAAGGCTGTTCAAACTTGGCCTACCCCGAAGAATAAAACGGATGTAAGGTCGTTTTTGGGACTATGCGCTTACTATCGGCGGTTCGTCAAGAACTTTTCTGGAATTGCCAAACCCTTACATCGACTGACGGAAGAAAAGCGCACATTTGTATGGGACTTAGAGTGTGAATCCGCCTTCAACGATCTAAAGCAGCGACTGTGTGAAACGCCGATCTTGGGATACCCTACCAGAGATGGAAGATTTATTGTGGACACTGATGCCAGCAACACGGGAATTGGAGGAGTTCTCTCACAAATCCAAGGAGACAAAGAAATGGTCATAGCATACTTCAGTAAATCATTATCCAAACCAGAACGAAACTACTGTGTCACCCGCCGCGAGTTGCTAGCCGTGGTAAAGACTCTTCAGCACTTCAACAAGTACCTCATCGGAAGGGAGTTTACGCTCAGAACTGACCACGCTGCTCTAAAATGGCTTCTACAGTTTAAGAGCCCGGAAGGTCAAGTGGCACGATGGATCGAGCAACTTCAAGAGTTCAACTTCGTGACAGAACATCGCAGTGGAAAGGGCCATAGCAACGCCGATGCCCTGTCAAGAAGACCTTGTGCAGATGACTGTAAACACTGCGAAAAGCACGAGTCTCGAGAAGAAGTCAGAGTCATCAGGATGGACAGAACAGATGACGAATGGAACGGCGAAAATATGAGACAAGCACAATTGGAGGACAGAGATTTACGACCTGTACTGGATTGGATAAAGTCTGGAAACAAGCCCCAGTGGAGCGACGTGTCAGCCTGCAGCCCAATCACAAAAAGTTACTGGGCTCAGTGGGACAGCCTGACTCTGGAACAAGGAATCTTGTACCGAAAATGGGAAAGCAGCAATGGAAAAGAAACTACGATGCAGGTCGTTGTTCCCCGGAGCAAAGTGGCATCTCTACTACGACACATTCATGATGGAGTTTCTGGTGGACATCTAGGAGTCAAGAAAACTCTTGTGAAGGTTCGTCAACGATTTTACTGGGTACACAGCCGCGAGGATGTGGAAGATTGGTGCAGGAAGTGCACCGCGTGCGCATCAGTAAAAGGACCGAAGACAAGAAGTAAAGGACAACTAAAATTGTACAACGTTGGAGCACCATGGGAGCGCATTGCCGTGGATGTTGCCGGGCCATTTCCCGAGACTGAAGAAGGCAACAAGTACATCATCGTAGTGCAAGATTACTTCAGCAAATGGCCCGAAGTTTTCGCGACACCAAACCAGGAAGCAAAGACAGTTGCAAAGAAGTTGGTGCAAGAAGTGATCTGTCGATTTGGTGTACCGATGGAACTGCATTCCGATCAAGGAAGGAACTTCGAGTCTGCCCTATTTCAGGAAATGTGCACCCTCCTCGGGATCCAAAAGACGCGAACAACGGCAGCTCATCCACAGTCAGACGGAATGGTTGAGAGGTTTAACCAGACGTTGGAGAATCACCTGGCTAAAGTCGTGGACGCACATCAACGTGACTGGGATCAGTACATACCTCTGTTCTTTTTGTCATACCGTTCCGCTACCCATGACAGCACTGGTATGACTCCTGCAAATGTGAATTTTGGACACGAACTAAGACTTCCTATCGACGCCATCACTGGTTCCCCGCCAGATGCTCCGAAGCCTGTAACCGACTATGTCAGTGATCTTCGTAGTCAGCTGGACGAAGTGCACAGGATAGTTCGAGAGAATAGTTTAAAAACTGGTGAAAAAATGAAGACCCGGTACGATCGTAGAGCGAATACGATGGGTTTCGAAGAAGGAACTCTCGTCTGGTTGCACAACCCACTACGAAGGAAAGGAAAAAGTCCGAAGCTGCAGGCTCATTGGGAAGGACCATACCAGATTATCACGAAGATAAACGACGTTACCTACCGCATTAAACGAGGCCAGAGAGGAAAGCCGAGGGTAGTACACATCGATCGACTTACACGATACCATGGAACAAATGATGATCGGGACGATCATAACTAAGAAGGGGATAATGTTACATCGCGTCGTCGAGTCGCGATGTTTCGCCAAGCTTTTCGAACAAAAATACCGTGGGAAAGAATAGACTAATTACGGGCTATAAACACCCGACCCGACCGTCATAAAAGTTAACCTTCCGGGAATTCAGACCCTAGTCAATGTACCTAGTTTTGTAGTTAAGATTGAACCTTATTCATAAGTAGTTAGAGATCAAATTAGCATGTATGGTAAAGTTGTTTACGTCAGATGCTCAAAGGAAAGCCGCCCCTTTTGTTTGTGATTGTTATTGCTTTGTTTTGAACGTCTTTTGTCTATTGTTTCGAGTCAATACTAGAAATTTCTGTAGAAATATTCTCGTCCTATATAAGACGTTGAAACCGCGGCTTGAGTCAGTCTTTCTCTGGAAGCGACAGTGTAACTATCTAAGCGCGGATAGCGACCAAGTGATCGTTAAGTGTTATCAGTGAACTAGTGTTGTGAACTGTGAACAGTGAAATCAGTGATTGTGATTACCAACGACCTCAGTGTGTGTTAACGGACTTTTGATAATTGTGCAAGACAATTTGGACAACTACTGTGGAACATTGTGCTAACCTAGTGATCAGTGGAAATAAACGTTCATCTCATCGGATTGGCATTTTAATACCACCCCGCACGTAACAATATATATACAACATTAAATCGTAGAATAATATAAATAACTCAAACAAATATACTACACATATAAAACATACTCTATATCAATACAATACATACCAATAATTAAATAATAATACATTATACTTTCAATAGTTTAAATGCCAGTTTATGTATAGTTACACAAGTGAGAGATAATGAGTTTTCAACTTGTTTTTAAAAATTGCTAATGATTTGGCTCTTCGTATGTCCAAAGGTAAGTCGTTCCAGAGTCGTGCAGCTTGCACTGCAAAGGAATTGGCATAACATTCAGAAGAATGAAAAGGAATCTTTAAAACTAAGTTTTCAGCGGAGCGTAGGGATAGGGAGTGTGAGTTATGCAAGAATTGAAAACGTAGTTTAAGGTAAGGAGGAGTAGAAGGAATGAAAAGGACAGAGTATACTCTGTGAGTATAGAGAAAGGATGTGAGCATTCCGGCGCAGACGAATGGGTAACCAGTTCAGCTTTTTTCGAAATTCGGAAATGTGGTCGAATTTTCGCAGACCATATATGAAGCGGATACAGAAATTTTTAAGGTGTTCTAGTTTATTGAGCTGTTTCTCGGTTAAGTCACAGAATAATGAATAGTACAAGTACAGAAATTGCACTCCCTGAGAGCAAAAAGGCGAGATTAAACCTAGTTACAACGTCGGTAACGTTCAAAATGCGCTTCACGCCTCGAGTGCGACCTTGAATTTGCGTCACAGTATCAACTAATAGTAACTATGAACCGCGTGTTGCGCACAGTGAAATGCACCGTAAGTCCGCACAGCGAGAGTCTGAATAACTCGGTCAACTCGCGGCCTCTCCTATAGGGTTGAATGTTGTAAGATAACTTATTGAAGCCTTTAATTGGTAGCAGAATACTTTAAGGTAGAACAATGTAATGAGTATATTTAAAGTGCTACATTCATGTTTAATGACGAGGTAGGATAAAAGTACTACAGTTGTACTTTAATTAAGATATTTTATGTGATAGTTTAATTAAGATAGTTAAAACTAAAACAACCGACTTCCATGCCGCGCGAGTCAGTTTCGGTTGCAAGTTTGAGACGTTTATCGTCATATCTCTGGAGACCCTTATCAGATCTCGACGAAATTACAATGGTACCACCTCGGCAACGAACTCTACCGATTAAAAAAAAAATCATTCAAATCGGTTCACAATTGACGGAGTAATCGCGTAACATACACACAAAGACGAATTAAGAACCTCCTTCTGTTTGGAAAGTCGGTTGAAAATAATGTTCTACGTTTAATTGAAAATGAGTATGTAAAAACGTATAAGTATGTATAAACGTATGCTACGCAATGCTTTGTAGCCCTTCGTTTAGACATACTGAATAATATGTTTGTATGTTAATATCGTAAGCAGGGAATATAATAATGAGGTAGGTACAAGTAAGGCGCGCGGCCGATCGAGAGCGCGCGTGACACTTAACTCATATATGAATACTAGAAGTCCCCCGCGGCTACGCCCGCGTTAAAAACTCCTTTTATTTACTTAAAACTTTCTTTTGTAAAAACGATTCTATCATTAAAGACATCAAATAAAAATTAGCCAAATTGGTTCACCTGTTTTCATGTTATCGCGTGACTAAGACAAATCAGGATTCATATTTTTAAAACCCGAAAAACCCAATAAAGTGCAATCCGAAACTATATTGATTTTCAGACTTTTTTACCCCAGTTCACTCTTTTAGGGTGGCATTTTGAAAAAGTCTGAAACTCGTATTTACTTATTTATTTACAGAAGTACTTGTGTGAAATGTCGAATAAAATGACTATCCAAAATTTGAACCCCCGCTTCATCCCTTGAAGAGTGAATTTTGAAAAATCCTTTCTCAGCGGATACCTACGTCAAAATTTCTATCTGGATGCAAAATATCAGCGCAATCCGAAACAATATTGCTTTCAGACATTGTTACTCCACTTCACCCTTTTAGGAATAGAATTTCAAAAAGCCTGAAACACGTATTTACTCATTTATTTACTAAACTACTTGTGTAAAGTTTCGAATATAAGAGACAATCAATTCTTGTTTCTCCATACAAACTTTGAACCCTCGTTTCATCCTCTTCAGGGATGAATTTTGGAAAACCTTTCTCAGAGGGAACTAACGTCGTAATTAATAACTATCTGCATGCCAAATTTCAGCGCAATCCGAAACAATATTGATTTTTACACTTTATTACCCCATTTCACCCTCTTAGGGGTGGAATTACAAAAAAACCTGAAACACGTGTTTACTTATTTTTGTACTGAAGCACTTGTGTGAAGTTTCGGATAGAAAAGACTATCTAATCTTGTTTCTCCATACAAACTTTCAACCCCCGTTTCATCCCCTTCGAGGGTTAATTTTGGGAAATCCTTTGAAAGAGGGATCTAACGTCGTAATAACTATCTGCATGCCAAATTTCAGCGTAATCCGAAACAATATTGATTTTACACTTTATTACCCCATTTCACCCTCTTAAGGGTGGAATTTCAAAAAAACCTGAAACACGTATTTACTTATTTTTTTACTGAAGCACTTGTGTGGAGTTTCGGATAGAAAAGACTATCTAATCTTGTTTCTCCATACAAACTTTGAACCCCCGTTTCATCCCCTGCGAGGGTTAATTTGGAAAATCCTTTCTCAGAGGGAACTAACGTCTTAATAACTATCTGCGTGCCAAATTTCAGCGCAATCCGAAATAATATAGATTTTCACACTTTATTACCCCATTTCACCCTCTCAGGTGTGGAATTTCAAAAAAACCTGAAACACGTGTTTACTTATTTTTTTACTGAAGCACTTGTGTGAAGTTTCGGATAGAAAAAACTATCTAATCTTGTTTCTCCATATAAACTTTGAACCCCCGTTTCATCCCCTTAGAGGGTTAATTTTGGAAAATCCTTTCTTAGAGGGAATTAACGTCGTAATAACTATCTGCATGCCAAATTTCAGCGTAATCCGAAACAATATTGATTTTACACTTTATTACCCCATTTCACCCTCTTAGGGGTGGAATTCCAAAAAAACCTGAAACACGTGTTTACTTATTTTTTTACTGAAGCACTTATGTGAAGTTTCGGATAGAAAAGACGATCTAATCTTGTTTCTCCATACAAACTTTGAACCCCCATTTCATCCCCTTAAGGGGTGAATTTTGGAAAATCCTTTCTTAGTACACCCTTACGTACTAAGACAAATATACCCTCCAAATTTCAAGTCTCTACGACCAGCGGTTTAGGCTGTGCGTTGTCTGTCAGTGAGTCAGTGAGTCAGTGAGTCAGTGAGTCAGTCAGTATGTCAGGACAAAGATTCTTATAGTATTAGATATAGGTATGAATATTAGTAACTCGATAAATGATCAATAGATGGCGCTGTGAACAGAAACTTTGACTGATTACTCTATCTCCCTATATATTCAATGTACTCTGTGACTTAACTGACTGAACATGGACCCGAGAGGAGTGGTGCGCGGAAGTACAAGTACTTCCGCGCACCACTCCGCGCTGTAGCTATGAAACTACAAGTCTTGTAGTTTCATAGCTACAGCGCGGAGTGCGACAGGCCTGGTTAAGTATGGATATGAGGCATCGAATAATCGAGTATTGGAAGTAATAGAGATTGTGCAAGCGCAACTTTAGTGATTATAGGTAAAACATTCCGGAGTCTTCTGAGGGAAGAGGCGGAAGCAAACATCTTGCGACTGGTTTCTGCGATTTGTGGTATCCAGGATAATTTGCGATCAATAAAAATACCAAGGTTTTTTACAGTGTCACTAATTTTTACAATTGTCCCATCAAAAATGACTTGTGGAGGTGAAACCAATCAATTTTCGATATTAATCTCGAGCTGCCTATAACAATACATTGTGTCTTAGTCGGATTAACTGTCAGACCATAGGATTTACTCCAGTTGGAGATTTTCTGTAGATCAGAGTTTGTGGTCTGGATTGCATCAGTTAATTGTAATAGAGAAGCTTGCGTGTAAATTTATTAAAATTTATTAAATGTACTATTTTGGCAGGTTTTAAATATTAGATCTGAATAATTAAGATAGTTTAAAAACTAAAACAACCAACATCCATGCCGCGAGTCAGTTTCAGTAGCAAGTTTGAGACGTTTATCGTCATATCTCTGGAGACACTAATCAGATCTCGATGAAATCACAATAGGACCATCTCGGAAACGTACCCTACCGATTACAAAAATAATCATTCGAATCGGTTCACAATTTACGGAGTCATCGCGTAACATACATACAAAAAAAACATACAGACGAATTGAGAACCTCCTTTTTGGAAGTTGGTCGAAAAATAAGTTTCAAGCTTCTAGCTCTAATAATGACGAATACTTCCATACAAGCAATTCCGATAAAAAAACCCGTGAGTGTACAACCGTTCTTAATAATAACACTTCCATACAACTTTTTAACCGACTTCAAAAAAAGGAGGAGGTTTCTCAATTCGACCGTATATATATATATATATATATATATATATATATATATATATATATATATATATATTTTTTTTTTATTTATATTATTATATATTATTATTTCTTTATATATTTTTTTTTATGTTTGTTCGCGGATAACTTCGTCGTTTATGAACCGATTTCGATTATTCTTTTTTTGTTCGAAAGGAGATATCCCAAGTGTGGTACCATGGTAATTTTATCGAGGTATGATAAGTATCTCCAGAGATATTGAGATAAACATCTCAAAATTGGTACTGAAAATGAATAGGGCGGCATTGAAGTCGGTTGTTTTTTAGTTTTTAAACGATATTATCTTACCTTCTCTTTCAACCCCTTACAACCCTTTGTCGCATTAAAAAGTAGCCTTCTATCTCAGCCTCTAGACTATCTGTGTACCAAATTTAATTTAAATTGGTTCAGTAGTTTTGGCGTAAAAGCGCGACAGACAGACAGACAGAGTTACTTTCGCATTTATAATATTAGTAAGGATAAGGATAATGTCATCCCCTAAATATGAATCAATGGTAAATCAGGGTGATAAAGTTTTTATTTTTATAACTTCAAGGCTAGCCTATCTAATATATAAAATTCTCGTGTCACAGTTTTCGTTGCCATACTCCTCCGAAACGGCTTGACCGATTTTGATGAAATTTTTTGTGCTTATCCGGTATCTATGAGAATCGGCCAACATCTATTTTTCATCCCCCTAAATGTTAGGGGTAGTCCACCCCTACATTTTTATTTTTATTTTTTAGACAAATTTTATAATTTCTAATTTTTTATGATACAACATACAAAAATACATACAATCCTCAATTTTCACCCTTCTACGATCAACCCTTATTTTTTAATAGCCATTTATTTATATGGCAAAACAACGTTTGCCGGGTCAGCTAGTAAGATATAAAATAAAACTGGCCAAGTGCGAGTCAGCATCGCTTCTCTTATCGCACACTTACGGAGGGTTCCGTACAACACGAAACATAACAGAGTTTCAACCTCATATATTTGATTAATTGATATTACCAAGAATATTTAGTATGGTCGCGATCTAGAAAGACGGGGCTCGTTTACTAGCGCCATCTATGTCATTTTGCCGAAACTAATTAGATAGATGGTGTTTAAAAACACGTTTTTTGTATAGGGTTAGGTTAGGTGTTACCTTTAATTTTTAACTTTATTTTGTTTTTAGTATTTGTTGTTCTAGCGGCAACAGAAATACACCATCTGTGAAAATTTCAACTGTCTAACTATCACGGTTAATGAGCTATAGCCTGGTGACAGACGGACAGACAGACAGACAGAGTCCCGTTTTACCCTTTGGGTACGGAACCCTAAAAAGCTAGTCGCTAGACCGTTTGAGTCGCGGGGCATGGAAGTCGTTTCAGTAATTATTGTGTCTTACAAAACACAAAAATTGTTTGTATCCGTTATAGACTTTGGAGCCATCCAATAGAGTTACTCAAAGTTATGGCCTAACAGACCCCTATATAATTTAAGATCGTTTAATAAACTAAAAGAACCGATTTCAAACGTCGCACTAATCAATGTAGCCAGTAGTTAGTAGCATGTCATCGAGGTATATACATATATTTTTTTACACTTTATAGGCTAGCGTTTGACCATTATCTCACCTGTTGGTAAGTGATGATGCGGTCAAAGATGGTAAGGACGCTAGGCCCAGAAAGGGAACTGGCTGGATAGCTGTCGGAACACATTAGATGTTTGGCGACAGATTTTCTAACTTGAGGGTGGTAGCTGGCCAGGCGGACACTAGATAGTGTCCTACCACCATGCGGGGGTTGTTGGTTTCTTAATGATGTTTTTCCTTCACCAGAGGGCCACTGTGAAAAGCGCACATAAATTTTTCGATAGAAAATTCCATTAGTGCTTGTGGTGTTTGAACTCTGCACCTCAGGCATTAAAGCCGACCGTTCTCCCGATTACGCCACCGCGCGGGCCCTCAAAAGTTTCTATTAAAAATGTTTTACTTGGTTCGATTCACTCAAAACTCGGTACAAAGCCATCATAAATACTTTTAAGATACGTAGGTAGCTAGGTAGGTTGTATGCAAAAATAGAACATAAAAATTCAGACGTTAATTTACAATGTAATGTAAAATGCAACCTTGAATTGCAATTCAATTCAGTTGTGCAAATATGCAAGTCCATTGTAAACAGAATGTATAGTAATACAATGCTCATCTATGTAAATAATTTAAATTTTTGAGATGAAATTAATGGATTATTTATCTGGGTAAATAATTTAAGTTCGTTTAATTTACTAAAAGAACCGATTTCAAAAATAGCGCTAGTCAAACTAACCAGTAGACGCAGTAACTATTATATTATCTGTGCCAGTAGTTAGTATGTCGTCCAGATATGTAATGTAAATGTATCATAATACAAATGTTGATATATTAAAAACGGCTCCACCGGTTTTAAAGGATACCCCCTTTAAAACAATGATTTAAGATCGTTTAAAAAAACTAAAAGAACCGACTTCAAAAATAGCGCTAGTCAAACTAGCCAGTAGACGCAGTAACTATTACATAATCTGTGCCAGTAAGTAAAGTGCCAGCCATGGTCTCAGCAGCCAAGTAGTATGTTGTCGAGATAAGTAAATGCGTCGTAATACAAATGTTGATATATTAAAAACAGCTCGGCCGATTTTGTTCAAATTTAAATGGGACCACCTCGGAAGAGTACCCTTTGAAATAAAAGAAGAATTTTCCAAATCGGTTCAGGCATCTTCGAGTAATCGGTGACCATACATAAAAAAAAAATAAAGACCGGCAAAGTCGAGTTGAACTCGCCCACCGAGGCTTCCGTACCAACGGTACGTTGGTTGGTACCAATTAGGCTAGACCTCTAAATTGTATGAGCACCCATATTACTCAGAGGCCTACCTTGATTGGCGATAACTATGTATGTATGGGGATACCCTTTAATTTTTAACTTTTTTATTTTTTGGATTTTTTCCTTTATTTGTTCTATAAGTCCTTCGTTCTTGCCAAACTTCATGATTCTAGGTCAACGGGAAGTACCTTATAGGTTTTCGACCCTAAACCTATAGGGTACTTCCGGTTGACCTAGAATTGTCAATTTTGGTCAAAAGCAAGGTCTTACAGCACAAGTAAAGAAAAAAATCCGAAAAAAAAAAAAAAATTTGAAAATTTTGGTACTTACAAGCTGTCGCGAAAATCTAAATTTGCCCATATTTTTTTATCGTGTCGCCTAGGATCTTGATTATTATACACATAATAGGGACTATAGACCTCAGTATCTGGTATAAATTTCAACTTGCTAGGTCCACCCGTTCCTGAGAAAATCGCTGGTGACACACGGCCAGACAGACAGACAGACGGACAAGAAAGTGATCTTATAAGGGTTCATTTTTTTACCTTTTGAGGTACGGAACCCTAAAAATATGTGCATCATAAAATTACTAGCAATGGACATAATTTTATCGTCAAGCAATTACTAAAATATTGTAAAACACAAGGAGTACTTACTACAAGGACTGTCTGACTCCCATTCACAGATATCTGTGATCCCTTTGTTATTAAAAAAATCCTTGCTTTTGTATTGCTCAATGCATCAAATTCAACATCAAATGCAATAACGAAACGCGGCGCTGCCCCCATTCATTGTAGCGGTGGGTCGGTACGCCATATTTCAATAACGAAACGCGATGTAGGTATTCATACCAATACCGGTTTCCGAAACATGGTATTCTCAATAACTGGTTATTGCGGCATTGCGATCGGTGTTTGAAATTTAACAAAATCTGTTATCGATCGGAATACCGTAAGTTATGGTGGCAGATTTTTTCCGTGAAGGTGGTAAGATATTCTTTGATAGCAAGTCAGGCAGAACATCGATATAATATGCGGAAATGTGTCGATAGCTATAAACTGGGGTCTTCAAATCGCGAGTGAACATGTATCAAATTTTTTTTATATGGTGTAAAAAAATACAAATTTTCACATGTTTAATATTGGTATCATCTAAATAATGCACGAGAATTTTAATTCGACACAAATTGGTTACTATATAGTTTTGATTGAATCGGGCGCCAGCAAAATCAATAACTTCATTAGTTTCGATTGTCACTCGCAACGCCTAGCGCCTGTATAGGTTAGGTATTGCAAATAAATAGTTACTACAATACCCAATCGGTTCTTGCATCGGCTGCAACGCTTGTAGTTCCCGAAAACTGGTTTCGCCCGATAAACAGTTATTAAGACACACAATACCATGTTTTCGGTATTGAACCAAAACCTAGTTATTGAAACTATTTACGGTTTGCAACGACCTTCTCTAATTCATTGGTCAATAACATGACGTCATTTTACAAACAGCTGTTTTTACAGCTGTCTGAACTATTTTTTAATTTTTTAATAATAACAAAAGAAAATTGAAGTAAAATAAAATCACAGAATTATAAATTATAGTAATAACTTGCAGGCAGATGTTCTAACGTAAATGTAAATGTAAAAAAAAGCAATAAGTAACTTTTGAATACACCCTTATCAATGTTGTATTTGCTTTAAACTTGTATTTCATAGAGAAATATTATATACCTACGGGGAATTGTATGTGGATCTACCACATGTTTATGATAGCGTATTTCACAACAAATCGATACAAACTAATTTTACTCACCTGCTGCTCTTTGATGATAATAAAACGACATTTTGTGGAGTAATTCACTTGTAACTAAACTTAATTATTAAATTCTCACGTAGCGTACCCGTGCGTGTTCACATCACAATTTACACTGATAGAGTTTTGGATACCGGCTTTGCGATGTGACATGACATTAGTAATGAGTTTAGTAGTGATGTCAGTTCATCCGATGATATAGTTTTAATCGAACTGATTGGTACATTGGATTGTAGAACTGTGATATATTAGTGTGAAATTTGTGAATTACGGATAATTATATATATCATCATCATCAGCAGCCTGTGTTAGTTCACTGCTGGACATAGGCCTCTCCCAATGCTCGCCACTGAGCCCGATCTTCGGCTCTTCGCATCCAATGACTGCCAGCTACCCTGCGCAGATCGTCACTCCATCTCGCTAGAGGGCGTCCTACACTACGTTTTCCCAAACGTGGTCTCCACTCCAGAACTCGTTTAAATATATATTTCCTTAAAATACTTCTATATCCTTGATTGATAGGTAAGTTTACCATTATCATAAAAAAGAGGGTGCGGAGAAAGGTACGCGTTAGAAGTACTAAGTGAAACTTCCTTCACAGAGTAGGATAGGAATTCATTTGTTCAACTCCATCGGTTGAACTTAGCGGGACGAGACGAATGCCTGAATGATAGCGAAATGCGAATTGCGAATACGTTTTTGTATTACGCCGTTTTACAATAGTGGGTGTATATAAATATTAAATATAACAATGACGTGTACGTCACTTCCGTTGCATTCGGAACATGACGCTACGTCACTTCCGTTGTATTTTTACTCGTGTGCCTAAAAAAGTTTCACTTTTTTAAGTGGTTACACATAATATGTGTTTTTACACATATTATGTGTTGGATGCATTTGTTTTTTGTTTGTTTGAAGGTCATGGAATGTATTTTTGACCACCGACGCGAAATGAGGGGATGATATATGACGTCTGAGAGGTCTCCACAGATTACTGTAAATAGCTCAGTCAGTCAAATAGTCAAGTCATAGCTCAGAGTAAGTATAACTAAAGTATAGATAGCGTCTAACAACTCGGGTACGAATAGTAGGCACAGGCCAGAACATCGTTGCTGTCTACTGGCATGCGCACTGCGTGAACAGTCCAACACTGAACAGTAACAGTACATGACACGATCTGATCTGAGTTCGAGAGTGCGTTTATAATAATTAATTCATTTTTAGCCGGGAAAATATGATGAAATGTGTGGTGCAAACTTGCCGAAACTACACAAGAAAACACACAAAACCATAATGTAAAATAAAATTTTAGAGGATAGTCAGTTTTTAGGGTTCCATACCCAAAGGGTAAAACGGGACCCTATTACTAAGACTCCGCTGTCCGTCTGTCTGTCTGTCTGTCTGTCTGTCTGTCAGTCTGTCTGTCTGTCTGTCTGTCTGTCTGTCTGTCTGTCCGTCTGTCACCAGGCTGTATCTCATGAACCGTGATAGTTGAACAGTCGACATTTTCACAGATGATGTATTTCTGTTGCCGCTATAACAACAAATACTAAAAACAGAATAAAGTTAAAAATAATAGAGGGTCCCCATACAAGAAACGTGTTTTATTCGGCATTTCACGCCATCTATGTACGCTTAGTTAGGTAAACGTCCCATAGATGGCATTATATTAAAATGTCGATCCCTAACACCTTTGTTAGACGTTAGATGGCGTTATAAGAAATAAAACGTTAATTAATTATTATTTTTTGCTGGCGAAAAATGATACTGGTATTTTTTGCTCGATCTTATAAAATACTGTAGTGTGGTACGGAACCCTACCAGTGCGAGTCCGACTTGCACTTGGCCAGTTTATTTATATTTTATTGATGTAATATTATGTGATAGCGGGGAGAAGACCACGTGAGACGTGCGGTTGCGTGTCGGGACCAACTGCCCCCGTGGCACTTCGAGTACTGATGTACGAGTTGTAGATATTATGGCGTGGCATTTTTACGCTCAAGCGAAGTCATAGTAAAGGTGGCGGCGGGTTCATGGGAGCCCGCCGCCACCTTGACTAAAGTATAGAGCGCTTCTATACGCGCTCTATAGTTTATTTATACTTACTCTGAGAGTCATAGTAAACAATAAAATTAAATGAAACAAAGTAACTAAGAACATTCTAAGGATATACCCGAAGGACTTGACAAGATTCATAATTATATGAACGTAAATTAGTTCACTTAGCATGTCCCATCACTATTACCTATGTTGAAAGAGCGTAACGTCATATTTAAAATTGTAGCATCAACTATGACATCATTCCTTGGTTTTGACCCGATTACGTGTAATGTTGCCGAATTGAAAATACCATAACATATTGATATAAGTCTTGAGCACATGCAGCTTCTCGATTTAGTGGGATATTATTGCGACCGCAATAACGAGACGTTTTTTTTAATCTTACCTACCTACTTACCTAAAATAAAATATGCAATTGATTAATTCTTAGGCACTCACAGAGTTTGTTAAAATATGCAGGATGACTCATGTGTTCAAGATGACGTATAAAATTATTTTCATACCATACGAGTGTATTTATTGGGTAGGTATATAAGATTTATTTTGAAGTTTGAACATATTAATTTTTGTAAATTGAATGAATGAATGATAACTCTTTATTGTATACAATATATAAATAACAATATGAAAAGTCTTAAAATAGTACAATGGGCGGTCTTATCGCTTAAAGCGATCTCTACCAGACAACCTTTGGATGGAATGGATAGAACGAACATGTCAGGGGCTGAGTGTACATTTGAGTTGATTCCTTAAAAACACTAAGTTTAAATTGTTAAAATACCACATTAAACAAATATTTAAGTTATGAAACATAAATTGTTAGACACAATCCAAAATGTCATCGTACCGACGGGATTCGAACCCGCACCCCCCGGATAACACGTCCAGGTGCTCTGCCAATTTTGGATTGTGTTTAAAGGCCCCTGTACAAAATAGCCCTAATATAATTATTAACATTTTACTTTAAAGTAGCGAACCGCCCGGCTTCGCACGGGTAGAGCTTAAATGCCCACATTTGTTGCATCAGCATTCAGTTTGTCGATGAAATTAACATCGTCAACAATCATCGTTATATTTCAACCAATTTATACTAAACCTTAACGAATTATACACCTAAACCGGACGTACGGACAGCGAAGTCTCAGTAATAGGGTTCTTTAAATTAATGGCACAATGGGTGGTCTTATTGCCAAGAGCGATCTCTTCCAGACAACCTATGAATGGGCATGACATTTACGTTAAGCATGGACGGTGACATATGAAATAAATATGAAAAAATGTTTGAATTTAATAATGCTGATAAAAAAAAATATTATAAATAAATAAATTATTTACAATAAATATATTTTAGTTTTTGATTTTTGAATAATTTTATAAATACTGCCTCTAACCTTTAGTAGAAAATTTAAAAAGCAAACTGGTAACTTCATATCACATTTTCTTAATGTCAACAAATGTCATTGTCAATGTCATGTCATTTGTCAAACATTTTATTTCGATTGGATTCGTTCGATGTCAAATGACGCTCGACTCGCCTCGCTCGGTGAATTATTAATTATCAATCGATATTTTGTTTGATTTATTTCAAGTTAATGTTTACAATTGAATCAAACTTTTTTATTCTAATAGGAGTTAATTTTAAAACTTCAATGTGTGTATAGACTACTAGATCCTACCTACACTTGGTAGTTGTTGGACATCAAAAAGGTACATGTACAATCTTGACGAAATCTTCCTAACGTGCCGTGTATTTTTTTTGTATGAAATACGTAGTTTTATTGCAAACGAACCGGTTTTCTGTTAGAGCAAAGGTACTAGTGTATTCTTCCTAAGTATCAAGCGTATAAAACAAGTTGGAGCGTAGAGAAATATATACAAAAGTGTGATTTACAGAAACATTTTCGTGCTTTCAAGTGCGTGCAAGCACTTGACCTCGATGGCTACCGATAAAGTAACGGTGCGGCTTAAAATGCGACGTGTTTAAGTGCATGTATGATAAAGTTTAGACTAGTCCATAAACAAACTATAATATTACATCCTATAAATTTAATTCTGCTATAAATCTACTCAATGTCAATAATTATGTTTCTTTTCATTTATCTACACTTTATATTTTTGCACATTTTATACAATCCAAAATCTTATTGTAACAACGGGACTCAAACCCACATCTACAGGATACATGCCTGGTGCTGTACCAAATCAGCTACACTACGATCATATCAATACAACGAAACAAACCAACTGCAATAATTGGGTAAAACAGGTGTAGAGTCTGTGTTATAAGAGAACCATCGTGGCTTTACGATGAACTAACATTCGGAGGTAAGGGAGTTATATAACTACCTAGTACTACCTGATAAGGGGTTGTCCCTTAATCACGTGTTGTTTTTAGCCCCCTTGGTGATACGCTATGAGGTTTTAGACTGCCCCTCCCCCCTACCCAAAATTACATGTATATTGAAACTATTTTAATATTGTGCGTTCAACGAAAAATAAATACATGTGATATCTCATTATATTCCACCCCCCCTGTACTTGTGATATTACGTGACTTTTTTCCAAACCCCATGATGGCATGAAAGTGGGGGGGCCCAAATTTCATGCCCCATGTGATTATTGGACGATCCCCAATGATATGAGTAGGTACCTTCTAAGGTATCAAACATTTTTACTCATATTGGCAATGACAGAGCAATGTTGTCAATGCAACAACAACAGTGAATTAGTTAACCGTTAACACTAGGGCCCTCAATTCTATGATGGTTCACTTTTTGCACAGACTCTAGATAACACTTAGAAGAAACATAATATTTGATTCATATATGCATTATCTCTGGTCAAATTTGAAATCTGTAATGATTTACTTCTAAAAAATGATCACTGATGGGTCCACTAACGCATAATTGGTTAGTATGCAATCAATTTCAAATGTTCAAAAATTAGTCGACGTCTTACCACTAAAGCGCATTAGACTACACTATATAGTACGGAATAAAAAAGTATGTTAGGAGTATTAATATACGCACATATACACGTCAAAATCACATAAACGTAGCAAAAGCAGAATTTAACCCTTTGAATTTTAAAAAAAAAAACAAAATAATGAACCATTCAGCTGTCATCAAAACGTTGACGTAAGACTTAAAAAATAATTAAAGTAGGGTTGCCAACCATACACGTAACTGTGTGTTTCATAACTTCACACAATTTTTATAAAAATAAAAAGGGAAATAGTGAAACTCAACTTAACAAACGCATACCGATCACAGTACATGATCCGAATGGAACTAATTGTCCGTCTGTCAGCTGCATAGTATTTTTAAAATAGTTAAAAAAACTAAAACAACCGACTTCAATGCCCCGCGAGTCAATTTCAGTAGCAAGTTTGAGACATTTATCGTCATATTTCTGGAGATACTTATCAGATCTCGATAAAATTACAGCGGGATCACCTCGGAAACGTGCCCTATCGATTACAAAAATAATCATTCGAATCGGTTCAGAATTGACGGGGTAATCACGTAACATACACAAAAAAAAACATACAGACGAATTGAGTACCTCCTCCTTTTTTGTGAAGTCGGTTAGTAAAAATAGCAAGCCAAGAAAACCTACAGACAAAAGGGCATGACAAACAAATTACAAGCAAACCGGCTCACATATAGCCACAGAATAATGAATAGTACAAGTTGTATAGCTAAGTGTGAACGTGTTCTATATAAATGTATGGTGAGCGATATTGTTGTGCTATCTAATACTATAAGAATCTTTGTCCTGACATACTGACTGACTCACTGACTCACTGACTCACTGACAGACAACGCACAGCCTAAACCGCTGGTCGTAGAGACTTGAAATTTGGAGGGTATATTTGTCTTAGTACGTAAGGGTGTACTAAGAAAGGATTTTCCAAAATTCACCCCTTAAGGGGATGAAATGGGGGTTCAAAGTTTGTATGGAGAAACAAGATTAGATCGTCTTTTCTATCCGAAACTTCACATAAGTGCTTTAATAAAAAAATAAGTAAAGACGTGTTTCAGGTTTTTTTGGAATTCCACCCCTAAGAGGGTGAAATGGGGTAATAAAGTGTAAAATCAATATTGTTTCGGATTGCGCTGAAATTTGGCATGCAAATAGTTATTACGACGTTAGTTCCCACTGAGAAAGGATTTTCCAAAATTAACCCTCGAAGGGGATGAAACGGGGGTTCAAAGTTTGTATGGAGAAACAAGATTAGATAGTCTTTTCTATCTGAAACTCCACACAAGTGCTTCAGTAAAAAAATAAGTAAACACGTGTTTCAGGTTTTTTTTAATTCCACCCCTAAGAGGGTGAAATTGGGTAATAAAGTGTGAAAATCAATATTGTTTCGGATTGCGCTGAAATTTGGCATGCAGATAGTTATTACGACGTTAGTTCCCTCTGAGAAAGGATTTTCCAAAATTGACCCTCGAAGGGGATGAAACGGGGGTTCAAAGTTTGTATGGAGAAACAAGATTAGATAGTCTTTTCTACCCGAAACTCCACACAAGTGCTTCAGTAAAAAAATAAGTAAACACGTGTATCAGGTTTTTTTGAAATTCCACCCTTAAGAGGGTGACATGGGGTAATAAAGTGTAAAATCAATATTGTTTCGGATTACGCTGAAATTTGGCATGCAGATAGTTATTACGACGTTAATTCCCTCTAAGAAAGGATTTTCCAAAATTAACCCTCTAAGGGGATGAAACGGGGGTTCAAAGTTTATATGGAGAAACAAGATTAGATAGGCTTTTCTATCCGAAACTTCACACAAGTGCTTCAGTAAAAAAATAAGTAAACACGTGTTTCAGGTTTTTTTGTAATTCCACCCCTAAGAGGGTGAAATGGGGTAATAAAGTGTAAAATCAATATTGTTTCAGATTGCGCTGAAATTTGGCATGCAGATAGTTATTACGACGTTAGATCCCTCTTTGAAAGGATTTCCCAAAATTAACCCTCGAAGGGGATGAAACGGGGGTTGAAAGTTTATATGGAGAAACAAGATTAGATAGTCTTTTCTATCCGAAACTTCACACAAGTGCTTCAATAAAAAAATAAGTAAACACGTGTTTCAGGTTTTTTTGTAATTCCACCCCTAAGAGGGTGAAATGGGGTAATAAAGTGTAAAATCAATATTGTTTCAGATTGCGCTGAAATTTGGCATGCAGATAGTTATTACGACGTTAGATCCCTCTTTGAAAGGATTTCCCAAAATTAACCCTCGAAGGGGATGAAACGGGGGTTGAAAGTTTGTATGGAGAAACAAGATTAGATCGTCTTTTCTATCCGAAACTTCACATAAGTGCTTCAGTAAAAAAATAAGTAAAGACGTGTTTCAGGTTTTTTTGTAATTCCACCCCTAAGAGGGTGAAATGGGGTAATAAAGTGTAAAAATCAATATTGTTTCGGATTGCGCTGAAATTTGGCATGCAGATAGTTATTAATTACGACGTTAGTTCCCTCTGAGAAAGGTTTTCCAAAATTCATCCCTGAAGAGGATGAAGCGAGGGTTCAAAGTTTGTATGGAGAAACAAGAATTGATTGTCTCTTATATTCGAAACTTCACACAAGTAGTTTAGTAAATAAATGAGTAAATACGTGTTTCAGGCTTTTTGAAATTCTATTCCTAAAAGGGTTAAGTGGAGTAACAATGTCTGAAATCAATATTGTTTCGGATTGCGCTGATATTTTGCATCCAGATAGAAATTTTGACGTAGGTATCCGCTGAGAAAGGATTTTTCAAAATTCACTCTTCAAGGGATGAAGCGGGGGCTCAAATTTTGGATAGTCATTTTATTCGACATTTCACACAAGTACTTCTGTAAATAAATAAGTAAATACGAGTTTCAGACTTTTTCAAAATGCCACCCTAAAGAGTGAACTGGGGTAAAAAAGTCTGAAAATCAATATAGTTTCGGATTGCGCTTTATTGGGTTTTCGGGTTTTAAAAATATGAATCCTGATTTGTCTTAGTCACGCGATAACATGAAAACAGGTGAACCAATTTGGCTAATTTTTATTTGATGTCTTTAATGATAGAATCGTTTTTACAAAAGAAAAGTTTTAAGTAAATAAAAGGAGTTTTTAACGCGGGCGTAGCCGCGGGGGACTTCTAGTATATATATAATATCGTTCAAAAACTAAAAAAGAACCGACTTCAATGTTCATTTTCAGTACCAATTTTGAGATGTTTATCTCAATATCTCTGGAGATACTTATCATACCTCGATAAAATTACCATGGTACCATGGTATATCTTGGGATATCTCCTTTCGAACAAAAAAAAGAATAATCGAAATCGGTTCATAAACGACGAAGTTATCCGCGAACAAACATAAAAAACAAAAAAAAAAAAAATATATATATATATATACGGTCGAATTGAGAAACCTCCTCCTTTTTTTGAAGTCGGTTAAAAATCTATATGCTATAAGCTATTATATAGTACTAGTCTGAAATGAGTTTAAAGTCCACACTAAGTCTACAGTAGAGTCACAGTCACTAGTGTACGATAGTCCTGTACATCCAATAATTCGGCATTCCCTATTCTCTACTTTTTAACTGACTTCACAAAAAGGAGGACCTTTTTTTAGGGTTCCGTAGTCCTGACAAGGAACCCTTATAGTTTCGTCATGTCCGTCTGTCTGTCTGTCTGTGAGAGGTGAATAAAAAGGCAATTTAATTCGAGGGACTAAGTTGGATCCCGAGAGCAGCGAAGGATTCTAGAGTAGAATCCTGAGTGGAGCAAGGGATACAAGGACTGAGATTATTCACGAGTCGTGTAATGTTCTTTTTACCATTGACTGCGAGAAAATAAATAGTAGTACATACTTATAGTACCTATTTATATTTATTATATGTTATTATTAATGTGTAATAAATGTGGATTATTAACCATTTAGTGCCGGTGAATGTGTGTGTAGGGAAACAGCACAATCTTGAAAAACATGCTATTTGCGTTCTCGCAAAAATTGCACTGAAAATCTTCAGTAAAGTTCACATCTTTACTTGGGGTAAGACAACTCTTACCCTTACAAGTCTTAGTCCAAGGACTAGACTGTGACTTCAACTTGATCAGAAATGTGACTTTGACTCAACATTATGACTTGAATTTACAAAAACTTGAAAAATTTTTTTACTTTATTCTGGCTGAATACACTTATCGTGTGGAGCAAAACGAAACCAAAATTGGCGGGATTTTTATTTTTAATTTATTATACTATAGCTTCTATAGTATACCTCCATTTAGCCAGCTAGTAGGCACTTTCAGCAAGTTTTATTTAGTTTTTGTACATAATTCGTATTTCGTGCTTGTTCCAAATTCAAAATGTTTTTATTCACCGGGTGAGTAAAAGAGCGTTTAATTCACTGCTATCGATGAATAAAGTGCTCTTTGTTGAGTGGCAATGGTAAAAAATATTTTTTTTTAGGTTAGCTCCCCTATATGAGAAGTGAGGATGTTTTTTTTTTCATCGTCTACCCCATCGTGTGAGGTATCGTTGAATAGGTCTTTTAAAATGACTTAAGGGTTGCTAATACCATTTTTTGATTGAATGCTCCATTTACGAAATATTAAACTTTAAAGTGCAAATTTTTGTTCCAGTAGGGCGTCCCCCCCCTCCCCCTCTAAAAGCTAAACTGCTGGCTTGAAAAATCTGGAAAAATTCGTGATAATAGCGCATTTCATGAACTTTAAAGGAAAATTATAGCGGTTAAGATAACTTTAATAGTAGTAATAGTCGTTGAACTTGGGTGTTGGATAATTTTGTACCAAATACAAAATCCTTAGAATAAATCCTTCAAACGGAGTACTTAGTTGCTTGTTTATAACGGGTAAAGACTTGCATTGAATAACAGGCTACTACGGAACCCTACACTGCGCGTGGCCCGACACGCACTTGGCCGGTTATTATTATTTTTTATTTTTTATGTATGTTCACCGATTACTCGAAGATGTCTGAACCGATTTGGAAAATTCTTCCCAAGTGGTCCCATTTAAATTTTAACGAAATCGGCCGAGCCATTTTTATTATATCAACACTAGCTGACCCGGCAAACGTTGTTTTGCCATATAAATAAATGGCTATTAAAAAATAAGGGTTGATCGTAGAAGGGTGAAAATTGAGGATTGTATGTATTTTTGTATGTTGTATCATAAAAAAATAGAAATAAAAATTTTTGTCTAAAAATAAAAAATAAAATGTAGGGGTGGACTACCCCTAACATTTAGGGGGATGAAAAATAGATGTTGGCCGATTCTCATAGATACCGGATAAGCACAAAAAATTTCATCAAAATCGGTCAAGCCGTTTCGGAGGAGTATGGCAACGAAAACTGTGACACGAGAATTTTATATATTAGATTTGACAACATTTGTATTACGACGCTTTTACTTATCTGATTATGTAATAGTTACTACGTCTACTGGCAACTTTGACTAGCGCGACGTTTGAAGTCGGTTCTTTTAGTTTTTTAAACGATCTTAAATTATTTTAGCTAAGCCTATTTCCTAAAAATAAACTGGCTAAGTCCAAGTCGGACTCGCACTCGTAGGGTTCCGTAACACAGTTAAGTATTCCAAAACTATGAATTTTCGCAACTACAAAATTAACTTTGTTTTTCATAGTGTTTGTATGAAAAACAATGTTATCTTTGCGGTCGTTATATCTCTAAAACTGCTCACTGTATCTCGTTCAAACCAATTTTCGTTGTTAGTTATTACTGAGATTACAGCATATATTTTTTTTAGATTTTTCACTCCCATACTTTAAAAGTTAGAGGGGGGGGGGGGGGGGACACACACATTTTACCACTTTAGACGCGCCTATTTTTCAAATGATTGACTTTGAGAAAAAATGATTTTAGAAACCTCAATGTAATTTTTAAAGACCTATCCACAGACCCCACACGTATAGGTTTGAAGATTTTTTTTTGTTTCAGTTCCATGTATTTAAATTCCATGCCCTTAAACTTTTATATTTTTAATTTTTGTATAAAAATCGGAAAGCGGTTCACAGAATACATCTACCTACCAAGTTTCAATTCTGTAGTCCTAACAGTTTCGGAATAAAATGGCTGTGACATACGGACGGACAGACAGACAGACACACAGACATACAGACAGACAGACATGGCGAATCTACAAGGGTTCCGTTTCTTGCCATTCGGCTACGGAATCCTAAAAAGTGCTCGTTTTGCACAGACTTTACAAATCGCGGAAAATTGATTGTACATATAATAACGTACTAAAATATATGACAATCAAGATATAATAACCATTTTTATATTGCAATATACTGAAAAAAAAAATTATAAATATCGTCGAACCCAGTTTGATATATATCGGATATACATCTTGATATATATATCCATTGATATATACCCTCGAACCCTGATAAAACATAAGTTTTTATTAACCGACTTCAAAAAAAGGAGGAGGTTTCTCAATTCGACCGTATATTTTTTTTTTTTTTTTTATGTTTGTTCGCGGTTAACTTCGTCGTTTATGAACCGATTTCGATTATTCTTTTTTTGTTCGAAAGGAGATATCCCAAGTGTGGTACCATGGTAATTTTATCGAGGTATGATAAGTATCTCCAGAGATATTGAGATAAACATCTCAAAATTGGTACTGAAAATGAATAGCGTGGCATTGAAGTCGGTTGTTTTTTAGTTTTTAAACGATATTATTATTATGTTTGTAATAAAGACATATTTGTCTTCTTTCAGGAAGGCATGGCAGAACAAGGATACGTTAATTCTTTCCACTTGGAAATAAAATCAGATGACGAAGATGATCAAGAGCAAACAGTAGATGACCCTCCTATCGTATCAACATCTACTGACGTAGAGAAATCTACTAAAGGTGTGATAAAATCTACCGAAGACGTTTTGAAATCTACTGAAGACAGTTTGAAATCTACTAAAGAGGTCTTGAAATCTACTAAAAATGTTTTGAAATGTACCAAAGATGTTTTGAAATCTAACGATGACATTTTGAAATCTAACGATGTTGTTTTGAATTCTACTAAAGACATTTTAAAATCTACCAATGCAGACAAATCTTTGAGCGAAGCAAGTTGCACCAAAAATGCTGAGTCTGATGATGTAATGAATTCTACGATTGATGCGGAATCGACTGAGATGGCTCAGTCTACGGATTGTTTATTAGATGTACCAATTCCAGAATTATCCGTTAAATGTGAAATCATTGAACTGTCGGATGAAGATGTTAAGTTAACTGATGATGATCCAAATGATAAATCTGCGAAAGGAAAAAAGTAAGTTTTTGTCTCTCTAAGTGTTCTGTTGTATAAGACATTTTTAGGGTTCCGTACCCAAAGGGTAAAAAACGGGACCTTATTACTAAGCTCTCCTCTCTCCGCTCCGCTGTCCGTCTGTCTGTCTGTCTGTCTGTCTGTCTGTCTGTCTGTCTGTCCGTCTGTCTCCAGGCTGTATCTTGTGAACGTGATATTATTTCTGTTGTCGCTAAAACAAAAAATACCAAAAAACCAGATAAAATAAATATGTAAGGGAGCTCCCATACAACAAATGTGATTTTTTTACTCATTTTGGCTTGATATTAATAACGGTAACAGGTAGACGCTTGAAATATTTACTGAATATTGAGTGAACAAAAATAAATAATAAAATAAAAAAAGTATTTAAGGGAAGCCATTCAACAGACATGATGTTTTTTGCCATTTTTATAGATAATGGTACAGAACCCTTCGTGCGCGAGTCCGACTCGCACTTGGCTGGTTTTTATTTTCTTCTAAATATTTTATAGGCTAGCGTTTGACTACTATCTCGTCTGGTGGTAAGCGATGATGTGGTCAAAGATGGATGGCAGCTTAGACTACTCCAACTCAAGGGCTGTGTGCTGCTGGAACACAGTAAAGTTGTCCTCGTACTCGGTCCTTGTTTCTCCACGCTCTCGGTGCGGTTTGCCGCAAGCGCCGCTTCCGGCTCAGTCCAATATTTCTAGAAGCACTAAAGATTGCGCCGGACCGCAATAGAACCGAGACGCTACGGTTAGCCGGAATACGGTGTGCCGTTGCGGCAGATCGTATATACTGCGGCTTGCCGCATCATGGCCAGCCGCTAGTGCGTTTTAGGCCTTACTATTGTCGCATAAGCCGCGCGCTTCAGCCGCACGTGATTAAACGCGAGCGTCTGCGATCGGCCGCGATGCACGATATTAAACCTTCACTTTGCATCATACATTTTTGGCTATTTCTTTTTAATTGCACTTTGCTTGCTTTAATTTTCTTAGCATCCATCTATCTATGATAGGTAGCACATTGATACCACGATAGCAATATAATCGGTGATGTATTTGGTCGCAACTCACAGCACAGTAAATAAGTAGATAGAAAGAGAATAAACAGAGTTACAGATTGATTGATAGTACACTTACCAAGCCAGTTTCGGACTACTTGGAATTGTCAATTAAAATAAAATTAATGGTACTGTAGAAGAAATTTAGATGAGGGTTATATCTACAGCATAAACAAAAGAAAGAGAAAAATATAAAAGTTTTGAACACGAGCGAAGTGAGCGCGAAAATTACAAAGAGTAGCAACTTTATTACAAGAGGATACAAACAGCTGCAAACACCTGCATTTTAAATGCACGATGAAACATTTATGAACACGAACATACTTACGAAATAATTTTACAATTCTATTGAAAGTAGCAGACAGGGCAAATTCTCACACTGTAATATGTATTATGGCGCGAGCGAAGCGAGCGAGAAATTTTTACTGTTCAGCTTTTAGATTTAAGATGGATGGGATGGATTTTCTAAATCTTTAAGTTTTACAGAGGACCTATTATTATTGGGCAGAGTAATTTCTGCAGCCTTAGAAAATGCGTATAATTTAAAAATATATTTTATAGTCGTTAGGTACAAATAATTTAACAAATACAGAGTGCTGCTCTCTCCTCGAATGAGCATCAGCTTATAAAAATAAATGAATAACTTATAATAATTGTTACAGATGTCAAAGTGCAAAGCCTGAATCGTCTGAATACGTTTGCGATAAATGTGCAAAACATTTCCTTGGGAAACGCCAGCTTAGGCGACACATGGTTATTCATAGAGAAGACCGCCCGTACGTAGATTGTTTCTTTCATTATTATTATTAGGGATCGTCCAATACTCACGTGACGCTCGAAAGAGGGGGAAGGGGTGGGAAAAAAATCACAAGGAGAGGCTGAGAGATAAAATGAGATATCACATGTATAAATTCTACCTGTATTTAAAAATAATAGTATGAATATTTCAATAAAAACTCTGTACGAAAAAAATACACGTGATTTTGCGTGGGGGCGGGGGGAAATATAAAAACTCACCACATATCACCAGGGCGGGGGGGGGAGGAAGGGGATTGAAAAAGTTGCTAAAAAACATCACGCGATTATTGGACTACCCGTTACCATAATCATCACTTATTATAGTATAGAAACTTAAGACTTAATATTAGTCACAGATCGCTCGCATTTGTACCACAATTATCAAGCTGTAACTCTGACATAACATATTATAAAGCTTACTTATACTTACTTTTAACTTATTTTTAACTTGCACTTGCTATCTCTATCTTTCAGTTAAAATAACACTGACAGTTACTGCTATTTCAATTACAAAATCTTGCTCTTTAACATCAGTTAACACCTCAGTTATCAGTTTTCACCTGCAACTACTGGCGACTCTGTCTATCAAGACAGTACCGAGTCGCCAGTAGTTGCAGGTGTGTTAATCTGACACCAGCAACTTTTGACATGTATCGAGGTATCTGACCGTGGATTTACCATATAAGGATCGTGCACACTGCACAGCAGATGTTTTTACAAATTCAATTTAATCCGTATCCCTAAATATAAGGTCATAATTGCTATGTAAGAGAAGGAAATCCAGAGAAGGATTCAGCTAGGCTGGGCAGCATTCGGAAAACTCCGTCGAGTCTTCTCGTCGCCTATACCGCAGTGTCTAAAGACAAAAGTCTTTAACCAGTGCGTCCTACCTGTGATGACATGCGGAGCCGAGACGTGGACACTCACAGTCCGACTGGTCCACCAGTTTAAAGTCGCTCAGCGAGCTATGGAGAGAGCTGTGCTCGGTATTTCTCTGCGGGATCGAATTCGGAACGAAGTAATTCGCCAGAGAACTAAAGTTATCGACATAGCTCAACCACAGTTTTACAATCATACAGTTGAGATTCGCCTTTGATGTTGGACGACACCGCCGCCCGAGTAGGTTGTACTTACGCTGTCAGCCGCAAATGTGCAAGGGTTGGCAAAAAAAAAATACGTGATGCGTATGTACTTACAAACCTTAGTTTATATAGAGCCTTCATACCAAATATTAATGATGCCGACAGTATTTTTTTCAAAAAGCTTTTTTAATTTTTATTTTAACCTCAACTCAATTTTTCTAAATACCTAGGTTTGGGAAATTATTAATTTATAATAAATAAATATTCATATTACATCATATTAATTTAATAAAATAAATCGTAAGTCCTTGTTGTATTTTGCTGTCGGAACATACATACACAGAACAAGTGTCCACCAATAAAACTTGTAACTAAAACTCGCTTGTGCATTTACGTTCACGGCGTCCCTCGTGCGATCCCACAAACTAAGCGAGATTGTGGGACGCGGTCCGCGCCGCCCGCCTCCCCGCGAGTACCCCGCAGTTGCTCTGCGCAAGTACATTCGATTCCAAACTGTATGATTGTAAAACTGTGGCTCAACGGATTAGCAAACTGAAGTGGCAATGGGCTGGTCATATCTGCCGCAGGACTGATAACCGTTATACTTAGGTATACTTGTCCTAGAGTGGATGGGTAGGAGGGATGGGTAGACTTGTCCTAGAGTGGAGACCGCGAATCGGCAAACGTAGCGTAGGACGTCCTGTGACCAGGTGGAGCGACGACATACGCAAAGCTGTGGGCAGTGGCTGGAAGAGAAGAGCCGATGATCGGGCTCAGTGGCGCATCTTGGGAGAGGCCTACGTCCAGCAGTGGACGGACACAGGCTGATGATGATGATGATGAATAGCTATGTACATCAAAACAGCTCCAACGAAAGGAACCTTGTTGTGAGTGTGTCCTTGTTTAACAACCTGCCAGTGCTATATATGTACTATACTATATTAATATGTAGTCCATACAAAAGAAAGAGACAAACTCCGTTCAAGGTTGGTCTCTTTTTGGCCGGTAGTGCACCGTCTGTAGATAAAATGTCTTTGTATCTGACTTCTTACCTTTGTACGTAGACAGAGTATATTAAAATAGACCTGGCATTAAAATAACAATCATAATATGAGAAGGATAAAACTATTCATCACTAGTATGAGAGAGCGAGATGGACAGCAATTTTTTATCCTTCTCTGCATATGTGATTTTATTGTTTTTTAAGCTTTGGCTCCCAGCTCTAGTGGCGCCGATTGACTTTCACCCGCTGTCATGTATGACCCGACCAAATTACGTTGTTCATTTTAACTTATAGCTGGCATACTGTATCACGGGTTTATAATTTTAGTCGGGTTATATCTCTATAACTATTTCATTCCCATACGCTAATGTCTTGTCTATTTAATATTCCGTCCACGTCTTTGTATAAGCAGCGTGCGCTCTCATTGGTAAAACGTAGATTCAAATAACGCGCGCTCATTGGCCAATTCAAATAGTCTGTATCCCTCTCTCGCAGACGGTGGATGTGTGACAAGTGTTGCAAGGATTTCCCGGACCGCTGTCAACTGAAACGTCACTCCATTGTTCATACAGACGTGCGGCCACACATTTGTTCAAAGTGCGGTCAGCGGTACAGACAGGCGCAACATTTGAGGATGCATGAGAAAGTAGTGCATATGGGTATGTATTTTTTTAATATCATATCTGCTAGCGTTTGACCAAATTCAAAGTCAAAGTCAAAGCATTTATTCAGTATATGGGCAAATTAAAAATTAGCACTTACACACGTCAAATAACATTAAATAGATCATATTCAACAAAAAATATAGATATAACAGAAACATAACGCTTTGAATTTACAAAAAAAAAACAAAGGTATTGATACATGAGCCATTCAGCTTTCATCTAGACGTCGAACGTCACACTTAAAACACATGTTTAATTCCCCTTATTAATGTAGGGTTGCCAACCGTACCATTACGTGCACCCGCAACCCAGTGCATGTTTCAGTACTTCAGACAATTTTTATCCAAAAAATTGTGAAATAATGAAACATAATAGATAAATAAAACGCAGTTTTTTACCTGTTAGATGCGGTCGAGGATGGTAAGCACGCTAGGCCTAGAATGAGAACTGGCTCTCAAGGATAGCTGCCGGAATACATTAGATGTTTGGCGACAGATTTTCTAACTTGAGGGTGGTAGCTTGCCAGACGGAAACTAGGTAGTGTCCTACCACCATGCGGGCGTTGGGGGATTCATAACGATGTTTTTCCTTCACCGGAGAGCCTAATGCATTGTAATAGTGGTTTAAAACCATCTTCACAATATTGCCTTTGTTATGAAACTGGTTTGGGGCACATACTTCGTATCGCTTCGTAACAAAGTTCGTAGCCCTTTGACTGCGGACGTCAAATAATCAAAATGGCGCTTCTGCGCACTACTTACCTATCACACTGCTGCCGTCTGTTTAGCGTAGTTTACATGAGTCTGTATTTAAATTCAGTATCCTGTTACTTCCATGATATTGCAAGAATATGGTAAACTTTACGACTACGTAATGCTGATATATCTTCTTGAATCTGCAGAATACTCTCAACTCCTCGTCTGAGATTTCGTGTTTAGCTTCATTGAAATGGTCTCAATGAACAAATTATACATTATTATACAAATCAGTCGGGGTGGATGTAAATTTTAAATTTGAGTATTATTAATCAGTAGGGCACATTTCCGAGGTGGCTTCATACTAATTATATTTAAATCTGATATGTATCTCTAGAGATATGTCGATAAACGTCTTAAGAGCAAACGCGGGGTGCAGTTTTCCTTACAAATGTATTCCCCCGTTTCCTCCCTGGAATATGATTCTAGAGTAAAATTTGTTTCTACAAAAAATCAAGGTCTGCTGTAGCTACGCCCGTATCATTTGCTTTTTTTTTGACCAACCAATTGCAATAAGAAATATAAGCCTTTTAATTTTCTCTTTAAAAGTTTTGAAGGGTCATATTTCTATACCATAGGGCCATAGCTACAGCAGACCTTGATTTTTTGTAGAAACAAATTTTACTCTAGAAGCATTTTCAAGGGAGGAAACGGGGGAATACATGTGTATGGAAAACTGCACCCCGCGTACGCTCTTAAGCTTGCTACTGAAACTGACACGCGGGGCATGAAAGTCAATTGTTTTTAAACTATCTTTATTATTGTCGTTTACTAACGATATACAACGAACTTCCAAAAAAAGCAGTGCCTCGAGCACGAACTACTTGCGAAAAAGCATTCGTATCGTCATCGACGTAAAAATGTATGAAAATTGTACAGCGCCCCTATCGTGCGTAAAAGTAACTGAATTCGGCATCACGAACGATTTTGATTTACTTTCCTATCGCAAAAGTATCGTTACGTGAACGATACTTGAGGTTTTATAAACAAAATGCGAGCATGAACTTAATTTTGACGTACGGTAATGTAAATTTCGAAAGCTGGCTATCGAGCATAGTCGAATATTTTTTCACTTAGGATTTTCCGGTGAGATAAGTTCCGAAACTTTTTTAACCGACTTCAAAAAAAGGAGGAGGTTTCTCAATTCGACCGTATATTTTTTTTTTTTTTTTTTTTTTTTAATGTTTGTTCGCGGATAACTTCGTCGTTTATGAACCGATTTCGATTATTCTTTTTTTGTTCGAAAGGAGATATCCCAAGTGTGGTACCATGGTAATTTTATCGAGGTATGATAAGTATCTCCAGAGATATTGAGATAAACATCTCAAAATTGGTATTGAAAATGTATAGCGCGGCATTGAAGTCGGTTGTTTTTTAGTTTTTAAACGATATTATTAACTGCATAAAAGATATTTTTTGCGTGAATTTAATGCAAATACCGGCCGCTTTACCAACGTCGTCCTCTTTATTATCTTCTTGCTGCAGGTTTACTTGAAATTAAGGTAATTGAACATAGAGGATCTTTACATAGAGGAGGAGGAGGATCTAGGGGACGATTTTCTCAAATCAGATTAACCTATTCTATCTTCTAAAAATCTTTTTATTTAATAATAATATATTAGATTAAACATATAAATAACATAAAAAGTTAAACCTCATAGTTAAACCTCCTTCAAGTGAATAAAACCTTCGTTCCAAGTTGACAAGCTTCATCGTTGTCAGCGACCATATTTGATTATCAAACTTCAAATTTGACACTGTCACTATGTCATCCATCCATGTAAATAAATAAAATATAGGGTTTTTTTGGCGAAATTGTGGTGGTATTATCGCAAAAGCCAAAAACAAAGAAAATAATAATAGGGTTTTTTGGCGGGAACGTGGAAAAGTGTGTGTGATCTCATTGTATTTTTTTCCTAAAACTTGTGTTCTTCCGCAAGTTAATGTGTAATAAATGTGGATTATTAACCATTAAGTTCCGGTGAATGTGTGCGAGTGTAGGGAAACTGCACAATGTTGAAAAACATGCTATTTGCGTTCTCACCAAAATTCCACTGAAAATCTTCAGTAAACACCACATCTTTACTAAGGGTATGACTTAGACTAGACTTTTACTTGAAAAAAACTGACCTGAAATGTGACTTGACTTTGACCTATCTCTTCGACTAAAATTTATAAAAACTTGAAGAATTTCAATACTTGACACTGGCTAAATACACTAATCGTGTGGGGCCATAATAAAACTTAAAAAAAATATATATATACCAAGTGTGAGTCGGGTTCCCACTGAGGGTTCCGCACAACACAATGTAATAATAAATATATGAAACACTTAATTCACCACAACACTCTTCAATTATATGAACACTATGGCTACATTGAATAGGCAGCGACGCGACGCGCCAAGACGATCAGAAATGACAAGACATTATAAACCTTATGAACAATGTTACAAGACAAAGAAACGCTTGATAGAATGAACGAGGTGTGGGTACGTAGTACTATTAAGTAGTCTGTGGTGTGGGGAAGCCTCGCGCTGTCGTTTTCCTTTCGAAGTACGGAACCCAAACTTCAAAGAAACAATTCTTTGGTGACGCTATGTCTTTCGTTCATAAACTGATATATATATTTTCAAAGGTATTCATAATTATTCTATTTTTCAAATAAAATGCATTTTAATATCTCTCATACCGTATTTGAAGATGTTTATTATGTTAAAGTACTTTTTTTAATATAATTTCCGATAAATAGACAGCTAAGCCAGAAATAATAAAAAGTTCACTATTCAATTTAATTTTTGAATCTATAATTCATTCAATAAGACGTTCATTTCGTACACAACGGCTCTACTAACATTAGGATGACGCTAGTAACATAATCGTATCGAGCTCTCGATAGCTGTCAGAGTGTGCTTCGTGCTGCCGCATATCGTAACACCACGTTATTGTATCGTCGACTCGATACCTTTACGATACGAATTCGATGAATTTTCGTGCTTGAGGTACAGGTTCTTAATTTGTCTGTATGTTTTTTTTTATTACTCCGTCAATTGTGAACCGATTTGAATGATTATTCTTGTAATCGGTAGGGTACGATTCCGAGGTGGTCCCATTGTAATTTCATCGAGATCTGATAAGTATCTCCAGAGATATGACGATAAACGTCTCAAACTTGCTACTAAAATTGACTCGCGGGGCATGGAAGTCGGTTGTTTTAGTTTTTAAACTATCTTAATTATTTTGTATGTATGTTACGCGATTACTCCGTCAACTGTGAACCGATTCAATCTATTCTTTTTTAATCGGTGGGACACATTTCCGAGATGGTCTCAGTGTAATTTCATCGAGATCTGATAAGTATCTCCAGTGATATGGCGATAAGCACTTAGTACTGCAAATGACTAGCGCAGTCTCAAACTTGCTACTGAAACTGACACGCCTGGCATGGAAGTCGGTTGTTTTAGTTTTAAGGGTTCCAAACCCAAAGGGTACCAACGGAACCCTATTACTGAGACTCCGCTGTCTGTCTGTCTGTCTGTCTGTCTGTCTGTCTGTCTGTCTGTCTGTCTGTCTGTCTGTCTGTCTGTCTGTCTGTCTGTCTGTCTGTCTGTCTGTCTGTCTGTCTGTATGTCTGTCTGTCTGTCTGTCTGTCTGTCCGTCTGTCACCAGGCTGTATCTCATGAACCGTGATAGTTATACGGTTGAAATTTTCACAGATGATGTATTTCTGTTGCTGCTATAAACAACAAATACTAAAAACAAAATAAAGTTAAATATTAAAGGGGGTCCCGGAAGGGGGGCTAAGAACGGAACAAAGTTAAAAATTAAAGGGTTTAAAACAAAAAACGTGTTTTTACGATACGATACGTTACGAAATTAATTCACCTCGACGCAGCTAGATGGCAACACAGGAAAAGTTAGCACGCGCAAGCGTTTCATTTGTTAAATTTGTGGGCCTCGGTCGATTTGTTTACTTAGTTAAGGTTTATTATAAAACGTTTTTTTGCAGAAATGTAGTGTACAGTATTGAATAATTTATCTTCAAGTATAGTATAGTATATACTATAATATATATAGTATATAATTTTGTATAGTAGCTTCAATTAGCTAGAATCAGTAGAAAGTAGACATGGGCGTTATTGGCTATTTCTGGCAACGGTTTTCTAACCGATATTTGGTGTCAATATCGGTTTTGATAACCGTTGCCGAATACCGATATCAAAGCCAGATTTCAACTAACTAATTCGCGCTTCATTATCGTAATTAAGACGTAGTAATAGTAACGTAATTAAAGATAGAAATCCGCCGCAGGCGAACTACTAACTACAACTACTAAAAAGATTAGTAGGTATGATATTGGCGATTTTCCTTCATGATTTTCTAGGCTTAGGACTCAGAACTAGCACAATTTTTACCTGTAGTGCAAAAATTGTGGCGCATTTAAATATCGCCATATAGGTATATAATGATTTTATATACAAGGCGCGCTAACAACTTCTCTAACTCTACCTTCCCTAAGAAATTATTTACAAATTTTACCTTCCGTCTGTCCATTCCGTCCGTCCGTCCGTCCGTCCGTCTGTCAGAGGGCAGTATCTTCGAAATCTCTCTTCTAAATTGCATTTTTAATTAGTCAATAATCAATAACACACTCAATCCTAAATTAAATCACTTAGGGGCTAAAACACAACACCAATTAACACAAAAAATATGGAATTCACCGCACGCACAAATCGTTCAAAGCAATCGAACCACGGATCGAACGTAGTAAAAACTGTAAAAAAAGTGATGAAATTAAAATGTTTGAAAACAAACACACAAGACGCGTCGTCTTGGCGCGAACCGCCACCTGCGCGCGCATTTAAAAACCAATTCTACATTTCTTCTATCTAGTTATAGTAGTTATCGTAAAGTTATTGCGACCTTATTTTGAAAGCGGTAAGGTGCAAAGTTGTAACTATAAAAACCTGTCAAAGGTCAAGCTTTAATTTTTTTTATAATGATTTATCTACTTGATGCAGATATCTCGCTACTATTACAATCTAGCCTTATAACAACTAGGCTAATGAGTAATTTTATTTTCACTTAATTTACTATTAGAATATTACTAAGAATGTGTCCATTAACACTTTTCTTAATGTCTCTATTAAGGGGAAGACACTTTGTTCTTGTGTTCTTTTTTAACCGACTTCAAAAAAAGGAGGAGGTTTCTCAATTCGACCGTATATATATATATATATATATATATATATATATATTTTTATGTTTGTTCGGGGATAGCTTTGTCATTTATGCACCGATTTTGATTATTCTGTTTTTGTTCGAAAGGAGATATCCCAAGTGTGGTACCATGGTAATTTTATCGAGGTCTGATAAGTATCTCCAGAGATATTGAGATAAATATCTCAAAATTGGTACTGAAAATGAACATTGAAGTCGGTTCTTTTTTAGTTTTTAAACGATATTATATAGCGTTCGCGTTCACTATCACTACACTTTGTTCACTTGATAAAGTATCACTAATGTAACTCGAAGGGTTTGACCCTTTTTAGTCTTCTCACTATTTCCGTGTTGTCGAGGAGCTGGATGTCCTCGACATTCACATGATGGTGAAGTCTGCGATCGTGAGCTTCAGCAAACTGTTTGATTGTTTTAGCAACGTGCTCCACTTTTAGGTCCCGGTGAAGATCGTCATTTCTGATGTACCACGGTGCACGTACAATACTCCTGAGTACTTTTTTTTGGAATCTTTGTATTATCTGTATGTTGGTTTGTTTGGTGCAGCCCCATAGCTGGATACCATAAGTCCATATTGGTTTTAGGACTTGTTAATCAAGCTTTAATGAACGCTTTTCGGTTGCGCGCATGCGCAAAGCAAAGTGCAACTGCAAAAACCAACTGTCCATTACAGTTCGATGTAACGAACCTCATTTTTTAAGCCTTAGCGCAGTAGAGATAAGGTCGTCTTTGGTTTCATCAATAGTAGTGAAATGTTACTGGATAATGGTAACTATGGCTAGCCAATATTCGCTCTGTCCCTGTTTTGTACGTGATGAATCAATTAGAATAAAAGAGAAGGCATAATTATTTTGGTTGTTGTTGGCAGCATCGCGCGTAGGTTTACCATATCTCAGGATTTTTCCTCAGGATTGCTGCCGGAATTTGCAAATCTTGTGATATCTCAGGATTTTCAATAAAACACAGCTTACACTTAAAAGATCACATTAATTAAAAGTTTAACAATCTTAAAAAAAAACTTCTTTTGGTAACAATTGAACAGTTAAAATCGATACTTATTTATCCAAGTATAACAAACTATAATTAAGAGCTTAAAAACTAAAACAACCGACATGAATGCCCCGCGAGTCAATTTCAGTAGCAAGTTTGAAACGTTTATCGTCATATCTCTGGAGATACTTTGGGACCACCTCGGGATCATACCCTATCGAGTACAAAGAGAATCATTCGAATCGGTTCACAATTGACGGAGTAATCGCATAACATACAAAAAAAAACAGATACAGACGAATTGAGAACCTCCCTCATTTTGGAAGTCGGTTGATACATCATCTTCTTTTGGTAAAAATTGTATTAAATCTCAGGACTTTTCCATGGAAATCAGGCCTTTTCTCCGGTCTTTTGATTTTTTCATCTGGTAATGGTAACCCTAGTCGCGCGCGTTATCGTAGTTATTGTACCTAACTACCTATATGTATATGTATAGTTGTTGAAGCTATAATGTGCAACTGCAAAAACCAACTGTCCATTACAGTGCGATCTAACGAACCTTATTTTTTAAGCCTTAGCGTAGTAGAGATAAGGTCGTCTTTGGTTTCATCAATAGTAGTGACATGTTGCTCGATAATGGTAACCATGGCGATTTTGGCGATAGCCAATATTCGCTCTGTCCCTGTCTTGTACGTGATGAATCAATTAGAATAAAAGAGAAGGCATAATTATTTTGGTTGTTGTTGCCAGTGGTTGGCAGCGTCGCGCGCGCTATCGTAGTTTTTAGTTATTGTACCTAACTACGTACCTAACTATGTATAGTTGCCGTAGTTGGTAACCATAAAACCGTTGCTGGCTATGTCAATATCGATACGGTACGTTAGAGGAGTGGCAACCAATTTCAGTTACGTTTCGCTATAGCTGACACATGTCTAGTAGAAAGTTAGTCGTACGAACACTCGGTCTTCCAGATATTTAATTATATTAATTACCTTTGTGTTAATATTTACTTAGTAGGTATTAGAAGTTCGTGGCGTTCGGATTTCGGAACCCTCCGTGTGCGGGACAAAAGTATGACTAGCACTTGGCCAGTTTTATTAAACTATCTTAACTATTGTCTTTCAACTTCCAGGTATAGTAGAAAGCTTCCCTTGCACAGAGTGTGGCGCCACATTCAACAGAAAATCAACATTAAAGACACACGAGAAAATTCACTCTGGAGTCAAGCCATACTCCTGCCACATTTGCCCGAGCAAATTTGTACAAAAATGGAACTTGGTGTACCACATCAAAATGCATCAAGGAGAGAAAGAATTCGAGTGCAAGGAATGTAATAAGAGATTTATGACAAGAAGTAAATTGAATCAGCATGCGGCGAGGCATTTGAAGGTCAAAAATAAGCTGAAGAAGAGAGTTGTGGTTAAGGTTCCAGAGGAAGATAGTATTATGGATGCCAATTCGACTAGTCCTATTTGGGGGTCTGAGATGACAGAAGATCAAAGTGTGGAAAGTATCCTGTCATAATTTGGATGTTTTAGGCTGGCCACATAAACCTGGAATTCAGTTTCGAAATAGGCAAGATGCAATATGTAACCGACTGCACAGAAATGAAGAAGGTTCTCGATTCGACGTTTTTAGGGTTCCGTACCCAAAGGGTAAAACGGGACCCTATTACTAAGACTCCGCTGTCCGTCTGTCTGTCTGTCTGTCCGTCTGTCACCAGGCTGTATCTCATGAAATTGAAATTTTCACAGATGGTGTATTTCTGTTGCCGCTAGAACAACAAATACTAAAAACAAAATAAAGTAAAAAATTAAAGGGGGTCCCCATATAAAAAAAGTGTTTTTAAACGCCATCTATCTGATTAGTTTCGGCAAAATGACATAGATGGCGCTAGTAAACGAGCCCCGTCTTTCTAGATCGCGACCAAACCAAATATTCTTGGTAATATCAATTAATCAAATATATGAGGTTGAAACTCTGTTATGTTTCGTATTGTACGGAACCCTCCCTAAGTGTGCGATAAGAGACGCGATGCTGATTCGCACTTGGCCAGTTTTATTATTTTTATGTATTATGTTACCCCAGAACTTCGTCAAATATTAAGCGATTTGATAAAAAAAAATTTTGTTTAAGAGATTATGCCTCCCATATTATAAATTCATAAAAGTTAGAATCTTTGTCTTGACTGACTTACTGACTGACAGACAACGCACAGCCTAAACCGCAGTCTTTTTTTTTGTTTTGTATTTGTCTCAGTAAACGTGTACTAAGAAAATTCACCCCTATAGGGGATGAAATGGGAGTTCAAAGTGTGTATAGAGAAACAAGATTAGATAGTATTCGAAACTTTCCACAAGTTCTTCAGTAAAAAAGTAAGTAAATACGTGTTTCAAAGTTTTTTGAAATTCCACCCCTAAGAGGGTGAAATGGGGTAACAAAGTCTGAAAATCAATATTGTTTCGGATTGCACTGAAATTTGGCATGCAGATAGTTATTATGACGTTAATTCCCTTTGAGAAATGATTTTCTAAAATTCACCCCTTATGGGGATGAAACGGGGGTTCAAAGTTTGTATGGAGAAACAAGATTAGATAGTTTTTTTCTATTCGAAACTTCACAAAAGTGCTTCAGCAAATAAATAAGAAAATACGTGGTTCAGGATTTTTTGAAATGCCCTAAAAGGGTGAAGTGGGCTAGCAAAGTCTGAAATCAATATTGTGTCGGATTGCGCTGAATTTTGACAAGCAGATAGTTATTTTGACGCAGGTAACCGCTAAGAAAAGATTTTTCAAAATTAGTATGGGACATTCTAAGGGGATGAAACGGGGGTTCAAAGTTTGAACCGTGGCTTTAACTTCTTTGATGTCTTTTATGATACAAAGGTTTTTACAAAATAAATGTTTTAAGTAAATAAAAAAAGCTTTTAACGCGGGTGAAGCCGCGGGGCACGTCTAGTATATATATATATATATACGGTCGAATTGAGAAACCTCAATTTTTTTGCAGTCCTTTAAAGAATGCGGTTTGAAAGTCTCCTTTTTTAACCGACTTCAAAAAAGGAGGTTTCTCAATTCGATCATATATATATATATATATATATATATATATATATATATATATATATGGTCGAATTGAGTTATGTTTATTAGTTAGTTTATGTTTGTTTGCGGATAACTTCGTCGTTTATGAACCGATTTTGATGATTCATTTTGTTGGAAAGGAGATATCCCAAGGGTGATACCATAGTGATTTCATTGAGATCTGATAAGTATCTCCAGAGATATGGAGATAAACACCACAAACTTGGTACTGAAAATTAATGGCGCGGTATTTAAAGTTGTTTTTTTTAGTTTTTTAAACGATCTTATTTAAAACGTGATAACGGATGTTTAATACCGTTGACGTCATGTCTGTAGCTACATCCGGTCCGATGTCACTGTCATCCGTCGTATCACTCGACTGTCAATTTGTTGTTTCGGTCAGTGTGACCAGATTCAGCAGAATTATGCGATTTCAGCAGAATTTAAATCTAATTTAAGAGATAAGCAAATAAAAATATTTAGCGGAATCAAATCAAAGAAAGCACGAGTTAGGTAATAAAATAACAAATTAATTGTTACTTAAATATGTTTTCAAGACGAATAACAATCTACGACTTTCCCCGTAGAGTCTGTGAAAAAAGAGAACCGTCGTAGAAATTGAGGTCGCGTCGGTCGTTAGTCGTTTTAATTTACTTTTTTTGTGGCATTGACAACACTGCTGTCATTACTAGTACGACTAAAATGTTTGATACTTGGTAGGTACCTACTTTTATCATTATCGTGTGCTACTAGGTAGGTATATATTCCTTCCTTACATTTGAATGTTAGTTCATCGTAACGCCACGACGGTTTTCTTTTTGCACAGACTCTATCGAAGTCTTATAATGGACCTATAACATACGTACCTACGGTAGTTTTCCTTTCAAAGATTTCTCTTCGAAACGGAATTCCGAAGGTATGTGGCCTGCCTTATTTGGAATTTAGGCTGGTCTCGGCAAGTTTAATTTCAGCGATTTTTGTGGTGAAAACTTCTTTAGCGGCGTTGTACACTTTTCTTGGGATGGGTTAAAAATGTTAAACTCGCGTCAGGTCACGTGTCCTGATCGTTAGACGAAAATTCGTAAGACGGAGCGGAGGGTGCTTGCGCGAGGTGTCATCCCAAAATATTAAATAAACTGGTCAAGTGCAAGTCGGACTCGCACTAGTAGGGTTCCGTACCACACTACAGTATTTTATAAGATCGAGCAAAAAATACCACTATCATTTTTCGCCAGCAAAAAATAATAATATTTGTTATAACGCCATCTAACGTCTAATAAAGGTGTTAGGGATCGACATTTCAATATAACGCCATCTATGGGACGTTTACCTAACTAAACGTTCATAGATGGCGTGAAATGCCGAAAAAAACACGATTCTTGTATGGGGACCCTATATTATTTTTAACTTTATTCTGTGTTTAGTATTTGTTGTTATAGCGGCAACAGAAATACATCATCTGTGAAAATTTCAACTGTCTAACTATCACGGTTCATGAGATACAGCCAGGTGACAGACGGACAGACAGACAGACAGACAGACAGACAGACAGACAGACAGACAGACGGACAGCGGAGTCTTAGTAATAGGATCCCGTTTTACCCTTTGGGTACGGGTCCCTAAAAATGACGTGTTCAAGTTTTCACTTCTGCCGGCACTCCCGGAGTGCTACCAGTTGTTTTGTTTTTAAAAAGGAGTTTTAAAGTAAAAACATCTTGAGCACTTTTTGTGTGAACAAAAATCATGAAACTCGCGTCATCGTCACCGCACGCTTCCCATGAGCTATATGTATACTTGTATATCGACGATACAATTCACAAGTTACTTAGTTTACACTTCTATCGACAGTGCCCAAAGACTGCCCCACAGTTTTTTTGTATGTATTCGTGAATCGATTGAATTGATTATTATTTTAATCGGTAGGGTTCGTTTCCGAGGTGGTCCCATTGTAGTTTCATCGAGATCTGGTCAGTATCTCCAGAGATATGACGATAAACGTGTCAAACTTGCTACTGAAACTGACTCGCGCGGCATGGAAGTCGGTTGTTTTAGTTTTTAAACTATCTTAATTATTTAATATCTTATAGGCTAGCGTTTGACCACTATTGATTGATTGATTAAACTATCTCGCCTGGTGGTAAGCGATGATGCGGTCGAAGATGGTGAACACGCTAGGCCTAGAATACTCTGACTCTCGAGGGCTATGTGCTGCTGGAACACCGTATGGTTATGGCGGCAGATTTTCTCCTTGATGACTTGCTACGTGATGGTAGCAAGTCAAGCGGAACATCGATATAATATGCTTCTACCTCCCGTGGACGAACACCCGTGCTAGGATTTGAACTGGTGACATCTCGCTTAGAAATCAAGCCACATAATCCTTTTCGCCAACGGCCTCTCAATAATGTGCAAATATATTAGGATAAGACGCAGTATGTTAGTCTATTTGTACAAACATTTAAAAGAAAATGATACCCGATATAGCTTCTAATATTTTGTACATAGTGGTATTTTATACGTATTTTTATTTCTTATCACTAATATATTTTTTATAAATCATAAACATTTTTTTTACATAAATAACAATAAATTTTTAACCGACTTCAAAAAAAGGAGGAGGTTTCTCAATTCGACCGTATATATTTTTTTTTTTTTTTTTTTTTTTATGTTTGTTCGCGGAAAACTTCGTCGTTTATGAACCGATTTCGATTATTCTTTTTTTGTTCGAAAGGAGATATCCCAAGTGTGGTACCATGGTAATTTTATCGAGGTATGATAAGTATCTCCAGAGATATTGAGATAAACATCTCTAAATTGGTACTGAAAATGAATAGCGCGGCATTGAAGTCGGTTGTTTTTTAGTTTTTAAACGATATTATATTTAAACAACTTAAAAAGAATTACCTAATGACAATATCAAAATTATATAAACTACAATAATAATATCTATACTACAAATAAAAGACAGAAAAATATAAATATTAATAAAAATATTTTCAATGAATTAATTTATTTTTCAAAATAAAACCGGCCATGTGCGAGTTGGACTCGCTCACCGAAGCTTCCGTACAAATTTGTCAAACTAAGTTAAAGGACAGACTTTACTTTGTAGTTCGAGCCATAGAAAATGTATTGCACCAACCGCAAATAATAAAGTTTGTAATAGTAAATTAACCATTTTTTTATTATTTTTAGATTTGTTCCTATATAAGTGCTTCACGGCCTTGCTTCTTGTCAAATTTCATGATTCTAGGTCGCTGGGGAGCACCCTATAGGTGATTCCCTTGAAATGACGTGAAATCGCAAAATATAGGACATAAAAGGTCATATCTTTCGATCGCGTTTACTAACAAGTTTGATTTTTTCACACCCAAAAGAGACCGTAGACCCGAGTATTTGATATAATTTTCAACTTGATTTCACTCGATCTTATGAAATATTGTGGTGTGGTACGTAATCGGAACCCTACGAGTGCGAGTCCGACTTGCACTTGGCCAGTTTATTTTTTAACGTAGTCTGAGACCTGCCCCCTGATCACGAAAATTATTGAATGAACAAAATGAACGAAATGACGGGGACGCAGCTATGTAGGCTGTATAGCTCCGTCACCGTCATTTAGTTCATTTCGTTCATTCACTGATTTTCGTGATACGGGGGCAGCTTGTAAAAGTAAAATAATGTTGGCACTTCTCTATCCAATATCACAGAGTAAAAACAAAACGCAATAAAACTGCCAGTTTTAATAAATGCTTTTACTTTGGTAGTATTTATTTATTTTTATATAGAATTAGTTAGTTAATATAGTTTTTTGTAAGTACTTATAATAAAATAATGGTTAATATTATTGTAATAAAGTTTAAATCAGTATTCAGATATGTGTTTGTTTTCTAATGTTAGTGTGTTATTTATTATTTAGTATTTATTCTGGTTTGATAAAAGCTGCTGAAACACCGTAAGGTTATGGTCACAGATTTTCTCCTTGATGGTGGCAAGCCACCTATTGGTAGAAAGTCAGGCGGAGCATCGATATAATATGCTCCTACCAACTGTGGGCGAACAGCCGTGCTAGGATTTCGTTTCAATAACCACCACTGGCAGCCGATGGCACAAAAAATAATAATTTATCCTAACGTCCCCCACTGATGCCCGTTTCAGTGGGGCTCGTTGGGAACAAACCGGTTTTTCTATTAATGACCGGTTCCTTTAACATAAGAACGGATCGTTTTGCTTACGATCGGTTAAATTTGACGACACGTACACATTCTTGTGCTTGTCCTATAAGGAACCGGGCATGAAACGAGCACCAGTGGGGGACGTTAGGACAAATTATTAATTTTTGTGCCAACGGCCACCTGTGGTGGTCTTCACGTCAAAAATAAATATTGTATCTGCAAAACCAGACAGATTGGCAAAAGAGACAGTATTGGCATCTGCAAAACCAGAGGTATTGCCGGTGTGTTGCCTACCCTTATTAGAGAGCACTCACATCACATTACTCTTCGTCGTTCGTTAGAAGACAAACCATATATCCTTTACGCCAACGGGGCTCTTTTTTATACATCTTATAGGCTAGCGTTTGACCACTATCTCACCTGTTGGTAAGTGATGATGCGGTCGAAGGTGGTAAGCACGCTGGGCCTAGAATGGGAACTGGCTCTCGAGGATAGCTGCCGGAACACATTAGATGTTTGGCAACAAATTTTTCATAACTTGAGGCTCTAATGGAGATTATCTCAATATATCTAGAGATACTTATCAGGTCTCGATAAATTGCGATGTAACCAAACGGGAAGTATATTTTTCAAACAAAAAAGAAACTTCCAAATCGGTTAATATATGACAGAGTTCTGAAGTAAAAAGCATTACTGAATCTGCTCACAAAATTTCACGCGAATCGGTTGAGAATTAGACAATCCGGACACAGAAAAGTACTTTTGCTCAAGCTGAAATAGAGAACTTCGCTTCGCTCTTTAATGAATAAACAGACTGGCATCATGCTGGCAACCATGTTACCCGTGCATGTTACTCTATCCCATCTGTCTACGCGCTATCCTCCATGCTGGCAACCACGGAGGATATAATAGTACATCCGTGCTGGCAACACTGAAATTTGACATGAATCTGACACTTATCCAGGAAGTCAATGTCACTTCATATTTAACGCTGTCAACGTCAAACAATTTTTCTCCAATTTTTCATGGCATTTTTAAAATTCTCGCCGACTTTTTTACTCTCACCAATATTTACATTGTCCGTCTCATTTTAATGCAAATGATGCACGAATTAAAAAACATGTTCTTTTGTTTTTATCAATATTTGTTTACTGAACTGAAGCGAGTTTATTATACGTGTAATTCGCAAAAGCCAAAAACAAAATAATATACGTGTAATTTAAATGTGAAAATTTGAGTAATAATAATTAAATTGATAATCCTTTGATAAATTAACTATAACTATTTAGTTTATCTAATGTTGCGTGGTGTCTGGCATGTCTGGCAGTTACAAGAACAATTAGGTACTTACTTATTAGTAATTATTTTTTACTACAGTGGCGATAATTAACATTAACAAGAGCTCAGACTTGTCCTTGGCAAAACAATTAGACATAATATACAGCTCGTCAAATGCACAATTTGAACAGAAATCGGTAGGTATTCAACTAAAAAGTAGCTAGTGTGAAGTACATAGTAAATTTATAGTGTTTCAGTAATCAGAACTTGGCAGAGGATTGCTCAGGTCGGTGTCGAATAGTGCATTAAAGAAGATGCCTATGTCCAACTGTGGACAGAGAAAGGCTGCTGGATGATGATCTTTTCAGTAAAATTATTTTAAAGTACAGAAAAGAAACTATTAGCAAAGCTTTTACCATAATTTATAAATTACAAAGAATCCTTATTACTCTTCGACAATATTGATTGTCTATGCAAAAAATTTGAGCCATATTGGTCAAGCCATTTGACCGTGTAGAGTTTACAAAAGCCCCGAAACAAATAGTTGCATTTATTATTATATTATACTAGAAGTGTCCCGCGGCTTCGCCCGCGTTAAAAATTCCTTTATTTAAAACTTTTCTTGTGTAAAAATGTTTCTATAAAAGAAATATATAATATTATAATATAAATAAAGACAATAAATATGAATTAGCCAAATCGGATCACCCGTTTGCACGTTATCGCGTAACTAAGGCAAATCAGGATTCATAATTATAAAACCCGAAAAATTTTCATACTTTGTTGCCTACCCCATTTTGAAAAATCTTACAACACGTATTTACTTATTTATTTTCAGAAGTACTTAAGTAAAGTTTCGAATGAAACACATCACAAACATCTCATCGACATTCAACTTTGTATCCCCATTCCGTCTCCATAAGAAGTTAATTTGGAAAATCCTTTCTTATCGGTTACCTACGTCATAATAACTATCTGCATTCAAAATTTCAGCAATCCGAAACAATATTGATTTTAAGACTTTGTTACCCCAGTTCACCCTCTTAGGGTGGTATTTTGAAAAAGTCTATAACTCGTATTTACTTATTTATATACAGAAGTACTTGTGTGAAATGTCGAATAAAATGACTATTTAAACTTTGAACCGCCGCTTCATCCGTTTGAAAAGTGAATTTTGAAAAATCCTTTCTTAGCGGATACCTACGTCAAAATAACGATCTGCATGCCAAATTTCAGTGCAATCCGAAACAATACTCTCTTTGGGGTGGAATTTCGAAAAAATCTAAAACATGTATTTTATTATTTAATTACTTAGGTACTTGTGTGAAGTTTCGAATAGAAAAGACTATCTAATCTTGTTTCTCCATACAAACTTTGAACCCCCGTTTCATACCCTGAATCCCAGGGGTGAATTTTGGAAAATCCTTTCTCAAAGGGAACTAACGTCGTAATGACTATCTGCATGCCGAATTTCAGCACAAACCGAAATAATATTGATTTTCACACTTTGTTACCCCATTTCACCCCTAAAAAAGGGTGGAATTAAAAAAACCTGAAACACATATTTACTTATTTTTTTACTGGAGCACTTTGTTGAAGTTTCGAATAGAAAATACTATCTAATCTTGTTTTTCCATACAAACTTTGAACCCCCGTTTCATCCCCTTCAGGGGTGAATTTTGAAAAATCCTTTCTCAGAGGGAACTATCATCGTAATAACTATCTGCATGCCAAATTTCAGCGCAATCCGAAACAATATTGATTTTCACACTTTGTTACCCCATTTCACCCTCTTAGGGGTGGAATTTAAAAAAAACATGAAAAACATATTTACTTTTTTTTACTGGAGCACTTTGTTGAAGTTTCGAATAGAAAATACTATCTAATCTTGTTTTTCCATACAAACTTTGAACCCCCGTTTCATCCCCTTCAGGGGTGAATTTTGAAAAATCCTTTCTCAGAGGGAACTATCATCGTAATAACTATCTGCATGCCAAATTTCAGCACAATCCGAAACAATATTGATTTTCACACTTTGTTACCCCATTGCACCCTCTAAGGGGTGGAATTTAAAAAAAACCTGAAACACGTATTTATTTATTTTTTTACTGAAGCACTTATGTGAAGATTCGGTTAGAAAAGACTTTCAAAAAAACCTGAAACACGTATTTATTTATTTTTTTACGGAAGCACTTATGTGAAGATTCGGATAGAAAAGACTATCTAACTTTGTTCTTCCATAGAAACTTTGAACCCCCGTTTCATCCCCTTCAGGGGTGAAATTTGAAAAATCCTTTTTCAAAGGTACCTAACGTTGTAATAATTATCTGCATGCCAAATTTCAGCGCAATCCGCAACAATATTGATTTTCACACTTTGTTACCCCATTGCACCCTCTTAGGGGGGGAATTAAAAAAAAAACCTGAAACATATGTTTACTTATTTTTTTACTGAAGCACTTATGTGAAGTTTCGAATAGAAAAGACTATCTGATCTTGTTAAGGGGTGAATTTTGAAAAATCCTTTCTTAGTACACCCCTTCGTACTAAGACAAATATACCCTCCAAATTTCAAGTCTCTACGACCAGCGGTTTAGGTTGTGCTTTGTCTGTCAGTGAGTCAGTCAGTCAGTATGTCAGGACAAAGATTCTTATAGTATTAGATAGATTATTATATATTATATTAGAGATGAAACAGATATCCGGTATCTGGCCTTTTTTTACTATCCGGCCGGATACCAGATAGTAATTCAGTATCCGGCTAGATTACGGATAGTAAATAAAAAAAAATTACATTATTTTACACAAGGCAAATCATACTTCAATAGCTTATTAACATGGTTTATTTTTATAATCACACCCACAGTATAATACTTAGTTTAGTTCTCAAAATTAACAAGTTGCAAATTGTGGTGAATGAATACCAAATTTTCCACATTATTCATTAATTTGATGAATTGAATATTTTCGATCTCGTTCACCTCGCCTTTATTCCAATCAAACTGATTGCATCATGTAATGCGATAAAGGCCATGTAGCTTATGAATGTCCGGTATCCAGTATTTGGCCAAACCACTATCTAATTCTAATTCTAATTGGTAATGGGGGCGATAAGACCTGCACTGACGTCCCGCTTGGGGTGTATTGTGCATTTCCCCCTGCCAGCATTCACCCAAGCCATCCCAGCTCCTTGACGAAGCGGAGCACGGCTTTAGGTTGCTGGCATAACGCTTCCAATGGTGATGGTGATGATGTATCGGATAGTAAAGATGATGCTGTCAAATGTATGTGTGTATGCCTGCTTGTTTGTGAACTTGGATGTGGTGATAGTGCTAAAGCAGATGGTGATGATGATGATGATTGTAAATGTTGTTGCTGCTGCGACTGGTACTCTGCATCCGGGTCACGCTCTTGCAACCCAGCTGTGGTTCTTATTTCGTTTAAGACGGGACAATGTATTATCACATGTTCCACGGTTTCATCTTCTGACATGCATCCTCGACAAAGAGGACTGTCTGTGGCTCCAATCCAAACCACTATCTATTTCATCTCTTATTTATATTATTGGTGTTGGTGGTTTCTTTGCATCTTTTTAACCGACTCCACAAAAAAGGAGGACATTCTCAACTCGTCGGAAACATTTTAAATTTTTTTTTAAATTTTTTTAGGTATTTTTCACTGATCACTCCAAGATGCCTGAACCGATTTGGAAAATTATTTTTTTGTTTCAAAGGGTACCCTTCCCAGGTGGTCCCATTTAAATTTTAACATAATCGGCTGAGCCGTTTGTAATATATCAGCATTTGTATTACAACACATTTACTTATCTCAATGACTTACTGCTAACTACTGGCACAGATTATGTAATAGTTACTACGTCTACTGGCTACTTTGACTATTGCAACGTTAGAAGTCGGTCCTTTTAGTTTCTTAAACAATCTTAAGTTATTTTTAAAAAATTTCAGATAAAAATGGCAACTACAGATAATGTAACTTTGACTAATGAAACAGAAGTGCCCGTCGAAGTGAAGGTTGAAATTATTGAAATTTCAGATGAAGAGGTAAACTTAACTGCACCACAAAGGTACGTAGAGAAGTTGATAAGATTTTTAGAAACTAGAGACCCACCCTGGCTTCGCACGGGTGCAATGCTGAGCAATAATTGTTAATACCGCCGCAACCGCTATGTCCCTACATTTTAAATCTGTGATATCTTCCAAAATATTCATTTAAATTACATGCTGTAAAAGGCCATATTGATTAATGCTGTATTGCTTAAATTCGATTCGTAAATAAGCCATTATTTCTGGTAAAAAGTAAAGGATAAAAAATGGTTATTGTGGGTTATCCCTAAGAGATAGACATATACCGTCGCGGACTTTTTTTGTATTACTTTTTAAGGTGTACAATACTGTAGTACATTACTTTGAATTATCTCGTAGGGTTCAGCCAGCTTTTGCAATGTAAGCGCTAAAAAATGTGTTTATTTACGACATCACATTAGAAACCTCTAAAATTATCAGTGTTTCTCTACTATATTATGCATGTTTTATACATATAAACCTTCCTATTAAATCACTCTATCTAATGAAAAAAACAGCATCTAAATCCGTTGTGTAGTTTTAAAGATCTAAGCATACATAGGGACAGACAGCGGGAAACAACTTTGTTTTACACTATGTAGTGATTATTTGGAGACCACGGCATGGCAAACGTAGTGTAGGACACCCTCCAGCTAGGTGGAGCGATGATATACGCAAGCTGGCTGGCAGCGGTTGGAAACAAGGAGCTGAAGATCGAGCTCAGTAGCGTGCCATAGGAAAGTCCTATGTCCAACAGTGGACGAATACTGGCTGTTCATGATGATGATTGGAAACTTTTATTCATACAATATATTACCATCAGAATATGTCTTCCTGTCATGTAGGCCTATTGCTGAGTTTTTAATATCTGATAAGCAAGCATTTGACCACTTTCTCAACTGATGTTAAGTGATGATGTAGCACACTCCCCATGGCAGATACCTGTTAATTCGAGATCAAGACTCCCGGGTTGTACTTACTGGGAAACACAGACAATGGCAAGGAATTCCATCTCTTGGTGGTACGTTTGGTTGTCTGATAGAAGAAAGGGGATGGGTGATACATATTCCTGTAATTGGATGACACATGGGATGTTCTGATAAACACCGAGTGGTCTTGAATATCTTTAAACATTTAGACAGTTCTTGATAGTGAACACTAGGCAGTGCCCATTCTACTACTATGTTATATTATACTAGCAGCGACCCGCGGTTTCACCCGCGTAGTTCCCGTTCCCGTTAGAATACAGGGATAAAATATAGCCTATGCTACTCGCTGATAATGTAGCTTTCCATTGGTGAAAGAATTATTGAAATTGGTCCAATAGTTTTTGAGTTAAATCGTAACAAACAAAAAATCTAATGTTTCCTCTATAATATTAGTTTAGACACAGAATAATGAATAGTACATCTACAGAAGATGCACTCCCTGCGAGCAAAAATTGCGAGATTAAACCTAATTATAACGTCGGTAACGTTCAACATTCGCTACACGCCTCGGATGCAACCTTGAATTTGCGTCATAGAATAAACTAATATTAACTAGGAACCGCGTGTTGCGCACCTTAAAATGCACCGTAAGTCTGCGCGGCGAGAGTCTGTATCATTCGGTCAGCTCGCGGGCCGTCAGCTGTCTCTTACTGTAAGGTTGAGTGTTGTGAGAAAACAGATTGAATAGTAAAGTAAAGGCGCGCGTCCGATCGAGAGCGCGCGTGACACTACTGACTGAACTTGTAGCCCGGGGGCTGCCGCGGAGGTACTAGCATTTTCATAGCTACCGCGCAAAGTGCGACAGGCCTGGTTTAGATTTATAAATTACTAGCAGCCCGCCCCGGCTTCGCACGGGTAGAACATATATGCCTACAAAATTTGCATCAGTTTGTTGCATCGAATATAAAATATGAACATATTTAACAACCATCGTCATATTTCATCCAATTTACACAAAACCTTAACGAATTATGCACCTAAACCTTCCTCATAAACACTCTGGCTATTGGTGAAAACCGCAGGATAATCCGTTCAGTAGCTATTGAGATTATTGCGAACAGACAGACGCAGTGATGAACTTTGTTTTATAATACATAAACATAAATAAACATAAATTTATTTCCAAAAGCAAGAAACAGTTTTGTACATTTTTAGTTTATAAGTAAACCAGGTATGTACGCTGATTCACACACTAGGACAGTCCTGTGTTGTGTGAAACAGTCTATACTTACGTATTGATATTGGACGGCCCTTTGGCGTAAAGGATAGTTACCCTGATTCTGACCCGACGGTCGTTGGTTCTAATCCTAGCTATATACTTACCAATGAAAGTTTTATGTGCATTCATGAATCATGAGTTTTCGTACAGTGGTAGTGAAATCATTAAATCTACCAAAAAGTAGCTTACCACCAAGGAGTACATCTGCCGCCGTAACCTTCGGCGTTCCCCGACGCAAAATGTAGGGGTAATATACGTTTAACGTGTGTATCTGTGTGTCTGTCTGTAGCATCTTAGCACCTAACCGGATGAACCGATTTTGTTTTTATTATTGATAGTTTTTTTTTTGTTTGATAGATGTCTTCATCGAGAGTTTTCTTAGCTTTGATTCATGAAAATTCGTTCAATCGTTATAAAATTATGAGCTTTTTTCTAGTTAATTGCGCTATGAAATCAACTTTCATAGGTCTGATCAATTCGAAAATCTTCTTCTTCAACGATATTGTAAGAACATGGAAGCCTCCTGGACTCTACAGAATACTCAAATCCTCACCAACTTACAGCTCAGATTTTAAATGTCGTGTTTAGAGTCATTGGAAAAAGCTATTATACATAGATCAGTCGGGGTGGTTTAAAATATTATATTATATTATTATATATATAGATGAATATTATTTTATACAATAGATCATATTATTATACTATATTGACTTCAAATTGATTGTGATCGGTGGGGATCTACAGCATAGCTAAGCTTATAATAATATTTTCGTAGTAACTATGACCTAATCTGTGGTTTCACTGCAAATATTTTATTAATTTTGCGATGCGTGTTTGTGAAATTCGTGATATCTTCTAGAGTTTTCATTTGAATTATATACTGTAAACGACAATTTTAATCTATAATATGTGGCCAAGCTAATTAACGTAATTATTTGGATAAGGATTAATACTATATACTTGAAAATAGCCTTGGAAGTTATGTAATATTTTTTAACAAAAATTTTAAGATTAAAATGGTTACTGTGAGTCAACCTTAAGAGATAGACATATGCTGTCGCGGACTTTTTTGTAGGTCTTATTAAGTTGTACAACTCTTGCATAGAAAATATTCTTCTATCTATTTTCAATTAAGCAGCGTTCGTAAGAAACGTGTTTTTTCGACCGTTTATTTTCCGACTTAGGTTGCAAATTAGGTCTCCACGAATGTACCTTTGATTTAAACGGGATAATATATAGCTTATTTTCATTCCGAAAGTCCATTCTATGTATTAGTGAAAGAATTTTTTAAATCGGTTCAGTAGTTTTTGAGCCAAATCATTACAAACATACAAAAATACAAAAATACAAATGTTCTCTCTTTATAATATTAGTATAGATTCCTTAATAAAACTTAACATTACCAGACGTAGAAGAAGAGGAGAGTTGTCGGAGCCTCTGCAATGCGACCAGTGCACCAAGTCGTTTCTGTCCCACTATCAGATGAGGAAGCACCTCCGCACTCACACGGGGGAGCGCCCCTACATGTGCTCGGAGTGTGGGAAGACGTACACACAGCTCGGACATCTCAGTATACACGAAATGAAACATAATGGTAATATATGATATTATATTTAACTAGCTGTGCCCGCGACTTCGTCCGCGTGGAATAGTGTCTTTGGGTAGCTAGGTCAACCGGAAGTACCCTATAGGTTTTGGGTCGAAAACCTATAGGGTTACTTCCCGTTGACCTAGAATCATGAAATTTGGCAAGGTCATATAGCACAAAAAAAGGAAAAATTTCTAAAATACATAGTTTACACCAATTAAGATAGACCTCTGAGTTATATGAGCGCTGATACAATTTAGAGGTCTAGCTTAATTGGTATTAACCAACGTTGGTGCGGAAGCCTCGGTAGGCGAGTCCAACTCGACTTGGCCGGTTTTTGTTTGTCAATATTTCAAATATTTTCATATCTTCTGTAGCTTGAGGACAGCTGAATAAATGATGTTTCTTATTCTCTTTCTTTACTATTTTACGTCCTTGTTATACAATCTATTATTCCTTACAGGTACAAAAAACTTCAACTGCAGTGATTGCGACGCGTCTTTCTACAGAAAAGCAGACCTAGAAAGACATCAGCGAATACACTCTGGGGAAAAGCCCTATTCCTGCGAAATTTGCTCAAAAAGCTTCGTTCAGAAAAACAACCTTATAATGCATTTTAAAATGCACATTGGAGATAGGCGGTTTGAATGCAATGTGTGTGCAAAAAGGTTTTTAACGAAAAGTAAGCTTAAGTTGCATTCTAAAAGACATGATAAGGAAATTAAGAGAAAATTTGAATTTGATAGCGATGAATCTTTAATACCGTAGTAGATTGACTGTTTTTAACTGAATTCCAATAATATTGTTTAAATAATATCGTTTAAAAACTAAAAAAGAACCGACTTCAAATGCCGCGCTATTAATTTTCAGTACCGAGTTTGAGGTGTTTATCTGCATATCTCTGGAGATACTTATCAGATCTCGATGAAAATACAATGGTACCACAATTGGGATATCTACTTTCCTACAAAAAAAAATCATCAAAATCGGTTCATAAACGACGAAGTTATCCGCGAACAAACATATATACAATAACATTATTATATATACATTATATTTACATATGTATATAATAACCTCGAAAAATAGCTTGATTTAATATTTATACTTCTCAGTGCATTTTCTCCACTTTCTCTAATCACTTAGAAATTTGTGTACACCTATATTTTCACTTCCAAAAGCAACACAACCCTATATATTACGTAATAAGTGAAAATAATTTTAAAACATATTTCTGAGTAGATTGACAGTTCATCTAGAACAGACATTTGGCGCCCTCTAGTAATAATAATATAATAACAATAAAGTTATATTTTCTCTCACAATATTAGGTTCTTACATAGTATTTACAGAATAAAAATTATACATTTGAATATCCAACCTATCTTTGTGAGCGACTGGTGCCTGAAATAGGTTTGAAAAACCTGTAGTACAGGCCCCCCGCGGATCGTTGAATATAATAATGTAGTTAATTTTAACCTAATTTACTTAAACCTCATTATTTTCTATGAATGTTGTGGCGAGAATAAGAATCTTAGTTTAAAGTTAGTCCATAAGATAATTACTATCTAGTCTGAACTAATTGACAGTTTTCTTCTTCATTGTGAACCGATTCGAATTATTCTTTTTTTATTATGTTTCTTTTAAGTGTTTCACACTTTATATTTTTTGTAAATTGTTAAACACAATCCAAAATTTCATCGTACCGACGGGACTTGAACCCGCAACCTCCGGAATAACATGTTCCGGTGCTTTTGCCAATTAAGCCACGGTGCGAAGTATCGTTACGACGAAATTAGTGGATTGCATTTTGTTAACCCAATTATGCATTGGTGGCGCCATCTATGACTACTTATTACGTAAGTTAATCACGTTTACGTAAGTTAAATATTCTTTTTTTATTGGTAGGGTACATTTCCAAGGTCTTCCCATTGTTATTTAATCGAGATCTGATAAGTATCTCCAGAGATATGACGATAAACGTCTTAAACTTGCCACTGAAACTGACTCGCGGGGAATGGAAGTCGATGTTTTATTTTTTAAACTATTTTAATGTATAACTTAAAATGTTTGTTTTGTTAAATACTAATTATACTTTTGCACAGAGTTTGTCCCTTTCTTTTGTAGGGACCACATATATATATTTATAAACACTACACATTTTTTAATGGTTAAAGGTAACAGGACAAGCTCGACGCTCGCCTGATGGTAAGCGATGACGTCTACCTATTACAGATACAGCGGCATGCAAAATTCTAAACTGCCAGAATTTTGCATGTCACTGCACTGCGCCTGTTACCTTGAGACATAAAGATGTTGAGGTCACTTAAGTCTCACATGTCCTGTAATTTCACGGGACACCTTGCCATTTCAACCGAAAAACATTCCTATTTCACGGCTGAAAATTAATTGGCAAAGTGGTGGTACCGCCCCAGGCGGACAGGAGTAGTCCTACCACTACAAACATACATTTAGCAAAGTGTATAATATATAACACTGGCAGGTTGTTAGACAAGGACACACTCCTATCTGGGTTCCTTTCGCTTAGACCGTTTTGATGTTCATGCATGTACCTTGTGTTCAGATCATAGGGATTAATTTGTAATAAGTAATAGTTAAAAAAAAAACTAAAAAACACGCTTTTTATGGAATCCGAAATGAAATGGAAAATTTTATTTAAAAAAAAGCGTGAGGTGCATGGTGTCAATAGTTATAAATATTTTATTGACAGATATGAGTAGAGTGATTATCATTTTGATAATATCTTAAAAGCACCCCACGATTTTTTTTAAATAAAATATTTTTTTTTATTCACACTTATTAATTTAAATTTATTAAAATTTATTTTCTATTTTTTAGTTCGGTTTTCTATAAAAAGCGTGTTTTTTTAACCGACTTCAAAAAAAGGAGGAGGTTTCTCAATTCGACCTTTTTTTTTTTTTTTTTTTATGTTTGTTCGCGGATAACTTCGTCTTTTATGAACCGATTTCGATTATTCTTTTTTTGTTCGAAAGGAGATATCCCAAGTGTGGTACCATGGTAATTTTATCGAGGTATGATAAGTATCTCCAGAGATATTGAGATAAACATCTCAAAATTGGTACTGAAAATGAATAGCGCGGCATTGAAGTCGGTTGTTTTTTAGTTTTTAAACGATATTATAGTTTTTTTAAACTATTATATATTTTCTACTTTTTAGTTGAAAAATTGAATAATTTTTTATCAAATTAGTGTAGTCATGGGTCCTCGATAAATCTACAAAGTTTGAACGAAATCTGACCGTTTAAAGTTGGTCAAAATCGCGCCCAAAGAAGTCGGTTACAAACATACAAACATACAGGTGAAGCTAATAAAAAGCTAATAAAAATATATACTTTATAAGTATATAGTACAATCATTACCAGAAGTTGGTATCTGTACCCTAAGAATACGCTTCTGTAAACAGTACAATTACAGTGACAGATTATTTCTATTCGTTTTTAGGGTTCCGTACCTCAAAAGGTAAAAAAGGAACCCTTATAAGATCACTTTCTTGTCCGTCTGTCTGTCCGTGTGTCACCACCGATTTTCTCAGGAACGGGTGGACCTAGCAAGTTGAAATGTATACCAGATGCTGAGGTCTACAGTCCCTATTGGGTGTATAATAAACTGGTGAAGTGCAAGTCGGACTCGTACTCGTAGGGTTCCGTAACACAGTAGAGTATTCTATAACTTTGATTTTTCGCAACTACAAAAATAACTTTGTTTTTCATAGTGTTTGTATGAAAAACAAAGTTATACTTGCGGTCGCTATATCTCAACAACTGCTGACTGTATCTCGTTCAAACCAATTTTCGTTGAAAGTTTTTATTGAGATCTACAGAATATATTTTTTCAAGATTTTTCACTCCCTTACTTTAGAAGTTAGAGGGGTGGGGATACACATTTTGCCACTTTAGACGCGCCTATCTTTGAAATGATTGACTTTGAGATAAAATGATTTTAGAAACCTCAACGTCATTTTTAAAGACCTATCCATAGATACCCCACACGTATAGGTTTGACGAATATTTTTTTTTTGTATCAGTTCCATGTATGGGATGCCCCCCTTAAACTTTTATATTTTTTATTTTTGTATAAAAATCGAAAAGCGGTTCACAGAATACATCTACCTAACAAGTTTCAATTCTGTAGTCCTAATAGTTTCGGAATAAAATGGCTGTGACATACGGACGGACAGACAGACAGACAGACAGACATGGCGAATCTATAAGGGTTCTGTTTTTTGCCATTCGGCTACGGAACCCTAAAAATCAAGGTCTTGAGTCAACACGATAAAAAGAAATGGGCAAATTTTCGCGAAAACTTGTAACTATCAAATTTTACCTTAATTTTCAACTTATTTTAAATTTCGGATTTTTCCTTAACTTATTAGCACAAGTAAAGGAAAAAATCCTATTAAAACCTTGCTTTTAACCAAAATTGACAATTCTAGGCCAACGGGAAGTACCCTATAGGGTTTGGGTCGAAAACCTATAGGGTACTTCCCGTTGACCTAGAAGCATGAAATTTGGCAAGAAGGTCTTATTACAGCACAAATAAAGGGAAAATTCCAAAAAAAATACAAAAAAGTTGAAAATTAAAGGGTGTCCCCATACATACATAGTTTACGCCAATTAAGATAGGCATCGGAGTTATATGAGCGCTCATACAATTTAGAGGTCTAGCCTTAATTGGTATCAACAAACGTTGGTACGGAAACCTCGGTGGGCGAGTCCAACTCGACTTTGCCGGTTTTTTTTCTTTAATTATGTACTTATATTATAATCGCTTAAGTTTTACTGATAAGGAAACAAAGGTTGTTTTTAGTTTTAAAATTGTGACTTGCAATAATGAATTATTGATAAATAGTTATTATTGTTCTTAAATGAGGGTTTAATTATCTTTTTCAATTTTCAAGTTGTGTTAAGAAATAAATGGTTTTTGTTGAAAATCGTGTTTTTTTATATACCTACGTAAATCGGTTGCCGTTTCAGGGGTCATTGTCACTTACAAGGACAAGCGAAGGGTCGTTGGTTCCTCCAAGGGTGGTAGGAGCTTGTATCGATGTTCCACTAGACTTGCTACCAAAACGTACCTTACCACCATGAAGGAGAAAAATCTTAATCTAGCCATAACCTTACGGTTTTCTGGCAGCACAGCTCTTGAGTGAATATTATAAGCCTAGCGTGTTCAGCATCTTCAACCACATTCTGCTCATCACCAGGCGAGATAGTGGACCAACGCCAGTCTAAAAGATATAACAAAAAAATTCTACTCTTACTCTATTTGGTGTAACATTACCCTAAACCAGTGGTTCCCAATTAGTTTTGCTTGCGCACCCCTTCAGAAAACGACTTAATCTCACGTACCCCTCAAACTGCAAAATGTACGCCAGCGTTTTGCAGGCCAGCACCATAGAAAAGATAATAATACTACGTATAGAACGGACACTCTGTTCCCCCCACCAATCCGGGCTACCTCACCTCGCCACCGCCAGCACACAAGTCTCGTTTAGAGATTACCGCACGTACCACAGGGGTACGCGTACCACTAATTGGGAAAAACTGGCTTAAACTAAGCGAACTATGCAGACTGGCAGTCCAGAATGTTACATGCTGCTGTATCTGTAATAGGTAGACGTCATCACTTACCATCAGGCGAGGGTCGTGCTTTTCCTGTTGCCTTATATCATTAAAAACAAACTTTTCAATCGACTTTCGGAAAAGAGGTTCTCAATTATCTGTATTTTGTTTTTTATTTGTATACTAGCAGCCCGCCCCGGCTTCGCACGGGTAGAACATATATGCCTACAAAATTAGCATCAGTTGCATCGAATATAAAATATGAAAATATCTAACAATCATAGTCATATTTCATCCAATTTACATAAAACCTTAACAAATTATGCTTCCTCATAAACACTGGCTATTGGTGGAAACCGCAGGATAATCCGTTCAGTAGCTATTGAGATTATTGCGAACAGACAGACAGACGCATTGATGGACTTTATTTTATAATACTTACGTAGTGATATTGGACGGCCCTTTGGCGTAAAGGATAGTTACCCTGATTCTGACCCGACGGTCGTAGGTTCTAATCCTAGCTATATACCTACCAATGAAAGTTTTATGTGCATTCATGAATCATGAGTTTTCGTACAGTGGTAGTGGGATCATTAAATCTACCAAAAAGTAGCTTACCACCAAGGAGAACATCACCGGAACTCAGTATAATTGCACAAAATGCTTCGGAGAACATTTTACCGGAAAAGTCAAAAAGTCGCTACATATCTACATAGTACGACGAATTTCTTGCGTGGAGAGAAGAGAAAACGCCAGTTAGGATAAAAAACTGTACCAATTTCAATGTATATGTGAATTACAACTTTTATAAGAAATAAATGTTAAGTTAGCTGAGTTTATTGTGTTTTAATTATTTTATTAAATTGCTTCATTTTTTCGCAACTGTATTAAAAATAGTCGTTCAGTACACGTGCGGAACCGTCATTGCAACTTGTTCCGACTGTCAACCCTCGCCTTCGGCTGCGCCTCGGCTCGGATAGACATTTATCGGAACTCTTTGCAATGACAGCCTTTCCGCACTTGTAATGAAATATACTATTTTAATACAGTTGCTCAAAAAGTGGCGTATTGCAGGGACGTATAGCGTTCGGGATGTGGGCTATTACACACTCGTGCTTTTTCTTTACCTTTCCCAAACTCGTGCGTTCTCTTTCCTAACTGTCAAAATAATGTCTATTAAAAAGAAAAACCAACCATGAAGTTTTTGCTAAAAAAATTCAAAAAAGTTTTTATGATTCATGCAAATACGTATATTTCTAAAAAGAAGCTACTAATTTGTTTCAATAACAGATTTAATGATTTGATGGAATGAGTTAGGTTAGGTTTCATTTCATTTCATCTCATTAAATTTAATTTTCATTTCATATCAATAAAAAAATTCTACTGAAGACTTGGCTGTATGAGCATAGTTCCCTTTGCCTACCAGAATGGGTGAAAAAAAAAACTCTGCTTATATTCTACGGTTGGCGCCATTTTTCAGAAATTTTCTTTGCGAGTATAGTTGTTTGTTGCACAAAATGAGTAATATCGACCCTAGTTTTTTTGAATTAACACCACCGGAACTCAGTATAATTGCACAAAATGCTTCGGAGAACATTTTACCGGAAAAGTCAAGAAGTCGCTACATATCTACATACGACGAATTTATTGCGTGGAGAGAAGAGAAAAAAGCAAATAGTTTTTCAGAAAATGTTATGTTGGCATACTTCTCCGAACTCTGAGCAAAATTAAAACCTTCTACGTTATGGTCGAGGTTTTCGATGGTAAAAAGTATGCTGAAAATAAGGAGCAACGTGGATATAAGTGAATACCCAAAATTAAACGCTTTCTTAAAACGACAATCAGACGGTTTTACAAGTCCGTCTCCTTCACATGTTGCAGAGAACAGTAAATATGCAACCTAAAATTTCCCCAGTTAGTATAAAAAACTGTACCAATTTCAATGTATATGTGAATTATAACTTTTCCAAGAAATAAATGTTAATTTAGTTGACTTTATTGTGTTTTTATTATTTTATTATATTGCTTCATTTTTTCGCAACTGTATTAAAAATAGTCGTTCAGTACACGTGCGGAACCGTCATTGCAACTTGTTCCGACTGTCAACCCTCGCCTTCGGCTGCGCCTCGGCTCGGGTAGACATTTGTCGGACCTCTTTGCAATGACAGCCTTTCCGCACTTGTAATGAAATATACTATTAACGTGTGTCTGTGTCTGTAGCATCTTAGCACCTAACCGGATGAACCAATGTTGTTTTTATTATTGATAGTTCTTTTTTTGTTTGATAGATGTTTTCATCGAGAGTTTTCTTAGCTTTGATTCATGAAAATTCGTTCAATCGTTATAAAACTATGAGCTTTTTTCTAGTTAATTGCGCTATGAAATCAACTTTCATAGGTCTGATCAATTCGAACGATATTGTAAGAACATGGAAGCATTGACCTGATGCTGGGACATCTCCTGGACTCTACAAAATACTCAAATCCTCACCAACTTACAGCTCAGATTTTAAATGTCGTGTTTAGAGTCATTGGAATGCTTTTAATGAAAAGATTATACATAGATCAGTCGGGGTGGTTTAAAATATTATATTATTATATATAGATGAATATTATTTTATACAATAGATCATATTATTATGCTATATTGACTTCAAATTAATTGTGATCGGTGAGGATCTACAGAAAAGCTAACCTTATAATAATACTTTCGTAGTAACTATGACCTAATCTGTGGTTTAACTGCAAATATTTTATTAATTTTGCGATGCGTGTATGTGAAATTCGTGATATCTTCTAGAGTATTTATTTGAATTATATACTGTAAAGGACAATTTTAATCTATAATATGTGGCCAAGCTAATTAACGTAATTATTTGGATAAGGATTAATATTACTCGTATATACTTGAAAATAGCCTTGGAAGTTATGGAATATTTTTTAACAAAAAATTTAAGATTTAAATGGTTACTGTGAGGCAACCTTAAGAGATAGGCATATGCTGTCGCGGACTTTTTTGTAGGTCTTATTAACTTGTACAACTCTTGCATAGAAAATATTCTTCTATAAATTATATAATATAATATTTTCAATTAAGCAGCGTTCGTAAGGAACGTATTTTTTCGACCGTTTTTTGCCGACTTAGGTTGCAAATTAGGTCTCCACGAATGTACCTTTGATTTAAACGGGATAATATATAGCCTATTTTCATAACGAAAGTCCATTCTATGTATTAGTGAAATAATTTTTTAAATCGGTTCAGTAGTTTTTGAGCCAAATCATTACAAACATACAAAAATACAAATGTTCTCTCTTTATAATATTAGTATAGATGTTACGCGATTACTCCGTCAATTGTGAATTGATTCGAATGATTCTCATTTAAATCGGTAGGGTCATTTTCGAGGTGGTCCCATTGTAATTTTATCGAGATCTAATAAGTATCTACAGAGATATGACGATAAACGTCTCAAACTTGCTACTGAAATTAACTCGCGGGGCATGTAAGTCGGTGGTTTTAGTTTTTAAACTATCTTACTTAATTATTTTCGTTTTGTGAACGATCTTAAATTATTAATATAGTGATACAAAATAGAACTTTATTTGCTACACAAAAAGATACACATTTCATTGAAATAATTCGACGGCGTCGCGCGTCTCCCAGCGCTGCGCAGCGTGAAACCACAAGCATCGTAGGTACCGTCGCTACGCGTCTCGGTGTGGACTAACCCTAAGTTACCACTTAGGGTTAGTTCACAACCGAAGAGTATAATTTTGAGGGCCCTTTGGTGTCTTGGGACAATGGTCGGCTTTGACACCAGAGGTACCGAGTTCAATCCCCGCCGTGCACCAATGAATTTTTTTATCGAAAATGTGCGCTTTCCACAGTGTGAAGGAAAAAACATTATTAAGAAACCCCCTCAACCACTACACGGTGGTAGGACACTATCTAGTGTCCGCCTGGCCAGCTACCACCCTCAAGTTAAAATATCTGTCGCCAAAACATCTAATGTGTTCCGGCAGCTATTCTTAAGAGCCAGTTTCCATTTAAGGCTTAGCGTTCTACCATTCTCGACCGCATCACTTACCAACAGGCGAGATAGTGGTCAAACGCTAGCATATATGATATAAATAATAATAATAATAATACAGTGATACTATAAGTACGTAACTGCGCCAGTTCTCGAAAATTGTCATGCTTTGCTCTATTGGGACCGATCTGTTATCACGGACAGGACTATTGTCGCCAATAAACCTGATATCGTGATAGTCGACCGGTCCCAGCGGCGGGCAGTGTTAGTTGACATCACCATCCCGCATGACGAGAACCTCGTGAAAGCCGAGAAGGACAAACTCAGCAAGTACCTTGAACTGGCTCACGAGGTTACCGCCATGTGGGATGTTGACTCGACTATCATTGTCCCGATAGTAGTCTCTGCGAACGGCCTAATAGCGAAGAGTCTCGACCTACATCTCAAGAGACTCTCGTTAGACGGCTGGATCAAGGGCCAGGTACAGAAGGCGGTACTTCTTGACACGGCACGCATCTTCAGGACGTTCCTCTTTCTGGCAGCCCTAACCACCGGTAACTTGGGTCCTGCCCCGCTGCTGGCGGCATCCTAGATTTAGTTTTTTTTTATATTATTTTATGTTTTTATAGTTGTTTTCTTTATTATTTTTATATGGAATATTATAAAAAAACTAAATTTAAGAAAAAGAAATACACGAATAATAATAACGTCCATAAAGAAAGTGGTACCGCCCCAGGTGGACTAGCAGAAGACCTACCTCTTAAAACCTTCGTACAGATATAAATATACCTACATTCATAGAGGGATCTCATGGATATCTAAACATACAGCCGCTGAAAGCTTGCAAACAAATATCAAGGAATAGATTTATAATGGCGGTGTCAACTTTCAAACGCAGTTATATACAGTTAAATGGAAATGTGTGTATTTAACCACTGACGAAAAAAGATGGGGTGTTGTTGAAAAGTTTTATGTGTGTGTCTGCATGGGGCATCGTAGCGCCTGAGCGGATGAATCGATTTTGATTTAGTTTTTTTGAAGTGAAAACTTCTTTAGCGGCGTTGTGCACTTTTCTTGGGATGGGTAAAAAATGTAACTAAACTCGCGTCAGGTCACGTGTCTTGATCGAAAATTCGTAAGGCGCAGGGCGCTTGCGCGAGGTGTCATTCCAAAATATTCTAAAATGACGTGTTCAAGTTTTCACTTCTGCCGGCACTCCCGGAGTCTTTGAGTATACAGCCATAGTGCAACCCGTTGTTTTTTTAAGTAGATATAGAGATATAGATAGATACTAGTTACTGCCACCCCGAATGCCCCCGACTGATCTATGTATAATCTGTTCGGTAATCATTGAAATGAGAACCTCCCCTTTTTGAAGGAGATTAAAAAGAGGAGAAACATACTTAGGATATAGGTACCCTACTCACGAAAAAAATAATCAATATTATTATGATAGTTTAAAAACTAAAACAACCGACTTCAATGCCCCGCGAGTCAATTTCAGTAGCGAGTTTGAGACGTTTATCTTCATATCTCTGGTACTTATCAGATCTCGATGATATTACAATGGGACCACCTCGGAAATTTACCCTACCGATAACAAAAAGAATCATTAAAATCGGTTTAGAATTGACGGAGTAATCGCGTAAATAAAAAAAAAAACAAAAACATACAGACGAATTGAGAACCTCCTTTGTTTTTTAAGTCGTTTGCAAATAGGTTCAGTAGCTTTTGAAAAAATCGCTGACATACAAACATACACACGGGTCTATCTGTCCCGTTGATACGGGGGGTTATGAAATACGTTCCGTGTTTCAGAACCCCCGTTATATAGTCGGTTAAAATAGTCCTCAAATAAAATTACTGAACCGGTTCACGAGTCCAACTTTTTACATTTTTATAGGAAAACTTTAAAGATTGATTTAATTTCAACTTTCAGAGTTATTACCATATCTTTCATGATGGCATACTAGTGGTGTTCTGTGGATATGCCTTTAAAGGCGCGGGTAGGTAGGGCTACCTATCGCCTTTGTTAGGACGAGGTCTGAGGTCGCGTCGAAATAAAACAATGGTTGTTGCACTATAAGATGTTGTTATTAGATTTTTTAGTTGTTGTCTCTGTGTAATAATTCTGGCGGTTAACTCAGTATATATTAACATATTTCGTTCTCACGTCAACGTCACTTTGATGTGGGAACGCGCGCTGTCGTTTTATGACATTGCGCTTCGCACATCAGAGGCATTTTGCCACCCGAATGGTTGTGCAAAACGCCACACCTTTAATTTTTATCATTTAGTCAGTGAGGAGGTAGGTAGTCAGATTTGTTTCAATACTAATAATTGGCATATATTCATAGGTGGTAAGAGCATGTTATACTTCCGCCTGACAAGATACCAAAAAGTAGCTTAACACAATCAAGGAGAAAATCTGCCGCCATAACATACCGGTGTTCCGGCAGCCCTTGACAGTCAGAGTATTCTAGGCCTAGCGTGTTCGCCATCTTTGGCCACATCTTCGCTTACTAACAAGCTAGATAGTGGTCAAACGCTAGCATATCAGATATAAATAAAACTGGCCAAGTGCGAGTCAGAGTCGCGTCTCGCATCGCACACTAAGGGAGGGTTCCGTACTAGTACAATACGAAACATAACAGAGTGTCAACTAGAGATGAAACTGATAGTGGTTTGGCCGGATACCGGATACCGGATATTTGGCAAGCTACGAGGCCGGAGCGCCGGATATCCGGCGTTACATGAAACCATCAGTTTGGTTTGAATATGGCGCGGTGAACGAGATCTGAAATATTCGGGAGCGTTCGGGTGTTATAACACGTTAGCGGAGATCGGGTCGACTCTGGAATGTTCGAGTAATGCGGAAAATTTGGTAGTCATTCACCACAATATGCCACTTGTTAATTTTAAGTACTAAATAAATTAATTCTGGGTGCGATTATAAAAATGAGAATTTTGTGCAATTTACTATCCGGTATCCGGCCGGATACTAAATTACTATCCGGTATCCGACCGGATAGTGAAAACAAGGCCGGATACCGGATAGTTACCGGATATCCGTTTTATCTCTAGTTTCAACCTCATATTTGATTAATTGATATTACCAAGAACATTTTGTTTGGTATACGAGTTCATGGAGAATCTCGATACCGCGATCTAGAAAGACGGGGCTAGTTTTAGTAAAACTTTAGTAAGCGCCATCTATGTCATTTTGCCGAAACTAATTAGAAAAGTTTTTAGGTTAACAAACACGAAGGACTTGTTAACACCCAGATGATACCTTGACCGTCATAGATGGCGTTATACTAAAAAACACGTTTTTTGTATGGGGACCTCCTTTAATTTTCAACTTTATTTTGTTTTTAGTATTTGTTGTTCTAGCAGCAACAGAAATACACCATCTGTGAAAATTTCAACTGTCTAACTATCACGGTTAATGAGATACAGCCTGAAGACAGACAGACAGCGGAGTCTTAGTAAAAGAGTCCCGATTTACCCTTTGGGTATGGGACCCTAAAAAAGCCATCGCTTACAATCGAGTGCGAGCTCTGCTTGTAATTTCAAGATACAAGGAAAGCTGGCAAGTTCTTGTAGGTATCCATAGATATCATTTCAAGTTTTTTATAAGGTATCATATCACATCGTCCAAGTGATACAGACAAATCAGTTTTTAAGGAGGATTAAGGAGGTTCTTAATTCGACTGTCTTTTTGTCTCCTCAGAACTCCGTAAAATCTTAACCGATATGAAAAAATATTTTTTTGTTTGAGAGATTATACCTCCGGTTTGGTCCCAGTCAAATTTTATCGAGCGATGACAATTATCGCCGGAGATATGGAGATAAGCAATATGAGCAAATTTGTATACTTAGATGACATGATTATAACTAGCCAGTACTTTGACTATCGCGGCATGTGAAGTCGGTGTTTTCGTTTTGTACGATCATAAATGATTTTTTGTATTTTTAATAATATCCAATAAAAGGCTGTAGGCAGATTAATTGCACGAACAAATTGCCAAAATTTTGATTTAAGTTAACCCTGTAAATAAACATAAAAATATATCTTGCATTATTTCTATCACGTCGAGTACAGCCTACGCATGTTAAGTGGGCAAACTTTGATTTAGTATATAAAGGGGATGTTAACTGATATCCGCCATTCAGTCACCATCCTCCTTGCTTGCGACGCCATCTTGACAGCTTTGGCGCGAAAACTTGCAACACATAGACATACTTTTTTGTTTAAAAATGTTGAAATTTACAGCTATAGTTTCTTTAGTGCTTATTGGTAAGTGCTTTTTATTTAAATATCAATTTCATCATTATTATCAGCCAATTTTCGTCCACTGCTGGACTTAGATACTTTTATATACGTTATACGTTAATAATTATTTTTATAAATTTCCCGTGATTTTATCAGACAGTGATTCTCAAACTTTGTATTCAAAATTCATTTTCTTTTGTGACAATAAACATATAATAATAAAATAATAATAATAAAGCCCCTCAATCAAAAGGTAAATAATTTCTGTAATAGAAGATATTTATTTTGTTTTATTTAATTCAATGACTATTTTTCTTTTCCATCAGTTGATTTACGGATTTATAAAATTTTGGCGAATTATCCTACAATAACAATGTTTATTGTTTAGGTATATTTATTTTTTTCAATAGATATTTTCTACCAAATCGATAGAACGATATCATTTACTCATAGAACGCGCTACAATTTCATTGTAAGGTTATTCACCTGCGATACTCAGGGACTAATCAGTTAATATAGGAATACAGATAAGACTATTAATTTATTGCCAAATAAAACTTATATTAAACAGAACATTGCCCATATATAATGATAGTGGTTCTATTATACCTTGCAGCAATTTTTGTTTGCCATCTTTGATTTTGTTAGAGTAAACCTATGCAAAATTTCCTCCAAAATGCTCGACTGGCAATAAAGTAATAATACAAACGAATTAACTTCCACATACAGTTTTCTCATTTTTTCACGGATATAGTTTAATAAATGTTTCTTCGACCTTTGCGTTTTCAATTATTTTATGATGCATAGATTATAGTGATGTTTAATATTAAAAGTATAATATAAATGCAATTTGACAAAGCTTAATACAATGTTATAGCGACATGGTCGCAGGCTGACTCTAAGAGGTATAAAAAGGATGCTTCAGATCCGCAAGATTTCGATTCAGGTGATGTGTGTGTTAGAAAAATATTGTGGAATGCAATTTAGAATGCATGAATCTACCTGGGACCTTAGCTAAAAAAATTTAAAGTTATTGATCACATCAAAGTTGTAGCTAATCAAAAGAGACCTATGGTGCTGCAACCTGCGACCACATGGTTCTGTGAACTTGGCTTATTGTAGTTCACTTGGCGAAGTGATTGGAACATGTTTTTATAATGTAAAAGAGTGACAGATTGAGTCCTTTTATCGTTTTAACACCAAGTATTTAGGACCATTCTGATATCGTCGAAAGTTTTTCCAGCCAGCTCCATACATTTCTTTTGATTCAGTATGTGTCGGTAATGAAGAAATAATTCTTTGAGTTGCCAAAAAAAAGAGTTGTCGAGAGCCTAGGCGCTAAACGGTCAGTAAAATTAATATCTCTTCTTTTCATCAATCTTTTAAAGTAGAGAAAACATTTTATTTTTGAATGTTCATTGTGTTCCAGTTTAAGTTTCTCCCGCTCTCTGGAAGATACCTTTGTATCTTCAAATTGATGGAACGCAATAAGCATGAAGCATGGAATGCACAAATAGTTGGTGTCAATAATACAGTATATACATACACGTATGTATGTACTGTTTTTTTCCCATGGAAAATGTAATAAAAATAATGGACAGTCTTTTCAGAACGTTTTACTGTAACTACAGTAGAAGATATACCTATCCTTTCGGTATCATCTCAAAAATCCACCCTGTATAATATGAAAAAAATTACTAATAACAATGTGTATGTCCTAACAATCATATCCACAGCTTCGCCCACATTGAACTTTGTCCAATCATTTAGCCGCCGAAAATAAATATATGTGTATGCAAATGGTTATAATTTCGTAATTTCGTAGTACGGCCCCAACGGTATCACCGTAGCACGTAGTAGCTTAGCTAGTGGGGCAAATGGGAATATACAAAAAAAAATGTACAAAAATATAACACCTGAAGATTTGTCATGAATTGGTTTGTTTTATAACATTTTCTTAGTACACTTACCTTCTACATTAAATTTCCTGCGGGCAAGTTGTACATGGTTAATTCACTTATTGTTTTATCATATGTGTCAGTATGCATACGGGTAATGTTTGTCTGGCATAGATATTGTTGTATATATAGTCAATTACTTATATTAACAGTCTCTTACAATTCTAGGCAGTTGGGCGGCCAGTTTATCATGTGACTCGTGCGGCAGTGAGTGTACCTCCGCATGCGGCACACGCCACTTCCGGTCATGCTGCTTCAACTACCTCAGGAAAAAACGGATGCCAGATGCTTTAAGGGTCAGTAAATCGGTGACAGAACGTGGTCGATTAAGAAAGGCTAATTCTATGATAGAGTTTATCCAACAGCTGACTAGTGAGAGCTGATTATAATGTATCAATTCACCTGTATAGACATTGCGCAGTACTGAGCACAACCCTCACAATCCTCGGACTTTCTTATCCAGTTTTGACTAGATGAGAGTAAAGCGTTCCAGTTAGTTAATTCCCAGATGCAGCCTACTTACGAAGATCAGTGCTTCATGTAGTCAAAAAAAGTTGCACATTAAATACACGCATAGCGATCACCTAAGATGGCGGGATTGGTGGTGATTTTTTACAACTATGGTATTTATAAGTACGAAAATTCATCCAGTAAAGCGTATGACGGTTGCACGCTAGTACTTGTACTATTCATTATTCTGTGACGCTAGTAGATCCCTGACTAATCTCGTTGGTGTAAATCGAAAACGAGAGCAACCAAGTATATCGCTACTGTAGTCATCATCTCAGTTAACATGGTGATTGCGTTGGTCAACGCGAACCTTTAACTATGCTGATCTGTGGTCTCTACTGATGAGCGCCTTTCCCACAAAGTTTTCCTCGAATGATAAAAACTACATATCCAGTAACTTAGAATCACAAATGTATTAAGGTGAATTAAAAAAAAAATAATTATAGTATTCTGATCGATGCTACTCAAACAAAAGTCTTGTCTTGAATGAACATACCTTCCATCTTCTCGAGCACAGTCTCAATTTTGAGTAATTTTAAGCGTTTATGTTATTAATATAATGTCTCTCTTCCTCTAGAAATAACTAATTATGTATATATGATTCAAACGCCTTTTTCCTTGCAGTTTGCATCTCAAACTCACGACCACAAATCTCAAGACTTGGCCAAAGAAAAACAAAAGCTACCATTCTTCATCGTCGATGTTCCAGAGGTTCCAGAACAATGGTTGTCATTGCCAAGTGAATACAATCCTTATCACTACGAAGATATGTTTGAAAATAGGTTCTTCGACGTTTAAGAAAAGAGGCAAGGCTGCGAAAGGCTCTAGAAATATTTCTACAAAATTTTGGGTGCTGACTAAATTTATATGGGACAAACTGTGCAACTTCGTTTCGAACTTTAATCAATAATTTAACAGGCTAACATAACATTACGGACCTTATGTCATAAATGATGATTAAAATATTTAAATTGAAAATACTAAGCACCTAAAATGTAAGAAATATTTTATCCCTGTCAATTTACGATGTAAAATTATTAAAAAAATTCAGATTTTATGTCTATTAGGGCTGGATAAGTAGACATAAAATCAACAAAAATAATTAGTCTTAATAAGAAATTGAATAAAAATGTTATTATCCAGACGAAGAAGTTTTATTTCTTCTATTAATTCAAACATTTATTACTTAATTTTATATATTAAACAAATATAGCTCTTTAAAATCTATTAAAATATCTAGATCAAATGGAAAGACTCCGAAACAGTAATACTCAAGAACAGATTTGACCAACATGATCTCACAGAAAATTTTAAAATTATTTAGCTGTCATCAGATGTTAAAAGTATTCATGAAAATATTTCATTTGCTTTAAAGTCAAAAAATTATTTAGGCTTTAATAACTTCAAATCTATAGTGGTCAAAAAAGTTTGAGTATCGCTGCCTTACCAGCACAACTTTAGCAAGAAAAAGACTTAAATTTTATCACAAAATCAATTAGTCACCTCCTAGGTAATAATTAACTTACAACGAATTAATACAGCGTAGATTTTCCACAATAATTAAATGTAATTTTAAACTTATATTTTTATATAAGTTAAGCTTATAGACTAGCGAGGAATAATACTTTTATATTAATAGAACTTCAATGGATTGGCGTTTGATATCCATTTGCAAACTTTTTTGAATTAAGCTTGGCACGTGTTGTGTTTAGCCAATGAAATAAATAAATCTTATATGACATGACTGATCTTCTATCAAACATTATATGAGTTTTACAGCATATTAACTTTATAAATGATTAAATACTTTCATTGAAACTTGCTAAAAACAACATTTCACGTCGACTGAGAGTTTCCTTTATTACTTATTAAAGTTTACACCTTCATCTAATTCAGTATTTAGGTTTATACAGTTCTATATATTCATCCACAACGCTACGGTGGGGTCCTATACATTTAGCCAATCTACGATAGTTGATAATATTATGCCAGTCGATGTTTATTGATAGTTAATCTCTTTTTGTTTTCTCCTTGCTATTTCTGCGCTGGCTTCTTGAATGGCTTCCCAGAGTTTCGCTTCGGAGAGGATTTGGCGTGACAGATCCTCGATAGCTGATTCAGAGTCCAGGATAGAGCCAAGGGAATCTTCATCGACATACTGGAATTAATAACATAAAACATTTATTTCATAAACGGAAATCCAGCTGTAGGACTTTTTTATCTATATTATCGACTTCAAAAAAGAAGGCGGTTCACAATTCGTCTGTATGTTTTTTTTTGTATTATGTTACGCGATTACTCCGTGAATCGTGAACCGATTCGAATTATTCTTTTTTTAATCGGTAGGGTACGTTTTCGAGATGGTCATTGTAATTTAATCGTGATTTGATAAGTATCTCGAGAGATATGACGATAAACGCTCAAGCGTGCTACTGAAATTTACTCGCGAGGCATGGAAGTCGGTTGTTTTAGTTTTTAATCTTAATTAAACTATCTTAATTATATCATATACTAGAAGCCCGCCCCGGCTTCACTCGGGTGAAATTGTTACATAATATTGAACGGCCCGTTGGAGTAAAGGACAGTTACCTTGACTTTTAACCCGACGGTTGCTGGTTATAGTCCTAGCCATATTGATTTTCTCAAGTTTTTACGTGCATTCATGAATCATGGGTGTTCACAGGTAGTGCGATCATTAAATCAATGTTTTGCCTCACTTGCTACCAAAAAGTAGCTTACCACCATTCAGGAATAAGGCTGCCGCCATAACCTTACGGTGTTCCGGCAACACAGTTCTCGGGAGTCATTACATTCTAGGCCTAGCCTGTTCACCATGCAAAGATGCGAAAGTCAATTTGTATATTTGTTTGTTTAGGACTCCTTCACGGTCAATCGGCTGGACCGATTCAGCTGAAATTTTGCATAAGAATAGGCAGTACTTCTTCATTGATAAGGCCATAGGATACTTTTTACTACGCGGGCGAAACCGTGGGGCACAGCTTATCAGTGGATCAAACTGTATTGACATAAAATTGATTTATATCGGTTGCAGTCTACAGAAATAGCGAAGAATTATTCCGATAAGGATTAATACTGTACAGTAGAAAGTTGCTTTGAATGTTTTATTAAAAAATTAAAGATTAAAATTGTTACCGTTAGTCAACCTTAAGAGTTAGACGTATACCATCGCGAATTTTTTTGTAGACCTTTTTAAGTTATACAATACTGTAGTACATTATTTTGATCTAATTCGTAGGGTTCAGGCAGCGTTTGCAATGTAAGCGCAAAAAAGGTGTTTATTTACGACATCACATTAGAAACCTCTAAAACCTTTATCAGTGTTTCTCTACTATAGTATGCATGTATTATACATATAAACCATCCTCTTGAATCACTCTATCTAAACTATTAAACTATTAATTATTAAATTTATAAAATAAATATATATTTTAATATTATTAAATTAAACTATTAAAAAAAAAACGCTTCAAAATCCGTTGCGTAGTTTTAAAGATTTAAGCATACATAGGGACGGACAGACAGCAATAGCGACTTTGTTTTATACTATGTAGTGAAGCTAGCGTTTGACCACTATCTCACCTGTTGGTAAGTGACAAGTTAGTCCGCCTTGGGTGGTACTATCACATTGCTTTTGGCGCTGTAAGATACTATTTTGTACAATATTGGTATACTTTTCACTGTTTTTTTTTCTTATAAAAATGTTTTTTTTAATAGTTGCTTTGATTACTTGAAATATCTTACTTTAAAGGAATAATTATGTTTTAGTATCGGTGCTTATTTGATTAATAATAGATAAAATAATCACCTGTCGTTGCCTTAGGTCTTGTGTTGGCATCCCGGGAGCACCTTGAGACCGCTTGCGGCCGCATCCTGAAAAACATTAAACACAAGTAACAAAATTAAAATTTTGAATAAGCACCTACGACAGCGTCCATTAGAAAATTGACGTCATAACGTTTATCTAAGAATCACCAGTCACCACTGATTGATTACGAACCGTTTAAAGACAAATCGGACTAGTAGTATTGGAGAAAAAAGGCGACATGGATTTGCACAAACAATGTTTACTGCAGCGCCCCCTGGTGAGTTGACACCGTAACACCTATCTAATAACATGCACCAATTACACCCGAACTCATCACTGAAAACTGAACTAGTAGTTGTGGAGAAAAATGGCAACACCGATTTGAACAAACTAAATTCACACCCCAATTTCAACTGAGATAGTGGATGGACCTTGCCGTCAGCGTGGAAACCGATTCTTAATGCGTCCTCGAAAAAGAAAGTGTCAGTCAGTCTAGAGTGTGACACAGTCAGCATTGTTTGCGACGGTACTTCTGGCGATAGGAGTAGCAGCGATGAAGAACCGACGATGACAACATTCGGGCTATCTCAGGCATCCTCGGTACCGAAAAGGAACAGCCGTTACCGATCGCCGCCGAGTCCGCCCCCACCCCGGCTATCAAGCCGAGCGCAGCGAGCGGCGGCCCGCAGTGAACATCGCGATCTCACCGCGTGACCTCACTCCCGAGGAAGAGCGACTGACTCGCTCGAAACCTAGGTCGAGAAAATTCGACTAAAGGTACGTGAATTACAGCCGGTATATAACAATAATAAAAGTCTCCGTTCCGTCGTGAGTAAAAATGGCAAAAGTTTATCATCTATTTATTCTTATACCTTATAGGTTAGCGTTTTGAACACTATCTCGCCTGGTGGTAAGCGATGATGTGGTCGCAGATTGTGAACACGCTTGGCCTAGAAAACTCTGACTCTCAAGGGCTGTGTGTTGCCGGAACACTGTAAGGTTATGGCGGTAGATTTTCTTCTTGATGGTGGTAAGCTACTTTTTGGTAGCAAGTTAAGCGGAACTTCGATATAATATACTCCTACCACCCGTGAACCCCTTGTACCCCTTGTGAATAACCTTGTTGAGATTTGAACCTGTGACCTCTCGCTTAGAAGTCCAGCCATTAGGCCAACGGGGCTCAAAACAATAACAATTCTCATACAATAACCATAAACATCATGGATAGTTATCGGCGGTCACATGATTTAAAAAAAAAAATCTTATAGGGTAGCGTTTGGCCACTATCTCGCCTGGTGGTAAGCGATGATGTGCCTACAAAAACCAAAATCTTTGTAAAAGGGGGACATAAATGGAATCAACAGTAGAAAGTTTGAGCATCGCTGTCTTACCCGTGAACGCGTTACAAAATGGCCGCTTCTTGGGAGACATTACGATTTCATCGCTCATTCTCTGGTCGAAACCTCGAGGTATCTGAAAAATTCAAACACAATACTTTAATTAGGTAGTTTGAAACATAAGCAACCGACTAACATGCCACGCGAGTCAGCTTCAGTAGCAAGTTCAATACGTTTATCGTCATATCTCTGGAGGTACCTATAAAAATATCGGTGAAATTACAATGGCACCACCTCGGAACGTACCCTACCGATTACAAAATCATTCGAATCGATTCACAATTTACTGAGTAATCGCGTAACATACATACAAAAAACAAAACAACATTCAGAAGTACTGAACCTCCTCTTATTTGGAAGTCGGTTAATAATTAAGATCTTACAGAAGTTTACAACACTAAAAAACCGACTTCACGTGTATGTGTTTATGTCCATATCTCTGGAGATACTCATCAGATCTTGATCACAACTTCCATTACTCTTGAGGACCACACCTACTCGAGAGTAATGGAAACCGGTTGATTTTCAGTGAAAAGTTTGACTTGTAAATGTACATATTCAAAATTTACATATTTACGCTGGAGGCTACTTACTTACTACTCAGAGGCAAAGTGGAGAAAACGCGTAACATACACACAAAAAAAATGAGCATACAGACGATTTCATGAACTACTTATTTTTGAAATACGGTAAAAAATGAATGAATGAATGAATGAATAATACTTTATTGCACACCAAGAACAAAAAACAAACAAAAGTAACAGAAGAACATTAGATATCGTTTATATAAGATAAAACAATAATGTATAAATCAAATGACAATTAATACATATAAATAATATCGTTTAAAAACTAAAAAAGAAACCGAATTCAATGCCGCGCTATTCATTTTCAGTACCAATTTTGAGATGTTTATCTCAATATCTCTGGAGATACTTATCAGACCTCGATAAAATTACCATGGTACCACACTTGGGATATCTCCTTTCCAACAAAAATAATAATCAAAATCGGTTCATAAACGACGCAGTTATCCGCGAACAAACATAAAATATATATATATATATATATATACGGTCGAATTGAGAAACCTCCTCCTTTTTTGAAGACGGTTAATAAATAAATATGAGCAATCAATATATAAATAATAAATAATCAATAAATCTTAATTCTATTACGATAAAATAAACCAAATGACAATAAATATATCAATAAATAATCATCCAATAAATCTTTAGCAACGTAGCATGATGCTACGATATGTCTACAGATCGTAGCCTACGTACGTAGAGCGTAGCACAGCTACGCGTTGCAATATTGAAATGAAAATGATAAAATGAATAAAGAAAATAGCAAGTCAGGCGGAACATCGATATAATATGCTTCTACCACCTGTGAACGAACACCCGTGCTAGGATATGAACCGGCGACATTTCGCTTAGAAGTCAAGATAGATCTATCGGAATCGGAATATTCGGAATATGATTTGTTCTGCGATTAGTCTGCGTTTTATTTATTTATTGTTTCAATATTTCACAAATTTTTGGATAAAAATTGTCTTAATTGAATTGTATTATAAACTGTGTGTACTGAATTGTACTGAAACATGCAATGGGATCCCCCATACGTTATAGTACGGTTGGTAACCCTACATTAATCAGGGCAATTAAACATTTGTTTTAAGTGTGACGTTCGACGTTTAGATGAAAGCTTAATGGCTCATTACTTTTGTTTTTCTTTTAAATTCAAAGCCATAAGGGTCAGCTCAGACAACGACGTGACGCGACGCGAAGCGGCGTGCACTTATTAAGAGAGTGATACAAAAAAGAACTTTATTTACTACACAAAAAGTTACAAATTACATTGAGTTTGTTTGAAGGCCCGGTGGCGTAATCGGGAGACCGGTCGGCTTTGATGCCGTGGTACCGAGTTCAAACCAGCGTGCACCAATGGATTTTTCCATCGAAAAATTTATTATGCGCTTCTCACAGTGGCCCTCCGGTGAAGGAAAAACATCGTTAAGAAACCAACAACCCCCGCATGGAGGTATGACACTATCTAGTGTCCGCCTGGCCAACTACAACCCTCAAGTTAGAAAATCTGTCGCCTTACATCTAATATGTTACAGCAGCTATCCTTAAAAGCCAGTTCCCATTCTAGGCCTAGCGTGTTTACCAACTTCGACCGCATCATCATCACTTGCCAACAGGTGAGATATCGGTCAAAACGCTAGCCTATAATATAAGATATAAAAAATTAAACGCGGAAAGCCGAGTGATAAACAATTGAACTTTATTAACTACACAATAAGATACACATTGCATTGAGATAATTTGGTGGCGTCGCGGGTTTTGACGCGCCGCGCGGCGTCGGGCTGCCCCGCGCTGCGCTGCGCGAAACCAAAAGCATCGTCACGTCGCGTCGCATCGCGTAGCGGTGTGAACTGACCCTAATTTATGATTTTTTCTATTTAGAATAATTAATTACCTTTGATATGATCTATTTAATGTTATTTTACGTATATAAGCTAACGGCATATTTTTAATTAGCCGATATACTAAATAAATGCTTTGACTTGACTTGACTATCCTTTTTGCCAACGGTCCATCAACGCTTCAACGTTAAAGATAAGAATGCATGCTTACCGATGCTGAGTGGCAACATTCCAGGTAGACGAGTGCGACGATCAGCAACAACGAAATACGTGACACTGACATGACTGATGAAGTGACAGGTCGGTGGCGGGAAAATATCTGCGGATGACACATCGGAAGATCACATAACAAATTTTGTATATACAGTCCGGCAAGTATAACTTGGCGTGCCTGTGCGCCACTGTGCTTTTACTTTGTACTTTGATAACAGTTTATATTAAACCACTTTTAATTACTTTTGGCATTATTGAACTATTTTAATGTAGCAGATTTATCAACAATAATGTCGCGGTAATCTCTCAAACGTCAAACTCACAGTTTCAATTAAAAGAATTAGTTCCAAAAACCACCACCGCCAAGTTATACTTGTGGCACTGTATTTTCAACCCAAATCCAAAAAGGAGGTTCTCAATTTGTCTGTATGTTTTTTTGTGTGTATGTTACGCGATTACTCCGTCAATTGTGAACCGATTTGAATGGTTCTTTATGTAATCGGTATGGTAGGTATTCGAGGTGGTCCCATTGTAATTTCATCGAGATCTGATAAGTGTCTCCAGAGATATGACGATAAACGTCTCAAACTTGCTAGTGATATTGACTCGCGGGGCATGGAAGTCGGTTGTTTTAGTTTTTAAACTATCTTAATTATGTGTAATTTTATTAAATCTAATAATATTCGTTTATGAATTTCTATTATAAATGCAAAACAAATGTAATGTTTCTAAACAATTATTTAAGTTCGTAGTAATTTATTAATTTTTCTTTTGTAAGATTTTTTTCTTGTAAATATACTGTACACTGGCCATACTTTTGACACTGGCAGAAAAACGCCAAGCAGCGTTTAAAAGCCATAAGAAGAAGAAAAAGAGCCCAACACGCCATCTTTGCTGTTCGTAGGGAATGATTTTAGTTGAACGACTTTACAAATAATTAAGATAGTTTAAAAACTAAAAGAACCGACTTCCATGCCCGGCGAGTCAGTTTCAGTAGCAAGTTTGAGACGTTTATCGTCATATCTCTGGAGATACTTATCAGATCTCGATTAAATTACAATGGCACTACCTCGGAAACGTACCCTACCGATGACAAAAATAATCATTCGAATCGATTCACAATTTACGGAGAACAACAAATTAAAAAAATTACAAATTAATTAAATTAATTATAAAATTAATTAATTAATTATAAAATTAATTATAAAATTAATTAATTAATTAGTCATTAATTATTATATAATTAATTAATTTTATTTTTGCAATTTAATACAAACAAATTACAGATAAAAAAACGAATCATTCCTCCTTATTAACTGACTTCACAAAAAAGGAGGAGGTTCTCAATTCGTCGAAATCTTCTTTAAAAGTATTTTCGCCGATTACTCGCAGATGCCTGAACCGATTTGGATTTTTTTTTGTTTCAAAGGGTACCCTTTCCAGTTGGTCCCATTTAATTTTTATCAAAATCGGCCGATCCGTTTTTAATATATCAACATTTGTATTACGACGCATTTACTTATCTCGACGACTTACTACTTACTGGCACAGATTATGTAATAGTTACTACGTCTACTGGCTACTTTGACTAGCGCGACGTTTGAAGTCGGTTCTTTTAGTTTTTAAACGATCTTAAATTATAATATTAGATCAGATTGTACTAGCGTGGAGGATATCCTGGCTGCAGCATCAGGTCATCATGTTGCCATCATTATATTGTATGTGGAATTAATAATAATAATCAGTATAACATTTATTTCATAGCGACATCATCTTTATTAATTTAAGATCGTTTAAAAAACTAAAAGAACCGACTTCCAATGTAACTATTACATAATCTGTGCCAGTAGTTAGTAGTAAGTCGTCGAGATAAGTAAATGCGTCGTAACAAATGTTGATATAAATTGTTAAACACAATCCAAAATTTCATCGTACCGACGGGACTTGAACCCGCAACCTCCGGAATAACATGTTCCGGTGCTTTGCCAATTAAGCCACGGTGCGAAGTATCGTTACGACGAAATTAGTGGATTGCATTTGTTAACCCAATTATGCATTGGTGGCGCCATCTATGACTACTTATTACGTAAGTTAATCATTCGGAAGAAATCATTACAGTTTTCAAATCCGACGAGAGATGTTGCACTGCGTAAATCAAATATTATGTTTCTTTGAAGTGTTTCACACTTTATATAATAAAAGCCACGGTGAGAAGTAACAATTTACAAAAATATAAAGTGTGAAACACTTCAAAGAAACATAATATTTGATTTACGCAGTGCAACATCTCTCGTCGGATTTGAAAACTGTAATGATTTCTTCCGAATTATTAACCTACGTAATAAGTAGTCATAGATGGCGCCTCCAATGCATAATTGGGTAAACAAATGCAATCCACTAATTTCGTCGTAACGATACTTCGCACCGTGTTTGCAGAAGTGCAAACATTGAGACAGCGGGTCGCGAGTCTGTTAAGAGTGCTAATAGGTACTATGTGTACTACTGTACTAATAAGGTGTACTAGTACATTTTTTGGACTGTACCATTAGAGTGCGAACCCTTAACTGTCCGATTTGGCACAAGACTAATACAGATCCACAGATGTACACGTCAAACTATACTACTATATAACACCCCTTATTTTTGCGTCGGGGTTAAAAATACAGATTATAATTTGTGATCGTTCAAAACGAAAAAATACAGATTATAATTTGTGATCGTTCAAAACGAAAAAACCGACTTTACATGCCGTGATAGTCAAAGTAGCTGTAGCTAGTTATAAATGATGTCATCTAAGTATACAAATTTGCTTAAATTGTTTATCTCCATATCTCCGGAGATGATTGTCATAGCTCGAAAAAAATTATATGGGACTGTCTGTCTTTCCGAGGTTTTGCTAAGAGACTGTTAATACTATAAAGCTGTAATTTTGTGGGGTGTGTATATCAATTATGCCGATAAAGCGGTAAAATAAAATTTTTGGAAAATATTTTTTTTAGCGTATCTCCCCTACATGTGAAGTGGGGATGAACAATTTTTCGTATAGTTGAATATCTCTTTTAAAATGACTTAGGGGTTGCTAATATTTGTTTCTATTTAATGCTCTATTTACGAAATATCAAACTTTAAAGTGCAAAATTTTTGTTCCAGTAGGGGGAGCCCTTCTAAAAGCTTAACTGCTAGCTTGAAAAATCTTGTAATAAATATTATACTATTACGGAACCCTACACTACGCGTGGCCTGACATGCACTTGGCTGGTTTATTTCTAGATTATGACGCTATGAAATCAACTTTCATAGCTCATTCGAAATTCGGTATACTCTTACTTCAACGATATTGTAAGAACATGGTAGCATAGACCTGATGCTGGGACATCTCCTGGAATCTGCAGACTCAACTCCACGAGTTTGGGCTCATTGGAATGGTCTCAATGGAAAATGGAACTAATGTAATATTGTTTTTTTTTGTTCGTAGCTGTGAGTCAACCTTTTGAGATAGAATATGCTATTTCGGACTTTTTTATAGGTCTTACGTCATCGTCCTACAATTTTTCTATCGACACTTTTGTCACATCTATATCCGTTCAAGCAGCGTTCGTAAAAACGTGTTTTCTCGACCGTTTTATTGTCTACTTAGGTTGCAAAATAGGTCTCCACGAATTTTCCGATGATTTAAACAGGATAATATATAGCCTATTTTGATTCTGAAAGACCATCTAATACCATAAGGATCTTTGTCCTGACAGACTGACTGTCTGACTGACTGACTGACTGGCTGGCTGACTGACTGACTGACTGACTGACTGACTGACTGACTGACTGACTGACTGACTGACTGACTGGCTGACTGACTGACTGACTGACTGACTGATAGACAACGCACAGCCTATACCGCTAGTCGTAGAGACTTGAAATTTGGAGGGTATATTTGTCTTAGTACGTTAGGGTGTACTAAGAAAGGATTTTTTAAAATTCACCCCTGAAGGGGATGAAACGGGGGTTCAAAGATTGTATGGAAAAACAATAGTATATATAAGATAAGATAGTCTAGAAGATAAGATAGTCTTTTCTATTCGAAACTTCACACAAGTGCTGCAGTAAAAAATTAAAAAATACATGTTTCAGGTTTTTTGAAATTTCACCCCTTGCAACAGGTTAACAAAGTGTGAAAATCAATATTGTTTCGGATTGCGCTGACATTTGGCATGCAGATTGTTATTACGACGTTAGTTACCTCTGAGAAAGGATTTTCCAAAATTCACCCCTGAAGGGGATGAAACGGGGGCTTAAAGTTTGTATGGAAAAATAAGATTAGATAGTCTTTTCTTTACGAAACTTCACATAAGTGCTTCAGTAAAAATAAAAGTAAATATGTGTTTCTGGTTTTTTTGAAATTCCACCCCTAAAAGGGTGCAATGGGGTAACAAAGTGTGAAAATCAATATTGTTTCGGATTGCGCTGAAATTTGGCATGCAGATAGTTATTGTGACGTTAGTTACCTCTGAGAAAGGATTTTCCAAAATTCACCCCTGAAGGGGATGAAACGGGGGTTCAAAGTTTGTATGGAAAAACAAGATGAGATCTATAGTCTTTTATATTCGAAACTTAACACAAGTACTTAAGTAAGTAAATACGTGTTTTAGGCTTTTTCGAAATTCCACCCCTAAAAGGGTGAAGTGGGGTAACAAAGATCTGAAATCAATATTGTTTCGGATTGCGCTGAAATTTGGCATGCACATAGTTATTTTGACTTAGGTATCTGCTAAGAAAGAATTTTTCAAAATACACTATTTAAGGGGATGAAGCGGGGGTTCAAAGTTTGGATAGTCGTCTTATTCGACATTTTACACAAGTGTTTCTGTAAATAAATAAGTAAATACGAGTTTCAGACTATTTCAAAATTCTACCCTAAGAAGATAAACTGTTTCGGATTGCGCTGAAATTTAAAATGCAGATAGTTATTATGACGTAGGTATCCCCTCAGAAAGGATTTAAAAAAAAATCCCGGATACGGAACGGGGATTCAAAGTTTGTATGGCGGAACAAGATGAGATAAAGTACGTATTGTAGGATTTTTCGAAATGAGGTAGGTAACAAAGTCTGAAAATTTGGGTTTTTCCGGTTTTTTAAATATGAATCCCGAATTGCCTTAGTCACGCGATAACATGAAAATGGGTGAACCGATTTGGCTAATTCTCATTTGATGTGTTTAATGATAGAATCCTTTTTACAAAAGAAAAGTTTTAAGTAAATAAAAGAAGGTTTTAACGCGGGCGAAGCCGCGGGGTACTTCTAGTAATATATAATATGTATAGTTTACGTTTTAAGCGTTTTAGTTTTAGCGCTATCTCTGCTAAAATTAACAGTCATAGCGCATTTCAAAAATAGTGATTAACACCAATCTATGTACATATCAATCTATATTTACTTTTTTGCGACATTGTTAAATTTACAAACGAAGCATTAGCGTGTTTTAAGGATGTACATCGCCATCTAGCGAGTAAGTTTAGTACTAAGTATGTAGGAAAGGTCCGGGACGTCATTACTTCGACCGATACGTTTAGGACCTTGTCATAGATACGTATTGTCTATACAAGATTGTAATAAATGTTCATTATTTTAAGTATAGTATATGTATAAAATAAGTAGGTAAAAGTTATAGTATTGTTTGTCCCGCTCATCACTCCTGACGACCATCTCAGTTCGGGCAATGGGGTGGCCTGAAAATCAGCCCTGCGTACACCTCCGTCCACCCGGAACAGTGCTGAGGCTTTTCTAATGGGGTATTTTACTCTATACGAGAAAAAAATCTAAAATTATATTATTAAGATAGCTTAGGAAAAAAGTAGTCGGTAAACGTTACTTTTAGTTCATAAAATAGCAACAACATTCTAAATTTCAATTCAAAGGTTTCAGTTTTTAGGGTTCCGTACCCAAAGGGTAAAACGGGACCCTATTACTAAGACTCCGCTGTCTGTCTGTCTGTCCGTCTGTCACCAGGCTATAGCTCATTAACCGTGACAGTTAGACAGTTGAAATTTTCACAGATGGAGTATTTCTGTTGCCGCTAGAACAACAAATACTAAAAACAAAATAAAGTTAAAAATTAAAGGTAACACCTAACCTAACCCTATACAAAAAACGTGTTTTTAAACGCCATCTATCTAATTAGTTTCGGCAAAATTACATAGATGGCGCTAATAAACGAGCCCCGTCTTTCTAGATCGCGACCAAACCAAATATTCTTGGTAATATCAATCAATCAAATATATGAGGTTGAAACTCTGTTATGTTTCGTATTGTACGGAACCCTCCCTAAGTGTGCGGTAAGAGACGCGATGCTGACTCGCACTTGGCCAGTTTTATTTTAATCTGTTTCGTAACACAAATCAAATCGAAATCGAAATCAAAAATAATTATTTGCCAGACTAAGGTACAAATAAATAGGTCTTAATATTCTTTTAGCCAACATATTCTACCGTTGCCGGTTTACAAATACTTTGCAAGCAAAATCTTTATAATTTATATTAATTAAAACAATTCCAAAACAAGAGAGCACTGATACATTTGTATTATTATGAACATTATTCATTAGAACACAATTATAACAATGTTAATTGGTTGATGTCAAAAGGATAGAATATATGTCAGAATTCTGATTAATGAAATTTGGATGTCAAAATTATGTCAAAAAAATATTTTATTTTTTTATAGGTTTTTATTAGGTCAGATTAAATAAATAGAGATGTCAAGTTAGTTAGATTAATTAGCAAAATATTTTTTATATTCTCATCCATAAATTCATTTACAGAATAAAAACATTTGTCAATAAGACATTTTAATAGCTTAGTTTTGAATCTGGTATCAGTGAATTCCTTAGATAGATCAGGCAAATTATTATATTTATTTGTTATTAATTTTATAAGTTAGTAATATTGTATTGCCATACAATAAAAATTATTGCCATACAATTTAATTCTTTGGTGAGATACATTTAGTTTAAAGTTCTTACGATTGTTTTTATTTTTATTATAGTTTTCGTTAACATCACGGGTCGTTGAACGCCCGGTCCTTTGGAAGGCATTGACGGAGCCAAAGCCAAGGTCAAGAGGCCCTTTACAAAGATAAACTTAAATGCTATGATTTGAGGATGGAGAGATTAAAAACTATAAAAAGATGTCATTTTTGTCATGGCTATGAATGTGTTCTGCTTGATGTCTGTTTACTGGTCTATGGGATGAGGTACGGCACCCGCCAATTATGCCTCATTACAAAATATTAAGGCGGGTGGTGCCCCCCCCCCCCCCCATAAAGGCGGACCGTTATATTGGCGCCGAGGGGCAACATTGGCGTGGATAGCTGAGGGTGTTGAGAGGTGTGCTGCTTTGTGTGGTTATAGTTTTTATTATTACAAGCTTTATCTCTATCTACTTCACGGCGAATTTGTCCGTCACAAATCTTGCGATTGTTTTTGGAGCGACTTCCAGGGGTTAGATTGAGCTGAAATTTGGCATACATATGTAGTCATTATCAGCCGGTATCAGTCCACTGCTGGACGTAGGCCTCCCCCAAGACAAGCCACTGAGCCCGGTCTTCGGCTCTTTGTTTCCAGTCACTGCCCACCGCTTTGCGAATGTCGTCGCTCCACCTAGTCACAGGGCTTCCTACTCTACGTTTGCCGATTCGCGGTCTCCACTCTAGAACCAGTCTGCCCCAACGGTTATCGGTCCTACGGCAGATATGACCAGCCCACTGCCACTTCAGTTTGCTAATCCGCTGAGCTATGTCGATCACTTTAGTTCTCTGGCGAATTACTTCGTTCCGGATTCGATCCCGCAGAGAAACACCGAGCGTAGCTCTCTCCATAGCTCGCTGAGCGACTTTAAACTGGTGGACTAGTCGAACCGTGAGTGTCCACGTCTCGGCTCCGTATGTCATGACAGGTAGGACGCACTGATTAAAGACTTTTGTCTTTAGGCACTGTGGTATAGGCGACGAGAAGACTCGACGGAGTTTCCCAAATGCTGCCCAGCCCAGCTGAATTCTTCTCTGGATTTCCTTCTCGAAGTTGTGTTTGCCTAGTTGGAGCGTTTGCCCTAGGTAAACATACTGCGTGACAACTTCGAGTGGGATTCCATCTACGGCAATCGGTTCCGGAACAACGTGCTCGTTGTACATGACTTTGGTTTTATCCAAATTCATCCGGAGACCGATGCGACGAGAAGAATCAGCTAGGCCATTCAACATCCTTTGTAGGTCCTGCAGCGTCTCTGCCATAATGACGATGTCATCTGCGAATCGTAAGTGAGAGATGTACTTGCCGTTAATGTTGATGCCACAATCTTTCCAGTCCAGCGTCTTAAACATATCCTCTAAGGCATTAGTGAACAGTTTCGGGGATATGACGTCCCCCTGTCTCACTCCTCGACGCAGGTGAATATGTTTAGTACGCTGGTTCTGTACTTGTACTGATATCGTTGCGGCATTATATAGACATTTCATCACTTCGATATATCGCCAGTCGACTTGGCAACGCTGCAGGGACTCAAGAACTGACCAGGTTTCGATTGAGTCGAAGGCCTTCTCATAGTCCACAAATGCTAAGCACAGGGGCCGATTGTACTCTTCGGTCTTCTGTACAATCTACCGCACCGTGTGGATGTGATCTATGGTGCCGTAACCGCTTCGAAACCCGGCCTGTTCCGGAGGTTGAAACTCGTCGAGTCTTCGCGCAAGACGGTTCGTGATGACCCTTGAAAACAGCTTGTAGACATGGCTCAGAAGCGAAATCGGGCGGTAGTTTTTCAATAGGGTTTTATCTCCTTTTTTGAAAAACAAAACCACCATGCTTCTGTTCCATGCCTGTGGAGTTCTACCAGTGAAGAGAACAGAATTGAAGAGCTGTTGCAGCTGGCTTACAGCTGGAGCTCCTCCAGCTTTTAGAAGCTCCGTTGTGATTCCGTCCTCACCTGGGGCTTTTCCATTTTTGAGCTGTCTAAGGGCCTTCACGATCTCATCTCGGCTGACTTCGGGCAGGTCTTCTGTGAAGTGGCGGATTAAGGTGGCTCTGCAATCCTCAGTATCGGGTTCGGGCCTTGAAGCATGCGATGCGTAGAGCTTGCTGTAGAAGTCTTCAACTTCCGACAGAATCTCCGGCTTGGATGCGACGACGTTCCCCGTTGATGTTGTCAGCTTTGTGAGGTGGCTTCTACCTAGAGGCTGGACGAACACTTTCGACCCCCGATTCTGCTCAATTGATTCTGTAATCAAGAGCGTGTTAGAGGATCGGAGGTCGCGTCGTACCAGCTTCTTAATAGTTTTGTTGCGCACCTGGTTAATTGACAAAGCTGACAATAGGTCTGTTCGTCTCTCTTCCATTAGTTGAAGGTAGTCCACATATGTAGTTCGGATGACAATGCAATGTTATGGTACCATCGAGCTGGTCTGATGATGGAGACGGATGGTGGCCATAGAAACTCATAAACTACACATGGTATACAAGTCGTTTGGGCTCGTTGGATTTGTCTTGACTTACTCTGGTCCTAGGTTCTGTAAAAGCTTGTGTTTAAAAAGGTTTTTATGTCATTGTGAAGTTCAAATAAGGAGTGATTTCGATAAACAAATTGACATATCTTAAATATGTAGAGGCAAGGCAAAGGCAATATGTTTAGTTTCTTGAAAAGAGGTTTACAGCTATATAAATAATCAACAGCACATAAAGATTGAATACATTTTTTTGGGCTTTAAATGCTGCTCTGGAGCATACAGAGTTACCCTATATGATAGGGCCATAACGCAGCAGAGATGACACATAGCCGTGATATGCGCTATGTGCCGCTTGCTTTGTTGCGATATTACGAATACGGTACAAAACAGAAAAATCGGTCAAGTTTAGCGCAAAGTGTTCCTATATGCTGTCTCCAGTAACAGTGTTTGTCAATAATATACCAAGGAATGTTGTGAAATCTACAAATTCTAGAGCATTGTCATTTTGACTTATGAGGAGATAATCCGGGCGACTGTTATACGTTTGAAATTGTATTATTTTGGTCTTGCTAATATTTGCATATAAGTCATTATATTTTAGCCATGTCATTACCGAATTCAACGCGTCATTTATGTCATATTCAAATTAATTAATGTCATTATTACCACCTTCTATTGCAGAGTTGTGTCATCAGCGTACATTACACATGTATGGTTAGTCATGATATTGGGCAGATCATTAATATATCTAAGGAACAGTAATGGGCCTAATATGTTGCCCTATGGGACTCCGCGTGTATTTCTCCTATATTATGATCTACATGCTATTTTATTATTACCTTGGAAAGTTGGTATTTCTACACACTGTTTTCGTCCTGTCGGGTAACTATCAAGCCATTCTAGAGCCTTTCCTGGTTCAGTCATCTGTCAAATTACTGTATGACACCCTCAGACTGTCATAAAAACGGCAGACAGATTCGTGCCGAACACCCGAGAGACTGCAAGTTCAGTAATACTACATTTATGACGCGTCAAGCCACCGAACGTCCGAAAGCGTCCGACCCTGCTGCCGCTTGGTAGCAAACTAAGCGCGGAAGCGTATTACTTATTACTGAACTTGCGTTCACTCGGGTGTTCGGCACGAATCCGTCTGCCTTTTTTATGATAGTTTGAGATGACACCATACAAAAGCTGCCAAAGCTGCTGTCAGATAAGTTTATATGTTTAATTAAATTTGTTTTTTTATATGTTATATGTTTAAGTTATAAGTTTATATGGGCTATCGGGCACCCGTGAAACTGCCCTTAAGTTTTAATTTTTTTTAAACATCATTATAGGCTAGCGTTTGACCACATAGTTACCTATATTTTATTTTTTCATCCTACCTACCTGCTCAAATTTTGTTAACCACTATTGGATTACACGTGGTCGTTAAATTATGTCTTGTTAGGGTTCCGTAGTCCTGACAGGGAACCCTTATAGTTACGTCATGTCCGTCTGTCTGTCTGTCCGAGGTATTGCTAAGAGACTGTTAGTACTAGAAAGCTGTTTGAGAAAAATGTTGTAGGGGTGTGTATATACAGTTACGCCGACCAAGTAGTAAAATAAAATTTTGGAAAATATTTTGAATAGGGCAGCTCCCCTACATGTGAAGTGGGGATGATTTTTTTTTCGTCGTCTACCCCATCTTGAAGGATATCGTTGAATAGGTGTTTTAAATTTACTTTGGGTTGCTAATACTATTATTACGAAATTTTTTAAAGATTCAATTTTTGTTTCAGTAAGGCTCCCCCTCTAAAAGCTAAACTGCTGGCTTGAAAAATCTAGGAAAATTTTATCTTATAGGCTAGCGTTTGACCACTATCTCACCTGTTGGTAAGTGATGATGCGTTCGAAAATGGTAAGCATGTAAGACCTAGAATGGGAACTGGCTCTCAAGCATAGCTGCCGATAGATAAATTTAGTAGTTTGGCAGTATTAGTCGTTGACCTTGAGTGTTGAATATTGTTATTATATCCATTAACTCCTTATACCTTAAAAGTACGGCCAAACCGCGGCGTCTTGCGATCTGCGGGCGCGATCACAGTACTTTTCAATTGTTTTCTGATCGCGTTTGGTGTGAACCAGTCGGTACAAATACTACTGCGCTATCTGATCGCCGCCTAGATCGCGCACGCAGGACGCTTCGGTTTGTCCGTACCTTTACCATTAATTATATTCAGAATAAGGATCAACAGAATCGTTCTTTTTTCAAAGTCAAAGTCAAAGCATTTATTCAGTATATGGGCAAATTAAAAATTAGCACTTACACACGTCAAATAACATTAAATAGATCATATTCAACAAAAAATATAGATATAACAGAAACATAACGCTTTGAATTTACAAAAAAAAAAAACAAAGGTATTGAGCCATTCAGCTTTCATCTAGACGTCGAACGTCACACTTAAAACACATGTTTAATTCCCCTTATTAATGTAGGGTTGCCAACCGTACCATTACGTGCACCCGCAACCCAGTGCATGTTTCAGTACTTCAGACAATTTTTATCCAAAAAATTGTGAAATAATGAAACATAATAGATAAATAAAACGCAGACTAATTGCAGTACAAATCATGTTCCGAATGGAACTGATTGTCCGACTATCAGCCGCATAATACCGTCGTAACAGGCAACCCTAGATCTGCAAACAAGTTCTATATTGTGATAACGGACTACTACGGAACCCTACACAGCGCGTGGCCCGACGCGCACTTGGTCGGTCTTATTCAATTCAAAACTTATATACCTGGCCTAAAACTTACATAATATAACACATAGCTCCCGCTCCCGCTCTCTGTACGCTTAAATCTTTAAAACTGGGCAACGGTTTCTAATGAAGTTTTCAGCAATACAAATACAAATACAATACAAATACAAATATCTTTATTGACATAATTTATGGTAAGTACAAGTGTATCGTTGAATCTATAGACTCCCGAACTAGTAACACAGTGTTTCAGGAGCCAATGGCTTCTCCCATAGTTTAATATTCCAGTTAAATTATGTTCTTTTAGATATTTACTAAACAAATACGTCCAAATATATCCTGTGACCAGGTGGAGCGACGACATACACAAAGTGGTGGGCAGTGACTGGAAGAGAAGAGCCGAAGATCGGGCTCAGTGGCGCATCTTGGGAGAGGCCTACGTCCAGCAGTGGACTGACACTGGCGGATGACGATGATGAAACAAATATTATAAAAATTCTAATAAAAAAATATCTATCATTAGTTAATTACTGTGTTTCTGTGTGTATGTATATGGTTGTGTGCAGGGAGTGTTAGAATGAGTGTGTAACTGTGTGTGTGTGTTTTATGTGTTAATGTTGTTGAGTAGATTTGTTAAGTGTTAGGGTGTGTAATCAATTGATAAAATTAAATAAAACTGGCCAAGTGCGAGTCAGCATCGCGTCACTTATCGCACACTTAGGGAGGGTTCCGTACAATACGAAACATAACAGAGTTTCAACCTCATATATTTGATTAATTGATATTACCAAGAATATTTGGTTTGGTCGCGATCTAGAAAGACGGGGCTCGTTTACTAGCGCCATCTATGTCATTTTGCCGAAACTAATTAGATAGATGGCGTTTAAAAACACGGTCTTTGTATGGGGACCCCCTTTAATTTTTAACTTTATTTTGTTTTTAGTATTTGTTGTTCTAGCGGCAACAGAAATACACCATCTGTGAAAATTTCAACTGTCTTACTATCACGGTTAATGAGCTATAATATAGCCTGGTGACAGACGGACAGACAGACAGACAGACAGACAGACAGACAGACAGACAGACAGACAGACAGACGGACAGCGGAGTCTTAGTAATAGGGTCCCGTTTTACCCTTTTGGGTACGGTTCAGTATCAGAAGCAAGTTTGAGACATTTGAGACATCTCTGGAGATACGTATGAAAATTTGTTAAAATTTTAATAAGGCTACCTTGATGAACCCTACCTCTGGAAAAAAAAGAGTGTGTGTACTTATGTACACGCGTTAGATGTTATACTTCTGTGGCGTATGGAAAAAAAATAACTAAAATGCAGTAGTGATTAGGCGCGTCCACACAGAGCGAGAAGCCTCGCGAGGCGTTTGCTGCGCGAGGAAACTAACTCCGAACGAGCGCGGCAGCCTCGGAATCATCGCGAGGCTGCCGCGCGCGGCAAGCTCGAGCCATTTTGTTCGTTCGTTCCGTTGGCAAATAAGACATCATGGCATAATTCGTATTATGCTCGAGCGAGGCACGAAACAAAATACGCGAGTGTCCAGAGTGCGCGCGGCAACCGACTGAGGCGCCTTTGAGCAATACCAAAAGCCGACACTCGATGGCGCGGGCGCTCGGTCGCTCGGCCGCGGCAGCGCGCGCGCTTGCCTCGGCCGAGGCACGTCCACGCTAACCGGGCTGCTTCGCGCGGCAAATGCCTCGCGAGGCTGCTCGCTCTGTGTGGACGCGCCTATTAACGATAAATATTAAAATTAATCAAAAAGATTTTATTTAAATAAAAAAGGTTTTATTAACGTAAAAATATGACGTTAAATATGACATATACAACTTGAACATAGTCATGCCACCTAGAACTAACTTCACGTGTAGAATTTAGGTGTCGGTGTGCGCGCGCATCGTACCACCTAGAACTAACTTCACGATGTTAAATTTAGGTGTCGGTGTGCGCGCGCATAGTAAAAATTCACTCTCATCATTTTTCTCTATCGCGCCAAAAGAAGTATAACTTCAAAAATAACCATTCTAATCGTATTCCAATTGGCGTAGTATTCGGGTAACAAACATGCGATATAATAATAAACATAGTTTAAAAACTAAAACAACCGACTTCAATGCCCCGCGAGTCAATTTCAGTAGCAAGTTTGAGATATTTATCGTCATGTATCTGGAGATACTTATCAGATCTCTCGATGAAATTACAATGGGACCACTTCGGGAACGTACCCTATCGACAACAAAAAGAATCATTCGAATCGGTTCAGGATTGACGGAGTAATCGCGTAATATACACAAAAAAAACATACAGACGAATTGAGAACCTCCTTTGTTTTTGGAAGTTGGTTGTAAACAATAAGATCGTTTAAAAATGTATGATCGTATAAAACGAAAACACCGACTTTACATGCCGCGATAGTCAAAGTACTAGCTAGTTATAATCATGTCATCTAAGTATACAAATTTGCTTTTTATTATTATTTATTTATAATTAACAAAGTAATTTACAGGTTTTCTAACGCAAAGTACCAGTAAACCTTATGCAGGTTTGTCTAGGCACTAGGTCCTCTACATAAATAGTATGTTCAAGCGATACATTAACAATTATTATGTTGTCGTACTATTTTACTAAACTTATAATGTTAGGAACGAGTGTTAGACTATTATTAGGTTCTAGATTTATTTTTTAACCGACTTCAAAAAAAGGCGTAGGTTTCTCAATTCGACCGTATTTTTTTTTTTTTTTTTTTTTAATGTTTGTTCGCGGATAACTTCGTCGTTTATGAACCGATTTCGATTATTCTTTTTTTGTTCGAAAGGAGATATCCCAAGTGTGGTACCATGGTAATTTTATCGAGGTATAATAAGTATCTCCAGAGATATTGAGATAAACATCTCAAAATTGGTACTGAAAATGAATAGCGCGGCATTGAAGTCGGTGGTTTTGTAGTTTTTAAACGATATTATATAAAGTGACATCAACAAAGCTATTAGTAAATAATATAAAATAAAAGCTAATAGAACAAATGTTATGAATTATGATATATGACAAAGTAACTGCAATAAGTAGGTAGTTAAATTAAAACATGTCGCCCGGAACCGTCTTCGATGAGTAATCGAGTGCAAAAAACCGGACTCGCTTATATTGTTTATCTCCATATCTTCGGCGATAATTTTCATAGCTTGATACAATTTAAATGGTACAATCTCTCATACAAAAAAATAATTTTCCAAATTGGTTGAAATTTGACAGAGTTCTGAGGTAACAAACATAAAAAAAAATCGAATTGAGAAACCCTCCTCCTTTTTGGAAGTTGGTTAAAAAAACATGGTCTAGGATCGAAAAGTTCCAGTAATAATGAAACTGCATAAGATTTAGTTCGACCGTCACCACTGGGGGTCGAACCCAGCTCAGCGGGGTTCCACAAAGCCAATGGTAGAGAAAAATCACACATGGAAATAGAATTTCTTCTAACTGAGAATCTAATTAGTAAAGTTACTTTATTTGTTTTTATGTTACATATCATCAAGGATTTTTATACAGGCGGTAGGAGCATATTATATTGATGTTCCGCCTGATTTGCTACCAGAAAGTAGCTAACCACCATCAAGGTGAAAATATTCTGTCAAAACCTTACGGTGTTCCGGCAGTACACAGCTCTTGAGAGAATATTCTAAGCCTAGCGTGTTTACCATCTTCAACCACATCATAGCTTACCACCAGGTGAGACAGTGGTCAAACTATAGCCTAATTTATAAGATATAAATAAACTAAAAAAAATACGTCAAATTACGCGCTAGTCATTTTCAGTACTAAGCTTGAGATGTTTATCTCCATATCTCTGGAGATACTCATCAAATCTCGATAAAATGGCAATGGACCAAACTTGAAGCAAACCGGCCAAATACGAGTTGGACTCGCGCACCAAGGCTTCCGTACAAATTTGTCAAACTAGGTTAAAGGACACACTTAGGGTCAATTTATACTACAGCAGAGTCCAAGCGCATCGAAGCGTCAAATTCTTTACAACTCAACTTACAACCAATCAGCGTTGGTCACGCGCAGACGCGCGAATTCGGAAGAATGCGCGCGTCTTTTTAAAATCTCAGAAGTAATGTGTGCGTTACGCTGTGGAATTAAGGTAGAATTTGTTATGTTCAGTTTTGGATCGACGCTTCGTTGCGCTTCGACTCTGCTCTAGTATAAATTGACCCTTAACTTTGTAGTTCGATACATAGAAAATGTATAACACCACAGATAATAAGTTTGTTATAGTAAATTCAACTATAGGTATAGTGCCACAAGTATAACTTGGCGGTGGTGGTTTATGGAACTAATTCCGAGAGATTAATTAATTATATTATTAATTGAGACATTACCGCGACATTATTGTTGATAAATCTGCTACATTATAATATCGTTTAAAAACTAAAAAAGAACCGACTTCAATGTTCATTTTCAGTACGAATTTTGAGATGTTTATCTCAATATCTCTGGAGATACTTATCAGACCTCGATAAAATTACCATGGTACCACACTTGGGATATCTCCTTTCAAACAAAAAAAGAAAAATCAAAATCAGTGCATAAATGACGAAGTTATCCCCGAACATAATAAAATATATATATATATACGGTCGAATTGAGAAACCTCCTCCTTTTTTTGAAGTCGGTTAAAAATAGTTCAATAATGCCAAAAGTAATTAAAAGTGGTTTAAGAGAAACTGTTATCAAAGTACAAAGTAAAAGCACAGTGGCGCACAGGCACGCCAAGTTAAACTTGCCGGACTGTACTCTATAGGTTTTGATTGCCTTATCAAATCGCAAAATATGCAAAAATATGCGACACAAACGGTAATGTGATTGCGTTGACTTACAAGTTTAATATTTTGAGATGAGACAGCCATGAGAGACCGTAGACCCGAGTATTGGATATAAGTTTCATGTTAATTCTAAGCATTCCTGTGAAAAATGGGTCTTGAAAGACAGACAGACAGACAGACGGACAACCTTTAAGGGTTCCTTTATAACCGACTTCACAAAGGAGGAGGTTCTCAATACGTCGGAATCTTTTTTTTTTAAATTATTTTTTATGTATGTTCACCGATTACTTGAAGATGCCTGAACCATCTTTTTTTTTTTGAAAAAATCTTTTTTTGTTACAGAGGGCACCCTTACCAGGTGGTTTCATTTAAATTTTAACGAAATCAGTCAAGCCGTTTTTAATATGTCAACAGGCTACTTTGACTAGCGCGACGTTTGAAGTCGGGGTCTTCTTTTAGTTTTTTAAACGATCTGAAATTATTTCCTTTTGAGGTACGGAACCCTAAAAAGTATTTTCAAATCCTTAAAGGCGTAAGTTTGTGAGTGTATCAGTAACTCAGTAAGTTTGTGAGTGTATCAGTAACTCAGTATGCTTGTTTCTTCAATCACGCTAAAACTACCCAACTGAAAGACACCTGTCAAACAATAATATCGTTTAAAAACTAAACAAGAACCGACTTCAATGCCGCGCTATTCATTTTCAGTACCAATTTTGAGATGTTTATCTCAATATCCCTGGAGATACTTATCAGACCTCGATAAAATTACCATGGTACCACACTTGGAATATCTCCTTTCGAATATTAAAATATATATATATATACGGTCGAATTGAGAAACCAGAGAGATTTGAAGTCGGTTAAAAAAAAAAAAAATCTGTTCGTCCGCTTGTGCGCTACGATGCCACAGACACACATACACAGATACACACGTCAAACGTATAGCACCCCTTTCTTTTTGCTGCGGGGTTAAAAAATAATATAAATTAAAGCGGCTATAGCCCAGTTGAACTAAAATCTCTGGAAAGTACCACAGTCTTCATTTACAAATTGAAAAAAAAATTATTAGATGGGTGCTTTTATTCGGTTGATGATTTCCTTGATTTTAAATTAACTAAACATTTTTAAAGTGCTATTTTTTTTTATTAGTTTCACCTGTATATTTGTAACCGACTTCTTTGGGCGCGATTTTGACCCACTTTAAACGGCCAGATTTCGTTCAAACTTTGTAGATTTATCGAGGACCGATGACAATACACTAATTTCATAAAAAATTATTCCATTTTTCAACTAAAAAGTAGAAAATAAATAATAGTTTAAAAAAATTTAAAAACACGCTTTTTATAGAAAACCGAAATAAAAAATTGAAAATATATGTTAATAAATTTAAATTAAGAATAGTGTTAAAAATTTCAATAAATATAAATTAATAATAGTGTGAATAAAAAAAATAATTAAAAAAAAACGTGGGGTGCTTTTAAGATATTATCAAAATGATAATCACTCTACTCATATCTGTCAATAAAATATTTATAACTATTGAAACCATGCACCTCACGCTTTTTAGGGTTCGAACCCAAAGGGTACCAACGGAACCCTATTACTGAGACTCCGCTGTCCGTCTGTCTGTCTGTCTGTCTGTCTGTCTGTCTGTCTGTCTGTCTGTCTGTCTGTCTATCTGTCTGTCCGTCTGTCACCAGGCTGTATCTCATGAACCGTGATAGTTAGACGGTTGAAATTTTCACAGACGATGTATTTCTGTTGCCGCTATAACAACAAATACTAAGAACAGAACAAAGTTAAAAATTAAAGAAAAGTTTAAAAAAAATTTTTTTACGATAGCGCAGCGCCACCTATCTAGTTGCTAAGATGGCGCTATCGTCTTTACCTTAATCTAAATCTCGGAAGCGGCTCCAACGATTAAATAAAATTTATTATACCTACAGGGGATTTCGGGGGCGATAACTCGATCTAGCTAGGAGTCATTTTCAGAAAATGTTGTTTTATTCGTGTTTTCAATAATCAACTTTATTGATAATCAACTTAAAATATGACTCTTCCCGACATCTATTGGCGAGTAGAAGTACTGTATCAGTAAAGCAGTTAGTTGCTCTCAATAAAAAAAAAAAGTATTATTATTCGTCAATAGATGTCGGGAAGAGTCATATTTGTCTGTTTAAGTGGCAAAAAATACCGAGCAAAGCTCGGTCAACCAGATATTTAATAATATTTATTACTACAATTACTATTACTACTACTACTATATAATACTATTCTACCTTTGTGTTAACGTTTACTTAGTTGGTGTTAGAAGTTCGTTAGAAATTCGATAGATGGCGTTCGGAACCCACCGTGTGCGGGACAAAGTCTGACTCGCACTTGGCCAGTTTTATTTTTATATATATTTTTTTATTCACACTAGTGTTAATTTATATTTATTGAAATTTTTAACGCTATTCTTAATTCAAATTTATTTTTTAGTTCGGTTTTCCATAAATTGCGTGTTTTTTAGTTTTTTTTTTAACTATTATTTATTTCTTATTATTTGCTATTTGTGACATTTATGCTTTTATTTGTTACTTTGTTTTCGGATGATTTATTATTTTTGACATAAATATGTAATTTTAATGACATTTTATCGATTTAATTTATTTTATTTTATTTTCATTATTTTTTTTGGTTTTGTTTGTTATTAATAATTTTAATTGTGATGTTTTTTTAGCCATATTATGCATTTTGTATTTATTTCACACACAATGTTATATTGTTTACTGAATAAAATTGAATTGAATTGAATGGCTAAGGCATATAAAAATGTATCGTTATATCGAAATGTATGTAATTTTATTTAATATGCTAAATTGATTTAAATGTTTCTATATGTATATGTATTCTAATAATAAAATTAGATTAAATAAATAAATATATAAATAATAATTATCAGTAAATATGAATAAAAAATGAATAAAAATAAATATATATAAATAAGTAAATAAAATAAATTTGAGCAATAAATAATAAATATAAAATTAAATAATAATCCAATAAATCTGTAGCAACGTAGCATGGTGCTACGATATGTCTACAGATCGTAGCCTACGTACGTAGAGCGTAGCAAAGCTACGCGTTGCAATATTGAAATGAAAATTATATATATAATTAAGATAGTTTAAAAACTAAAACAACCGACTTCCATGTCTCGCGAGTCAATTTCAGTAGCAAGTTAGAGACGTTTATCGTCATATCTCTGAAGATACTAATCAGATCTCGATGAAATTACAATAAGACCACCTCGAAAATGTATACCACCGATTAAAAAATGAATTATTCGAATCGGTTCACAGTTGACGGAGTAATCGCGTAACATACATACAAAAAAAAGACGAGTTGAGAACCTCCTTCTTTTTGGAAGTCAGTAGAAAAATCATAAATGCATATTCTTGCTTTCTTCTGTTTTGAAGTCGGTTAAAAATCGTGTTAGTTCGATGGTTATAGTTATAGTTTGATGGTTATAATATCAAGCCGTGAGCGAACGACTTACACATCAGTTACAACAACATTTGTGTTCATTATATCTGTAATGGATATGGTAGGAGTACTATTATGTATTCTGTGATGGTAGGTACCTTTAATTAGGAATGTGTAACGTAGTGTAATGTAACGTTTACTTCTATAAACATGTTTACATGGTTAGAAACTTTGGTGGGAATACCTTTAGTTAATTTATTTGTAAGTTTATGTAATTTTACAGCGATGTTGTTATTATTTTTTAAAAGCTTACTAGCAACGTAGGTTGCACATTATTAGTAGTCTTAAAACTAAGCTAAATATGCTTGTGTCTGGAGTGGGTTCATATCAATTAGTGCAATAATGGGGATCGAACTCACGACCTCTCGAACGATAGGCCGACGCCTTAGCCATTGGGCTTTTGGCGCTTGATTGGTTAAATAGCGAAATGACAAAATTCTGGTAGACCAGAATTTTGTATGCCGCTGTATCTGTAATAGGTAGACGTCATCGCTTACCATCAGGCGAGCGTCGAGCTTGTCTTGTTACCTTATATCATAAAAAAAAAACTCTGAATGTCCTACTTAAAAAAAGAAAAACTGTAAAAAGGTAGAATACAAAACGACAATACAACTCCCCAAATTCAATTCCACCAACATAATAACAATTAAACATTAAGTTGTATTATTTAACTTGACAATTAGATTGTGAAAGTTGGTAACAAGTCTAAGTTTTTCGGCCTCAAGTTACAAGTAAATGGGCGACCCAATTAGGAGCAGTATAAATAAAGGAACTCATGAGAGACAAAACTTTAAAAGACCCTTTGGCGTAATGGATAGGCTTGACTTCTAAGCGGAAGTCCCCGGTTCCAATCCTAGCAAGAGTATTCATCCACAGGTGATACATAAAATCACGCCTTTTTCTCGTTGGTGTAGGCAGAGACTACTACTTTCCACATGCTACGATCCTGACATACCTCCTTCGCTTCTTCCACTTTCATGAGCGTCTTCATACATGCTCGCCGGTTATAGGTACTTTTAACTTGGCCTTTCTTTAAAACGTCTCTGATCTGGTCGAGATACGTTCACCTAGGTCAGCCTCTACCGGCTGGCCCATTCACACTCGTCTCATAAATCTGTTTCGTCAATATTTCTTCATCCATCCTCTCTAGATGTCCAAACCATCTCAGCATCCCTTTTTTATCTTTGTCACTATACATGCGGTAGAAGCATATTATATCGATGTTCCGCTCACAGACCAAGGATTTTATCCTAGAGAATTCTAGTTGTGTGGTTCCGCCTGGCTTGCTACCAAAAAGTAGCTTACCATCATCAAGGAGAAAGCCTGCCGCCATAACCTTGCGGTGTTCCGGCAGCACACAGCCCTTGAGAGTCAGAGTATACTAGCAAGGCCTCCCATCTTCAACCACATCACAGGCGAGATACCTAGAAACACATACATACATACATACACACATACATACACACATACATACTAATCACATGTTACATAAATGCTTGTAACAATAAAATACAGTTAACCATTTAGTGGAACCACTTCTAGCCACGCCCACTTCATGATATATCTATGATATTACATCTTGTAATAAACAATAAGTAAAGTAATACAGAATTGTAGTAATAAATTGTATTGCTACATGGAATTATTTGGGTAATACATCGCGTTGGCGGGGAGGTGTGGCAAACAAATAAACGTGACTTCTTTGGAAAACAATTTCGGATAGTTGCACTATTACAAAGTTTACACCAAGTATCTTCAAGGCAAGCGAAGGGCATAGTCCACCACAACATCAGGTAACATCAGGCGAGATAGGGGTAAAATATTCGATTATAATGAATAAAAATAATACTTAAAACCACCCCCGACTGATCTGTTTTAAATTTGTTCGTTAAGACCATTCCAATGAGTCCAAACTCGACATCTCTGCTGTAAGTTGGTGAGTTGAGTATTCTGCAGATTCCAGGAGATGTCCCAGGTCGATGCTACCGTCTTCTTACAATATCATTTAAGAAAGAGGATACTGAATTTCGAATTGATCATAGTGTTGCTCCTTCTTTTGAAGTCGGTTAAAAATCAGTTCAGCCGTTGCAAGACTTTTTAACTGACTTCAAAAAAAGGAGGAGGTTTCTCATTTCGACTATATATGTTTTTTTTTATTTCTTTAAGTATGTTCGCGGATAACTTCGTCGTTTATGAACCGATTTTGATTATTCTTTTTTTGTTGGAAAGGAGATCTCCCAAGTGTAGTACCATGGTAATTTTATCGAGTTATGATAAGTATCTCCAGAGATATTAAGATAAACACCTCAAAATTGGTACTGAAAATGAATAGCGCGGCATTGAAGTCGGTTCTTTTTTTAGTTTTTAAACGATATTATTATGAATCATATCAAAATCGATTCATCCGTTTAAGCGCTAAGATGGCAGAGACAGACTCACACACAGATATACACATCAAACTTATAACACCCCTTCTTTTGCGTCGAATGTTAAAAATCCACCATGATGCGTCCGTCAAAATCTATTTTTTTCTTCCATTTATGGCACAAAAATCCTAAAATATCGTAAATCTTTACATAGTATAAAACAAGGACCTCCCTCTGTACGCTTCGATCTTTTAAACTACGCAGCGGATTTTAATACAGTTTTCATCAATAGATACAGTGATTCAAGAGAAAGGTTTATAGCTAACGTTAAACCTGGACAAAGCCGCGGGATGCAGCTAGTATCGTATAGCACGAGCGCAGAATGAAAATGATGTTTTTTCTATGAACGAGATAGGTAGCTCATTTACTTCTGCAAACACCGAGCGCTTGCAAGAATGGAAAGTATACAATCTTTTTGAATTATTATTCGAAGAGCTCAAGATTTTTAACCGACTAAGAAAAATAGTGATACATTTTATATCAACACTAGCTGTGCCCAGCGGTTTTACCCGCGTAGACATCGTTCCCGCGGGAATGTCGGGATAAAAAGTATCCTGTGTATTATTTCAGGGTCTAGGCTATCTACGTACCAAATTTCAGCTCAATCGGTTCTGTAGTTTTAGCGTGATGAAGTAATAAACACAACAATTAATTGAGTAATATTGCTGTGCCCTTCCAGGGTCTATAAAAAACTGTACATGTTATTAAACGACTTCAAAAATAGGAGGAGGATTCTCAATTCGACCGTATATATATATATATGGCAATAGCCCAATGGATAGGGTGTCGGACTGGCAATCGAGAGGTCGTGAGTTCGAATCCCACCCCACCCATTGCACTATTGACGTGAACCCACTCCAGACACAAGCATGTTTAGCTTAGTTGAAGGGGTTAACAAGAATACTAGTAATGTGCAACCCACCCACATAGCGAGTAATCTTTTAAAAAAAAAAAAAAATATATATATATATGTTTATGTTTCTTCGCGGATAATTTCGTCATTTATGAACCGATTTTGATTATTCTTTTTTTTGTTAGAAAGGAGATATCCCAAGTGTAGTACCATGGTAATTTTATTGAGGTCTGATAGATATGGAGATTTGAGAAAAATATATAAACACCTCAAAATTGGTACTTCCAGGTTGTCCCATTTAAATTTTAACGAAATCGGTCGAGCCGTTTTTAATATATCAACATTTGTATTACGATGCATTTACATATTTCGATGACTTACTACTTGGCTGGCACTTTACTTACTGGCACAGTTTATGTAATAGTTCCTGGGTCTACTGGATACTTTGACTAGCGCGATAAAGACGATTCTTTTAGTTTTTTAAACGACCTTTAATTATTTTTGGGTAACTTTAGTAATTGCAATTAGTCCCACTTCACAGTGTTTTGTTGGGCTGATATTTTGCACACGAAATTCAGTATCCTTTTACTTCAATGATATTCTAAGAATGTTGACCTGATGCTTAACATCATCTGTAGAATACTTAACTCCTCACCAACTTACAGCAGAGATGTCGACTTTGTGCTCATTGGAATGCTCTCAATGAACAGATTATACATAGATCAGTCGGGGTGGTTCTAAATTTTGTCATTTTGTGGTATTCAGTTATATAATAATATTATATATAATAATATACAATAATATTCAATTCGCCATTCAACGGGGAAATACAGCCAGCATTTTGGGAACTTTACCTACTGGTAGTGGTTTGGTAGACTACATTTTAGTTTTTATGGTTTTTTATTAGGTATTTATTTATAGTTAGATAGTTTTAAAAATAAAATAATGTATATAAAGCAATTGATAGATTAAATATTAAAGTATATTTTTGTAGTTATATATATATATATATATATATTACTTTTTTAAACTATATTATTTTATTAACTGACAATGTGATAGTACCACTTTAAGGATACTACCAGAAATCCTTTTAAAAAAAACTAATCCAATCAAACACAATTAGGATAGTTTAGAAACTGATAAAACCGACTTCACACGCGCGAGTTAGTTTTAGTAGCAAGTTTAAAACGTTTATTGTCATATCTCTGCGATACTTATCAAATTTTGATAAATCGGTTCACAATTGGCGGAGTAATTGCTTAAAAAACATACGAAAACAAAACAAACGAATTGAAAACCTCCTTTTATTTGGAAGTCGGTTAAATATAACTTAAAATAAACTATCAATAGCTATCAATAGATACAAACTTCTCGAAGTAAGCCAATACGGAAAATGTACGCAAAGAAATTGAATTCTCTCCTGGTCAATATACGTAGTCAGATGAGACGAGCTGCTTCTCCGTAAAAAAGTTATCTATATACATATAATATCGTTTAAAAACTAAAAAAGAACCGACTTCAATGCCGCGCTATTCATTTTCAGTACCAATTTTGAGATGTTTATCTCAATATCTCTGGAGATACTTATCAGACCTCGATAAATGGTACTACACTTGAGATATCTCCTTTCCAACAAAAAATAATAATGAAAATAGGTTCATAAACGACGAAGTTATCCGCGAACAAACATAAAAAATATATATATATGGTCGAATTGAGAAACCTCCTCCTTTTTTGAAGTCGGTTAAAAACACAATAAACTGGCCAAGTGCGAGTTGGACTCGCACACGTAGAGGCACACGATTCATCAAAATTTGCCGGAAAAATAAGTTTCTTGTATGGGGACCCCCTTTAATTTTAGTTTTTATAATTTCTTGTTATAGCAATCTTTGTAATACACACTATGAGCAAATTTCAAGTCTCTATCTATAACGGTTTTTAAGAACGAGCAGAAAACGTTTGAAATAACACGTTTCTTGTATGGGGACCCCCTTCTATTTTTAACATTATTTTTTTAGTATTTATTGTTATAGCGGCCATAGTAATACATATTTTGTGAAGATTTCAAGTCTCTATCTGTTTTGGTTCAGAATTTCAAGCAAAAAACGCAGAAGAAACACTTTTTTGTATAGTTATTACTCCTTTAATATTTAATTTTATTTTGTTTTTAGTATTTGTTGTTAAATGCATCATAGATACATACATACATATATCATAGTTATATACATACTTCGTGAAGATTTCAATTATGTACCTATTACGGTTGAGGAGATCATACAGCCAGTAAAGTGCGGACAGACAGACAGACAGGCGGACTGACAGCGAAGACTCCGTGTGTAGGGTTTCTTTGGTACCCTTTGGGTAAAGAAGCCTAAAAATGTTTCTAGTCCGTTATAGACCTAGAAACTATACAACCGCTGTATACAACCGATGCCCCAAACCGGTATCATTGGAAAGGAAAGCTTACAGTATACCTGAAGAATGGCAAACAAAAATTGTATAATTAAAGATCGTTTAAAAAACTAAAAGAACCGACTTCAAACATCGAGCTAGTCAAAGTAGCCAGTAGACGTAGTAACATAATCTGTGCCAGTAGTTAGTAGTAACTTGTAGGTCGTCGAGATAATTATATGCGTCGTAATACAGATTTTGATGTATTAAAAACGGCTCGGACGAGTTCGTTAAAATTTTTCAAAGGGTACCCTTTGAAACAAAAAAAGAATTTTCCAAATCGGTTCAGGCATCTTCGAGTAAACGGTGAACATAAACAATATAAAAAAAAAAGGTTCCGACGAATTGAGAACCTCCTCCTTTTCTGTGAAGTCGGTTACAAATTTACATAAACAAGCGAAGATTACTCTAATCAATTTAAATTAATTGATATTAATTAATTACATTGAAGTGTAATTAATTGGAAAATTTTAACTAGGTAAACTTTTTTAAAGACTTTTCAGAGTTTGGTTAACAAGACGCTCCCAACAAAACCTCATTTGTAAAATTATGAGAAGTAGTTTAGAAGTTATGAGGGAGCAGATGAACATACAAACTACATACACACATACCGGTCAAAAACATAACCCTCCCTTTTGCTTCGCCGTAGTCGGGTAAAAACAACTTTAATGGTACGTCACGACGATCGACGATACGATCACTTTGTTTAGGGTTCCATCACAGGTTTCTTATATTACTTGTAGCTTTCTCATTTAAATGTATACCTACATTCGGATTCTGAAGCGTCAAGATACAAAATAACCGGCCAAGTGCGTGTTGGGCCACGCGCAGTGTAGGGTTCCGTAGTAGCCTGTTATTCAATGCAAGTCTTTACCCGTTATCAACAAGCTACTAGTTCTCCGTATTTGTCACTTTAAAGGATTTATTCTAAGGATTTTGTATTTGGTACAAAATTATCCAACACCCAAGTTTAACGACTATTACTGCTAAACTAATAAAGTTATCTTAACCGCTATAATTTTTCTTTAAAGTTAATAAAATGCGCTATTATCACGAATTTTTCCAGATTTTTCAAGCCAGCAGTTTAGCTTTTAGAGGGAGGGGACGCCCTACTGGAACAAAAATTTGCACTTTTAAGTTTAATATTTCGTAAATGGAGCATTCAATCGAAAAATATTATTAGCAACCCTTAAATCATTTCAAAAGACCTATTCAACGATAACCCACACGATGGGGTAGACGATGAAAAAAAAATCATCCCCACTACTCATATAGGGGAGCTACCCTAAAAATAAATATTTTTCAAAATTTTATTTCAGCACTTTGTCGGCGTAATTTATAAACATACCCTTACAAAATTACAGCTTTCTAGTATTAACGGTCTCTTAGTAAAACCTCGGACAGACAGACAGACAGACAGACGGACGGACATGACGAAACTATAAGGGTTCCTTGTCAGGACTACGGAACCCTAAAAAACATACAGGCGAATTGACAACCTCCTCTTATTTGGAATCGGTTGAAAACTACATTTTACGTGTAATTTATGCTCTATCTCGCTTCCTTTACGAGATATAGCGGTTTTTATGTTTTTAGGGTTCCGTAGCCGAATGGCAAAACACGGAACCCTTAAAGATTCGTCATGAATGTCTGTCTGTCAATCTGTCCGTCGGTATGTCACAGCCACTTTATTACGAAAATATTAAAACTAAACCCCCTTTCTTTGAAAGTAAGTGTGTGTCTTTTAAATGAAAGGCGTGAAAAATATTAAAAAAATATATGCTATAGATCTCAATAAATACTTTCAACGAAAACTGGTTTGATCGAGATATAGTCAGTAGTTTTTGAGATATAGCAACCGCAAATATAATTTGATTTTCATGCAAACACTATGAAAACAAAGTTAATTTTTTGATGGCGAAAAATTATAGTTATTAAATACACTACTGTGTTATGGAATCCTACGAGTGCGAGTCCGACTTGCACTTGGCCAGTTTATTTTGAGGATAGGTTGCACGGTAATAAATGTATTTAGAATTCTCATCGAGTTGAGAGCTACCCTCAAGGTCAAAGCCGGATAGTCGAAATTTCAGTTGCATGATTCCACGCGGAACGACAACAGACAAGTTTTAAGTTCGTTTACAACACGAAAAAACCGACCCTAATGCCGCGCTAGTAAATTTTAACCGACTTCACAAATGAGGAGGAGGTTCTCAATTAGCTTTTATTAGCTTCGAGCTCTTAAAATTAATGAAAATTATTTTTTGTTTGAGAGAGCATGTTTCCTGTTTGTTCTCTGCGATATGACGAAATTAAGTTTTTGTTACGAATTTGACATACAATGTCGAATTCGTAATTAATAGAAAGTGTGTAACAACACTTCAAGAAACATAATATGTTAATAAATGACTACCAATCACATGTTACACAGTATGTTTGTGTTCTTTTCACGGGTAATTAAAGGTACTGACACACCGCGGCGTCCTGCGTGCGCGATCTAGGCGGTGATCAGATAGCGCAGTAGTATTTGTATCGACTGGTTCACACCAAACGCGATCAAAAAACAATTGAAATGTACTGAGATCGCGCCCGCAGGTCGCAGGACGCCGCGGTGTGGCCGTACCTTAACTGAATAGTTTTGACGGAAACGTTGCACAAGAATTAAGCCACATGGTGGCATATAATATACGGTATTTTTAATGCGGGCGAAACCGTGAGTAAAACCTAGTTTAAACAAAATAAAGAAAGAAGTAGCACTACATATTATTAAATTAAGTCCTCCGCCGAGCCTGTCTGTCTGTGCGTCTGTTTGCGATAAACTCAAAAACTACTGATTGGATTTTCATGCGGTTTTCATTAATAGATAGAATGATTCATGAGGAAGGTTTAAGTGTATAATTCGATAAAGTTTTGTGTAAATTGGTTGAAATATGATGATGATTGTTGACGATTAAGAAATATACACATGGAATTGTTGATTAGAGATGAGAACATATTATAATTATCAATAGTATTGTAACGAATCGTAAATACCATTTGCACGCCCGAAACGGTATTATTATATTTACCTTTGCAATCTTATTTAGAGAAATAATAATTTTAAAAAAAATCTACTCGACGAAAAGCTGATGTAAATAATGTAGTTATAGTATATGCTCTACCCGTGCGAAGCCGGGGCCGGTCGCTAGTTATATTATAAACGAAGAAGTTAATAACCTTATCATGATGATCATAATTAATGGCTCGCCAGTTTCTGATAAATTTTGCACACCTATGGCACGGAATAAATAGTACACTGGACACTTTCAAACTTCTCTCAAGTTGCAATACAAAATAATACGTAAATAATATAATTAAGATAGTTTAAAAACGAAAACAACCGACTTCCATGATCTGCGAGTCAGTTTCAGTAGCAAGTTTGAGACGTTTATCGTCATATCTCTGGAGATACTTATCAGATCTCGATGAAATTACATTGGGACTATTTCGAAAATGTACCCTACTGATGAAAATAAGAATAATTTGAATCGGTTCACAATTGACGGTATTGACGGTGTAAACGCATAACATACACACAAATAATATCGTTTAAAAACTATAAAAGAACCGACTTCAATGCCACGCTAGTCATTTTCAGTACCAATTTTGAGATCTTTATCTCAATATCTCTGGAGATATTTATCAGACCTCGATAAAATTACCATGGTACCACACTTGAGATATCTCCTTTCGAACAAAAAAAGAATAATCTAAATCGGTTCATAAACGACGAAGTTATCCGCGAACAAACATAAAAATATATATGTATACATATATATACGGTCGAATTGAGAAACCTCCTCCTTTTTTTGAAGTCGGTTAAAAAAAACATACAGACGAATTGAGAACCTCCTATTTGGTAATTTGGTTGAAAAAAAACAACATATAGAGGAATTGGGAACTTCCTTTCGTTTTTAGAGTTGGCTGAAAATACTATCAGCTAATGAAATGTTGAAGAACTATTTACCTTTGCGTCTTTACTACGTATTTCGTTATTTAGGAATAACCGATATTGAAAAATAAGTTTAAGTGAATATAAAGTGTAAGTAAGTGTAAGTGTAAGAAGTGTACTCACCAAAGTCCAGCGTTACAATGCGTTAGTTATGCGAGACCAGTCGCTTATATACAGGGTGAGGGAAGACGTGGATAGCACAGAGAATGTGGAGCGGTGTTGGTGCTAAAAATATTTTCACATTTTTTATTAGATTTTATATTTTGCTACTTTTATTGTGTCTTGGATTTTACCCCACTACAGGAGGTATGTATATTTGTTTTTTATATCATATAGGCTAGCGTTTGACCACTTACTCAGCTGTTGGTGAGTGATGATGCGGTCGAGGATGGTAGCACGCTAAGCTTAGAATGGGAACTGGCTGTCAAGGCTAGCTGCTGGAACACATTAGGTGTTTGGCGACAGATTTTCTGACTTGAGAGTGGTAGCTGGCCAGGCGGAGACTAGATAGTGTACTTAACGATGTTTTTTCCTTCACCGGAGCATTTATATTGTAAATAAATAATTAAGATAGTTTAAAAACTAAAACAACCGACTTCAATGCCCCGCGAGTCAATTTCAGTAGCAAGTTTGAGACATTTATCGTCATATCCCTGGAGATAATTATCCGATCTGAATGAAAATAAAATAGATCCATTTCGAAGACGTACTCTACTGATTACAAAAAGAATTATTCGAATCGGTTCAGAATTGACGGAGTAATCGCGTAACATAAAAAAAAACTGATAACCGTTGGAGTAGACTTGTCCTAGAGTGGAGACCGCGGATCGGCAAACGTAGCGTAGGACGTCCTGTGACCAGGTGGAGCGACGACATACGCAAAGCGGTGGGCAGTGACTGGAAAGGAAGAGCCGAAGATCGGGCTCAGTGGCGCATCTTGGGAGAGGCCTATGTCCAGCAGTGGACTGACACCGGCTGATGATGATGATGATTATGTCTTCGCAATTACGCCGTTCTACAATAGAGGGCGTTTACAAATATAAAATATAACATGACGCTTACGTCATTCCCGCTGCCTTCCGGCCGTGACGCTACGTCACATCCGGCAAATTTCAACCCAGTGCGCCTAAATAAGCTTCACTACATAAAAACATTTAATAAAATATTTGTACCACCAACACCACTCCACAGTTTCGACCACCTGCCGAGCTGTCGGAGTTCATAGCTCGCGTATATACAATAATTAAATGCATTTGCCTACACTGGGCCTTTTAGCGCAAGTGGCCATTGCCTATAGATTGCCCGGTACTAAACTTATACTACGTACTACAATGTATATATGACGTATATGTATATAGACAGCCGTGACACATCTTATTAACCCCCGACAAAAATGAGGGGGTGTTATAATTTTGAAGTGTGTATCTGTGTATGTGTATGTCTGTCTGTGGCATCGTAGCACATGAGTAGAGATATGATCGTAGCGTCCAAACGGATGAACAGATCTTGATTCAGTTTTTTTTTGTTTGATAGCTTTGATTTATGAAAATCGGTTCAGCTGTTTTAAGACCATGAGCTTTATTATAGTTAATGATTCTGAGATCAACTTTAATTGGTATGATCAATTCGAAATTCGATATCCTATTACTTTTAAGATATTGTCAGAACATGGTTGCATTGAGTTAATGCTGGGACATCTCCTGGAATCTGCAGAATACTCAACTCCTCACCAACTTACAGCAGAGTGTCGAGTTGTGCTCATTGGAATGGTCTCAAGGATTATACAGATCTACAGAAAAAAAAGAATAATATTAAAATAATATTTCTGTGCATAGATAAGTCGGAGATGGCTTTCTATTATGAAATAATGTAAGCTAAGATAAAACACATTTTTTTGTAAGTTTTTAGGGTTCCGTACCGTAAAGGGTAAAACGGAACCCTATAACTAAGACTCCACTGTCCGTCTGTCCGTCTGTCTGTCTGTCTGTCTGTCCGTCTGTCACCAGGCTGTATCTCATGAACCGTGATAGTTAGACAGTTGAAATTTTTACAGATGATGTATTTCTGTTGCCGCTATAACAACAAATACTAAAAACAGAATAAAGTTTAAAATAATATAATCCCCATACAAGAAACGTGTTTTTTTCCGCATTTCACGCCATCCATGTACGCTTAGGTAGGTAAACGTCCCATAGATGGCGTTATATTGAAATTTCGATTCCTAATACCTTTGTTAGATGGTAGATGGCGTTATAAAAAATAAAATGTAAATTGATTTTTTTTTTGCTGGCGAAAAATGATAGTGGTATTTTTTGCTCGATCTTATAAAATACTGTAGTGTGGTACGGAACCCTACGAGTGCGAGTCCGACTTGCACTTGCCCAGTTTATTTGCTCCGCTAATTGTGAAGAATTGAGAATTGACCATTATCTAACCTTTTTGTAAGTGATTATGCGGTCGAGCGTAATGTGCTATCATCTTCGACCGCATCATCACATACCATCATGCCAGATAGTGGTTAAACGAAAAAAATTGATATAAAATAATCAAATAAGAACTTTTCCCGACAATCTTCATATTTTGTGTAGTCAGATAAAAAATATTTCTATCACAGTGAATTCATGTAAAACTCAGATTTCAGATACAAAGTAGCGAGCCAATCACAGTGAAATCTTATGGAAAATATTATAAAATGTTTCACAATACGTAATTTGTCGTCGTATCACTCAAAATATTGTCATTCATCTTTTGCGGATAAATTATGATGGTACTTTTATCAGACAGCGACCTTTGTTCGGTGTTTTAATCAACTTCAAAAAAAGAAGGAAGGTTTCTCAATTCTACTCCATATATATATTTTTTATGTCGGATAACTTCGTCTTTTATGAACAGATTTTGATGACTTTTTTTTGTTGGAAAGAAGATATTCCAAGAATGGTACCATAGTAATTTCATTGAGATCTCATAAGTATCTCCAGAGATAAGGAGATAAACACCTCAAACTTGGTACTGAAAATTAATAGCGCGGCATTTGAAGTCGGTGCTTTTAGTTTATAATACGCTTTTATTAGCTTCAGACGTATGTATGTTAGTATGTAACGGAATCTTTGAACATGATTTTAACCCCCTTCAAAACGTCTGATTAACTCGAAATTTGGCATACTTATTAAGGACCGATGACAATAAATAAATTTAAAAAAAAATTCGACTCAAAAATGAAAAATAAATAATAGTTTTAAAAAACTAAAAAAATACGCTTTTATAGAAAATCCAACTAAAAAATAGAAAATAAATTTTAATAAATTTGTATTAAAAATAGTGTAAGAAAAAATGATTTTATTGTAAAAAAAAGCGTGGGGTGCTTTTCAGGATATTATCAAAATAACCCTTCTAGTCATATCTGTTCATAAAATATTTGGAACTATTGATACCATGCACCTCACGCTTTTTTTTTTACAATAAAATCATTTTTTCTTACACTATTTTTAATTCAAATTTATTAAAATTTATTTTCTATTTTTTTGTTGGATTTTCTATAAAAGCGTATTATTTTAGTTTTTTTAAACTATTTTTATTAGTTTTAGTAGTAGTTTATACTGTAGTTGTAATTAAAATTGTAAATTATGTAGATGTTTTTAGATATTATTGGTATTTTTATGCATCTAGCTTAATATTATAAAATCGTTTGTCAATCTGTGTGTTTGTGACCTAATCACGCATAAACGGACGATCCGATCTTACTAAAATTTAACAATTTTTTTTCTTTGAGTGAACATAGGCTACTTTTTGTGAAAACAAAATCATAATTTTTACACATAACTTAAATCACATAATGTTGATTGACGGGGCTTTAGAAACAATTATTGGTGTACGTGAACGAAGTCGCGGGTATCAGCTAGTCTTATAAAATGATTATAGGTAAATTTTATTTTTATTTCTTTGATAAATTTTATTTGCAACAAAAATGTGGACATTGCAAACATGCTTGCAGAGATCTTATTGATGGTTAGCGTTATACGTATTTTATATTTTAAAGGCGTACAAATATTTCATTATACAAATATTCAATTAGTTACATAAGAGATTTAAAAAAAGAAAAAAAAAATTAATATGGAAATAAATGATTATTATTATATAAATGTGGGAATTTATGAAAATTTTATTCACTAGAACAAGCTGCGTTCAGTTGCTACGCTCACATTAATATATTAACCTGGAGTCGCTTTTCCCGCGTTTAAAAGTATCCTATACCCTAATAAATAATACCTTCTGGCTATACATACGCAAAATTTCAATCTAAATCGATTTAGCCGTTTGACCGTGAAGTCCCAAACAAAATAATATACAAACTGATTTTCCATTGGTGTTGATGACCTTCTTTACGCCTAACACCTAAATGAAAATATAGTTTTAAGTTGTGTTTTGAAAGAAATAAATAAAGTTTTAAGTTGTGATTGTGAAAACTGATCAATATGATGAGTTTCACAATTAGAAATATAATCCACTAGCTGTGCCCCGCGGCCTCGCCCACGTATAAAGTATCGTATAGCCTAATCCAAAGTCCTAGCTATCCCTGCACAAAATTTCAGCTAAATGATTCAGATTTTGACTGTGAAGAAGTCCCAAATAAACAAATAAACAAACTGACTTTTGCATTTATAATATTGGTGTTGTATTTTGTTATCATCGCTAATAAACACTCACTATCAATATTATAAAGGCGGAATTCTGTTTCATGGGTTTGTTCTGTCTTAGCGATTAATTATAATTAACAGAAAACACACCGTAGATGTTCTGTGTAGCAAATGCTACGGCGTAGTAATTCCGTAGTTAAAGCGTAGACTATACGTAGACTTACTCCTTTTTCGTAGAACAAATTGATTTGCATTTTAACAGACCTCACAAAAAAGGAGGTTCTCAATTCGACTGTATTTTTTTTTTAATGTTTGTTACTTCAGTACTCCGTCAATTCTTGACCGATTTCAAAAAAACTCTTTTTGTTTGAGAGATTATGCCTCTTCTTTGGTCCCATTCAAATTTGATCGAGGTATAACAATTATCTCCGGAGATATAGAGATGAACATCTTAAACTCATTGCATACCTTGACGACATGATACTACTGGCTATTTTGACTATCGTAGTCGTTTTTTTTCGTTGTGTACGATCATAAATTATATAATATTGGTGTCATTATCATTATCAGCCAATCACTGTCCACTGCTGGACATAGGCCTCACCTATGTCACGCCACTGAGCTCGATCTTCAGCTTTAAATTTGATTGGGACCAAACAACCAAACAATACCATAATCTCTCAAACAAAATAAAACAATTTTTCAAATTGGTTAAGATTTGACGAAGTTCTGTGGTAACAAACATTAAAAAAAAACAGTCGAATTGAAAACCCCTTCCTTTTTAACCGACTTCACAAAAAAAGTCGACCTAGCAAGTTGACATTTATACCAGATACAGATGTCTATAGTCCCTATTACGTGTATAAAAATCAAGGTCCTGAGTCAACACAATAAAAAGATATGGGCAAATTTAGATTATCGCGAAAACTTGTTAGTACCAAAATTGACTTATTATTAATTTTTTTTTATTTTTCGTAATTTTTCCTTTACTTGTGCTGTAAGACCTATATTAAAATATGTACATATTGCCCGTCGCTTTCATATATAAATTGGAATAAGTCGTAACAAAGTAGAGGTACTGGAACACGCTTTTGACCAAAATTGACAATTTTAGGTCAACCGGAAGTACCCTATAGTACCCTATGTATTGGGTCGAAAACCAATATACTTCCCGTTGACCTAGAATCATGAAATTTGGCAAGAAGCAAGGTCTTATACGCCATAATAAATGCCAATTAAGATAGACCTCTGAGATATATGAGCGCTCATACAATTTAGAGGTCTAGCTTAATTGGAGTGTTCCAACGATGGTACGGAAGCCTTGGTGGGCGAGTCCAACTCGACTTGGCCGGTTTTTATTTTTATTTAATTTAGTTTTTATTATTGATGTTATAGCAACCATTGTAATACACACTATACGCAAATTTCAAGTTTCTATCTATTACGGTTTGTACGATCGAGCATAAAACGCCTGAAAAATCACGTTTCTTGTACGAGATTGTACCTTTACCTTTTCTGTTTTCTGACTGTTTTTAGTATTTGTTGTTGTAGCGGCCATAGTTAATACATACTTTGTGAAGATTTCAAGTCTCTATCTATCATGGTTCAGGCGATATATCCCTGTGAAATGCGGACGAACGGACTGACGGACAGTGAAGTCTCAGTAATAGGGTTCTTTTGGTACCCTTTGGGTACAGAACCCTAAAAACTAAATCGGTTCGGTTCATATGTTTGGGCGCTACAATGCCACATACACATAGATACACACGTTAAATGGATAACACCCCTTCTTTTTGCGTCAAGGGTTAAAAAGAAGACAAACGATCACAAAATCTATTCTAAAAGTTTGCAGAATATTGTTAAAATGCTTGTCGTAAAAGCAATGACTATCTGTCGAATGACCTGCTTCACCAGAAAAGTAATAAAACTTCTAGTAATTTAAGAAAGACTATTGAGAAAGAGAAAAAGATCGTTGCGTCTCACTGCAGTTTGATAGTTTTGTTTGTGAGACTTCAGTTGATTTTGTTCTCTTATCGAGACTAAACACCCATTATTTAAAGGGTTTTTTTTAGAATCATGTGGTGTTATAGAAAAACGCTTAATCCAGACTTCCAGACATAAATACTATAAAAACGTTTGTAACTCTGTCATTCTGTCTTTTTGTTACCTAATCACCACTTTTAGATAGCAAGTGAGGCAAAACATCGTTATAATCTATAGGCGGCAATAGCGCAATGGATAAGGTGTCGGACTGGCGATCGAGAGGTCGTGAGTTCGATCCCCACCCTACCCATTGCACTATTGACGTGAACCAACTCCAGACACAAGCATATTTACCTTAGTTGGAGGGGTTAATAAGAATACTAGTAATGTGCAACCCACATTGCGAGTAATCTTTATAAAAAATAAAAAAAAAAACAAATGATTTAAGATCGTTTAAAAAAAACTATAGGTACGACCACACCGCGTCGTCCAGCGTCCGCTTGCGCATTCGCGATCTGAATTTCTATTGTCTTCTGATCGCCGTAGATCGCGTTTGAATTGAAAACATCTTTCTTTTTGAAGTCGGTTTTTTTTTTTTTTTTTTTTTTTATACGTTATAGGCTAGCGTTTGACCACTATCTCACCTGTTGGTAAGTGATGATGCGGTCGAAGATGGTAAGCACGCTAGGCCTAGAATGGGAACTGGCTCTCAAGGATAGCTGCCGGAACACATTAGATGTTTGGTGACAGATTTTCTAACTTGAGGGTGGTAGCTGGCCAGGCGGACACTAGATAGTGTCCTACCACCATGCGGGGGTTTTGTTGGTTTCTTAACGATGTTTTTCCTTCACCGGAGGGCCACTGTGAGAAAGTCGGTTAAAAATACACATCGTAATAAGTGTTTTTTGCATTTCTAATATTACCAAAGTAGTAGGATTTAAAAGAAGCCATACAAATAGTGTTGGCCAAAATTCTACGCCATCTGAAAATATGAAATCAAATACTCCCGAAGTTCTGAATAAATATTTTATTTTATTAATTTTGTTGGATTCCGTATCAGATTTCCTAACAGATAATTTCCGTGGTCAGTATGTTTAAATAAAGTATTAGTTTCACCCCGTAGCTTGTGGCCTGCGTTTAGTCATACTTTTAACATTTTGGCTATGCTTGTGTAAAATGACAGTCAAAAAGGGGAAGTCGTTAAATCGTGAAGGTTGTAAAGAGTTCCTTTCGTTATTATAATCATCATCATAGGTCATCATAATCAGGTAGACTTGTCCTAGAGTAGAGACCGCGAATCGGCAAACGTAGCGTAGGACGTCCTGTGACCAGGTGGAGTGGAGCGACGACATACGCAAAGCGGTGGGCAGTGACTGGAAGAGAAGAGCCGAAGATCGGGCTCAGTGGCGCATCTTGGGAGAGGCCTATGTCCAGCAGTGGACTGACAAAGGCTGATGATGATGATGATTCATCATCGTCATCAGTCCGTATCAGTCCACTGCTGGACATAGGCCTAATAAATTCGAAATTCGGTATACTCTTACTTCAACGCTATTGTAAGAACATGGTAGCATTGACCTGATGCTGGGACATCTCCTGGAATCTGCAGAATACTCAACTCCTCACCAACTTACAGCAGAGGACTGGCTCTCAAGCCAGTTCCCATTCTAGGCCTAGCGTGCTATAAGGATAGCTGCCGGAACACATTAGATGTTTGGCGACAGATTTTCTAACATGAGGGTGGTAGCTGGCCAGGCGGACACTAGATAATGTCTTATATATACACCATACACGGTTGTTGGGCGGTTCTTAACGATGTTTTTCCTTTACCGGAGGCCTACTGTTAAAACTACTGCGCACATTAATTTTTCGATAGAAAAATCCATTGGGCACGGCGGGGATTGTACTGGAAACCTCGGGTTTCAAAGCCGACCATTCTCGTACTACACCACTAGGCCCTCAATTGTACTAAAAAAATATTACGTGCATGATATTTTTGAAAACATTTCTAAACGACAGAAAATCATAATAAAATAACACCCACATAGAAAATTGCCAGAGGTAAGAAATACATAATTTTCTCGTCATTGTGGTCGCTGCCAGGGACGGGGTAATAACATTTCTTATTATAGCAACACAGTGTGTTCGAAATGTCGAATAATATTTATATTTCATTGAGAATTGTTTGAGATGTCTGTCTGTGTAATAGTCACTTGAAAAACTGAAGAATTTACTTCATACTGCGCGAGCCATTTTTAGTAGCTAGTTTGAGGTATTTATTTCCATATCTCTGGAGATACTCATCAGTATTCGATAAAATTACAATAGGATCAAACGGTAAGTATACTCTATCAAACTAAAAAAGAATTTCAAAAATTGGTTAATAAATTACGACTTCACACATGCCACCATGAATGCCAGAATTTTCTCAGCGATGTTTTCCTTCAACTGTGAAGTATGTGCGTACACATATTATAAATGTTTCAATTGAAAAATCGCTTGGTGCACGGCGGGGATTGAAACTCATGGCGTCAAAGCCAGCCATTCTTTCACTGCGCCACTGGTCCTTCAACGTAGTCTATGATATTCGTTGCTATAAAATAAGTATTGATATTGATTAAATACAATATGGGGGTCTTCAAATCTCGAGTTAAATAGGTCTCCTGGGTAAGTGCGCTCCATAATCGATCGCATCATCAATTAGCATCAGGTGAGATAGTGGTCGAGGGCTACCTAGTACGGCTTAAAAAAAATTAAAGGCTAATTGCTTGTTAATCCAAAATAAAAATAAATCGAGCAGAGTCAGGTGGCAGCAACTAGTTTTCAGATATTAATAACGTTCACTGTAGACGTTCTGGATAAGGAAATGGGTTGAAAAATACATTAAATTAGGAACTACCCTCCAGAAAATGAATCAGGACTTTTTTATTCATGATTTATACACCTCATAGAACATTTTAAATTAATTATTGGCTCGGGCGCTACAATGCCACATTTATTTTTAATACGCTTTTATTAGCTTCAGACGTATGTATGTTTGTATGTTAGTATGTAACGGAATCTTTGAACATGATTTTAACCCCCTTCAAAACGTCGGATTAACTCGAAATTTGGCATACTTATTAAGGACCGATGACAATAAATAAATTTTTAAATTTTTTTTTTTTTAAAATTCGACTAAAAATGATAAATAAATAATAGTTTAAAAAAAACTAAAAAAATACGCTTTTATAGAAAATCCAACTAAAAAATAGAAAATACATTTTAATAAATTTGAATTAAAAATAGTGTAAGAAAAAATGATTTTATTGTAAAAAAAGCGTGGGGTGCTTTTCAGGATATTATCAAAATAACCCTTTTAGTCATATCTGTTCATAAAATATTTGGAACTATTAATACCATGCACCCCACGCTTTTTTTTTACAATAAAATCATGTTTTCTTACACTATTTTTAATTCAAATTTATTAAAATTTATTTTCTATTTTTTAGTTGCATTTTCTATAAAAGCGTATTTTTTTAGTTTTTTTTTAAATTATTATTTATATCAAATAAGTTAGCATCGTGGATTCCCCTACTTATAGAACTATAGGAGCTAGCGTAGCGTAACCGGAATTTCGAATCGAAATATTGTAGATGATGTAAAATATTTTACTGATTAATTTATCCATATATGCTTAGGCGTCGTTCTTATATACCGCAAATGCGTGATCATCGTAGGTTCACGCGAATTTCGCTCGTACGAACGTGCGATCAAACATATTAAACTTGAACAGGTGCCTAACTCAGCTTCGCACGACGCGGTTGCGCGACTCAAATGTTTGAATATTTATTCGCGATAACTTTTTTTGTACAAACGCGCGATCAAACATATTGAATTCGAATTGGTGTCCATATTGAAATTCGCGCGACAGTCGCGTCGCGCCATGTCGCCCGTCAGGGAGCGTAACGTAACGTATTCGCGTTCTATTAGGACACCCTAGTTTTGCTATCGCGCGAACACGAGATGATCGCATCGCTTACTCGCGCGTAGATCGCGCATTCGCGTTCTAATAGGACGATGCCTTGGGGACAGCTCAGACAGCGACGTGACGCGGCACGCACTTTGTAAAAGAGTGATTAAAATAAAACATTAAATTAAAAAATCAAAAAACCCGACTGCGCAAAAAGTGAAGTGTTAAAAACGAACTGAAAAGAAAAAAACAAGTAAGTCTAGTAGTTTAGACTTCTGTTTTTTTACTGACGATATTTTGAATTTTTAGGGATATCAAAAAACTATACCATTTAAATTCTTTCTCGGTCGATACACTCATAAAATAAATTATACTTTGTTATATGGAATATAGAGACTTTAACAGTCGGGACACATTAATGGCTTAACGAATGGGGATTAATGTGTCCCGACTGTTAAAGTCTCTACATTCCATATAACAAAGTATAATTTATTTTATGAGTGTATCGACCGAGAAAGAATTTAAATGGTATAGTTTTTTGATATCCCTAAACAGAAGTCTAAACTACTAGACTTACTTGTTTTTTTCTTTTCAGTTCGTTTTTTAACACTTCACTTTTTGCGCAGTCGGGTTTTTTGATTTTTTAATTTAATGTTTTATTTTACACTTTTTAGTTTAGTAAAGGACGGCAAATTCCGTACTATTAAACGACTATACCAAAAGGAAGAGGTTGTTGTAGAACTCCATCAATTCTAAACCGATTTGGAAAATTCTTTTTTTGTTTGAGTTAATATGATTTTCGTTTGGTCTCATTGTAATTTTATTGAGATCTGATAAGTAACTTCAGAGATAAGCACCGCAAACTTGTTACTGAAAGTGACTAACGCGGCATGTAAAATCGTTTTTTTTTCGATTTGTACGATCATAAATTATTTGTTATAAATATATTTGGAATTTCCATTTTAAGACCTTTAATTCGATACCCCACTCGATAGGTTTTGAAAAAAAAAAATTTTTTTGAACCCCAAATTTTGGCGTCTGAAATCCGCCATTTTGAATTTTTCAATTTTTTATGTTTTCGTTGACACTCGCGCTAGCATGGCGAATCTATTGACGTGCCAATTATCAAAATCGGCCCACGCGTTTGGTCTCTAGTGCGCCACAAAGGAACAAACATACATACATACATACATACATACATATATAGACTGATAAACACATTACCTCTCCTTTGTCGCGCAGTCGGGTAAAAATACGCGCGGCGCAGCAAGAAGCCGCGTGATACAAAATGTTCTTTTTTAGGGTTCCGTACCCAAAGGGTAAAACGGGACCCTATTACTAAGACTCCGCTGTCCGTCTGTCTGTCTGTCTGTCTGTCTGTCTGTCTGTCTGTCTGTCCGTCTGTCACCAGGCTGTATCTCATGAACCGTGATAGTTGGACAGTCGACATTTTCACAGATGATGTATTTCTGTTGCCGCTATAAGAACAAATACTAAAAACAGAATAAAGTTAAAAATAATAGAACCCTCTATTATTTTTACCCCATACAAGCAACGTGTTTTTTTTCAGTATTTCACGCCATCTATGTACGCTTAGTTTCGTAAACGTCCCGTAGATGGCGTTATATTAATATGTCGATCCCTAACACCTTTGTTAGACGTTATATGGCGTTATAAGAAATAAAATGTTTATTAATTATTATTTTTTGCTGGCGAAAATTGATAGTGGTATTTTTGTTCGATCTTATAAAATACTGTAGTGTGGTACGGAACCCTACGAGTGCGAGTCCGACTTGCAATTGGCCAGTTTATTATTTACTTCACAAAAGATACAATACAATACAATACAATAACTCTTTATTGATCACCAGAAAAAAAAATACAACTTAAAGTAATACAACTATACTATGGTAATACAATCGGCGGTCTTATCGCTAAGAGCGATCTCTTCCAGACAACCTTAGGATGAACTGGAGTAAAATTAAAGAATGGACGGCGGTGCACAATAAAATAAAAAATAAAAAATCTGCTACATATTTTACTTAATGCCTACTTACAATCTAATTCGGATTCTAATACATATATAGGCATAATAAAAATATACTAATATATATAGGTATAGTATTACTAAACGGAAAATAAGACAGATCGATAGCTTTCATTTGACAGTGGATAGAAAATAATTCTTTACCATATTTTTAAAAATAGGCAAAGATTTTGCACGTCTGATATCTAAAGGCAGAGAATTCCATAAACGTATAGCTTGTACAGTGAACGATTTATCATAGTATTGGGAAGAGTGAAGAGGCATTTGAAGTTCAAGAGTTTCAGATGAGCGCAAGGAGAGAGAATGTGAGAGATATTGGAAGGTGAAGCGTTGTTTGAGATAGAAAGGAGAGGAGGGAATAAAAAGGATAGTATAAAGAAGAGTGAGAATATGAGCATTCCGGCGGAGACGGATTGACAACCATTCCAGCTTTTTTCGAAATGCAGAAACATGGTCATATTTCCTTAATCCAAATATGAACCGTATACATACATTTTGTAAGCGTTCAAGCCTATTAAGCTGTTCTTCGGTAATGTCTAGATATGCGGCATCAGCATAGTCTAATATTGGAAGAAGAAGAGTTTGTGCTAGCGCAATTTTAGTGGTTGTTGGTAGAAAATTTCGCAATCTTCTGAGAGAAGAGGCAGATGCAAAGATCCTGCGACTCGTTTCAGCCAATTGTGGTACCCACGAAAGGTTTTTATCGATTAACAATCCTAAGTTTTTGACTGAGTCACTAATTTTAATAATATTACCGTCAAAAATTATCTGAGGCAGATGAAACCAGTCGATTTTTGAGATCATCCTCGAACTTCCTATGATTATAGTTTGTGTTTTCATCTGATTTATTCTGAGGCCATACGAGCAGCTCCAATCAGATATTCGTTTAAGGTCTATATTTATGGTGTTTATAGCTGCTGGTAAATTCTGTATGGTTGACCGAGTATAGATTTGTAAATCATCTGCATAAAGGTGGTAGGACGAAGAGAAGTGCTGAGAAATTGAGTTGATAAAAGTTGAAAAGAGAAGAGGAGAGAGAACGCCGCCCTGTGGTACGCCCGCTGTCGTATTACACCATGATGAGAAAGTATCATCGATGCGCACGCGCTGCCGGCGACCAAACAGGTATGATCGAAACCACTCAATTACTGTTGGAGATATGTTCAGAGAGCGTAGAATGCTAAGCAGTATGTCAAAGTCTACGTTATTAAAAGCGTTGCTGAAGTCGAGTAATGACAACACTGTGACCTGTCCGTCTTCCATGTCCTGACGAATGTCGTCAGTAATTTTTACTAAAGCTGTGACTGTACTATGGCCTGAGCGGAATCCGGACTGAAGTGGGTTTAAAAGGTTATTGCGTATTAGAAAAGAAGTAAGTTGTTGATGAACAAGACGCTCTAGAAGTATATATATATATATATATATATATATATATATATATATAAAAGATACAATTTTAATTACGATAATTCAGCAGCACCACGCGTCTCGTTGCGTCGGGCTACACCACGCAGCACCGCGCGGCTTCCCGCTGCGCGGCGCGTAACCACAAGCATCGTCGCGTCGCGTCACGTCGCGGTGCGAACCGACCCTTATGCTTTATCCGAGGTCTGTGGGAACTACCCTTCATCCGAACCCTCCATAAAGATCTCTTTTAATTCTTAAGTCGTCAACATATTAATAATTAATCTGTAACATATTTTACATTATCTTTCATTAATCTGTGCAATCAATCAAAAATGGACAATCTAAATCAAATAGCAACATGAGTAAATAAAATAATTTAATAAATTAATTTATTTACAATACATAATTAACTCGGAACTGTTTAATTAAAGGTATATTTTTTATTTCTTTTACCTACATTAATTTATTTTCAAAATATTGACTTCGAACCATTCTTTGGGGTTTGGGTTTTGCTTCTAAACTACATACACTTGAAAAACACCTCGTGTTTGGGCTCGGTGAAATTGACTTGACAAGTATTAACTGCTAGCTGTGCCCCACGGTTTTACCCGCGTCAACATCGTTCCCATGGGAATATTAGGATAATAAACTGGCCAAGTGCAAGTCGTATTTGGGCTTATATACAGTAGAATCCGTTTATTATGACTTCGCCTATATTGACCAACCGGTTATTATGACGTAACTATACTACGAAGTTTGGTTTTCATATGAAATTCTTTATAAATAGTCTGATATAATGACTTCCCACTTCCCTTTCAGTGACATGTCGCTTATTATGACCCATTTTTAATACAAAAATGTAAATTATGTCCGGTTATAATGACCGACATGATTCTGTACACCTTCGGTAATGTTCGTTGATTCCCGACGACGTTCGGCACGTGGCTCGTTTTTGTTTTGAACTATGTTTATGTATTAAACAGGTCTTTCCAGTTTCCACTCGACTAAACCAACTAAACTTGACATTGGCGAAATTGTGGTGGTATTATCGCAAAAGCCAAAAACAAAGAAAATAATAATACTTAAGTACATTCATATTTACATAAAAAAGGTTTTTCATTTCACAAAACGCTTTGTATGACGTCCGCTTATTATGACTTGTTTGTCAGTTCCTTTCGATGTCATTATAAACGGACTTTACTGTAGTATGTATTGGTATCATAACACTTTACCACGAGCCTGGGGTCTAATACTGGGCACAGAATAATGAACAGTTCAAGTACTGGGTCAAATTGTAAACCAGCGCTGTGTGTGCAATTAATTGTACACGTAGCAGAAGCTGAATTTGATCCTGTTGCCTCATTTAAATAATATCTTTGTGTATCTTTTAATGTATGTCTTTTTTTTCTGGCTATAAACGATTATTATTCTTTATTCTTATTTTTTACACGTGATGATATCTTTACGAAAATCACGTGGGTTTTAGATTTGATTGTTGATTTTTAAGTTTAACTTATTTAGTTTTTTACAAAAGCTTTTATTTAGTTTCACCTGTCCCGATGTTCGTCATCAAATCTTGAAAATTACATTTGATCCACTTTCCGGTTACTGATTGAGCTAAAATTTTGCTTACATGTGTAAATCGCGTAACAATGCAATATTATGATGACATGGTGCTGATTTGATGATGGAGCTGGAAGGTGACCAAAGGAACTCCTAAACTACACATGTTATATCCGTCGTGCTTGTGCTCGTTGCATTTGTCTTGACTTACTCTAATCCGAGGTTATATAGAAGCGTTTTAAATACGTTTATAACTTAAGGTTATTTGTATTTTTATTTTCAGATAAATGAATCATGGCGTAATCTTGTGCATCAAATGAAATACTAATTTATGAACTACCATCTTGGATCATTAATTGAAGCACTCATTATTCTATCGTTAATTAAGAAACAATAATAATATTATAACATTTCAGATGATAAAAAAATGCAAAGATCTCATATTTTCTTTAAATATAATATATTCATTATGTAATTGATTTATATGCAGTTTCTTCGCTTTTTAGAAGACAAATATTTAACAATATCTATCAAAAACTGGTCAGTAGGTCAGACAATTATTAATAGGTAAAAATTATTAAAAAAAATACGGTTAATCAACATTTTAAACATTTGGTATTTCAATTGTACATTTAAAGCTATTTTAATTTTATAATAAAACACGCTGAAATTAAACCGAATAAAATTATAATAATTTAATTATGTTAAGTCTACTACCCAAATCAATGTCGGGCAAAAAAACAATAAAGAAAAGAATTTCAAAAGTTAAACAAACACTTAGATGTCTCAAACAAATATTTAAAGCGAATCACAAAGTTCTAAGACAATATAATAGCTTAAAGTAACTGATTGTAAAACTTTTAACACTTTAATACATAATATATTATAAATATACATTTTAATATGTATAATAATAATTTTACAACCTCTTAACGGAATCAATTTAAATAATTAATTAAATTTAAATACACAATCCTAATATTTAATATGCTGCGTTGCGACTGCGCACTTATAACAATTTTGGCTCTTTTAATATTAACGGGTATACTATATGCTTTAGTAAGATTGTAATATGGGTTCTTTTAAAACTATATCACTGCTTTATCTATTTAATGCTAAAAATATTAATTAATAAAAGGACTTATGAATATAACATTAAAGAAATAAGTCTCTATTAACTTGTTACTAATATAATTGAATCGGAAAAAGTCTAATTTCTAAAGAGTTTAATGTATCAAGTCCCGATGATAATTCATTAAAACTCTTGCGTGCAACGATATTTTGTTTTTATGGAAATCGGCTTCAAGACTTTAACTGTATGTCTTAAGTTAGTGAGAGCCTGACGCAAAAACTGAACGTCATTCCTTATCCGTAAATTGAATCAATGCTATGAAATACGGTGAATCAAAGAGGTGATACGAAATACACTGGAAAACTTGAAAGAAGGCACGAACCCAGAGAGTATTTAGGACTATAAGATTTTTCAATACTAAGCGGATCAATATCTTAATATAAAATTCAATCAATATATCTCTTGTTTAAATCCATGCTGTGAACTACGCCGAACTTTTTGGTTAACTTGATAAAATGACATTGGAAAACTTAAAAGAAGGCGCGGAACGAGTTGTGAATGTATCTAAATACTGAGCTGATCAATATATAAAATGATATAAAATTATGATGATAATAATGATATAAAATTGAGTCAATATTATCTCTTATTTGAATCTATGCTGTGAACTACGGTGAACAGAAGAGACCCGTGAACAAAAGAGACTTGATAAAAAAGTCCTTTTGAAAACTTATAAGAAAATTACAGAGCATCGAGTTAAATTAACAGATTGTACCTTAAGTAAAGATTGAATCATAAAATCAAATCCAAGTTTCATACTACTCCGAAATAAAGACACTCAAAAATACTTTAGGGAAGCTTGAAAGAAGGCGAGTTTATGATTGAATTTTAATACAAACACGGACAAAGTGAGCTGAAGAGACACAATGAAATGAAACATATCTGAGAAAGTGAAAGACAGCACCAGAGTGTTTTAACATGAAGTTTAAATCAGTTACCATGTCTAATTTCAAAATCAAAATATATTTCCTACAATCTTCAATAAATTGAATCTATATAGCCTCTGGTCTCTTAATTGAATCTAAACAACCCCAGTTCTCTTATTTGAATCTATATAGCCTCTGGTCTCTTAATTGAATCTAAACAACCCCAGTTCTCTTATTTGAATCTATAAAGCATCTTGTCTCTTAATTGAATCTATCAAGCATCTGGTCTCTTAATTGAATCTATCAAGCATCTGGTCTCTTAATTGAATATAAATAAACCCAGTTCTCTTATTTGAATCCAAGTTATGAACTACAGTGAATTGAAGAGACTCGATAAGGAGACCTTGGAGAAGGTGAAGGAAGGATCAGGACCAGCTGATGAGTGCCTCTGCAGTATTCTAGCTCCTCCTGATTCTACGAGTAATAGACGAAAGGTATTAGAGTAGTTTTTTAATGGCTGTTTGCGAATTACTTTTTAACAAACCAACGAAATCCACTTTGCCAATTAATTCAGCTCCGTGATATTGGAATGTCTTTCAGTTTGAATGACAATGTGTCCAGGGAAATTACAGGATATGTGAGACTTAGCATTATTTTTTTATATATCTTATAGGCTAGCGTCTGACCACTATCACGCTACTTATGTCTTATATGTAGGTGATGGCCCGGTGGTGTAAGTGGGAAAACGGTCGGCTTTGATGGCCAAGGTACTGAGTTCAATCCCCGCCGTGCACCAATGGATTTTTCTATAGAAAAATTTATGTGCGCTTTTCACAGTGGCCCTGCGCTGAAGGAAAAACATCGTTAAGAAACCAACAGGAGGGACGCCCTACTGGAACAAAAATTTGCACTTTAAAGTGTAATATTTCGTAAATGGAGCATTCAATCGAAAAATGGTATTAGCAACCCTGAAGTCATTTTAAAAGACCTATTCAACGATACCCTACACGATGGGGTAGACGATGAAAAAAAAATTCATCCCCAGTTCTCATATAGGGGAGCTACCCTAAAAAAAATATTTTTCAAAATTTTATTTCAGCACTTTGTCGGCGTCATTTATTTACATACCCCCACAAAATTACAGCTTTCTAGTATTAACGGTGTCTTAGCAAAACCTCGGACAGACAGACAGACGGACATGACGAAACTATAGGGTTCCTTGTCAGGACTACGGAACCCTAAAAAAGTGAGATGTTTTTTTGTGTACATGAAAGTATACTGCTATGCTGTATGAAAGTATTCTACTGACTTCACAAAGCGTAGGAAGTGTCAATTCGCCTGTATGTTTTTAATGTTTGTCATCTCAAAACTTGGTCATTTATTAACCGATTTTAAAAATATTTTTGTGTTTGAAAGAAAGAAAGAAAGAAAGAAAGAAAGCAAGAAAGAAAGAAAGAAAGAAAGAAAGAAAGAAAGAAAGAAAGAAAGAAAGAAAGAAAGAAAGAAAGAAAACATGTTTATTTAGCGTCAAATACAATTAACTAATCACTAACTTATATATTATTTGAGAGAATATGCTTCCCGTTTAGTCCCATTGTAATTTTATCGAGATCTCAAAATTATCTCCAGAGGTAAGACTAGCGCGGCATTAGAAAGCGGTTTTATCGTTTTTGTAAACGTTCGTTTATTTTCAGAGTTTGACAGCGTCTATAAAGAAGGCGTTCGGTGGTAAAGGTGGTCGAGGCAAGGGCAAGTTACCGAGGGTCGGGGGAGGAAATAGTGTAGAAATACCACTGTCTTATACCAAGGGAGGCAACGGTGAGTTTCTACGAACTGTTATCATCATTTATCAACACCAGTACATATCCAGTAAAATTACAGGACGTATGAGACTTGACATCTGTCCCCTGATTCTCAATCATTTAAATACCCATTCAGATTCTCAATCATTTGAATACCCATTCAGATTCTCAATCATTTGAATACCCATTCAGATTCTAAATCATTTGAATACCCATTCAGATTCGGAAGCTTCATTTTCAATTTCGAATATTTATAAATCCGTAAGCTATTTTGTCGCGGAAACCTTTCCAATTAGAATCAATGATTTTTTCGAATTGAAATATCAAATGTAACCGATCGGAGTATTGTGAATTGCAAAGATCTAAGTCGAAGTGAAGGCAGTTTCCGAATGCTAACTTGCTTTCGAATGATTGAGAATTAGATTAAACCTGCTGATTATTGTATATGTTTTCATGGTCACTATTGGACAACGAAGTCTTAGTAATTGGGTTCCGTTGGTACCCCTTTGGGACAGAACCCTAAAAAAACAAAATAAAACAAAAATATTTTTGAAGTTATACTTCTTTTGGCGCGATAGAGAAAAATGATGAGAGTGAATTTTTACGATGCGCGCGCACACCGACACCTAAATTCTACACCGTGAAGTTAGTTCTAGGTGGCATGACTATGTTCAAGTTGTATATGTCATTTCGTAAGAACGTCATATTTAACGTCATATTTTTACGTTAATAAAACCTTTTTTATTGAAATAAAATCTTTTTGATTAATTTTAATATTTATCGTTAATCACTACTGCATTTTAGTTATTTTTTTTCAATACGCCACAGAAGTATAACTTCTAACGCGTGTACATAAGTACACACACTTTTTTTTTATATCATTATTATCAGCCAATTTCCGTCCACAGCTGGACTATATAGGCCTCACCGATGGCACGCTACTGAGCTTGATTTTTTTTATATAAATTAAAATAAAAGCAGCATTTGAAGAATTGGATTTTAGAATGGGACTAGTCTTATCTAAGTATAAGTTTTTCGGTTTTAATTGTCACTGACACTATTTATAGAACTCGGGACGGAATATTTACATGTATTTATTATTTATGAGTTTTCGATATTTTTCTGTTGCAAGCGCCATGATCACGGATGAATTGAATGATTAAAAGATAATATGTGAACCTACGTAGTATAAGTAGGTACCTAGGTAACAATATCAAAAACTAAAAACCGTCCATTGGGTGCCAATACCATTTCCGTGGGTATCAACAGCCCTACATTGGGTGACAATACCTTTCCGTGGGTGACAATGACTGTCAATTTGGTGACAATAAGCTTTTGTGGTTCTAGAAATATTTTTGGCGGTAATGAAGTCTTTAAAATCCCGTCATTTATCCCCAGGTTTGTACACCACCACAGAGGTGGTGAAACGCAAATCCTCGTGCGGTAAATGCGGCTGTGACGATCAGAACATGGTGCTCAAACATTCGTACGCCAACATCAAGATCACCAGCCCAGACTTCTCCACCATATGCCCTTGCTCTAGCGACTGCTTGCCTGGTAACACTATGACCTTGAATGGTTAAATTATCACGGGTTATTTCATTCATCTTTAGTTTTTATACTAACCGGCCTTCATTTGCGTGTGTATGTTCTTTTTTAACCGACTTCACAAAAAAGGAGGAGGTTCTCAATGCGACTGCTTTTTTATGTTTGTTACCTCAGAACTCCGTCAAATCTTGACCGATTTCAAAAATTCTTTTTTTGTTTGAGAAATGATACCTCCCGGTTGGTTGCATTCATATTTTATCGAGGTATGACAATTATCTCCGGAGATATATAGATAAACATCTCAAACACATTACATACCTTGACGACATATGCATTTGTATACGACAGATACCGTATACGACAGATACCTTGATGACATAATTATTACTAGTGAATATTATCACTTTAGCAAGGTATTTAAAGTCAATTTTTTTAGGGTTCCGAACCCAAAGGGTACCAAATGAACACTTTCTGAGACTTTGTTGTCCGTCCGTCCGTCCGTCCGTCCGTGTGTCTATACATATGTGCGCACTTTACAGATCTGTATCTTCTTAACCGTTATAGGTACATACTTGAAATTTTCAAAAAGCATATATCCGTCAGTGTATAACGGCCCAGACACCAAATGTAATAGATGCATGTAATTCAATCAAAACTTGTTATGCACTAAAAAGGGTAAAATAAGTTATTTTTCAAAAAAAATAAAACCGACTTCATAATCACAAACAGGTACTCAAAAGCGAAAAATAAATTACTTAAAATTATTAAAAGCGCTACCCACTTATCTATTTGAAGTCGGTGCCAGCCAAGTCTATTGGATAGTAGATAGATAAATCCCTACATGTATCTACCTACTTACTAACCTACATGTACCTACTTACTACTACTACATGCATAATATCTATCTAATATCCAATAGACTTGGCTGGCACCGACTTCAAATAGAGAAGTGGGTAGCGCTTTTAATAATTTTAAGTAATTTATTTTTCGCTTTTGAGTACCTGTTTGTGATTATGAAGTTGGTTTTATTTTTTTTGAAAAATAACTTATAGTTCTACACCTTGGCTACATGAGCCAAGAAAATAGAAATGCTTGAACCGAATATATTTGGCAACAAAACCGAATAATTTGGCAGAATACAAATAATGGAAAAGATGCCGAATACGCTGAATACCGAATACCAAACGAATATTCAGCGCATCTCTAGTTAACACAAAAAACCAGTGTTTTTCAACGTGTGGGTCGCGCCACTCGCGAACCCCTGGGGGGTTGCGAAGCCTCTATAAGGGAGTCGCAAAGCCTCAGTAAAAGAAAAAAACAAAGTTTGAAAACATACTTTTAAAGAAAATATTAATTAAAGAGTGAGTAAAGTAGGTGTTTTGACTGAGAGTGCCTATAATTTTTGGTTTAAAAGAAAATATGTAATTTGTTTCCTGTAGGCCACACGAACGAAACCGCGGGTAGAAGCTAGAAATATAACTAAATACAAATTATAAACAGTGCAAGTAGGTCGAATTTTTTTCATACTAAGGAGGTCGCGTCGCTTCATGAAAAAGGTTGAGAAACACTGGCAAACAATCGTTAATAGATGGCGCTATAGTAAAAACACGTTTATTGTATGGGGACCCCCTTTAATTCTTAACTTTGATCTATTTTTAGTATTTGTTGTTATAGCGGCAACAGAAATACATCATCTGTGAAAATTTCAACTGTCTAACTATCACGGTTCATGAGATACAGCCTGGTGACAGACGGACAGACAGACAGACAGACAGACAGACAGACAGACAGATGGACAGCGGAGTCTCAGTAATAGATTTCCGTTGGTACCCTTTGGGTTCGGAACCCTAAAAAAAACATACAGACGAATTGAGAACCTTCTCCATTTTGGAAGTCGGTTGTACAGTTGGACTCAATTTGCTTTGCTAACTTCGACGCAAGAAGACGGTTGCTTTTCGTGTGTATCTGTGTGTCTTTTTGTGGTATCGTAACTCACAAATTGATAAACCGATTTTGATTTTGTTTGACAGTTGCCTTAAGCAAGATTGTTTTTAGCTTTGATGCATAAAAATCCGTTCTGTCTTTTTAATACTATGAGTTTTTTTCTAGTTGATGACGGTATGATATCAACTTTCATAGGTCTAATCAATTCGACATTCGGTATTACCTTACTTTTAATTATATTTCAGAAAAAATGGTAGCAGCAGTCACTGAGAGCCAGTTCCCATTCAATGCCTAGCAGGCTACCACCCTCGACCGCATCATCATTTACCTACAGGAGAGATAGTGGTCAAACACTATACGATATAAAATAACAAAATTTCAATGATTCAATTCAATTTCTGAATTCAATTCAACTTCAACGATATTGTAAGAATATAGCAGCATTGACCTGATGCTGGGACATCTCCTGTAATCTGCAGAATACTCAACTCCTCACCAACTTACAGCAGAGATGTAGAGTTTGTGCTCATTGGAATGCTCTCAATGAACAGATTTTTTTAATACATAGACTAGTCTGTGATGGTTTTAAATACCTAAGCTTAAGTATTTTTTATTTATTTATTTATATATATTTCAGACAAAGACAAGCTCGCAAACAACATTCAAGTGACCATCGAGCACGTCGAATTGACTAATACAGCACTAGAGGAGACAGATGTCCATTCTATAGAGTCGGAATGTACAGAGGACAGCATTGGTGAAGATGACCAGGATTATAAGTCGATGTCGATCGAGAGCGAGCCTAGCGAGAGGGCCTAGTAGAAAATTTGAAGAAAATTATAAGGCAGTGTCTTTTCTATCAATAATGTGTATAAATCTATGGTAATCTTCAACTTATTAATATCAATTTCTGTATTTGTTCTATTAAATTAAATTTGAATTACGCTAAATCCGCTTGTTGAATTAATTATTAGGTATAAAGATTTTTTCAATTATCTATAACTATATCAGTCTACTATCTCACCTGAGTGTGATAAAGTGATGAGTAGAGTGAGCATAAGTAGGTTTATGTACTTGATAAATCTATCATGCCACCGTCCATGCTCACTTTAATCCTAAGGTTGTCTCGAAGAGATCGCTCTTAGCGATAAGACTGCCGCTCAATGTGTCTTCAAATTTTCTTTTCTTTCTTTGCTAATTGTTGTCAGTAAAAAGTTAGTATGTATGTATGCTACGCGTAGCTGTGCTACCATCCGTAGATCCGTAGACATTTCGTAGCATTGTATGCTACGGTGCTACATATATTGTTTATGTGGGTGAGGGAACGCGGGATGCACTTTTCCATACAAATGTATTCCCCCGTTTCCTCACTGTAAAATGCTTCTAGAGAAAAAAAAAATCTACATAAAATCAAGGTCTGCTGTAACTACGCCCCTTTCATTTTCTTTTTTTGACCAACCAATTGCAAATATAAATATGACCCTTTAGACTAGGAGATTAGAAGGCTTATATATCTTTTTGCAATTGGTTGGTCAAAAAAATCACATAACAGAAACATTGCTATAGCAGTCCTTAATTTTTTGTAGAGAAATGTTTTGCATTAGAAGCTTTTTCCAGGGAGGAAACAAGGGAATACATTTGTATGGAAAAATGCACGCCGCGTTACCTCTCAAAACCTATTTACAAACATATCACAGATTACTATATGATATACTGCATGATTTGATTCCACCATCCCCATTTTATAATCGAACATCCAGAGACACTAAAAGGCGCCACCGATTTATGGTGGATATACCATCGACCCGAACGAAGCGATTTGCTTCTTCGTTCATCATACGAACCGCCAAAGAATGGAATACCCTGCCTGAGTCTGTGTTTCCGGTTAAGTACAATATGGGGGTCGTTAAATCGCGAGTGAATAGGTATCTTCTGGGTAAGCACGCTCCATCATCGATCGCATCACTTAACATCAGGTGAGATAGTGATCAAGTGCTACCCAGTTCGGTATAAAAAAAAAATCAACAATGGTGATATCATTAGCACCATATAAAGCGACAGAAAACGATTATCTAAAGCACATCTAATGCTAAAACCTTGTTCAAGTTCTTTATTATGGAACGACAAATGTCTGGCAAGTACTGAGTGAGTTTTTATCCGACTATAAAGGTACGGCCACACCGCTGCGATCTCATCATCATCATAATCAGCCGGTATCAGTCCACTGCTGGACATAGGCCTCTCCCAAGTCATGCCACTGAGCCCGATCTTCGGCTCTTTGTTTCCAGTCACTGCCCACCGCTTTGCGAATGTCGTCGCTCCACCTGGTCACAGGGCGTCCTACGCTACGTTTACCGATTCGCGGTCTTCACTCGAACGAAACACTATCGAATGGTGTAATAATACAGGGATGTTATTTTTTCAAATTCAATGGTTTCGATTCCTGTCTAGGAATATTGATTTTTCAAAAATCCAATGATGCAGTTTTAGTTTTCATCAAAATCGGGCCCAAGACTCCTTTGAGTATTTTCCGCTATTCCTCAGTTGCGGATTTGGCCATCCACGCCCACTTGAAAAATTCACCCTGTATATAGACTAGTTTGCCCTGCGGCTTGTCTGCATTAAACGTATTATCTGCGATCTCTGTGGGTTTTTAGGGTTCCGAACCCAAAGGGTACCAACGGAACCTATTACTGAGACTTCGCTGTCCTCTGTCTGTCTGTCTGTCCGTCTGTTACCAGGCTGTATCTTATGAACCGTGATAGACGGTTGAAATTTTCACAGATGATGTATTTTTGTTGCCGCTATAACAACAAATACTAAGAACAGAACAAAGTTAAAAATTAAAGAAAAGTTTAAAAAAAGTTTTTTACGATAGCGCCGCGCCATCTAGATGATCATTAAAGATGGCGCTATCGTCTTTACCTTAATCTGAATCTCGGCGGCTCCAACGATTAAATAAAATTTAGTATACAGGGGATTTCGGGGGCGATAACTCGATCTAACTAGGAATCATTTTCAGAAAATGTTGTTTTATTCGTGTTTTCAATAATCAACTTTATTGATAATCAACTTAAAATATTACTCTTCCCGACATCTATTGGCGAGTAGAAGTAGCTTTAGTGTTACTGTGTGGGTAAAGCAGGCTCTCAATTAAAATAATTAGTATTATTATTCGTCAATAGATGTCGGGAAGATCCATATTTGTCTGTTTAAGTGGCAAAAAATACCGAGCAAAGCTCGGTCAACCAGATATTTAATAATATTAATTACTACTATTGCTATTATATAATACTATTCTACCTTTGTTTTAACGTTTACTTAGTTGGTGTTCGGTTCGGAACCCTCCGTGTGCGGGACAAAAGTCTGACTCGCACTTGGCCAGTTTTATTTGAAATATAATATAGGCTAGCGTTTGACCACTATCTCACCTGTTGATAGGTGATGGTAATTTTAGCCAAATCGTTTGTTAGCCATTAGATAATAGTGGCAGATTTTCTCTTTAATTTTTCGGTAGCAAGTCAGGCGGAACATCGATATCATATGCCCCTACCAGCCTACCACCTAAATAAAACTTAGGGACACATGTGGAGGCCTAATCCTAAGGTCACATGAGTCTTAACGGAATAATAGGTTATAAATAAAAAATATATATATATTTAATACATTTTATTTAACATATCCTTAATATTCTAATAATAGGCCACAAATATACAACAAAACATTAAAACAAATTAATATAAAATTTATTAAAAATTGTGCAATTAATATGTATAATGTAACAAGCCGTTTTTATATTAAAAAAAAAATAGTTCCACAATACACTCACAAGATGGCTTTTGATGAAAACCATAGACGTAATATAAATAGATGGTGCACTGCAGATGCTTTGACACATTCAATTTAATCCGTATGCTTTAACAATAAGGTTGTAATTGCTTTGTAGAACAAAACGACCCAATTGAGAGACACCCGGGTGGGAGTGTGTCCTTGTCTAACAACCTGCTAGTCCTATATATTATGTGCTATAGTTTGTAAGTATAGTGTCTTAGTTTGTTTCAAGTTTGACAATGAAGAACACCGTGTATTTATTTATTTAGATTAATCACCTATTTTATACAGTTGATTGATAACGCTGTACAATGTTGCAAGCCAGATTTTGGCAAAATATGCCGAACATCATTATATTATCGTCAATTTGTACCATGTTTCATGCAAAATAAAATATTTTATTTCATTTCATTTTACTATAATGGTATATATATATAAGTTATGTTTCTTTGAAGTGTTACACACTTAATATTTTTGTAAATTGTTAAACACAATCCAAAATTTCATCGTACCAACGGGACTTGAACCCGCAACCTCCGGAATAACATGTTCCGGTGCTTTGCCAATTAAGCCATGGTGCGAAGTAACGTTACGACGAAATGCATAATTGGGTTAACAAATGCAATCCACTAATTTCGTCGTAACGTTACTTCGCACCATGGCTTAATTGGCAAAGCACCGGAACATGTTATTCCGGAGGTTGCGGGTTCAAGTCCCGTTGGTACGATGAAATTTTGGATTGTGTTTAACAATTTATATATAAGTTGTCCATACAAAAGAAAGGGACAAAGTCCGTTCAAGGTCGGTCTCAAGGGGGCCAGTGTGGGCGATCAAGTTTAGTACGTCCCAAGATGTCACTGTCAAAACCGTCAAAATGATTCATTGTTTTTATTATTTTTGTGAAAATATGTATTACTAGGAGCGCCTCGCGGTTTCACCCGCGTAGTTCCCGTTTCCTTGAGAATATGAGGATAAAATATAGCCTTTGTTACTCGCTGATAATGTAGCTTTCTATTAGTGAAAGAATTTTTAAAATCGGTCCTGTAGTTTTTGAGTTAAATCATAACAAACAAACAAAAAATCAAATTTTTCCTCTTTATAATATATATTAGTATAGATTTATCAAAAGCAAAGGTCGTCAATAAATCACTAATTTTAGAAATATAAGGAACGAATGCGGTTTAGACATTCTATAATTGTAAACTGTGACATAGTATTAAGCTTGATTGGGTCAATAAACATTATTTATTATTTAATTTAAGATCCGTTTAAAAAAACTACAAGTACCGACTTCAGACGCCACGTTAGTCAAAGTAGCCAGCTACAGTCACTATCATGTCATCTAAATATACAAATGCATCGTAATACAAATATTGATGTATTAAAAACGGCTCGACCAATTTCGTTAAAATTTAAATGGGACTACCTGGGAAGAAAAATATGCCTAATTACTTTATGCCAAATTAATGTATGCTTAAATATACTTAGGAGAAACAACATTATGCTAAAGTATATGATGACAAAAAATGTTATGCGAAACAATAGAGAACCGTAAAAAATGAATGAAAAGAAAATAAAAGTTTGACAGATTTAAAATGACAGTGACAGATTACTGCGTTCAATTCAAAAGCCATCTATTGAGACTACGGGAACTAAAATGTCTTTGTTATCGCCTTATTGCAGTTTTTTTTATATTATAGCCTAGCGTTTGAACAATATCTCACCTGTTGGTAAGTGATGATGCGGTCGAAGATGGTTAGTTAAAGTTTGGAGCGCCTGTTACCTGAAGCCTTAGTTAGAACCACTATAGTCTATTATAAACTAATGGTGTGACTTTGGTCTCATACATTTTGTATGAAACTCTTAAAATGTATGTATGATAGAGAAAAAAAATTGATTAGGGAAGGAAATTGAGATTAAGAAAATTCGATATTTTTTTTTTGTTTGATATGACTTGCCAATATTGCCTCCCATAATCTATCGAAGACTCCTAATAGACCGGGAGATGGTAACAGAAAATACTTGGTCATTTGTACCAGTATGGCGGTTCTTCAGGGGTCTAATTACGGAATGACAAAAAAGAAAATGATAGTCATAGCGCTGGTACCGGCGGCCCGATCGCGTGGGCGTTAATCGAATGTGTCGGATAAATAAAAGTGTCGAACGATTTGTTCCACAAAAATGTTTGAATTTTTTGGTAGTCGATAAAAAAAGAAGTAGGCGGTAGCGTAATACCAGACTTCTCCGGTGTGACTTACAGCCCGCCATACCGGGAAACATTTGTGCCATAGTGGTACAAATCGTGCGAATTACGAATAAAATGTTATGGCGCCTCTTCACAATCGGCGATCATAGACGATCACACGCGAGCACGATCGTGTAGAAGGGCTACTCGCCTGTAGTCGGCCATCATCGTCCTTATTCGTCGTCATGATCGCGGCGATCGGTGACTTGTCGGTTTTTCGGGCACGCATCAAAGAGAATCGCTTGTAGTTGGGAAGCGCGTGCCCACACGATCGCCGATCATTCATTCACCGGAGGACAGCGGAGCCGTGCGTACGTCGCGTCGTTTTTTTGTTTTTAAATACAAGTTTGCCGCTCAATAAATGATCACGGACGATCGTGTGGATGCATGCACAATGATCATGACGATTACCTTGCCGATCACAGACGATCAACGACTGTCGATCATCGCCGATTGTGAAGAGGCGCCATTTGAATTTTGAAAAAATATTGTGCACATTTGCCACCTCCCACAGGTATGGCATGATCAGACTTCTTATGATCATACAGAGAACTGTTAAAAAAATTTTAGACGTACAAATCGTTTGCGAAAAAAAAAATAATGGTTTGGTATGGCGGCCATTTGGAACCATCAGAAAAGTATGGCAAGGTGATTTCCTTGAATGGCTACTAGACGATGATTAGCTGTGCAAAAATTAGCCTGGAACAAATGGTTGAATTGCTTTTTTTAGGGTTCCGAACCCAAAGGGTACCAACGGAACCCGATTACTGAGACTCCGCTGTCCGTCTGTCTGTCTGTCTGTCCGTCTGTCACCAGGCTGTATCTCATGAACCGTGATAGTTAGACGGTTGAAATTTTCACAGATGATGTATTTCTGTTGCCGCTATAACAACACTAAAAACAATACTAAAAACAGGACAAAGTTAAGAATTAAAGGGGGTCCCCATACTAAAAACGTGTTTTTACTATAGCGCCATCTATGAACGATGGCAACCAACAAAAAGGTCACTGACCTTTGTGTTAACGTTCACATGGTGGGTGTTAGAAGTTCGTTCGACATTCGTTAGATGGCGTTGTAGTAAATAAGCATGTTTAGTATTGACACGGTATATATATATCGATGTTAAAACTATGTAGATACTTAATTTTTCCGGCAAATTTTGTTCAATCGGAACACTACGTGTGCGAGTCCGACTCGCACTTGGCCAGATTATATCATATTCATATTCATATTCATATATTTATTAATAATTTTCATTACAAGTCATTCATTTTCATTACAGTCATTAATATTAAATAATTAAAATAAAGTGTACAAATAAATTAAAAATGTATATAATATTATAATATTATGTTTTGCTGAGAGCAAATTCATCGTAGCTGTAGAACGTCTGCTCGATAAGCCAGTGCTTCAGCTGCCGTTTGAAACTAGTCAAATTGGGCGCTGAGATGACAGGTTCAGGCAACTTATTATATACTGTCGGTCCCATAACATGAGTAATCTTGGAAGTCTTGGTGAGTGACCGAGTCTCTGCCCGTAACTTGTCCCTGCCACGGGTGTGGTGATCGTGCACGCTACTTCCTTTTGTGTAAGAGTCCAGGTTCATTCTAGCGTACACTGCGACTTGAAATATAACAAGTGCAGGCAGCGTCAGAATGCCTAGACTCTTAAAATATGGCCGTGCAGAGACGTTCTGCGGAATTTTAGCGATTGCTCGCACGGCGCGTTTCTGCATTCTGAATGCCCGCAGCCAGTCCGCAGAACGCCCCCATATTTCGGGACCATACTGCAGGAGAGAGTGCACGGTCGCGAAGTAGCAGGCACGAGCCACACTCGCAGACACCACTCGAGACACCCTGCGAAGTGCAAAGCATGCACTTCCCATTTTTCAACACACACACTTTTTTAATATGTCCTGCCCATTTTAGCCCAGCATCCAATTCGAATCCCAAGAAAGTGGTCGAGGGAGTTTGTGTTATCTTTACTTCATCTAAGAGAACGGTCATTGATCGGGCCGGGCGTCCGGACAGATTAAAATGAATGAAGTGCGTCTTCGTCAAATTTAATGCCAGACCATTGGATTGGAACCACTCTGACAATTGCGATGTGGTGGCGTTCAGCTGCTGCTCCAGAAGATCCACCGAGGGCGCTGTCACGACTGCCGCCACGTCATCAGCATACATTAATATTTCAGCCGCAGTAACAGCCGCTGGTAGATCATTGAGGAGCAGTGAGAACAGGATGTTCGAAATCGAAGACCCTTGAGCAACTCCCATGGTAGATGTCAGTGGGTCTGACTTTATATCACCACCACCGCCCACGACTACTTGCGACCTATCTCGCATCAGATCAGTAAGGAGGGCGTACGAAGGGCCGACCACACCGTACCGCCGCAGCTTGTCGGCAAGTACAGCATGATCGGCGACGTCGAACGCCTTTGACAAATCGCAACAGAGGATAGAAACCTGTTTTTTGGTTTCCCTAGCTGCCATGATGCACCGTACTACCTCCCTAGTGAGGGACGTTGTCGACCGGCCTTGTCTGTAGGCATACTGTCTGTCAGTTAGGGCATCCGTATGTGCCAGGAAGTCCACCAGGCGGCTGCTCAGTCCGTTTTCAAAAATTTTCGCTACTGCTGGAATTATTGAAACGGGCCGGTAGTTGTCGATTGAATCGCGCTTGCCTTTACCTTTATATAAAGGGGAGACTTTACTTATTTTCATCGCTGTTGGAAAAGATCCCTCAACCAGGCAGGTGTTGAACAGACTTGCCAGCACGGGGGCGAGTGGTAATACTGCCATCCTCAACAGCTTCATTGTTATGCCGTATATGTCTTTCGAGGTCTTCGGAGGGATGCGAGTCAAAATAATGCGACACACTTCTTCAGCGCTGAACCTCAACAGTCGGAGCGAGCGGTCCGCAGGCGCGCGCGCCGAGCACAGCGCAGCTCGCGACCGAGCGACATCAGCGCGCGGCGCACCGCACGCGGCCGCAGCGCTCAAGAACCGAGAATTCATCGCATCAACAGCACACTTCTTATCCAGAAACGCAACCCCATCCGCAGACTTAAGGACCTCAGAGAAATCAATATGAGGCGAGTTATTTTTTCCCCTCTCCCTATTGACAACATTCCACATCGCTTTAGATGCGTTACTATTAGTATTGATTATATTGGAATAAAAATTTGGAATAAAAATTTGCTTTTATTTTATGTTTTTCGCTTATTCGCTTTTAATTAATATATTCGCGTCAGTATGGCGGGCTGTAAGTCACACCGGAGAGGTATGGCATTACGCTACCGCCTACTTCTTTTTTATCGACTATCGGAAAATACAAGCATTTTTGTGGAACAAATCGTTCGACACTTTTATTTATCCGACACATTCGATTAACGCCCACGCGACTGGGCCGCCGGTACCAGCGCTATGGCCATCATTTTCTTTTTTGTCATTCCGTAATTAGACCCCTGAAGAACCGCCATACTGGTACAAATGACCAAGTATTTTCTGTTACCATCTCCCGGTCTAAAAAGCGCATTTCGACAACGCTATCATATAATAGCATATAGTTCATAGCACAGCAACAAGTTCACATTAGACGTGTGTAACTCAGGTCAGAGCCGGTTCAAATATTCAGATCTCAGATACTTGAGTCACTGAGCTGCAGCTCAAATGCAAACTAGACGGCTCACGGCTCACACTCACAGTCACGGCTCGCAACGCAATAGATCGCACAGAACACTAAATACTCGGGTTTCGGGGAGCGCAATAGTAAGTGCTAAGTTGTCAATAGGGTATTTAACTCTAAATGAGAGAAAATCTAAAAATATATTTATTGAGATAGCTTAGGCAAAAAGCAGTAGAAAAACGTTAGTTTTAGTTCATAAAACAGCAAACTTAATTTCAAAATTCAATTCAAAGGTTACAGCTTTATAAAACTGTTTCATAACACCATTAAATAGTAACGTTACTACATTTAATAGTATGTGAACGTAGCTCGCACTCGAGTCGCGACTCACGCGACCACGAGTATAAATACGAAATGAGCTGACCTGTGAGCCGGCTCGCAGCTCCGGTTCAAGTGCGTGAGCTGTGATTTGATCTGCGGTTCAATCATATTTGTTGAGTTACCCATGGCTAGTTCAAATACAGCTACACGACGAAGCTAGTGCATCAGGTTCCAACATCGCGGTAAATATCGTTTGCGCGATGCAGGATCTCATACATTTAGGCAATATTTACAAGGAGAGCTATTCAACCTACTCTAGCGCCATCTAGATGATTGTATCTAAACTAATATAATAAAGAGGAAAGATTTGATTTTTTTGTTTGTATCAATTTAACTCAAAAACTACTGGATCGATTTTACAAATTCTTTCACTAATGGAATGCTACATTATCAGTGAGTAACATAGGCTATATTTAATCCCCGTACTCTCACGGGTAGGGGAACTACGCGGGTGGAACCGCGAGGTGCTGCTAGTATTATAAAATTGCTGGTAAGTTGCTTGTCTTGCTGTACTTTATAGCGGAATAGTGTATAATAGCGTAGTCTGAAATGCGCTTAAGAGGTACGCGTGTGCGAGTAATTTGAAAAGAATAGGTATTTTCAAGAAACTATTCCCGTCGCGCAGTGCCCGAACAACCAACATGAGTGCGATAGGGACAACAGCAACTCAAGACCTATTTTACCAACAAATGTTTGACTAAAATAAGGTTTTGTATTCCCCTGTTGTCTCCTCGAAAACTGATCTGATCAAATTATCTTTGCATAACATTTTTGTAGATGAGTGCATCCGTGCTCCTATTTTTTTTTTGTCTTAAAACCCTTTTAAATTTGTTTGGCAGCAGTTTAGATCAGGGCAGTCAAAATAGTTCATTTTATTGGTTTTTGAAGAGTCATATTTTTTTGCTATTGTTTGGTTAAAAAAGCAAATGACATAGTTACAGCTGACCTTCATTTTTTAAGAAAAACATTTTTCTCTAGAAGCGTTTTCCAGGGAGGAAACAGAAAAAATACATTTGTATGGAAAAATACACCTGACGTTCTATTTTAAGGTGTAACAATCAACAAATGGCAAAATTATTAAAAAGTCAATTAGTGTAGTGGAGTCTTTGATCAAGAATCTATAGATGTAAGGTCGAAGCAAAAAGAATGTCCCGACGAATAAGAGCTCACACCGGGCGGTGAGCTCTTATTTTGTTCGTCGAACACAAATACTTTTCTGACGAATAGCCGTAAGTATAAGATGATGTTTTACAGAATTGCGACTTTATTTTAAGGTATTATGGTCGTAAAGATGTTGATCATAAAACGGTTTTATAACTTTTGTCTCTGTTTATTAGTCAGTATACACTTTGGACAGAATTTGGCTTTGATTTTGTAGGTAACCCGTTATCTATAGATTCTTGATCGAAGAGTGGAGTCTACAATTTACAGTGAGCGCCTTTCCTCTTGACATGGACGGCCGGCTCCGGGTGAGGGTATAGATGACGCCGGGTCTTGAACTCCAGAAGGTCGCTGATCTTCACAGGCTGTGGGCAAACGGACAGACGGATGTAGCTAGCAATAAATATATAAAGAATCAAAAATCAAAGCATTTATTCAGTATGTAGACAGACATATACACGTCAAAATCATAGATCATATAAGATAGTTTAAAAAACTACGAATAACCGACTTCGATGACGAGCTATTAATTTTCAGAACCAATTTTGAGGTGTTTATCTCCATATCTTTGGAGATACATATCAAACCTCGATAAAATTACCATGGTACCACACTTGGGATATCTCCTTTCGAACAATAAAAGAATAATCAAAATCGGTTCATAAACGACGAAGTTATCCGCGAACAAACATTAAAAAGCCGTAAAGTGACGTCACCGACCGGCCCCACCGGAAGACCAGCGTTAGTTGTTAGTATCAGATAACATTATGCTGAGTTGGGGCCGATTGGTGACGTAGGTTACCAATAAACATTTTTCATTTCATTTCATTAAAAAAAAAATATATATATACGGTCGAATTGAGAAACCTCCTTTTTTTGAAGTCGGTTAAAAATAAATCATAATCAATTATCAAGTAAACATGGCAAAGGCAGAATTTAACGCTTTGAATTTTAAAACAAAAAGAATGAACCATTCAGCTGTCATCCAATCGTTGACGTTAGACTATTTAAAAAATATTAAAGTAGGGTTGCCAACCATTTTTATATATAAATAATGAAGATAGTTTAAAACTAAAACAACCGACTTCAAAGCCCCGCGAGTCAATTTCAGTAGCAATTTTGAGACCTTTATCGTCATATCTCTGGAGATATTTATCAGATCTCGATGAAAATAAAATGGGACCACCTCGGAAACGCACCCTACCGATTACAAAAAGAATCATTAGAATCGGTTCAGAATTGACGAAGTAATCGCGTAACATACACACACAAAAATAAAGAAAAAATATAATTAAAAAAACACAGACGAATTGAGAACCTTCTTCTTTTAGAAGTCGGTTGAAAAAGTGAAATAGTGAAACACAACTTAAAGAAACGCATTTACAGAACATATCATGATCCGAATGTTCTCATTTAAATATATCAGGCTATGTCCAAAGTCACCATTTTCGACTACAGCATCGGTTACCACCAGGCGAGATAGTAGGCAATCGCTAGCCTAGAGAGTCAGTGCAAAAAGAGAGTCGTCGTGGCGTTACAAAGAACTAACATACAAAGGTAAGGAAGGAAGGTATATACTCGTACGTACCTAGTAGCGCACGATAATGATAAAGCTAGGTTCATATTGGTGTGTCGAGGTGTGTCGGGGCGCGCCAGAACGCAATCGCTTACGTTCATTTACTATGAATAGATTCACATTAGTAGGTTGTGTTGTGTTGTGGCACGTTCTGTCGCAGTAACATCGCTCGACGCCCGATCGCGCCAGAGAGGTGGGGGGGATCTGTCGCGCCACACTAATGTGAATCTATCATTTACGACGCGTTATTGCGAGGGAACACAGTTCATGCAAATATTAAAAATCTGTTTTTCGTTCTTTAAAATGTCTGATGAACTTATTGAATTAGTACGGCAACACAAAGTTCTCTATGACACGAAATGTAAGGAATATAAGGATCACGGTATCAGGAATAGTGCTTGGGAAGAAATAGCTTTCTTCTATCGGACAACCAGACGTACCGATGTGCGCCACCGCTTCATGGTGGACGTTCCATCTACACGCACGAAGCGTTTTGCTTCGTCCTACATAATACGATCCGCCAAAGAATGGAACTCCTTGCCGGTGTCTGTGTTTCCCGATAGCTACAACCCGGGGGTCTTCAAATCGCGAGTGAACAGGTATTTACTAGGTAAGCGTGCTACATCGTCGACCGCATTGTCACTTAACATCAGGTGAGATAGTGGTCAAAAGCTTGCCTATACAGTATAAAAAAAAAAAAAAATAGCGTAGCGTAGAGAGTCATCAATAGAAAAAATTGAATATCTTCATCGAAGTCACTGTCAGACGATTCCATTTTAAAACACGTATTCACTCCACAACTCTTAAAATAAGAATGATCTAAAAATGCGACATATTGCGCCACAAGACTACACATTAGTATGAACACTCCGCAACACAACAGACGGCGACCCGACACACCCCGACACAGCAATATGAACCTAGCTTAACAGTAGGTACCTACCAAGTATCAAACATTTTAGTCGTACTAGTAACGACAGCAGTGTTGTCAATGCAACAAAAACAGTAAATTAAAACAACCAACGACCGACGCGACCTCAACTTCTACGACGGTGCTGTTTTTGCACAGACTATCCTACTAATATTATACAGGTGAAAGTTTGTGAGTGTGTTTGTAACTCCTTCACGCTAAATCTACTGAACCGATTGAACTGACATTTGGTATGTATATAGCCTAGACCCTGGAATAACACATCTAGGGTACTTTATCTCGATATTCCCACGGAAACGATCTTTACACGGGTAAAATCGCGGGGCACTGCTAGTAAGGTACGTAAAAAAATGTGATGAGTTTTATAATTATCGTGAATTTGTAACATTATTATTGTTATAATTCACGTACCTTAAGTCGAATTTTCTCGACCTAGGTTTCGAGCGAGTCAGTCGCTCTTCCTCGGGAGTGAGGTCACGCGGTGAGATCGCGATGTTCACTGAACACTAAAGGTACGTGAATTACAGCCCGTATATAACAATAATAATGTGATGAGATCTACGAGTAAGTATACATAAGATAACATATATATAATGACGTTTGCATTTAAACATTTGGTTTTGATAATAATTTCGTCTGTCAAAAACTATCTGGGACTGGGACCTTCAGACCAAATAATAAGTCAAGTCATTTAAAGTCGCTCAGCGAGCTATGGAGCTGAGCTGAGAGCTGTGCTCGGTGTTTCTCTGCGGGAACGTATCCGGAACGAAGTAATTAGCCAGAGAACTAAAGTGATCGACATAGCTCTACGGATTAGTAAACTGAAGTAGCAGTGGGCTGGTCATATCTGCCGTATGACCGATAACCGTTGGGGAGACTTGTCCTAGAGTGGAGACCGCGAATCGGCAAACGTAGCGTAGGACGTCCTGTGGCCAGGTGGAGCGACGACATACGCAAAGCGGTGGGCAGTGACTGGAAGAGAAGAGCCGAAGATCGGGGCGAATGGCGTGTCTTGGGGGACGCCTACGTCCAGCAGTGGACTGATACCGGCTGATTATGATGGTAATGATGACCCCCACCGCCGAACAACGCATTGAGGCCGGTTTCGTAAACATGTGTGCACTTAGTGAGTGTTGCCGTGCAGTAAACACTTAGTGGTGATGTGATGAATATGTGATTCCATCCTGCTTTTTATTTCTCGAAGATTGGTTTCTACAACCTTTCACAACATAATTCGGCATTTTTTCTTTATAAATGGCGAATTGTTATAGCGTGACACTCCGCGCGCCTGACAAGGTAAAGCGTAGTTTCTTTATATGCGTGTGCGTGTAACTGTGTATACATGTCGCAGGCAGATAGCTTAATTAGCCGTTCAATTGAACGCCTAGCCTCTTAACTAAACAGCGCCGTTCAACTAAATTCCTGAATGATATACAGCCGTAGCGTTTATTACAACATTAAATAAGCTGGCTGGCTAATGCTTAGGCCAGTCATATAATGTCTTGTCTGTCATATTATGCACATATATACATATATTTCTGGTGACGCGCGGCCGCTACCGCGGCTCCTTTCTCACTACGCTCGTCGTCGCGCGTCACGCGGTGGTCACTGTTCTCTAGTGTGTTGCCTTAGTGTCAGACTAATGAACAGGCTAGGCAAGTAATGAAACGTCATCGATCCAAGTCATTTACCTAGCTGTTTGATCAAATGGCTAGGCAAGTAATGAAACGTCATCGATCCAAGTCATTTGCCTAGCTGTTTGATCAAATAGCTGGATATCATTCAAGAATTTAGTGGAACGGCGCTGTTTAGTTAAGAGGCTAGGCGTTCAATTGAACGGCTAATTAAGCTATCTGCCTGCGACATACACAGCGGGGCGAAGTTTTAACCAGCCTCACTGCGTTATTCGGCAGGCCTCCGTCTTGATTTCTTATTTGGTCTGAGGTAGGATCATGGTACCTATGACAAAAAAAAACTAGCCTTTCTCCTCTTCTCCGAGCTCACTTCCTCTGTTTGTATGTCACAAAACTTCTTAAAGTAATTGAAAAATGATGTTATTAACGTTTGTACTCCACTTGATATCTGTAATAACGGTTAAATAATTCAAGATCGTTTATAAAACTAATAAAGAACTGATTTCGAATCCCGCGCTAGTCATTTTTAGTACCAAGTTGTTCATCTCCATATATCTCTGGAGATACTGAACATATCTCGATAACATTGAAATGGAATCAACTAGGAAGAATTCGCTTTCAAACGAAGATAGAATTTTCCAAATCGGTCCAGGCGTCTTTGAGTAATTTGGGAACACAAATTCAAGAAAAAATTAAATAAAAACGGCTAAGTGCGAGTCAGACACACGCACGAAGGGTTCCGTACCATTATCTATAAAAACGGCAAAAAAATCATGTCAGTTGAATGGAAGCCCCTCTTAAATATTTGTTTTATTTTAATTTAATTATTTATTTGTCATGGGAATATATATATATAACTAAATATTCTGTGAATATGTCAAGCGTCTACCTGTTGCTGATATCAATAACGAGCAAAAACGAACTGAAAAAATCACGTTTGTTGTATGGGAACTCCCATGAATATTTATTTTATAATCATACAAAAAACGTGTTTTTACTATAGCGCCATCTATGAACGATTATAATAACCTTATTAATTAATAATATTAATGACCTACCTTTGTGTTAACGTTCACTTAGTTGGTGTTAGAAGTTCGTTAGATATTCGTTAGATGGCGTTGTAGGTATTAAGCATGTTTGGTATTGACATCAAATGCCTCCTATACGCTGATGATCAGGTGATATTAGCATCATCGGAGGAGGAGTTGCGAAGGATGGTTAATATTATGCATGACGCCTTAAAAAGGAAAGGGATGAAAGTGAATGTAAGCAAGACCAAAGTAATGGTTTTTGAAAGAGAAGAAAGAATGACTGATTGTAAGGTTACGATTGAAGGAGAGAGTGTAGAACAAGTGAAAGAGTTTGTGTACCTGGGTTCTAAGTTTACGAGAGATGGTAAGTATGAAAGTGATATTGAGCGAAGAGTTTTGGCTGGAAACCAAGTGAGTGGGGCACTGCATAACTTTATGAGAAGTCAGAACGTGTCTAAAAAAGCACGACTGGCTGTACATAGGGGAGTGTTGGTTCCCACACTCATGTATGGTAGTGAATGCTGGGTATGGCAGAAGAAGCATGAAAGTAAAATTAATGCTGTAGAAATGAGAAGTTTGAGAAGTATGATCGGAGTGACTCTGATGGATAAGTTGGAGAACAGCGTGATAAGGGAATGTTGTGGTGTGGTAGAAGATGTGGTGACAAAGATAGAGAAAGGGATGCTTAGATGGTTTGGACATCTAGAGAGGATGGATGAAGAAAGACTGATGAAACAGATTTATGAGACGTGTGTGAATGGGCCAGTTGGTAGAGGCCGACCTAGGCGAACGTATCACGACCAGATCGGAGACGTTTTTAAGAAAGGCCAAATCAAAAGTACCTATAACCGGCGAGCATGTATGAAGGCGCTCATGAAAGTGGAAGAAGCGAAGGAGGTATGTCAGGATCGTAGCATGTGGGAAGAAGTAGTCTCTGCCTACCCCAACGGGAAAAAGGCGTGATTGTATGTATGTACGTATTGACACGGTAATATAATATAATATTATACTTATATATAATTATACTGTGGTTCGGAACCCTCCATTTGCGAGACAAAAGTCTGGCTCGCACTTGGCCAGTTTTATTACCTTTTGAGGTACGAAACCCTACAAAAAGGATTACAGTCTTACCTCAGGTCTGTCTCCGGTCTCAGATCTATTATCCTCTTCCTGTGCGGTCTTATTGCTGTCCTCTCTACCAGCCCCGCCCTCTGCCATTGATATCACGTGTACTGACAGCTTCTGTCTTTCTTGAGACTCGGCGCTTATGTGTTTCTGTTGCATAAAAAATAATGTTTAGAAACATTATCGTACACTGGTTGTAGAAAAATAATATGGTAAATAGTTAAACACAATCTAAAATTGCATCGTACCGACGGGACTTGAACCCGCAACCTCCTGGATAACATGTCCAGGTGTTTTGCCAATCAAGCCACAGTTCGAGCTATCGAAATTAGTGGATTGCATTTTTTAACCCAATTATGCATTGGTCTCTATGATTACTTATTTCGAAAGTTAATCATTTGGAAGAAATCATTACAGTTTTCAAATCCGACGAGAGATGTTCCACTTGCACATGTTAAACAATTTACAAAAATATAAAGTGTGTAACACTATAACCCTTAATAACCTAGAGTTTCAATTTTGATACCAATCTTTTAAACCGAATGTTCACATTACTATTAGTTTTTTTTATAGGTTGGCTGTACGTATTTTACTGTTGTATAATATTATTTACAACAAAATTAAAAAAAAGAAAAAATATGTGAAATTTAAAATTAAATTAAATTAAATTTTTAAATTTTATATATTTTTTTTATTATTATTTTTCCCTACATCTAGACCCTCAAGCAAACACAGTAATATTAAAAATAAATCACTTTCGTAAATCAGGCTATTAAGGGTTAAATAAACATATTTAATATAGTAAATATTCCGATTTCCGATTAACAATATACCTACTACATATATATAATATACTCTTCATAAAAAAACCAGCAAAGTCGACTTGGACTCGCCCACCGAAGCTTCCGTACCAACGTCTCACTAGGGTAAAGGACAAACTTAACTTAGTACTTCGATTCATAGAAAGTGTACTGCACCAACCGCAAATCATAAGTTTGTAATAGTAAATTCACTTGTATTTTGTTATTAAACTACATATCTACGGTTTTCACATTTATTCCTGTACATATAAGTGCTTCAAGACCTTGCTTCTTGCCAAATTTCATGATTCTAGGTCAACGGGAAGAACCCTATAGGTTTTGATTCCCTTGTGAAATCGCAAAATATGCGAAAATATGCGACATAAACGGTCATATCTTTTGATCGCGTCGACTTACAGGTTACATTTTTACAGCCATAAGATACCATAGACCCAAGCATTTAGTATAAGTTTCAACTTGATATCTCTACGCATTCCGGAGATAAAGGGTCATGACAGACGGACAACAAAGTGATCATATGAGGATTTATTTTTCCTTTAAAGGTACGGAACCCTAATAATATCGTTTAAAAACTAAAAAAACAACCGACTTCAATGCCGCGCTATTCATTTTCAGTACCAATTTTGAGATGTTTATCTCAATATCTCTGGAGATACTTATCATACCTCGATAAAATTACCATGGTACCACACTTGGGATATCTCCTTTCGAACAAAAAAAGAATCATCGAAATCGGTTCATAAACGACGAAGTTATCCGCGAACAAACATAAAAATATATATATATATATATATATATATACGGTCGAATTGAGAAACCTCCTCCTTTTTTTGAAGTCGGTTAAAAAGAAGATTGTCGACGAATTGAGAACCTACAAAAAGAAAACCGCCTCCTTTTTGGAAGTCGTTTAAAAAGCATGTAAAGCACAACTTACCATAAAGAAGTCAATGACATCTTGCTTTGTGATCGTGTTTAGTTGCTCGACTTCCAAGCGTTGTCGATCGAAGTTGTACACCTGAGGATGGATACATATTACGCTTTAATTTAATATAATATTTGAATTTAAAATATCCTTTAAAAACTAAAAAACAACCGACTTCAATGCCGCGCTATTCATTTTCAGTACCAATTTTGAGATGTTTATCTCAATATCTCTGGAGATACTTATCATACCTCGATAAAATTACCATGGTACCACACTTGGGATATCTCCTTTCGAACAAAAAAAGAATAATCGAAATCGGTTCATAAACGACGAAGTTATCCGCGAACAAACATAAAATATATATATATATATATATATATATATATATATATATATATATATATATATATATATATATATACGGTCGAATTGAGAAACCTCCTCCTTTTTTTGAAGTCGGTTAAAAATTTAACACCACCTGCGACTAAATTGTAACTGTATAAGGCGTCCATTACACGGTAGGTTATCCGTCATTCAAAACCAAAAATCATGACTGATAGTTGCTCATGCAGCAAATCAAAGTATATAAATATCGGTCAGTCACCGACAGTCACCCCACTACACGATCAGTTATCCATCAGTTACAGCCGTGACTGCCAGCGAACTGACAGCAAAACCTATCGTGTAGTGGACGCTTAATGGTCGCCTACTTGACTAATGTAAACTACCACGGAGAATAGACTCTTCTGTCTTTATCCGTGTAAACTACGCTTAACAAGCGGCAACAGAGTGACGGGTAAGTAGTGTGCAGAAGCGCCATTTTGATTTTTTTGACGTTCACTGTCAAAGGGCTACGAGAGTTGCTTAGTTTCATCAACCAAAAATGAGTTAATAATATTTTAACGCCTGAACGGATTTTCATGAAAAAAAGCTAAGAACACTCTCGATGAAGACACCTATCAAACAAATATAAGTAAATCCAAATCGGTTCATCCGTTTGTGCGCTACGATGCCACAGACATACACACAGATACACAGATACACACATTAAACTTATAACACCTTTTCTTTTTGCGTCGGGGGTGAACTGTGACTGAACTTTGCTCGGAATTTTTGTGGTAAATAGATTTTTTTATTAAATATTCCAATAATTGTTTTTCTCGCAAAACCTTCTTTTGTGAGAAAAACAATTATTGGAAACTTGATTAAAAATAATCATTCCAGATGGAATGATTATTTCTATCAGGACCCAGGTTCGAGTCTAGATAGACTCGAACCTGGGTCCTCCGCAGATACAAATTGTTTTGTTTTGCTATAATGTTAATTACTAACTTGTATTTACTGTCGGATCATATAATATTAAATAATGTGTAACTTATCTATGTGCATAAAACATGCCTAGAGATGAATAAATGAATTGAATTGAATAAATACATTTTATTAACCGACTTCAAAAAAAGGAGGAGGTTTCTCAATTCGACCGTATATATATATATATATATTTTTTTATGTTTGTTCGCGGATAACTTCGTCGTTTATGAACCGTTTTTGATTATTATTTTTTGTTCGAAAGTAGATGTCCCAAGTGTGGTACCATGGTAATTTTATCGAGGTATGATAAGTATCTCCAGAGATATTGAGATAAACATCTTAAAATTGGTACTGAAAATGAATAGCGCGGCATTGAAGTCGGTTCTTTTTTAGTTTTTAAACGATATTATAGCACAGTGTGATCTAAACCCGCACCTTACGCACGCTTTCCCGTGACTTAAATAGGTCGATTTTTGCACGGCGTTTAGCTAACTTCACGCCGTGCAATAATTTTCTATTTGACGGAAAAGCGCAACAAGCGTAAAGTGCGGGTTTATATCACACTGACAGCTATAAAATAATATACGATACTCGTGACTTAAGTTGTGTATTATTGCACGGCGTAGCAGTTTACGCCGTGCAATAATAGACTACTTAAGTCACACGTATCGTAATATACTATTACTAGCTGACCCGGCAAACGTTGTTTTGCCATATAAATAAATGGCTATTAAAAAATAAGGGTTGATCGTAGAAGGGTGAAAATTGAGGATTGTATGTATTTTTGTATGTTGTATCATAAAAAAATAGAAATTAAAAATTTTGTCTAAAAAATAAAAAAATAAATTTAGGGGTGGACTACCCCTAACATTTAGGGGGATGAAAAATAGATGTTGGCCGATTCTCATAAATACCGGATAAGCACAAAAAAATTCATCAAAATCGGTCAAGCCGTTTCGGAGGAGTATGGCAACGAAAACTGTGACACGAGAATTTTATATATTAAGATGTATATAACAAACGTTTTGAAACTCGGCTAACTGTTTGGTGGAAGGGTGAAAATAGTATCAATTGAACCTAACCGTTTGAAATTTCCGCAAGTCGAGAGTGTGGCTAAGAACTGTGACGCGATGTGGGGCAGGGGAACTAAATCGCGAAGCTGGTTTGAGGTCGAAGAATACGTCAGACACACCCCATTAAAGACCTTGTAGAAGACACTGAGTGCACCAATCTCCTGGCGAAATATCAGTGGTTGCAATTCATTCGTCTGCCAGCAAAAAAAGAACTGACATGTTTTCTTTTATGGCATACTAGCTGTGCGCCGCGGCTTTGCCTGCGTTGAATCCTAGTGATAAAACTTTCCTCTTGAATCATTCTATCTATTGCTGAAAACTGCATTAAAATCCGTTGCGCAGTTTAAAAGATCTAAGCGTACAGACAGCGGGAGCGACCTTGTTTTATACTATGTTATAAAGATAGGCGTTTGACCACTATCTCACCTGTTGGTAAGTGATGATGCGGTCGAAGATGGTAGCACGCTAGGCCTAGAATGGGAACTGGATCTCAAGGATAGCTGCCGGAACACATTTGATGTTAGGTGACAGATTGAGGGTGGTAGCTGGCCAGGCGGTCACTAAATAGTGCCCTACCACCATGCGAGGTGTTATTGGGTCAATACAAGCTTGCCCGATTACTCACTAAGTCAAGGAATGTCAGGTTTCCATACTGGTTGGCACCGAACCTAATGCTGTATATATCCCTGTAGAAATAAAGTGTGCCAAATCACTGGCTATCTTTAAATCAATGGGTAAATCACAATATTTGTCCGAACAGAGCTAAAACTACCACACTGCTGAGATATTATAACATGTTTTGATCTAATATATAATATATAATAATATATAATCTAATATATAAAATTCTCGTGTCACAGTTTTCGTTGCCATACTCCTCAGAAACAGCTTGACCGATTTTGATGACATTTTTTGTGCTTATCCGGTATCTATAAGAATCGGCCAACATCTATTTTTCATCCCCCTAAATGTTAGGGGTAGTCCACCCCTAAATTTTTTATTTTATTTTTTAGACAAAATTTTTAATTTCTATTTTTTTATGATACAACATACAAAAATACATACAATCCTCAATTTTCACCCTTCTACGATCAACCCTTATTTTTTAATAGCCATTTATTTATATGGCAAAACAACGTTTTTGTAAATTGTTAAACACAATCCAAAATTTCATCGTACCGACGGGACTTGAACCCGCAACCTCCGGAATAACATGTTCCGGTGCTTTGCCAATTAAGCCGCCAATTAATTTACAAAAATATAAAGTGTGAAACACTTAAAAGAAACATAATATTTGAAAACAACGTTTGCCGGGTCAGCTAGTAAGATATATAAGTTGTATGTATGCGTATGTATAAGTATATTAAAAGGATGGTGCACTGCAGATGTTTTGACAAATTTAATTTAATCCGTATGCTTTAACTATAAGGTTGTAATTGCTTTGTAGAACAAAACGGCCCAATTGAGAGACACCCGGGTGGGAGTGTGTCCTTGTCTAACAACCTGCTAGTGCTATATATGTTCTATACTATATGTATGGTATACGTACGGTATATATATAAGTTGTCCATACAAAAGAAAGGGACAAACTCCGTTCAAGGTCGGTCTCATGAGGGCCGGTGTACGCGATCAAGTTGAATACGTAGCAGGTCTGTGATTGTAATATAATATTAAGTAAAAGTCAAAGTCAAAGCATTTATTCAGTATATGGGCAAATTAAAAATGTGCACTTACCCTCGTCAAATTACATTAAATAGATCATATTCAATAAAAAATATTATAGATATAACAGAAACATAACTTATTGCTTTGAATTTACAAAAAAAAACAACAGTATTGAGCCATTCAGCTTTCATCTAGACGTCGAACGTCACACTTAAAACACATGTTTAATTCCCCTGATTAATGTAGGGTTGCCAACCGTACTATTACGAGCACCCGCAACCCAGTGGATGTTTCAGTACTTCAGACAATTTTTATTCAAAACATTTTTAAATAATGTAACATAATAAATAAATAAAAAGATGGTACATTATATTATGAGACTATTGGGTGAGCTGATTGATGTCAGACTGCTGGTCTATGGCATGAGGTACGGCACCCGCCAATTATGCCTCATTACAAGATACTTAGGCGGGTATTATTATTTTTCCCATACCAAGGTTGTCTAGAAGAAATTAATTTAAGCGGTAAGACCGCCGATTATGTTGCCATATTTTGTTTTGTTTTGGTACATTTTTTTTTTGTAATCAATAAAGATTTTTTGTATTGTATTGTATATGACACGTTCTGATGATGATGATCTAACCTGAGCGGTGACTTCTGCCCACAGCTGGGCCGCGCGGCTGGTTAGCCGCTTCGGTTTCTCCAGCTTCTGTGCGGCGAGCGAGGAGCGGTGCTTCAAGAACTCCTCATCGGTCATGTTCTCCAAGTACTCCTGGAAAGAGAAACCAGATGTCAAATATATATTTGTAGTGGTAGGACTTTTGCTAGTCCGCCTGGGGCGGTACCACCACTTTGCCAATTAATTTTCAGCCGTGAAATAGCAATGTTTTTCGGTTGAAATGGCAAGGTGTCCAGTGGAATTACAGGACATGTGAGACTCAACATCTTTATGTCTCAAGGTAACAGGCGCAGTGCAGTGACATGCAAAATACTGGCAGTTCAGAATATTGTATGCTACTGTGTATGTAATAGGTAGACGTCATCGCTTACCATCAGGCGAGCGTCGTGCTTGTCCTATTACCTTATATCATAAAAAAGAAACGTTTAAAAGCAACTAAAAAATAATTAGTTTAATATAAAATAATTAAATAAAAATTGAAAAATTAATTCTTCAATCGATCGAACTCACGACCTCTTGATCGCCAGGCCGACTGACGCCTTAGTCATAGGGTTATTGCCACTTCATAAAAAAACCGGCCAAGTCGAGTAGGACTCGCCCACCGAGGCTTCCGTGCCAACTTCTCAAACTAGGTCGTATGCATAGAAAATGTACTGCACCACCCGCAAATAATAAATTTGTAATAGTAAATTCACTTGTCTTTAGGGTTCCGTAGCCGAATGGCAAAAAACGGAACCCTTATAGATTCGTCATGTCTGTCTGTCTGTCTGTCTGTCCGTCCGTATGTCACAGCCATTTTATTCCGAATCTATTAGGACTACACAGTTGAAACTTGGTAGGTAGATGTATTCTGTGAACCGCTTTCCGATTTTTATACAAAATAAAAAATATAAAAGTTTAAGAGGGGGCATTCCATACATGGAACTGAAACAAAAAAAAACTGTACACCTATGCGTGTGGGTGTGTCCCCCCCCTCTAACTTTTAAAGTATCGGAGTAAAAAATCAAAAAATATATATGCTGTAGATCTAAATAAAAACTAACAACGAAAATTGGTTTGAACGAGATACAGTCAGCAGTTTTTGAGATATGGCGTCCGCAAAGATAACTTTGTTTTTCATACAAACACTATCAAAATCAAAGTAAATTTTTTAGTTGCGAAAAATCATAGTTATAGAATACTTAACTGTGTTACGGAACCTTACGAGTGCGAGCCCGACTTGCACTTGGGCAGTTTTTTTCTTTTTAACATACGGAACCCTAAAAATAGCAGATTGTAGTAGCTACATACCTTAGTCCCACTCAAGAATTTCTCGACCCTCTGCTCCACGTATGTGGGGGGCTTATCACTCTGCACGATCACTCGCAGTCCCTGCACTCCGTTGGACCTCCGAATGCCGCTGAATACTATGTACCCCAGTTGCTCCTGAAATTATATTAACATCGATTAACAACTAAAAAAAAACTGACTTCAAACACCGCGGTAGTCATTTTCACTACGAAATTTGAGGTGTTTATGATCAATCAAAGAATCAAAGAATCAAAGCATTTATTCAGTATGTAGGCAGTATAAATATACGCACATATACACGTCAAAATCATAAATCATAAAATAAATCATAACCAATTATCAAGTAAACATAGCAAAAGCAGAATTTAACGCTTTGAATTAGAAAAAAAAAGTAATGAACCATTCAGCTGTCATCCAATCGTTTACGTCAGAATATTTAAAAAAAATTAAAGTAGGTTAAAACCAACCATACATGTAAGTGTGTGTTTCAGTACTTCAGACAATTTTTATATAAAAAAAAAAAAAAGTGAAATAGTGAAACACAACATAGAGAAACGCATACCGATCACAGTACATATCATGATCCAAATGGAACTGATAGTCCGTCTGTCAGCTGCATAATATTGTTTAAATAAAAATAAAAATGGCAAGCCTAGAACGAAAATCTGCGGACAAAATGTATGTATGTATTAACTCTTATATCTATTCTATCTTTCCTCTATCTTATCTTATCTCTTATCTTATTATTTTATCTCGAATTATCTTATCTCTATCTATGTTTTGTATCTTTGGAGAAAGGTACTTAACAGATCTAAATGATGATTTACAATGGGACCAAACGGAACATTCTGCTTCGTCTCTCTAACACGCACGTGTAGTACACTCCCAGTACTAAGTACAAGACACTCACCTTAGTACGAAGCACGTTGAAGCACGGCTCAGACAGTATCTGCGCAGTTAACTCGAGCAGAACATTCTGCTTCGTCTCTCTAACACCGCACGCGTAGTACAATGAAGCACAGGAACATTTGTGCACGTGATTCTCAGTTTCACGGAGGTACCATGACCCTGCAGAAAAATGTTGATTATTTTAGTGATCTATGGTAACCATAGACATTCACTATAAAGACTGTGCACTACCGGCCCGAAAGAGACCAATGTTTGCACGAATTTTATCCCATTCTTTTGTAGGGAACACATATGTATATACTTTACATATAACATAGTAGATATATATGACTGGCAGGTTGTTAGACAAGGACACACTCCCATCTAGGTTACTTTCGTTTGGGCCATTTTGATGTATCATATTTGAGGCATCATAGCAATGACAGCCTTATGTTCAGAGCATACGGATTAAATTGAAGATAATAATAAAGATTTGACAACCCAGTTGCCGTAAACGGTGAAAATACGGTTATATATTGGATAGTATTTGTATATAACAATAGTATATAGCTAAGAACATTCTCGATCAAGTCATCTTTTTGTTTTTGACGTGACAACGTCTAATAAATAGATGAACGCCGGCTGCATGCACGAAAAAAAGTCCCGTTACGAACATTATCCCGTTACGCTCATTGTACGCATGCGCCGATTTTATCAATGTTTTGTTGTATTAATGTGAATATCGATATGCATATGAACATAAATGTTTTGTGATGACGTTGTCACGTTAAGGTTAAACTATCGTCCGTAAACCAATTTTACATACAACAAATGTTTTAATTAAAAAAAAGAAAGCTTACTATCAATGTGTGTTGCACATTACTAGTAGTCTTGTGAACCCATACAATTAAGATAAATATGCTTGTGTCTGGAGTGGGTTCACGTCAACAGTGCAATGAGTGGGGATGGAACTCACGACCTCTCGAGCGCAAGGCCTTAGCCATTGGTCTATTGCCGCTATGATATCACAGACAAACACACGGACATTTTGCGTCGGAGGTTGTAAAATTAATAATAAAATTGTACCTTTTTCAATTTCCACTTCTCTGCACAACATTAGCTGTTGTGCCAACAGAGGTGTGCCGTCCTTAGGTAGTCTGGAAAAAAATAAAATACGTTAAAAGTGTGCATTTTTAGGGTTCCGTATTCCACAGAGACAAGGAACCTTTATAGTTTCGTCATGTCCGTTTGTCTGTCTGTCTGTCTGTCTGTCTGTCCGAGGTTTTGCTAAGAGACCGTTAATACTAGAAAGCTGTAATTTTGTGGGAGTATGTATATATATTACGCCGACAAAGTTCTGAAATAAAATTGTGAAAAATATTTTTTTTAGGGTAGCTCCCCTATATGAGAAGTGGGGATGATTTTTTTTCCATCGCCTACCCCATCGTGTGAGGCATCGCTGAACAGGTCTTTTAAAATGACTTCAGGGTAGCTAATACCATTTTTCGATTGAATGCTCCATTTACGAAATTAAACTTTAAAGTGCAAATTTTTGTTCCAGTAGGGCGTCCCCCCCCCCCCCCCCACCTTTAAAAGCTAAACTGCTGGCTTGAAAGATCTGGAAAAAATCGTGATAATAGCGCATTTTATGAACTAAGGAAAATTATAGCGGTTGAAATAACTTTATTAGTTTAGCAGTAAATAGTCGTTTAACTTGGGTGTTGGATAATTTTGTATCAAATACAAAATCTGTAGAATAAATCCTTTAAAGTGACAAAGACGGAGTATCTAGTTGCTTGTTTATAACGGGTAAAGACTTGCATTGAATAACAGGATACTACGGAACCCTACACTGCGCGTGGCCCGACATGCACTTGGCCGGTTATTTTTTTAATCAACTTTGTAAATAGTACTTAAATTTAAAATTTTAATCCACCCCCGACTGATTTGTACTTTTATGTATAATTTTGTTCCTTGCGACCATTCCAATGAGACGACATCTCAGACGAGGAGTTGAGAGTATTCTGCAGATTCAAGGAGATGTCTCAGCATTAGATCAAGCTACCATATTTTTGCAATATCATTGAAGTAACAGGATACTGAATTTCCATTTAATACATGTGATTTGACTACCGTTATTAATAATTCTGTGGATGTGACCACAGAACACGGATATGATTTGACTAATAACTACGTTAAACAGACGGCAGCAGTGTGACGGGTAAGTAGTGCGCAGAAGCGCCATTTTGAATTTTTGACGTCCGCGGTCAAAGGACTACGAGTTTACGAAAGTTGCTATCGTAGTTTTTTTAACCAAAAAAGAGCTGATATTATTTAAACGGCTGAACGGATTTTCATTAAACAAAGCTAAGAACACTCTTGACGAAGACATCAATCAAACAAAGCAAATTAAATCAAAATCGGTTCATTCGTGTGGGCGCTACGATGAAACAGACAGACACACACACAGATACACACGTCAAACTTTATAACACCCCTTCGTTTTGCGTCGGGGGTTAAAAATGGACGTAGAAATCGCGAGTGAACAAGTATTTTGTAGGTAAGCGTGGTACATCGTTGACCGCATCATCAGACATCAGGTGAGATAGTGGTTAACCGCTTTTTTTTTATACCACATAGGCTACCGTTTGACCATTTCACCTGATGTAAAGTGATGATGCTTCGAAGATGGTAGCACGCTAGGCTTATAAAGGGAATTGGCTCTGAAGGTTAGCTGCCGGAACACATTAGATGTTTGGCGACAAATTTTCTAACATGAGTGTAGTAGCTGGCCAGACGGACACTAGATAGTTTCCTACCACCATGCGGGGGTTGGGGGTTTCTTAAAGATGTTTTACTTTCACCAGAGGGCCACTGTGAAAAGCGCACATACATTTTTCAATAGCAAAATCCATTGGTGTAAAGCGAAGATTGAACTCGGTACCTCTGGCGTCAAAGTTTACCATTCTCCCACGACACCACCGAGCCCTCAAATTGAGGCGATACAATAAAAGGTACGACATAATAAAAGGTACAACAAACTATGTAATCCACAACAAGAAGCGTGAAGATACTGTGAGTTTTGTGTGTCGTAAACGAGTTTCATCGATAACAAATGGTAGGGGAACGAACCACCAAACGACCGAAACGAGTAAAAAAGCGGGTAGATTGCTTTGTTTGCTCGTGATACCCTCTTCACCCACAATCTTCAGTTCGTCCGTGAACGTGGCGCTTGTAACAGCACCGAAATATCGGAAACTCAAATCAAAAGAAAAACATGGTAAATATCCCGTAAACAATATTAATAATAAAACCAATAAAAGTTTCAGTTTCATAATTGTTTTATAAACTTACTTGGCCTCAACATCATCAGCAATCTTAATGGCTCTCTGTCTGGTAAGGTTCCCGAACATCATGGACTCTATGTGGACTCTCTTCATCATCCGAGACACGAACTCGTTCAACAGCTCTACTGTTACATCTGGAATTATTTAAAAACCGTTTAAATAAAACTGGCCAAGAACGTGTCAGACTCGCAGTCTCCCACACGCAGGGTCCCGTACCGCAGTACAATACTAAACATTTATTATGATTTAAGATCGTTTAAAAAACTAAAACTCATCAAACATCGCGCTAGTCAAAGTAGCCAGTAGACGTTGTAACTATTATATAATCTGTGCCAGTAGTAAGTAGTAAATCGACGAGAAAAGTTAATGTATCGTAATACAAATGTTGATACATTAAAAACGGCTCGACCGATTTCGTTAAACTAAGAAAGAATTTTCCAAATCGGTTCAGTCGTCTTCGAGTAATCGGTGAACATACATAAAAAAAAACCGACTAATTGAGAACCTCCTCCTGTGAAGTTAGTTAAAAACAGAGTTGTGAGCCGCGTGCTTATTTACTATAACGCCATCTAACGAATATCTAACGAACGTCTAACGCTATCTAAGTGAAAGTTAACACAAAGGTGTTAGTGTAGATAAACGTTCATAGATGGCATTATAGTGAAATGCCGAAAAAAATCACGTTTGTTGTATGGGAGCCCCCTTAAATATTTATTTTATTCTGTTTTAGTATTTGTTGTTATAGCGGCAACAGAAGTACATCATCTGTGAAAATTTCAACTGTCTACCTATCACGGTTCATGAGATACAGCCGTCTGTCCGTCTGTCAGCAGGCTGTATCTCATGAACCATGATAGTTAGACAGTTGAAATTTTCTTAGATGATGTATTTTGTGTTGCCGTTTTGGCAGTCGGCTGATAAATAAATAAAATAAAATAAACTAGTAATAAATAATTACTTTCTGCAGCTTCCAGCAGTTGACACCTCGTCCACACGACGTCAGACAAGCAAAGAGCTTGTTGGTATACCGCGTGCTGGAAGTTAAATTACAGTCATAAATAAAATAAAACCGGCCAAGCCGAGCTGGACTCGCCCACCGAAGCTTCCGTACCAACGTTGGATGCTACCAATTAAGCTAGACCTCTAAATTGTATGAGCGCTCATATAACTCAGAGGCCTATCGTAATTGGTGTATACTATGTATGTATGGTGGGGGACACCCTTTAATTTTCAACTTTTTTTTATATTTTGGAATTTTTCCTTTATTTGTAAGACCTTGCTTCTTGCCAAATTTCATGATTCTAGGTCAACGGGAAGTACCCTATAGGTTTTTGACCCAAAACCTACAGGGAACTTCCGGTTGACCTAGAATTGTCAATTTTGGTCAAAAGTAAGGTCTAACAACACAAGTTAATAAAAAATTTCGAAAAAAAAAATAAAAAATTAAGGTATATTTTGGTACTTACAAGTTTTCGCGAAAATCTAAATTTGCCCATATCTTTTTATCGTGTTAACTCAGGACCTTGATTTTTATACACCTAATAGGGACTATAGACCTCAGCATCTGGTATAAATTTCAACTTGCTAGGTCCACCCGTCCCTAAGAAAATCGGTGGTGACATACGGACAGACAGACGAACAAGAAAGTGATCTTATAAGTTTTCCTTTTTTTACCTTTTGAGGTACGGATCCCTAAAAAACGTGGATTGCTGTATAATACGGCAATTGCCGTATCAATAACAGTGCACCATAATTTTTCTTGGTGCACTGCAGATGTTTTGACAAATTGAATTTAATCCGTATGCTTTAACAATAAGGTTGTAATTGCTTTGTAGAACAAAACGACCCAATTGAGAGACACCCGGGTGGGAGTGTGTCCTTGTCTAACAACCTGACAGTCCTATATATGTTCTACAGTATATGTATGGTGTATATATATAAGTTGTCCATACAAAAGAAAGGGACAAACTCTGTTCAAGGTCTTATTATAAAAACTCACGTTCATTTTAAACTTATAGATTTAAAAACGGGAATTTTACGTAGGCGAGACCAGAAGAAACGTGTCCACAAGACTCAAAGAACACATTGCTTCCATGAAGAACGTGGACAGCGGTAGCTCGGCGGTTACAGAGCACGCTCTCACATCTGGGACGACGCACTACATCAGATTTGACAAGGCACGGATTTTGGCGCGTGAAAAGTACTTTGTACCCCGCAAAATCCGAGAAGCCATTGAGATCAGTCGTCGTCGTAACTTCAACAGAGACAGAGGGTGGTACCTGTCAAATACGTGGAAAACCGTTCTTCATGGAAAGCACGTCACCAGTGGCAACAGTGAGGAGGACACCTTGAGTTCCGTCTGCCGGTTGGATGAGGTTTCGTCTGAAGTAAACAGCAGTGATGAAGACGAAGCCCTCCAACCTAATCCCGCGCCTCCACTATGTACACCGCATCATCACCCCCCACCAACACCACCACCGCCGCCGCCGCCGCCCGCTCCGTCCGCCCGCGCTGCACGAGCAGCGGCCCGCAGTGCGAGGTTGAACGCGTCGGCGAGCGCCCCGCACTCAAGATCCTGAAGAAGGCCTCCGGATGAGGCCGAAACATATGTCGATCGCTATATCGACATCGCGTAAGTCACGTTAAATTCCCGTTTTTAAATCTATAAATACTGTTCAAGGTCGTTCTCATAGGGGCCGGTGTACGCAATCGAGTTAATATGTAGCAGGTCTGTGATCAAACCTGATAAGGCTGTTCCGCGTCGAAGTTCTTGATGCCTCTGATGTGGTTCTCCTTCATGATCTGGAACCGCTGCGGGTCAGCCTTGAAGTGTACCAGGTGGTCTATTATCTTGTCCAGTAACACGTGCTGCTTGTCATCGTAACCTTCTATCGTTATCTGGAAGTTGAGATAAATCATTTCAAAGAGTATTTTAAGTCGAATACTATCTTTTAAGGTGAGCTTTTTAACCGACTTCAAAAAAAGGAGGAGGTTTCTCAATTCGACCGTATATATATATATTTTTTTTTTTTTTTTTTATGTTTGTTCGCGGATAACTTCGTCGTTTATGAACCGATTTTGATTATTCTTTTTTTGTTCGAAAGGAGATATCCCAAGTGTGGCACCATGGTAATTTCATCGAGGTATGATAAGTATCTCCAGAGATATTGAGATAAACATCTCAAAATTGGTACTGAAATTGAATAGCGCGGCATTGAAGTCGGTTCTTTTTTAGTTTTTAAACGATATTATATAACGTTGCCTCAAATTCTTTCGTCCATCCAAGGCTTGAAACCGGTTTATGCTTAACCGTTTCTTAAAGGTTTACACCGGTTTTAACCAATTATATCGCTAGAAGCAGGGTTAGAAACCGGTTTATTGATAACCGGTTTAAATACGGCATACACCAGTTTTTTAATTATTTCGTTCGAAAACCTCTAAAAACCTCTATAAACCGGCTTATTCTGCGAGAGTTCACGCGTACTTACTTGCAATTGGCACGGGCGATAAAACAAACATGCTAACGCACTTTTCGAAGTTTGCTTGCCATTTAATATGTATAATTTTTATGACCGACCGCTGTTTTCAATATGTGATTTACAATTACTAAATCGTTGTTTGCTTGCTGCCAGGGCACACGCGGCTGCAAATTGAAAAGTGTTCTAAACCGTTTTATTCCACGAAACCTTTACTAAAAAGGTTTTTGCTCAATATCGTTCAATAGCGGTTTATAGAACGAACGAAAACCGAAAAGAAAAGTTCATATGTACTTACGCCCAAACCGGTTTAGATTTTTAACCCGGTTTCCAAGCCTTGCGTCCATCTATCGCATGTCGCCGGTGTTAACCTTGATTGGTGGATATGATGTATGACAATTAGGTCTAGCTGTGATTGGCGGACGCTTCCGCAGCCATATTGGTATACATGCTAATGTGTCATGTCAACTGCTGTCATAGTATCTAGCTACCATAGCTACACATAAACAAAAAGTTCCACTTGCATCGTGGTTTCATATAACCACATCACAATTCCTTTTTTTACAAGCTTTATCTCTACCTCACGGCGAATTTGTCCGTCACAAATCTTGCGATTGATTTTAGAGCGACTTCCAGGGGTTCGATTGAGCTGAAATCTTGCATACATGTGTAAATCGCGTCACAATGCAATATTATGATGACATGGTGCTGATCTGATGATGGAGCTGGAAGGTGGCCAAAGCAACTCCTAAACTACACATGTTATACCCGTCGTGTTTGGGCTCGTTGGATTTGTCCTGACATACTCTGGTCCTAGGTTATGAAAAGCTTGTGTTTAATAATTAAGATAGTTTAAAAACTAAAACAACCGACTTCAATGCCCCGCGAGTCAATTTCAGTAGCAAGTTTGAGACGTTTATCGTCATATCTCTGGAGATAATTATCAGATCTTGATAAAATTACAATGGGATCACCTCGGAAACGTACCCTACCGATTACAAAAGGAATCATTCGAATCGTTTCACAATTGACGGAGTAAACGCGTAACATACACACAAAAAATAATAATAACACAGATGACTTGAGAACCTCCTCGTTTTTTGGGGAGTCGGTTAAAAAATATATGAAATAATGCACACAATTTTTTAAAAGTTCAATCTTTGACGTTTTATACTCACACTGAGTGAATATTTGGCATTCCCGATGGTCCACCTGAGTCCGGCTAGTTCTGCCGCGTACGCAAACTGTTGAAGCGAGTCCCGGACTAACAACACGCAGATTGAGGTCATGTTGCAGGATATCGGATCCGCGTACGGCAGCGGGCTGGAATATACAACAAAATAACTTATTAATTATAAGATGTAATCTATAATATCGTTTAAAAACTAAAAAAAGAACCGACTTCAATGCCGCGCTATTCACTTTCAGTACCAATTTTGAGATGTTTATCTCAATATCTCTGGAGATACTAATCAGACCTCGATAAAATTACCATGGTACCACACTTGGGATATCTCCTTTCCAACAAAAAAATAATACCTCCTAAATAATACCTCCTCCTTTTTTTGAAGTCGGTTAAAAACGATGGTGCACTGCAGATGTTTTGACAAATTCAATTTAATCCGTATGCTTTAACTATAAGGTTGTAATTGCTTTGTAGAACAAAACGGCTCAATCGAAAGGCACCCGGTAGGGAGTGTGTCCTTGTCTAACAACCTGCTAGTCGTATATATGTGCTATACTATATGTATGGTATATATATAAGTTGTCCATACAAAAGAAACGGACAAACTCCGCGGCGTTCAAGGTCTCATTGAGGCCGGTGTACGCAGTCATGTTTAATATTAAGAAGCATCTTACCTGACCAAGTCAAAAGTCAGCACAGCTTTGGGCAGAGAGAACTCGTTGTCTTTCTTGTACCATAACCTCATTAGAGGGGTGTCCTATAACAATAAATAATACTTAAATTCAACATTTAAAACCACCCCCGACTGATCTATGTATAATCTGTTCATTGAGAGCATTCCAATGAGCACAAACTCGACATCTCTGCTGTAAGTTGGTGAGGAGTTGAGTATTCTGCAGATTACAGGAGATGTCAGGAGCATCAGATCAAGCTACCATATGCCACCATACCATATGCTGTAATACGCCATTAAATTGAATATCCCTGTGCGAAATTTCAGCAAAATCAGTCGAGCCGTTTAGCCGTGATGAAGGTTCAGATGACGCTCGACACGATTAGTGTATTTAGCCAGTGGAAATGTATAAAAATAGTTCAAGAATTCGTTTTTTTAAGTCGCTAAATCGAGTCAAAGTTACATTTAAGTAAAGTTAAAGTCATAGTCCAGTTGAAGTCATATTCTTAGTAAAGATGTGGTGTTTACTGAAGATTTTCAGTGGACTTTTGGTGAGAACGCAAATAGCATGTTTTCCAACATTGTGCTGTTTCCCTACACTCGCACACATTCACCGGCACTTACTGGTTAATAATCCACATTTATTACACATTAACTCGCGGCAGAACACAAGTTTTAGGAAAAATTCAATAAGAGCACACACACTATTTCAAGTTCCCGCCAAAACAATGCCACATACAGACACACACATCACAGATACACAAACTGAGACACACATTCACATTTAAATCACATTTTTTGTATCAGGGGTTAAAAACTGGTGTTAGGTAAATATGCTGAGCCCAATTTAATGATATTACCTTCACAATGACAGGTGCGAGTGAGTCAGCCGTGGCGTCATCAGGCTCCAGTTTTAGTTTGTCTGGGATGAACTCGTTCGGGGGAGGGAGATGCAGCTCTGGGATTGGTTTAGCTGCCTTCCACGACTGAGGATTTTAGACATTGCTTACAAAAGTATAAATCTACTATTCTAAATATAATTAAGATAGTATAAAAACTAAAACAACCGACTTCCATGCCCCGCGAGTAAATTTCAGTAGCAAATTTGAGACGTTAATTGTCATATCTCTGGAGATACTTATCATATCTCGATGAAATCACAATGGGACCACATCGAAATCTTACCCTGCCGATTAAAAAAATAATCATTCGAATCGATTTACAATTGACGGAGTAATCGCGTAACATATATACAAAATAAATTAATAATAATAATAAAAAAAACATACAGACGAATTGAGAACTTCCTTCTTTTTGGAATTCGGTTAAAAATTTAAAACCACCCCCGACATATCTATTTATGCTCTTTATGATCTGTTCATTGAGAGCATTCCAATGAGCACAAACTACATCTCTGCTGTAAGTTGGTGAGGAGTTGAGTATTCTGCAGATTCCAGATGTCCCAGCATCAGGTCAATGCTACCATGTTCTTACAATATTGTTGAAGTAAGAAATTTTGAATCGATCAGAACTACGAATGTTTATTTCATAGCGTCATCATCTAGAAAAATGCTTATAGTCTTAAAACAGCTGAACGGATTTTCATGATGCGATAAAACCACCGTTTGGGCGCTACGATGCAACAGACATATTCACACGTCAAACTTATAACACCCCTTCATTTTGCGTCGGGGGTTAAAATGGTCGGCAACGCCTGAGTGACACCTCCAGTGTTGCAAGTGTTTATAGGCGACGGTGACCACTTACCATCAGGTGGGCCGTTTGCTTGTTTGCTACCTTTATAATAAAAAAAGAAACACAAAAAATATTATACATATGTCCGTTAAAGGCTTTGAAACCACCCAACCGATGTGCCCCAAACCAGTTTCATTAGAAAGGCTATAATGCGAAGATGGTTTTAGACCACTAAAACTATGCATATTAGGCACATTCGATCACATTGATTTTTTTTTAAGGCAGCCAGGCCTGTCGCACTCCGCGCTGTAGCTATGACAATATTAGTACATACTTGGCAGCCGGCCGGCTACAAGTTCAGTCAGTAGTGTCACGCGCGCTCTCGATCGGACGCGCGCCTTTACTTTACTATTCAATCTGTTTTCTCACAACACTCAACCTTACAGTAAGAGACAGCTGACGGCTCGCGAGCTGACCGAGTGATACAGACTGTCGCTGTGCGGACTTACGGTGCATTTTACAGTGCGCAACACGCGGTTCCTAGTTACAATTAGTTTATTCTGTGACGCAAATTCAAGGTCGCATCCGAGGACTGTAGCGTCTTTTGAACGTTACAAACTTCATAACTAGATTTAATTTCGCATTTTTGCTATCAGGGAGTGCATCTTCTGTACTGGTACTATTCATTATTCTGTGGCGTAGTATACGCAGGGTATCCCCTAGTAAATACATAATATTGAAATATGCTGTTTTAATTTCACAATATCTGTCCAAAATATATAAAATAAAAATGTAGTACCTGAATTTTAGAATCCTCAATGTCTTCTTGTAGATATTTAGTCCCGTACCAAGGTTCAGTTTGTGTGCATTTCTCACTAAAACATCTGAAAATAACACGATTAGTGTATTTAGCCAGAGTGAAAGTATTAGAATATATCAAGTTTTCGTAAATTCGAGTCGTATCATCAAAGTCAAGTTTTTTTTTCAACAGAGATCCAAGAAGAAGGAGAATCTCAATTCTTATGTATGTTTTTAGGGTTCCGAACCCAAAGGGTACCAACGGAACCCTATTACTGAGACTCCGCTGTCCGTCTGTCTGTCTGTCTGTCTGTCTGTCTGTCTGTCTGTCTGTCTGTCTGTCTGTCCGTCTGTCACCAGGCTGTATCTCATGAACCGTGATAGTTACACGGTTGAAATTTTCACAGATGATGTATTTCTGTTGCCGCTATAACAACAAATACTAAAAACAGAACAAAGTTAAAAATTAAACGGGGTCCCCATACAAAAAACGTGTTTTTACTATAGCGCCATCTATAAACTATGGTAACCAACAAAAAGGTCACTGACCTTTGTGTTAACGTTCACATGGTGGGTGTTAGAAGTGCGTTCAACATTCGTTAGATGGCGTTGTAGTAAATATGTTTAGTATTGACACGGTATTTATATATATCGATGTTAAAACTATGTAGATGCTTAATTTTTCCGGGAAATTTTGTTCAATCGGAACCCTACATGTGCGAGTCCGACTCGCACTTGGCCAGTTTATTTTTTGTGTGTATGTTACGCCATTACTCCGTCAATTGTGAACCGATTTGAATGATTCTTTCGAGGTGGTCCCGTTGTAATTTCATTGAGATCTGATAAGTATCTCCAGAGATATGACGATAAACGTCTCAAACTTGCTATTGAAATTGACTCGCGGGGCATGGAAGTCGGTTGTTTTAGTTTTTAAACTATCTAACAGACTCTTACTACGTTTAAAGATCGCGTCAAGGCCCACTATCTCTCCCGAACTGCTATTACTTTTGATCACAATTCTCTTTTATGAAAGATGTGTATATTGTATTATATGTATATATGAATATATATAATATGTATTGTATGACATTATACACGTATTATATTGCTATGTATGTGTTATATGTATATATTGCTATGTATGTATTAAATTACATAAATTATATGTACCTTTTTAATTATGTACATACCTATTATTTTATTTTATTGTTATTTATTTATTTTTTATTATTATTATTTTTTTTCTACACCTATACCGCCATGTATGCTAATCTATTCCTTTCCACCTTAAGGTTGTCTGGAAGAGATCGCTTTAAGCGTTAAGACCGCCTGTTGCCACATTGTTTTATTTACCTTTTTTTTTACTTTTAATTTGTATGGTGTAATAAAGTGTTTATCTATCTATCTATCTAATTATTATATTATACATTATACTATAATGTATAAAAGAAATATGATTATAGGCTTGCGTTGGACCACTAGCTCACCTGTTGGTAAGTGATGATGCGGTCGAGGATGGTAGCACGCTATGCCTAGAATGGGAACTGGCTCTAAAGGATAGCTGCCGGAACACATTAGATGTTTGGCGACAGATTTTCTAACTTGAGGGTGGTAGCTGGCCAGGCGGACATTAGATAGTGTCCTACCACCATGCGGGGAATGGGGGTTTCTTAAGGGAAGATTTAAGGTTAGTTAGTAATAGACAGACACGTACTTGGCCACGATTCCGATGCGTACGTTCTCCGGAGTCAACAATGATAACAGTTCGTCAATCAGCTCTGGTCGCCAGTCAGTCATCAAGTAGTAGGCACTTAGTACATCCTCCATCGGAAACTCCTGAAAATAAATTATTAAGATTAATTTAAGATCGTTTAATAAAACTAAAAGAACCGACTTTAAACGTCGCGCTAGTTAAAGTAGCCAGTAGTTAGCAGCATGTCGTCAAGGTATATCAATGCATCGTAATACAAATGTTGATATATTAAAAACGGCTCGGCCGATTTCGTTGAAATTTAAATGGGACCACCTGGGAATGGTACCCTTTGAAACAATAATTTCTTTTTCATATCGGTTCAGGCTTCTTCGAGTAATCGGTGAACACACATAATTTTAAAAAAAAGATTCCGACGAATTGAGAACCTCCTCCTTTTTTGTGAAGTCGGTTAAAAATGAGATCGTCATAGATGCGATCGATCAAAGTTATCGACATAGCTCAACGGATAAGCAAGCTGAAGTGGCAGTGGGCTGGTCATATCTGCCGCAGGACTGATAACCGTTGGGGCAGACTTGTCCTGGAGTGGAGACCGCGAATCGGCAAACGTAGCGTAGGACGTCCTGTGACCAGGTGGAGCGACGACATACGCAAAGCGGTGGGCAGTGACTGGAAGAGAAGAGCCGAAGATCGGGGCGAATGGCGTGTCTTGGGGAAGGCCTACGTCCAGCAGTGGACTTCTAAGCGAGATGTCGCCGCTTCATATCCTAGCACGGGTGTTCTTCCACAGGTGGCAGGAGCATATTATATCGATGTTCCGCCTGACTTGCTACCAAAAAGTAGCTTACCACCATCAAGGAGAAAATCTGCCGCAATAACCTCACGGTGTTCCGGCAACACACAGCCCTTGAGAGTCAGAGTATTCTAGACCTAGCGTGGTAACCATCTTCGACCACATCATCGCTTACCACAAGGCGAGATAGTGGTCAAACGCTAGCCTATAAGATACAAAATAAAAAACACTGACTTCACACGCCGCTAGAGTAATTTCAGTAGCAAGTTTGAGATGTTTATTACCATATCTCTGGAGATACTTATCAGATTTCGATGCAATTACAATGGGATCATCTTGAAAAAGTACCTTACCGATTAAAAAAAAAATCATTCGAATAAGTTCACAATTGACGGAGTAATCGCGTAATAACATACATACAAAAAACAAGTTCGAAAATCTGTCACTTAACATCTAATGTGTTCCGGTTGCAATCCTTAGAGCCAGTTCCAACCAGCCTAGTGTGCTACTATACTCGACCGCATCATCACTTACCAACAGGTGATATAGGGGTCAAACGCTAGCCTTTATATGATAAAAAAAATATATACATAAAACATACAAATGAATTGAGAACCTGCTGCTTTTTGGAAGTCGATTGTAATAGTTATTTATGATACAAGCGCGGTAAGTTGGTTTTTACAAACGAGTAGACGAATGTAAGCCCGAGACGAAGTCGAGGGTTTACCATAGTCACGAGTTTGTTAAAACCAATATCCGCACGTGTGTCATACAACGATTTTCAGTGCGAGAAAACACTATAATTGGTAAAAAAACAAACACAAATGAAATAATCAAAAAGTCGAAACAATCTTTGACGTTTCTAATATGATAATGGGGCGAATTTGCAAATGGCGCCACGTGTATTAAACATTAGAACTATACATTCCGTCTCATTTACTCATTAGTATTAAAGTGAGACAAATGTATCAAGCGAAAGCGCTTTCAAGGAAGTGCTATCATTCAGCTTATTTATCCCCACCCCATCCATAGCACTATTGACGTGAACCCACTCCAGACACAAGCATATTTAGCTTAGTTGGAGGGTTAACAAGACTTTTAGTAATGTGCAACCCACATTGCGAGTAATCTTTTTTATTGATTATTTAATTAAAAAAAAATCTCTAAATATGAAACCCTTTGGTGGAATTCTTATGTAGGTTTTACGGAAATAAAATAAACTGGCCAAGTGCAGTCGGAATCGCACTAGTAGGGTACCGTACCACACTACAGTATTTTATAAGATCGAGCAAAAAATACCACTATCATTTTTCGCCAGCAAAAAATAATAACTAATAAACATTTTATTTCTTATAACGCCATCTAACGTCTAACAAAGGAGTTAGGGATCGACATTTCAATATAACGCCATCTATGGGACGTTTACCTAACTAAGCGTTCATAGATGACGTGAAATGCAAAACCAATATCCGCAAGTGTGTCATACAACATTTTTCAGCAAATTTGCAAGAAAACACTACAAACGGTAATAAAATAAACATAAATAAATAATCAAAAAGTCGAAACAAACAATCTTTGACGTTTCTAATGTGAAAATGGCGCCATGTGTGCTAAAAGTTAGAACTACATCTTTCGTCTCATTTACTCATTAGTATTCAAGTGAGACAAATGTATAAAGTGCTTTCAAGGAGGTGCTATCATTCAGGTTATTTATTCTCGCAATGTAAGGGATGTAGGGAAGCAAAATTCCACCTGATTGCTCTCAGCCAACCTCTCGTGCACGTGGTGCATCCTGCCGATCAGCGAACGAGGCTCTGGCGACCGACAAATGGCGGGATATCCATTCAGAACGACGTAGCTAAATACCACAGGCCGGTGACGGGCAGCAGCGTGATCGGTGCGAGAAGCTACGTCCTGCGATCACCCAACCCGACTGCCCAGCCCGTGGTGATTATTAGGGCAAACCCTTTATGGCAGACACAACCAAACAACGGCCCCCAGTTCCCGGTCGCCCCGCTATTCCTGACCAAGGCGGCGGTAACGGTAACGGCGGGGCAGGGGGTGCTAAGAATCCCCGGGCGACAGAAGGCCGCCAAAACCGACTGACCCTGGCTACATTTAACGGACGCACGCTACGGCTTGATACACACTTGGCACTTCTGGAGGAAGAGCTGAAAAACATAAGATGGCATATTCTGGGGTTATGTGAAGTCCGAAGAGAGGGGGAGGACACCGTTACCCTAGAATCAGGCCATCTTATGTATTTCGTAGAGGGAGAACAACCATCCCAAGGCGGCGTCGGGTTCTTGGTCCACAAGATCCTCTCTGACGTTTTAGAAATCTCCAGTGTGTCGACAAGGGTAGCGTATCTTGTGATTAAACTCACCGAGAGGTATAACCTCAAGGTTATCCAAGTATACGCACCGACTTCGGCACACTCGGACGATGAAGAGGAGGAAATGTACGAGGACATTTCCAAAGCCTTGCACACAACCCAAAAGGCCCACTTCAACGTTGTCATGGGGGATCTCAACGCTAAAGCGGGATTACAAACAAGCGGCGAATCGGTAGTAGGACCACACGGATTGGGAAGCAGAAATCATAGGGGGCAAATGCTCGTCAACTTCCTAGAAAAAGAGGGCCTTTTTCTGATGAATTCTTTCTTCCAGAAAGATTCCCAGCGGAAGTGGACGTGGCAAAGCCCCGACGCTATGACCAAAAATGAGATCGACTTCATTATGACGGACAAAAAGCGCATATTTAGGGATGTCTCAGTGATCAATAGGTTTAAAACCGGCAGTGATCACCGACTAGTCCGAGGCTCTCTAGATATTGACTGCAAACTTGAACGTGTTCGTCTAATGAAGTCCACGCTCCGACCCAATATGCTAAAATCCGTGGTCGGGTCTGAAACGTTTCAGCTGACACTGGAAAACCGATTTGCTGCACTGGAAACCACAATTGACGTTGACCAGGATCTCGACCATGTGGTGGACATTCTCAGGGAGGAAGGGACAAAATTCTGTGAGACGCGAGGTGCTGGCAAGAAATCCAAGCTTTCAGAGAAATCTCTGCAGCTAATACAAAAGCGACGTGAAAACCCTGCAGTCACTTCGTCAGATCAACGGACCCTAAATAAAAAGATTTTTAAATTGGTACGACGCGACCTCCGGAGCTCTAACACACGCTCAATTAAAGAAGTGATCGAGCAAAACCGGGGGTCAAAACTCAAAAGTCTTTGTCCAACAGCTGGGCCGAAGCCATCTGACGAAGTTATTTATTATTTATTTATTTATTTATTTATTTAACCTTAATCAAAACGGTACAAAAACCAATTACATTAATTAAGGAATATTACAACTAAATGATAATAGAACATTTTAAATCATAATAAAAATAAATCAGTCTATAATGTCATAAATAGTTATCTGAATTATAAAAGTTAAATTATATCACATTAATCCAACAAAGCAAATAAATAGTATTAAAAGTTCTAATAACAAATTATCAAATAAAACTAAATTACATTAATTACAAGTTGACCACTTCTAGCGGGAGTGTCGTCGCTTCTAAGCCAGAGATTCTTAAGGAAGTAAAAGACTTCTACAGCCAATTATACACCTCACAAGCGTCCCTTCCCCAACCCGGCATCGAGGATCCTAGAGCCACTCTGACCCGCCACTATACCGAAGATTTGCCAGAAATCAGCCTAGATGAAATTGTGATGGCTTTCAGGCAGCTTAAAAACGGAAGAGCCCCCGGAGAGGATGGAATTACAACGGCTCTTAAAAGCCGGTGGAACTCCTACGCTACTACAGCTTCAGCGTATTTTCAATTCCGTCCTCTTTTCGGGGAGAACTCCGAAGACTTGGAGTAAGAGTGTGGTTGTTATGTTCTTCAAAAAGGGAGACAAAACCCTTTTGAAGAACTATCGACCTATCTCGCTCTTAAGCCATGTCTATAAGTTGTTTTCTAGAGTCATCACAAATCGTCTCGCGCGTAGGCTCGACGAATTTCAACCCCCCGAGCAGGCTGGGTTTAGAGGAGGATACGGCACCACATCCAAACAGTGCGGCAGGTTATACAGAAGACTGAAGAGTATAAACAGCACCTGTGCTTAGCGTTTGTGGACTATGAGAAAGCCTTTGACTCCATTGAAACCTGGTCTGTTCTGGAGTCTCTGCAACGGTGCCAAGTTGATTGGCGATACGTCCAAGTGTTGAGAGGTCTATATGACGCCGCGACTATGACCATCCAAGTACAAAATCAGCAGACTGAACATATCCACTTACATCGAGGTGTGAGACAAGGGGACGTTATTTCCCCCAAATTGTTCACAAATGCTCTAGAGGATATGTTCAAAACGCTGAACTGGAAAGGACGGGGCATAAATGTCAATGGCAATTACCTCTCACACTTGAGATTTGCGGACGACATCGTCATCATGGCTGAAACCGTGCAGGACCTGCAACACATGCTGACCACCCTCGCTGATTCTTCTGCACGCATCGGTCTCCGGATGAACTTGGATAAGATCAAGATCATGTTCAACGAACATTTTATTCCGGAACCGATTGCCTTAAATGGAGTTCCTCTCGAAGTTGTTGACGAATATGTCTACCTTGGGCAAGTCTTGCAATTGGGCAGAAACAACTTCGAGAAGGAAGCTCGCAGACGGATACAGCTTGGATGGGCAGCATTCGGAAAACTTCGTCGAGTCTTTACATCGCCCATACCACAAAGCCTGAAGACGAAAGTCTTTAACGAGTGCGTCCTACCTGTTATTACTTACAGAGCCGAGACGTGGACACTGACAGTGCGACTAGTTCACCAATTCAAAGTCGCTCAGCGAGCTATGGAGAGGGCTATGCTCGGAGTTTCTCTGAACGATCGAATTCGAAACGAAGTCATCCGTCAGAGAACCAAAGTAATCGACATAGCTCAGAGGATTAGCAAGCTGAAATGGCAGTGGGCCGGTCACATCTGTCGCAGAACCGATAACCGTTGGGGTAAACGAGTTCTAGAGTGGAGACCACGGCTCGGCAAACGTAGTGTAGGACGCCCTCCGACTAGATGGAGCGATGATATACGGAAGCTGGCTGGCAGCGGTTGGAAACGAATAGCTGAAGATCGAGCTCAGTGGCGTGCCATGGGAGAGGCCTATGTCCAGCAGTGGATGGAAATTGGCTGATAATGATTCTCGCAATATGAAACTCTTTGGTGGAATTCTTATGTAGGTTTTACGAAAATTATAAATAAACCGTAAAGGATACGCACGGTGCCATACCACAGATTGTATAATAGTTACTACATGCCATACAGCGGAGCGTGCGGTAAGGTTTAATAGTGACAATATAGTATGAAAACCATGTATATAACTCTAGTGTGTAGAATATAAGTAGAAAGAAAATCTTTTCCATTGTGTAGTAGGGAATGTGGAAAGGGAAAGAAGAAAAATATTTATAAATAAAAAACAATGTATATATGTTTATATTAGTACACATTTAAGAAACAAAACAAAACATTTTTGTATGCATAAAGGAATGGCACTTACCGGAGAGGGTCACTGTAACCCGCAATACAGGCTTTATAGTCCTAGTGCTGGGTACAGAGCTCTACAAGGGTACTTACTATCCATTGTGAAATAGATACTAATATACTTTAGATATTTTAAAATTTACCAACACTTTTGTTAAACCTAATAAAAATATTTTATTTTTATTTATTTATTTTATAAGTACTTTCTGCACGCTCCGCTGTATAGTGCGTAATTTTTAACTTTCGAGCAATGTATACAGGCTTCGTAAATGCATATTTTGAGGAAATGTGCTGAAAAAGTTAAAACGGAGCGTGCGGCAAGTACTTACCGCACGCTCCGCTGTGAAGTGCGTAATTTTTAACTTTCGAGCAATGTATACAGGCTTCGTAAATGCATATTTTGAGGAAATGTGCTGAAAAAGTTAAAACGGAGTGTGCGGCAAGTACTAACCGCACGCTCCGCTGTATAATGCGTTTTTATGTGTGTATGTAGTGTATTTTATGCGAAAATAAGTTTCGCTTAAACCGTGGTTTTATAAAACCACACAATCATTTTTTTTTATGCGCTGAAATAGTAGATTATACAACAAGTGAATAAAATGGCAATTTAATTCGAGGGATTAAGTTGGATCCCGAGAGCAGCGAAGGATTCTAGAGTAGAATCACGAGCGTAGCGAGGGATTCTAGATTAGAATCCTGAGCGGAACGAGGGATACAAGGACCGAGATTAAATTTTTTATTCACGAGTCGTGTAATCTTCTTTTTACCATTGACTGCGAGAAAATAAATAGTAGTACATACTTATAGTACCTCTTTATATTTATCATATGTTATTAATAATGTGTAAAAAAAAAAAAAAAATTATTTTTTTATTATTAATGTGTGATAAATGTGGATTATTAACCATTAAGTGCCGGTGAATGTGTGCGAGTGTAGGGAAACAGCACAATGTTGAAAAACATGCTATTTGCGATCACACCAAAAATGCACTGAAAATCTGCAGTAAAGTCCACATCTTTACTTTATTAAGGGTATGACTTGGACTAGACTGTGACTTGAACTTGATCAGAAATGTGACTTTCACTCAACTTTATGACTTGAATTTACAAAAATTTGAATAATTTTAATTCTTTATTCTGGCTGAATACAAAAATCTTATGGAACAAAATGAAAACAAAAAAAAGTAACCAAAATTGGCGGGATTATCATTTTTATTTAATTATATAGCTTCTATGGTATACCTCCATTTAGCCAGCTAGTAGGCACTTTCAGCAAGTTTTATTTATTTTTTTGTACACATTTCGTATTTCGTGCTTGTTCCAAATTCAAAATGTTTTTATTCACCGAGTGAGTAAAAGAGCGTTTTATTCACTGCTATCGATGAATAAAGTGCTCGTTTTTGAGTGGCAATGGTAAAATACATATCACATACCTGTAACAGATGCACGTGAGAGACGGCAACACTTCTCGCTTCCTGAACATCCTTAAAGCGGAACTCGAGCGCCATCAGATCTCGTTGTTCCTCCCACACCCAGCGCTGAGCCCCCGACTCTCGTATCATGCTTATATACTGGGGACAATACATATATCACTCTTGAGCAATCATTAAAATAGTTTAACAAGTAATATTTTGAAAAACCTTTTTAAACACAAGCTTTAACATAACCTAGGACCAGAGTAAGTCAAGCCAAATACAACGAGCCCAAACACGACTGGTATAACATGTGTAGTTTAGGAGTTCCTTTGGCCACCTTCCAGCTCCATCATCAGATCAGCACCATGTCATCATAATATTGCATTGTGACGCGACTTACACATGTATGCAAAATTTCAGCTCAATCGTACCCCTGGAAGTCGCTCTAAAATCAATCGCAAGATTTGTGACGGACAAATAAATTCGCCGTGAAGTAGAGATAAAGCTTGTAAAACTAAAACAACCGACTTCAATGCCCCGCGAGTCAGTTTCAGTAGCAAGTTTGAGACGTTTATCGTCATATCTGTGCAGATGCTTATCAGATCTCGATGAAATTACAATGGGACCAGCTTGGAAAGGAACCCTACCGATTAAAATTAAAAAGAATCATTCAAATCGGTTCACAATTGACGGAGTAATCGAGTAACATACACACAAAATAAAAAGAAGAAAAAAAACACAGACGAATTGAGAACCTCTTTCTTTTTGGAAGTCGAAATTATATCTGAAGGATCATATGTATACCCAACCAGCAAAAACTACACGTAAAATAATCTCTAGACCACTGATTTCTTGCTCTTATACCATTCTTATATCGTCGTATAAGCCTGGATTTGGGCACCATTTATAAGCGTAATTTGTTTATATCTTTCTAATATCAGTCTTATTGAATGTTGTTTTCACTTAAATTATTCTTACCAAAACTAATTTAAGCGTACATAGGCTTACATTGTTTTGACGTTAAGAGTCCTGTGAGCGTAAGAAAGTTTATTTTGATTTTACATAAGATCAAACACAATTGTAAAAAAACTTGGTGTAGTGTTTGTTTGAAAGTTACAACTAATAAAAAAGAAATCGAAAACAGTAAGGATAAAGGTATTCTATAATTATATTGTAATAACCGTACCATTATTAACAAGTGTTTCGTTTTATGCTTTTCGATACGTATTAGTATTGGAAAATATTATTTACTGTAAAGCAGACCCTAGTTTATGCTTCACTCGTGCGTTTAACTCGTGCGCTTCATCAATATATATTATTTAGTATTCTTGTTTAATTATTTTATTTGTTAATTTGTATTAAAAGCGACGCCATTAGTATTGCATTTATTAGAATCACTATAAGACTATTTTAAGCTCATTTAGATCATTCCAACATGACTCCATGTTGGAATAACTTAGAGATCCTTGAATTGACATAAAACATTTATTTTCATTTAAGAGTGAACGTTTGGGATGTGAAATGGTATTTTATGTGAACGCACTAAAATACTTTTGGTGAAATATAATAGTCAACATCAAATGTTACTCTCACAATTTGAGTCACAAATTGGATTTAAGATCAAACTTTCTTAAATTAGACTCGTTTTCTCTATTGTAAGTATGATGATTCAATATCACTCTAATACTGTGCCTATCCACTGCTGTCGATCTTATAATAGTTTTGAATAAGATCAATATTTACATGTTTTAAGTACTCTAATTAAATGCTGATATTAGTCTAACATTCTTACAATAGCGTTTAGAAAATATGTAATAAAATTAAATGAGCTTAGAAAATGTGGATATGAGAGCTAATTTATCTCAAGTGTGATAAGTCTTAATAAATGCTTTTTTAGGAGAGTGTGGCTTACAACGGCACTGTAAATTTAAACTTATATGCATAATTAAGACAAGGTATTAAGATCAAGCGTATTAGAGCCTGTAACGGCTTGTCAGAGACTAATATAGGAGCGATAGCAATGACGAAAACAGATAACAGACCACTATAAGCTCAGAACTCTTATAAAGTGAGAAACGTAAGACGATTTTGCTAGTTGGGTATTATGTCTGAAAATTAAGATAGTTTAAAAACTAAAACAACCGTGCCATGCCCCGCGACTCGCGAGTCAATTTCAGTCGCAAGTTTGGGACGTTTATCGTCATATCTCTAGAGATACTTATCAGATCTCGATGAAATTACAATATGACTACTTCGGAAATGTACCCTACCGATTATAAGAAGAATCATTCGAATTGGTTAAACATTTTCGGAGTAATCAAACATTAAAAAAATAATATCGTTTAAAAACTAAAAAAGAACCGACTTCAATGCCGCACTATTCATTTTCAGTACCAATTTTGAGGCGTTTATCTCAATATCTCTGGAGATACTTATAAGACCTCGATAAAATTACCATGGTACCACACTTGGGATATCTCCTTTCCAACAAAAAGAGAATAATCAAAATCGATTGATAAATGATGAAGTTAAAAAAAAAACATACAGACGAATTGAGAACCTCCTCCTAAACATGATTTACCAAAAGAAACACCCAGGTACTAAATGCTTTAAACTTGAACTTTACCTGAAATACTAGCGTCACGATATCGTCGATGTGGTCAACGCCGTCTTCTGTGAGGTCTACTTGCACTCCAAAGAATCCAAAGCCGCGAGCGCCGATCCTGGTTCCGCCCACTAAGCTGCACATAAATTATTACGATGATAAATAACAACAAGATCGTTTAAAATCTAAAAAGAACCGACTTCAATGCCGCGCTATTAATTTTCGGCACCAATTTTGAGGTGTTTATCTTCATATCTCTGGAGATACTTATCAGACCTCGATTAAAATTACCATGGTACCACACTTGGGATATCTCCTTTCCGACAAAAAGAGAACAATCAAAATCGATTCATAAATGACGAAGTTATCCGCGAACAAACATAAAAAACTTCTGTACGGCTTCCGTACTTTGTCAAACAAGGTTAAAGGACAAAATTGACTTAGCAGTTCGATACATAGAAAATGTATTGCACCAACCGCAGATAGTAAGTTTGTGATAGTAAATTCACTTTATTTTCAGCCGACTTCACAAAAAAACTGGCCAAGTGCATGACGGGCGACGCGCAGTGTTAGGTTCCGTAGTAGCCCGTTATTCAATTTCAATTTTAAAAGGCGGCAATAGCCCAATGGATAGGGTGTCGGACTGGCGATCGAGAGGTCGTGAGTTCGATCCCCACCCCACCCATTGCACTATTGACGTGAACCCACTCCAGACACAAGCATATTTAGCTTAGTTGGAGGGTTAACAAGACTACTAGTAATGTGCAACCCACATTGAGAGTAATCTTTTATAAAAAAAAAAAAAATTAATTTAAAAAAATTAAAAATATAATTCAATGGAAGTATTTACCCACCATAAACAAGCAACTAGTTCATCTTAGTTACTTTAAAGGATTTATTCGAAGGATTTTGTATTTGGTTAAAATTATCCAACACCCAAGTTCAACGACTATTACTGCTAAACTAAGTTATCTTAACCGTTATAGTTTTTTTTTAGAGGTCATGAAATACACTGTTATCGTGAATTTTTCAAAACAGTAGTTTAGCTTTTAGAGGGGGGGGGGGGGGGGGGGGGGGGGGGGCGGACACCCTACTGGAACAAAAATTTGCACTTTAAAGTTCAATATTTCGTAAATGGAGCATTAAATCGAAAAATAGTATTAGCAACCCCTACTACTGGCTACTTTGACTAGCGCGACGTTTGAAGTCGGTTCTTTTAGTTTTGAAACGAGTTCGATTTATTTAAAAAAAAAAAAAATTGTGTGAGAGATTTTCTTCCCGTTTGGTCGCATTGTAATTTTATCGAGATCTGATAAGTATCTCCAGAGATATGGAGATGGACATCTCAATTATGACTGAAAATGACTAGCCTGGGAAGGGTACCCTTTGAAACAAATAAATGAAAAATTGAAACAATAATTTTCCAAATCGGTTCAGGCATCTTCGAGTAATCGGTGAACAATGAACATACATAAAAAAAAAACAAGGTTCTGATGAATTAACAACCTTCTCCTTTGTGAAGTCGGCTATTAAGAAAGCAACGAAGACGTCACAGCTGCTGAAATTAACAGCACTTCGCGTCCTTTAAAAATTCATAGGCAAGAACATAATTGCCTGTCTGGGGCAACAATTACAAATACAATCTCAACTAGAAATAACTAAAAAAGAATCGTGAACCAAACACTTGCGTGTTTTAACGGTGTACACCGCCATCTTGTGGCAATGTCGGGAACTACATCATAGAGGTCATAGATATAAACCGAGTAAGGAAGGTCATTCATGCTCGAGATACCAACCGGACAAGTACTAACTAGGACTTTGAGCCATGTCACCCACGTCCGTAGGAGAGTACCCTGAAACGAGAATCCCTACACGTGGTCCCTGGGTGGTGCAAATTAGGTGACACGGTGGGAGACTTATGCTGCGGCTTGTGACCACCCACGGGCCAAAGCCATACCGCCAAGCGATTTAGTTTTACGGTATGATTGCCGGTGTAGCCATATTGGAAGACAGGTCAGAACAGTTGCGCTACTGCTAAAAACCGTATTGATGCCTACTGACGATGCCACATCGGGAGACCAGTCGCGGAGGGTAGCGGGATCCGAGGCACGGTGCACCGCTGGCCGATCGCAGTTAGTGGGGGGCCCAAGTAGCGTGCCAGCCACACGCGAAAGGCTGCTCCGCCAACTGAAGAAAAATCCCGGGATGCGCCATGGTGACGGTTGGCGACCGGACGAGAGGGGCTCGGGCGTCCCCACAGTCTCCAGGCTGGTCCCCCCATCAAATGTTGTATCCCAGTATTCGTTTTTGGGCTGATAGCAGAGCGTCTCGTTCTACTGCCGTCTTCCTACCATCACTCGCAATAAAAATGAAACGCAGGAACAAGAGAAAATATGTTACACAGCGGCTGCACTCCCTCTCACTCAAAGTGCACCTCACTAACATCCGAGGTTTGCACTGCAATATCCATGCAGTCCACTACCACCTTGAGACTGAGAAACCGGCTCTCTTGTTTGTTACGGAGCCGCAGATACGATGTCCATCTGATGTGGCGTACCTTAATTACCCCGGCTACACCCTGGAGCACAATTTTAAGGCTCGGTCAGGTGTGTGCGTGTACGGGCGTACACGCACACACCTGAACTTTGCTGTCGGCGTCTCCGTAACTTTGAAGACCCTCGTTTTTCCGTGCTTTGGATACTGTTGGACACAGGCTTAGAGAAACTTCTCTATGCCTGTGTATACCGGTCGCACAGCGGAGACCAGGAGACAACCAGGCTCACAGAGTACTTGAGTGAGGTGGCGGACGCCGCTCAACACAAATACCCTTCTGCCCAATCAGTGTTACTGGGGGACTTTAATGCCCACCACCAGGAGTGGCTTTACCTACACCAGTGCACCGACCACGCTGGGAGAGAGACGCGAAAGCTTGCCTTAGCGTTAAATCTCAACCAGCAGGTCCAAGAGGCAACGCGGCTTCCTGATGTTGACGGCCATACAGCCAATTGCTTGGACCTTCTGCTGACAACTGATCCAGACCGTTACTCAGTGTCGGTATCATCACCGTTAGGTAGCTCCGACCACTGTCTGGTGACATCTGTATCTGTGTACTCACTGCTCGATCCCAGCCCTAGAGGCACTCGGCGGGTATGGCGATACAAGTCGGCAGACTCGGATGAGATGCGGTCTTTCTTTGCATCTTATTCTTGGCGACCTGTTTGCTTTTCTTCTGAAAATCCTTCGGTATGTGCGGATGCTGTGACGGATGTGCTGCGTCAAGGAATGGAATACTATATTCCTTTCTCTGATATAGCGATGTCAGGCAAAGCTCAACCTTGGTTCGGGGCTGAATGTAGACGTGCTGAAGCACTGAAACATGAAGCATACCTGGCCTGGGTTGATGCTCGTAACCGCAAAACCAAGGATATATCAGCTAAGAAGAAAGCCTTTAACAAAGCTGCCAGGTCTTGCAAGAAAGCTTTAGGGAAGGCTCGGTTTGACCGGTTTGATAGGCCGGATAGGGAACAAATTAGCTTTGTACCCTGCAGGTAGTAAAGCGTTCTGGTCCCTGGTTAAGTCGGTCGAGTCAAACTTCTGTCGCCCTTCACTTCCTCCGTTGCTGAAACCCGATGGCGCGCTGGCTGACACCGCTAAAGAGAAAGCAAATTTGTTTGCTTCTCTGTTTGCGGAATCTTCACGTCTAGACACTGCCGGTGAGACACCTTCGAATCTACCTAGATGCGTGACACAAATGTCGGATGTAAGCATCCGTCAGACTGAGGTTCGTAAAACACTGCAAAATCTAGACGTGAATAAAGCCAGTGGACCAGATGGTATTCCAGCTATAGTCCTGAGGACCTGTGCGCCTGAACTTGCTCCTGTTTTGAAACGCCTCTTCCGTCTCTCCATGACATCTGGTCAAGTGCCGAAATCATGGAAGCTTGCTAACGTGCAACCTGTGCCCAAAAAAGGCAGTCGTGCTGACCCTGCCAACTATAGGCCAATTTCAGTCACGTCCATACTCTGCAAGACTATGGAACGTGTACTAAACAACCGGCTCCTAGCATACCTAGAAGCGAACGATCTCCTCAGTGACCGACAATACGGGTTTCGCCGAAATCGGTTCACTGGGGATCTTCTAGCGTATGCCACGCACATTTGGAGTAAGGCTATAGATGATCATGGGGAAGCGCTTGCGGTTTCCCTCGATATCTCAAAAGCCTTTGACAGGGTTTGGCACGATAGCCTTAAGTAAGCTTCCATCCTCCTACGGACTGCCCACTGGTTTGTGTGTCTGGATTTCGGATTTTCTGAGGGACCGGTCAATAAGGGTCATTGATGGCTGCTCTTCTGACCAATTGGCAATTAATGCCAAGATCCCTCAGGGATCGGTGCTCTCTGCAACCCTTTTCCTGCTGCATATCAACGATCTGCTTAAGCCCGGTATCTTTGGGTATGCAGACGACAGCACCGTTGTAGAGAGCTTTACATCCAGTGCACGGACCAGTGCGGCTGAAATACACTGTTTTAGAGAGGCGATGGTCGAGCGCATGAACTTGTCATTACAGGGTGTCTCCGAATGGGGTGATGCCAATCTGGTCAAATTTAATGCTGCTAAGACCCAGGCGTGTCTGTTCTCCGCCAAACGGAGTCCATTCCATCTGACTCCTACTTTTCGAGATGTATCCGTGCCGATAACTAACCACCTTGAGCTTCTTGGCATTTCTTTAACACCCACACTCAACTTTGGATCCTTCATTGAGTCCAAGGCCTAATTGGCTTCGAAAAAGCTCAGTATTCTGGCCAAGGTGAGACAGTATTTCACACCGGGACAGCTGCTCAATTTGTATCAAGCACAAGTCCGATCGTGCATGGAGTACTGGGCCCTTATTCAGTATGACCAATGAGATAACTTGCCAAAAACGTGTAATGTTGTAGCGTGCTCTAAACGTAAACGTGTTCCTCAAACGCGCCACGGCACGTTATTGAAAAATGGTATTCTGTATGCCAAACAATATGTTTTCTATGTCCAGTTTTCGATTCCACGCCATTCGTTCATAAACCTTACTTCCGGTTCCATCGGTAATTTTGCGGTTTCTTTATTTTTCTGTCTTATTTTTATATTAGGTCGATTTGCCAGCAATAAAACTTCAATAGCAATTCTGTAGCCTAATTTAAAAACTAAAAAACAATAAATAAATTATAAATATTTTTTATTGAAAACAATCAATGGATCCTCTTATAAATGCACTAGTTTTGGAACGACAATAAAAACTTCATTCTCTAAATGCCAATTATTGTCAATCATTGCATTGTCATTTTATCAATAACTACATGCGCCCCACAACCTCACCTGCGTTGAAAATAAATCTATCATGTATCGGGATAAAATGTATCCAAGGAGTTATACATTATAGTATTGTATATAAACTATCTATTTACCAAAGTTTACCCAAATCCGTTCAGCCGTTTTTGCGTAAATATTAGTAGGACTGTTAATATAAGTTGTACATACATACAATCACTCATTTTTCCTGTTGGGGTAGGCAGAGAAGAAAAGTAAAGAAGTACCTAGGTACTTCTTTACTTTTCTTACTATTTAATATGAGTTTTACCTACTCACATAATTTAGGCTATTTTTGTAAATAGTAGAACCTACCCTTAGTCCATCTTATTGCAAATGTAATGTTGGGCATCATTGTATTACTTGTTCAACAAACAGACCCAATAATGAAAATTGTAAGTGTTTTTATGTATATATCATGGTGCACAGCGCATGCGTAGTTTTACGCGCGCTTTTTGTTAAATTCCTCAATGTCACTTGCTGTCAATTTAACTTCAAAAAATCAAGACGCGCGCGTTACACGCCATCTTACCTCACGATATTATGACAACTCTAAACGCGCTCACTACCGCGTTTGCCAAACTTGATATTGGCATAGAGAATACCTTTGATGCGAATAACGTGGAGATATTGTAACGCGGCACGTTAAGACTTTAAAATGGTCATGCTGAATCAGGCCCCTGTTCTCACCTCTGGGATGGCTCAGCCAAATACCAGCTGGAGGCGCTGGAAATAATTGAGAGGAAAGCCAAGAAACTCATCAATGACGACAAACTTGTTGGTAAAAGGCTCCAGAGCCTAGAGCATCGCCGCAAAGTCGCAAGTTTATCGGTTTTTTTATCGGATACATTTCGGAGAGTGTGCCATCCAATTGCACGAATTAGTCCCACCATTCCCCTTCTTTTATCGGACAACCAGACGTACCGATGTGCGCCATCGATTTATGGTGGACATTCCATCTACCCGCACAAAACTTTTCGATTCATAATTTATCATACGTACTGCCAAGGAATGGAATTCCTTGCCGGTGTCTGTGTTTCCCAGTAACTATAACCCGGGGGTCAAATCGCGAGTGAACAGGTATCTTCTAGGTAAGCGTGCTACATCGTCGATCGCATCGTCACTTAACATCAGGTGAGATAATGGTCAAACGCTTACCTATGTACTATAAAAAAATAAACTGGCCAAGTACAAGTCGGACTCGCACTAGTAGGGTTCCGTACCACACTACAGTATTTTATAAGATCGAGCAAAAAATACCACTATCATTTTTCGCCAGCAAAAAATGATAATTAATAAGCATTTTATTTCTTATAACGCCATCTAACGTCTAACAAAGGAGTTAGGGATCGACATATCAATATAACGCCATCTATGGGAAGTTTACCTTATTAAGCGTTCATAGATGGCGTGAAATGTCGAAAAAAACACGTTTCTTGTATGGGGACCCTCTATTATTTTTAACTCTATTTTTTCTGTTTTTAGTATTTGTTGTTATAGCGGCAACATAAATACATCATCTGTGAAAATATCAACTGTCTAACTATCACGGTTCATGAGATACAGCCTGGTGACAGACGGACAGACAGACAGACAGCGGAGTCTTAGTAATAGGGTCCCGTTTTACCCTTTGGGTACGGAACAATAAAAAAAGAGTAAAGAATATATGGCTTCACTTCTAAGCGATAGGTCGCCGATTCGAAACCTATCACGGGTGTTCTTCGACGTGTGGAAGGAGCATGTTATATCTGTTCCGCCTGATTTGTAACCAAAAAGCTTACCACCATTAACTAGTAAATCTGCCGCCATAACTTTACGGTGGACTCAGGGTATTCTAGGCTAAGCTGTTCACAATCTTCGACCACATCATCGTTTACCATCAGGGCCCCAAGACAAATTCCAATTTCTGTTCTCATTCACGCTAGCGCAAGTTCAAAATGTATGGGAACGACCACTTTGTTGCGGAAAAAATAAATGTCATTCCATACATTTTAAACTTGCGTTAGCGTGAATGGAAACAGGAAATTGGATTTTGTCTATGGGCCCAGAGGCAAGACAGTGGTCAAACGCTAGCCTATAAGATATTTTTTTTTTCTATATCGTTTGTAAGATAAAAAACCAACTTAATATGCCGCGCCAGTTATCAACGGACTTCCAAAAAGAAGGAGGTTCTCAATTCGTCTGTATGTTTTTTTTTTGTGTTTATGTTACGCGATTACTCCATCAAGTGTGAACCGATTTGAATGATTATTTTTTTAATCGGGCCTTTTTCCCTTTGGGGTTGGCAGAGACTACTTATTTCCAAGGTATCTGTTTTTTGTTTTTGTTTCTGAAGTAACATACAAAAAAACACAGGCGAATTATAAACCTCCTCCTTTTCGGTGTAGTCGGTTGAGACCATGATAATATGGGACTTATAGCGTTACAAATATTAATTTTACTTGTGTTTATAAAAAAAAGTTATGTCCTACTCACCTATTACACCATCCCCGTGCTTTCAAGGCCGACAGCAAGCTCCCAGGACCCTCGTGCCCCAACAAATGTGATAAGTAATGTCCTGGCTGCAAAAATAAACTTACTATTTAAAAACACAACGGGTTGCACTCCGGAAGTGCCGGCAGAAGTGAATACGTGACAACGGCGGATCCAGGGGGGGGGGGGGGGTCATTGGGGTCATGACCCACCCCTGAGCTGGTTCCAGGACTTAGGTGGACCACTAATTGACTAATTGAAAATAATGATTTTATTTATATATTTTGTCACCACACAGATTTTATGTAACTACATGCTTTCAATATTTAATTAATTTAATATCATAACTTTTTATGATGGCAAACGTTTGGGAACGAACGCATCGAAATTTGAATACCCCCCCCCCCCACTATGTGACCCCCTCCTGGCGCCAAAGCTGGATCCGCCCTTGATACGTAAACACATAGAGAAAGTATATAATATGTAGAGAGAACATTACCGTAGGCGAATGAAATAGCTATAGAGATATAACCCGACTAAAACGATGAACACGTGATACATATGCCAGCTATAAGATAAAATGGACAACGTAATTTAGTCGGGTTATACATGACAGCGGGTGAGAGCCAATGGGTGCATTAGAATTTGGATCCAAACATTGCTGGATACAGTTTAATCGCATACGCGGGTAAAGGATAAAAAATTGTTGTTCGTCTCACTCTCTCATACTAGTGATTGTATAGTTTTATCCTTTTCATATTATTATTATTATTTAAATGCAACATCCGCTTAATATTTATACCATGCTTGAACACGTCATTTTTGAATAATTTGGAATGATACCTAGCGCAAGCGTCCTGCGCTCCGTCTTACGAATTTTCTTTTAGGACACGTGACCTGACGCGAGTTAAAAATTTTTTACCCATCCCAAGAAAAGTGCACAACGCCGCTCACTTCAAAAACACTTAAATTCAATAATTAAGATTAAAAAGGTTTAAACACTAAAACAACCGACTTCAATGCCCCGCGAGTCAGTTTCAGTGGCAAGTTTGAGACGTTTATCGTCATATCTCTGGAGATACTTATCAGATCTCGATGAAAATAAAATGGGACCACCTCGGAAACGTACCTTACCGATTACAAAAAGAATCATTCGAATCGGTCCAGAATTGACGGAGTAATCGCGTAACATACACAAAAAAAACACACAGACGAATTGATAGCCTCCTTCTTTTTAGAAGTCGTTTGTAAAATTAAAACCAGCCCCGACTGATTTGTATATGTAATTCGAGTTTATAATCAAAGCATATATATAATTTTTTTCATAGAGACCATTCCAATGGGCTTAGGCCCACACGATATCTCAGACAAGGAGTTGAGTTGAGTATTCTGCAGATTCAAGGGATTTGATTATTAAATGTATCGTGAGGATTACACATAATATTATTATTAAGAACGGTTGTACACTCACGGGTTTTTTTATCGGAATTGCTCCGACCAGTTTCGGACACGTTTGGTGTCCTTCTTCTGGGAGCCACGTCTACCGCAAGCTCCTCGCGCAACGAGCTTCGCATTCCGAGAGGAGACAAACATCGCCAACACCGCCGGCCGCCGTTCCCGCGCCTGCCCCACGATCAGCAAGGCAGTTACGTGCCGAAGCTCGTTGCGCGAGGAGCTTGCGGTAGACGTGGCTCCAAGAAGAAGGACACCAAACGTGTCCGAAACTGGTCGGAGCAATTCCGATAAAAAAACCCGTGAGTGTACAACCGTTCTTAATAATAATATTCAAGGAGATGTCTTGTCTCAGCATTACACCAAGTTTACCACATTATATTCTCGTAATATCATTGAAGTAACGGGATACTGAGTTACAAGTTAATACATTTGATTTGACTCATGTAAACTACGCTAAACAGACAGCAGCAGTGTGACAAGTAAGTAGTGCGCAGAAGCGCCATTTTGATTTTTTATTAAAAAAATCAAAATAAAAAATCAAAATGGTTAAGGGCTCCGAAAGTTACTGTAATATTCTCATCGACCAAACAAGAGCTGATAATATTTAAACGGCTGAACGGATTTTCATGAAACAAAGCTAAGAACACTCTCGATGAAGACACCTATCCAACAAAAAAAACTTAATTAAATTCGGTTCATCCGTTTGGGAGCTACGATGCCACAGACAGACACACATATACACATGTCAAACTTATAACACCCCTTCTTTTTGCGATGCGGGTTAAAAAGCTTACTATAAATGTGTGTTGCACATTACTGGACGTCTTGTTAACCTCCAACTAAGCTAAATATGCTTGTGTCTGGAATGGGTTCACGTCAATAGTGCTATGAGTGGGGATCGAACTCACGACTTCTGGATCGCCATGCCGACGCCTTAGCCGTTGGGCTATTGCCGCTTGACTATAAATGTATTACTGTTTGTCACAACACAAGAACCTAGGGGTCATTTCTACGGGAGATATTTATAAACTTTATTTTAACAACTTAAAAATAATTACCTAATGACAATATCAAGATTATATAAACTACAATCGAGATCAAGGATGTTGCTTAGATAATTTTGTGGTAATTAATAATCTCCCGTAAATATGCTACCATTGGTGATGGAGACATATTTCTTCCGTTTGCGGTCGAAACAATGGGCCCATGGGGTCGAGATGCCCGAGGTTTTGTTAAGGAGTTGTCCAGACGCCTAATGTCAATTGACATCACCCGTGACGTGACCAAAAAGCTAGCGACGTTACCTCGTTGCATAGCTAGGCTAGTACGTTGGCCGAGGTAAGCGCCAGCTCTTTGGTCACGTCACGGGTGATGTCAATTGACATTAGGCGTCTGGACAACTCCTTAACAAAACCTCGGGCATCTCGACCCCATGGGCCCATTGTTTCGACCGCAAACGGAAGAAATATGTATCCATCACCAATGGTAGCATATTTACGGGAGATTATTAATTACCACAAAATTATCTAAGCAACATCCTTGATCTCGATTGGAGTGAATAATTTAAGATCGTTTAAAAAACTAAAAGAACCGACTTCAAACGTCGCGCTAGTCAAAGTAGCCAGTAGACGCAGTAACTATTACATAATCTTTGTCAGTAGTTACTATTAACTGGTAAGTCGTCGAGATAAGTAAATGCGTCGTAATACAAAGTTGATATATTAAAAAGCTCGACCGATTTCGTTTAAAATTTAAATGGGACCAACTGGGAAAGGTACCTTTTGAAAAAAAAAAATCCAAATCTGTTGAGGCATCTTCGAGTAATCGGTGTACATACATAAAAAAAATCTACGAGATGAGAACCTCCTCCTTTTTTGTGAAGTCGGTAAAAAAAACAACGTGTTGCACTCCGGGAGTGCCGGCAGAAGTAAAAACTTGAACATTAACGTTGTGCATTTGGTCTACTCTCCCTCCGTCTTACGAAGTTTCGATCAGGTCACGTGTTCTGACGCCGTCGCCAACAAAACTTACCCCACTTTTATAATGCCTCCTGGTATCCGGAATGGGGAAATCAATGGACAGTGACCTCAGATCCTTGACAGGGGCGCAGTAGGCCCTCTTGCGCCGCAAGGCCGGGGGGAAGGGGGACTCGGGCCACGCAGGGGCAGTCACCCCCGCGTCCTTCACTTCCGAGAACAGGGGCACCACTAACGCTTCTAACTCGTCTAGGGATTCTGAAAAGTTAAGTTTATTATGGTTTAGGTGGGCCGCTTGTTTATTTTAAACCTACCTCCCAAAAAGAAGGAGGTTCGTCTGTATATATTTTTTTTGTATGTATGTTACGCGATTACTCCGTCAATTGTGAAAGGATTTGAATGATTATTTTTTTAATCGGTAGGGTACGTTTCCGTGGAGGTCCCATTGTAATTTCATCGAGATCTGATAAGTATCTCCAGAGATATGACGATAAACGTCTTAAACTTGCTACTGAAATTGACGGGCATGGAAGTCGGTTGTTTTAGTTTTTAAACTATCTTAATTATTGGGGTTCCGTACCTCAAAAGGAACAATTAATATTTAAAAAAACCTTTTTAAACACAAGCTTTAACATAAACTACGACCAGAGTAAGTCAAGCCAAATACAACGAGCCCAAACACGACGGGTATAACATGTGTAGTTTAGGAGTTCCTTTGGCCACCTTCCAGCTCCATCATCAGATCAGCACCATGTCATCATAATATTGCATTGTCACGCGACTTACACATGTATGCAAAATTTGAGCTCAATCGAACCCCTGGAAGTCGCTCTAAAATCAGTCGCAAGATTTATGACGGACAAATAAATTCGCCGTGAAGTAAAGATAAAGCTTTTTTTAATTTTTTTATATACTTTATAGGCTAACGTTTGACCACTATCTCACCTGTTGGTAAGACATGATGCGGTCGAAGATGGTAAGCACGCTAGGCCTAGAATGGGAACTGGCTCTCAAGGATATCTGCCGGAACATATTAGATGTTTGGTGACAGATTTTCTAACTTGAGGGTGTTAGCTGGCCAGGCGGACACTAGATAGTGTCCTACCACCATGCGGGGGTTGTTGGTTTCTTAACGATGTTTTCCTTCACCGGAGGGCCACTGTGAGAAGCGCACATATTTTTTTAATAGAAAAATCCATTGGTGCACGGCGGTTTGAACCCGGTACCACGGCATCAAAGCCGACCGTTCTCCCGATTACGCCACCGGGCCCTCGAAGCTTGTAAAAAGGAACCCTTATAGGATCATTTTTTTGTCCGTCTGTCTGTCTGTCCGTCTGTCAAGACCCTTTATCTCCAGAATGTGTAGAGGTATCAAGTTGAAACTTATACTAAACTAGCAGCCCGCCCCGGCTTCGCACGGGTAGAACATATATGCCTACAAAATGTGCATTAATTTGTTGCATCGAATATAAAATATTAACATATTTAACAATCATCGTCATATTTCAACCAATGTACACAAAACCTTAACGATTTATGCACCTTAACCTTCCTCATAAACACTCTGGCTTTGGTGAAAACCGCATGATAATCCGTTCAGTTGCTATTGAGATTATTGCGAACAGACAGACAGACGCAATGATGGACTTTGTTTTATAATACTTACGTAGTGATATTGGACGGCCCTTTGGCGTAAGGGATAGTTACCCTGATTCTGACCCGACAGTTGTTGGTTCTAATCCTAGCTGTATACCTACCAATGAAAGTTTTATGTGCATTCGTGAATTATGGGTTTTCGTACAGAGGTAGTGGGATCATTAAATCTACCAAAACTGGCCAAGTGCAAGACGGACTCGCACTCGTAGGGTTTCGTAACAGTAGAGTATTTTATAACTTTAATTTTTTGCCACCAAAAATTAACCTTAAAAAGTAAAGTAAATTAACTTTAAAGTTATCTTTGCGGTCGCTATATCTCAAAAACTGCTGACTGTATCTCGTTCAAACCAATTTTCGTTGAAAGTTTTAATTGAGATCTAAAGAATATACTATTTTAATACAGTTGCTCAAAAAGTGGCGTATTGCAGGGACGTATAGCGTTCGGGATGTGGGCTATTACACACTCGTGCTTTTTCTTTACCTTTCCCGAACTCGTGCGTTCTCTTTCCCAACTGTCAAAATAATGTCTATTAAAAAGAAAAACCAACCATGAAGATTTTACTAAAAAAATTCAAAAAAGTTTTTATGATTAATACAAATACGTATATTTCTAAAAAGAAGTTACTAATTTGTTTCAATAACAGATTTAATGATTTGATGGAAAGAGTTAGGTTAGGTTTCATTTTATTTCATCTCATTAAATTTCATTTTCATTTCATATCAATAAAAAAATTCTACTGAAGACTTGGCTGTATGGGCATAGTTCCCTTTGCCTACCAGAATGGGTGAAAAAAAAAAACTCTGCTTATATTCTACGGTTGGCGCCATTTTTCAGAAATTTTCTTTGCGAGTTTAGTTGTTTGTTGCACAAAATGAGTAATATCGACCCTAGTTTTTTTGAATTAACACCGCTGGAACTCAGTATAATTGCACAAAATGCTTCGGAGAACATTTTACCGGAAAAGTCAAGAAGTCGCTACATATCTACATACGACGAATTTATTGCGTGGAGAGAAGAGAAAAAAGCAAATAGTTTTTCAGAAAATGTTATGTTGGCATACTTCTCCGAACTCTGAGCAAAATTAAAACCTTCTACGTTATGGTCGAGGTTTTCGATGGTAAAAAGTATGCTGAAAATAAGGAGCAACGTGGATATAAGTGAATACCCAAAATTAAACGCTTTCTTAAAACGACAATCAGACGGTTTTACAAGTAAAAAGTCGAAAATATTAACATCGAATTAAGTGGAAAGGTTTTTGAACGAAGCTCCCGATGATCGTTATTCAGCCACAAAGGTAATTTATTATTAAGTACTTATATTTTTCTTTAATATTCAGTTTACGAAATCGCAAAATACAGTCAATGCATTATTTAAAAAAATATTAATCAAATCCCTTTTTTTGTAGGTTGCTCTGATTTTTGGCGTCGTGTGAGCTTGCCGCAGAGAGGAGTTAGCCAATATTACTTTAAAAGATATTGAAGCCCATGGAGAAATGCTACTAATCAAGATTCCGAACACAAAAAATAAGATACCGAGAAGCTTTGTTGTTGGGAGTTTTGGCGGGAACGTGGAAAAGTGTGTGTGATCTCATTGTATTCTTTCCTAAAACTTGTGTTCTTCCGCGTGTTAATATGTAATAAATGTGGATTATTAACCATTAAGTGCCGGTGAATGTGTGCGAGTGTAGGGAAACAGCACAATGTTGAAAAACATGCTATTTGCGTTCTCACCAAAATTCCACTGAAAATCTTCAGTAAACACCACATCTTTACTGAAGGTATGACTTAGACTAGACTTTTACTTGACAACTGACCTGAAATGTGACTTTGACCCATCTCTACGACTAACATTCATAAAAACTTGAAAAATTTCAATACTTGACACTGGCTAAATACACTAATCGTGTGGAGCCATAAAGAAACAAAAAAAAAAGCTTTGTTGTTGAAGGAGATTTTCTTAGAATAGTGCAAAAATATATGAATCAGCGGTCCCAAAAAGGAAAAACCGACCGTTTTTTTTCAAAATTACCAATAAGGGAAGTGTACAGCTCAAGCAATCGGGATAAATAAATTTGGTAATATGCCAAAAGAAATAGCTACGTTTCTCGGTCTGCCGGATGCTGAGTGCACTGGGCACAGCTTCAGGAGGACCTCTGCTACATTATTGGCAGATTCAGGAGCCAATTTGACGTCCTTAAAGCGACTAGGAGGTTGGAAATCAGACAAAGTTGCAGAAAGCTATATTGGTGATTCATTAAACAACAAACTAGAAACTGGGAAAAAAATCACACAATCCATTAATTTAAGGTCCAGTCCGTCTCCTTCACATGTTGCAGAGAACGTTCGTCCATCTACCTTCGTTGATAATGATAATTCATCAGATCCAACTCCATCAACTAGCAAACGCCATTGTATGACAAATATACATGAACAATCATACGAAATTAATAATAGTTGTTACGGCTACATACTAATCCTGGTATCATTAATCCTGTCCAATGACACGTTCCTCCTCCTAATTCAAACTTGCCGCGCGCCCTCTCGCCGCGCGCGCTTCAATATGGCCGATGTCGTTCGTGTGCATACACGCGCGTGTGTTTTTGTGTATAAAATAATAAAATAGAAGTCACGAAAATCCTGGTGGCACGAGACTTAGACTCCGGCGGATATTTCTGCCTGCGGTGCTGGTGAGTCCTATCTATATTCCCGTTTCTAATCCTAGTGATGGCCGGGGCGATTCCCTCATTACACAGTCAAATATCCGTAGCGTGTCGTCTCTAAGCAGTAGCATCAGGCTTTCTTCGCGAGTATCCAACATACATGGTGCCTCCTGTGAGGACTAAGTCCTCATCTTTGTTGATTACAAGTCTAAATCACGAGTGTTTACTTGTAATAATAATAATCGCCATATTCCCTAGTTTAAACAATCAATGCTATTTTGTTATTTAGCTACACTAAAAACATCAAATAGTCAATATTGTTTACTTTGTATTGTAACAAAACTCATAGAATCTCGTAATTTTGTTGATATCTCATCGTATTGTCGTTCGCTGTTCGAACATACCTACCTACCGGCAGCGGCCGATCGAGGCGCGGTTCACCCGGGCGAACGTTCCATCGAGTTACTTTATAATCTACCTACTATCTATTTTAATAAACTTACCGACAGACCTACTCCTGTATAAAATATAATCTAATCTGTTTCAATCCTATTGTTGTCAGACATTCTACTTCACCTATTGCGAGGAAAGCTTGATGTTGCAACTTAGTTGTCAAACAGTAGATTTAATTAATGTGTGCTCGAGTCTAGGCTAGGTAAAGATTTAATATTATTTGTTAGGTACGTCTGATTCACTAAGAGTGTAAAGTGTTAGTTCAAACTTAAAACCATTGAATTTACTGTAATATTTACATACTACATAAATACGTAACCTGTATTTCGTATATCTTGCAGATAAATTGTAGGTAGGTACCTACCTACCTATCAGCTACAAATATTTCTCGTACTAACTATTCTATAATTTTACTAACGCCTAGTAAATTATAATAGCTTACGCAGCTTTGTTTGTATTAAGTACCTAGTTAATTTGTTTCGTCTTTGTACTGATCTTATTATCGAAATATATTGTATTATAAAAAGATTCAATAATGACAGACAAGATGGAAGCCGAATTACAATCTCTCATTAAAAGACGTGAATATGAATTCTCGTGTATGCAAATATTGTTCGATTTGTCTAAGGTGGCTACAACCGATAAATCTAAATTATCGTCGTTTCGTAGTAGATATAAATCTGTCGAAAAAACAAAAGAAAATTTTGTCGAGGTCAACGACCGTATAAACAAGTTGGAAATAACTTTGCGACCGAAATCAATGATTGATAATGCAACGTTATTAGCGTTTGACGAGTTGTATTATGCCGTGGTCGAGTTCGCGGATTCAATGTTATCAGTGACAAGTAGCAGTTCTAATGCTAGTGTTCCAGTGCAGGAGACTCCGAGTCCTCGCGTTCAATTACCTAAACTGGAAATTCAGAAGTTTGACGGAAACATAGAAAACTGGCAAAGTTTTAAAGACAGTTATGTGTCTTTAATCCACTTCAACGCTACGCTATCCGATGCGGAAAAGTTCCATTATCTGAACTCATGCTTGTCTGGTTTCGCCTCAACTATAGCGAAAGGTTTACCTGTCACGGCCGCGAATTATAGTATAGTTTACCAGGCTTTGCTCGATAGGTACGATAATAAGCGAGTTCTGGCTACCGCGTATATTGATAAGCTAGTCAACGCTAGTAAAATAAATAAGCCGTCACTCGATAATTTAACGAGCTTATTAAATATATTATACGAAAATGTAAACGCATTGCGGTCGCTGTCGATTCACAACCTTACTGATTTTTTATTGTTTTACATCGCTTCGCGTGCACTGGACTGCGAGACTCGTCAACGGTTCGAGTTGCAGAATGCGAGCGAGATACCTACGTTTGACGATTTAATAAAATACCTGCAAAATTATATTAAAATATTAGAAGTGAGTCAAACCGCGTCTGTTTCTCCTTCTACTCCGGTAAATAGACAAATTCGCAATAATAAGAATACTAACAATAAATTCACGCAACAAGCAAAAACAACTTTAGTCGCGTCTTCGTCGCAAAACGAGCGTAAACTAGTTTGCCCGTGTTGCCAATCCTCACACTCGATCTATCGATGTGCAAAATTCCAATCATTGGATGTTCAGCCGCGTCGGCAGTTAGTGATGGAATTAAAACTTTGTTTTAATTGTTTGCGAGCGGGTCACGAGGCGAACAGTTGTAACAGTAACAATAGTTGTTTACTTTGTGCATCTAAACACAACACGTTGTTACATATAGACAAGCAGTCTACATCTCGTTCTAATGATAAAGCGGAAAATAAGATTACTAATTCAAGCACGGCGCTCACAAGCGCTGCAACCGCGCCATGCGTGGGAGACTCAAACGTTCCGAGTACTAAAATACTGGGGTCCGCGGTAGTACGCGTACGTCATGCGAATGGTTCGCTGCAGTGTGCGCGCGCCCTTATTGACAGCTGTTCGATGGATTCCTTTATAACAGTTTCGTGTGCTCGTCGACTTGGGTTACATATCCAGAAATGTAAAATGAATGTTACCGGTTTAGGTCAAAGTTCGGTACTCGATATAAAGGGTGTTACTTTTTGCTCGATTATGCCGCGTCAAAGTGATACTCCCACATTCGAGTTGTCCTTTGTGGTGTTACCTAAAATCACCACATCGATGCCTTCCTCTCCGTTACCCGCGGTGGTACACGATCAATTTTCTCATCTCGATTTAGCGGATGACAATTTTCATCGATCTAGTTCTGTGGATCTTTTGTTAGGAGTCGAGTGTTTCGATCAAATATATACCGGCGCTCGTTACTCGCCAGGTCCGGGCTTACCTTGCGCGCTTGATAGTGTGTTCGGGTGGGTTATTAGCGGTCAGCTCTTACACCACTCCTTGTCGCGGGCGGTATCCCAACCGATGACGTCACTTCTTACAGCCACGTGTGCTCTCGATGATATTGTAAAACGGTTCTGGGAGATTGAAGAACCGCCACGTCCTGCCATTTCGATTCCCGAAGATGATGTCTGCGAACAGAAATACAGAGAAAGTACTTACCGAACTCCTGAAGGTCGTTACGTTGTTCCTCTCATGTTGAAGGATGATGCTCCTTCTCTTGGTGATTCTCGTCGTTGCAGTTTAAATCGCTTTCTAAATTTAGAAAGACGTCTCGAGCGTGATTCTGATTTAAAATCTGAATACGCGGACTTCATGCGTCAGTACGAAGACCTTGGTCACATGCAACCAGCAGTCGCTTCGTCTACTGAGGCAAGGTATCTTATACCTCATCACGGTGTAGTCAGACCCGAAAGTTCTACTACACGTCTGCGCGTCGTCTTTGACGCCAGTAGCAAGACTTCCGTCAATAAGTCTTTAAATGATATAGTTCATGTCGGACCCAAACTTCAAATCGACATAATCGATTTAGTCACAAGGTTTCGACTGCATACTATTGTCTTCACTGCGGACATTTGTAAAATGTACCGGCAAATTCTCGTTCGACCTGAAGACAGGTCCTACCAACACATTCTGTGGCGTGACCAACCTAACGCACCACTCGTCGAATATGAGTTGGCCACTGTCACATACGGCGTCAGTAGCTCTCCATACTTGGCTATCCGCACTCTGCGTCAGTTAGCCGACGATCACGGGTCGGAGTATTCTTCTCGTGCCGCCGAGGTTCTTCGAGAAGATACATTTATGGATGACGTTACTACTGGCTGCGCTTCTTTAGAAGAAGCCATGCAATTAAAAAAGGATTTGACTTCTTTGTTGGCTCAAGGTCAATTCGAACTTCGGAAATGGAGTTCAAACAATTCCGAATTGTTAGCTGATATTCCTCCTGAGCATTGTCAAACTCCTAAGACCTTCGACGAAGGTGGTCAGGAATTTATCAAGATTTTAGGTATCCAGTGGGATCCTTCGAGTGACAACTTCTCGTATTCCTTTTCGGATACATTTAATATAAAATTTACCAAAAGGTCAATACTCTCGATCACTGCGAGAATCTTCGATGCTCTTGGCTGGATTTCCCCGTTGATTTTCTCTGCTAAGTTACTATTGCAGGACATGTGGAAACTGAATTTAGATTGGGACGAACCCATTCCTCATGACTTAGCCAAGCGGTGGCATGTTATAGCTGCAAATTTGCATGACATTCAACGAATCAAATTGCCACGTAGCGTGCTTCCAACAAATCCCATTCAAATTCATTTAGTCGGATTTTGTGACGGCTCCTCTAAGGGCTACGGTTGTTGTGTATATTTGTGTGCGGTGACGCCAAGCGCCACCGTCTCTCGCCTGTTGATAGGAAAGTCCAAGGTAGCACCCTTGAAACCTACGACAGTAAATAGGCTCGAGTTGTGTGCCGCAGTGTTGCTATCTCGGGTTTTGAGTCATATGTGTGATTTACTCAACGTCAAATTACGTATTGACTCAATCCGAGCATACTCAGACAGCACCACCACATTGGCCTGGTTGAAAACGCCGCCACATTTACTAAAAATGTTTGTTGCAAACCGGGTGGTTCAAATAACCGATGTGGTCGACATCCACTGTTGGAGTTATGTTTCCACCAAGGATAACCCGGCGGACTGCTGTAGTCGCGGTATTAGCTGTTCTGAACTCGTCGAGCATCCACTCTGGTGGTCAGGTCCTCCATGGCTTTCAAAACCGCCATCGGAATGGCCATCAAAATTACCTTCTCCGGACACTGACTTACCGGAAATGAAACCTTCCGTGGTTCAAACTCTTCTCACGGTGGTTCCGGAAGATGACTTAATAAGTCAACTACTAAATAGATATTCCTCGTTACCTAAAGTCACAAGAGTGCTCGCGTGGGTAATGCGCTTTTCCTCAAATATAAAGCGAAAGAAAGAGAATCGAACGCTTTCTTCTCTTTCAACCATCGAACTTGACTCTTCTTTGATGTTGCTTGTAAAGTACACTCAAACTAATTTCTTGCAAGACGAGCTCGAAAAGGTCGCTCATAATCAGGTTTGCTCTAAACCTATTCAAAAACTGTCTCCATTCTTAGACAGTGCAGGACTGCTGCGAGTGGGGGGACGTATCGATAACGCCAACTTGCCTGCTTGTGCGTTACATCCTCTTCTGTTGCCTAAAGCTTGTGCTTTATCACGCTTGATCGTGGAACTTTTTCATATCAAGTATCTGCATTGTGGACCCAGAACTTTGCAGTCGTTGGTCCAACGGAAATTCTGGATAATAGGTTGTCGTCTACTCATTCGCACAGTATGCTCCAAATGCGTACAATGCTTCAAGGTCAAGCCGGTACCTTGTCAACCTGAGATGGGCAAACTTCCAGCCGCCAGGTTACAACCTAGTCGTTGTTTTGAAACTACCGGAATAGACTTTTGCGGTGCTTTTCTTTTGAAAGAGAGTCGTCGACGTAAGGCACCCACATTCAAGGCGTACGTGTGCTTATTTGTGTGTCTTAGCACGAAGGCCGTGCACCTAGAAGCAGTTACCGAGCTGAGCTCAGAAGCCTTCTTGGCTGCTCTAGATAGAATGGTCTCACGTCGTGGTATTTGTAAAACGATTATCAGCGATTGTGGAACTAATTTTGTTGGCGCAAATAGGCTTATGAAAAATATCCTAGCTGAATTGCAGGATCACTATCCTGATATAGCGGACGGGTTTGCCACCCGCGGCATCAAGTGGGAATTTAATCCACCGAGTGCGCCTCACTTCGGAGGAATTTTTGAAAGTGGCATCAAATCTACCAAGTACCACCTCAAGCGAGTTGTAGGTACTCAAATTCTGACGTATGAAGAAATGAGCACGGTTTTAACGAAAATCGAAGCCATTCTCAATTCGCGCCCACTTTGCGCTATATCACCGGACCCTAATGAAACAGATGTATTAACACCTGGACATTTTCTTTCCAATGGTCCACTCGTATCGATACCCGAGTCATCAATGATCGATGTTAAAACACCGCGTTCTCGTTGGCAGTTACTTCAAAAGATAACACAATCGTTTTGGCGTATCTGGCAGCGTGATTACTTACATACTCTTCAACAAAAGAACAAATGGTTCAAAGGTGTCCCTAATATCAGGGTCAATGATTTGGTTATTATTATTGAACCCACGTTACCTACGTTGTGTTGGAGGCTAGCGAAAATAGAACAATTGCACCCTGGTCGCGATAACGTAGTCCGCGTTGTGACGCTTCGCTCTGCGAATGGCAATGTTTTTCGACGACCTGTTGTCAAGATTTGCCCTTTGCCTATTGATGCCTAAGCTATTATAGTTTAAACGTATCTTTAGGTAATTTAGAATTAAGTAATTTAATGTAATAAGGCTACAGTTTAGTTCTGTTTTGTAATAGTCTTGAGCACATATTTTTTAGGTTTATACTGTGAAATCTTAGTAGATTTCAAGTGGGGGGAATATGTTACGGCTACATACTAATCCTGGTATCATTAATCCTGTCCAATGACACGTTCCTCCTCCTAATTCAAACTTGCCGCGCGCCCTCTCGCCGCGCGCGCTTCAATATGGCCGATGTCGTTCGTGTGCATACACGCGCGTGTGTTTTTGTGTATAAAATAATAAAATAGAAGTCACGAAAATCCTGGTGGCACGAGACTTAGACTCCGGCGGATATTTCTGCCTGCGGTGCTGGTGAGTCCTATCTATATTCCCGTTTCTAATCCTAGTGATGGCCGGGGCGATTCCCTCATTACACAGTCAAATATCCGTAGCGTGTCGTCTCTAAGCAGTAGCATCAGGCTTTCTTCGCGAGTATCCAACAATAGTTTTTCTCAAACAGTAAATATGCAACCTAAAATTTCCCCAGTTAGTATAAAAAACTGTACCAATTTCAATGTATATGTGAATTATAACTTTTCCAAGAAATAAATGTTAATTTAGTTGAGTTTATTGTGTTTTTATTATTTTATTAATTTTCGCTACTGTATTAAAAATAGTCGTTCAGTCAGGCCTGTCGCACTCCGCGCTGTAGCTATAAAACTACAAGTACTTCCGCGCACCCTCTCGGGTGCATGTTCAGTCAGTGAAGTGCTCTCGATCGGCCGCGCGCCTTACTTGTACCTACCTCATTATTATATTCCTTGCTTACGATATTAACATACAAAAATATTATTCAGTATGTCTAAACGAAGGGCTACAAAGCATTGCGTAGCATACGTTTATACATACTTATACGTTTTTACATACTCATTTTCAATTGAACGTAGAACATTATTTTCTACCGACTTTCCAAACAGAAGGAGTTTCTTAATTCGTCTTTGTGTGTATGTTACGCGATTACTCCGTCAATTGTGAACCGATTTCAATGATTTTTTTTAATCTGTAGAGTTCGTTGCCGAGGTGGTACCATTGTAATTTCGTCGAAATCTTCAGAGATATGACGATAAACGTCTCAAACTTGCAACCGAAACTGACTCGCGCGGCATGGAAGTCGGTTGTTTTAGTTTTAACTATCTTAATTAAACTATCACATAAACTATCTTAATTAAAGTACAACTGTAGTACTTTTATCCTACCTCGACATTAAACATGAATGTAGCACTTTAAATATACTCATTACATTGTTCTACCTTAAAGTATTCTGCTACCAATTAAAGGCTTCAATAAGTTATCTTACAACATTCAACCCTATAGTAAAGGCCGCGAGTTGACCGAGTTATTCAGACTCTCGCTGTGCGGACTTACGGTGCATTTCACTGTGCGCAACACGCGGTTCATAGTTACTATTAGTTGATACTGTGACGCAAATTCAAGGTCGCACTCGAGGCGTGAAGCGCATTTTGAACGTTACCGACGTTGTAACTAGGTTAAATCTCGCCTTTTTGCTCTCAGGGAGTGCAATTTCTGTACTTGTACTATTCATTATTCTGTGGTTCAGTACACGTGCGGAACCGTCATTGCAACTTGTTCCGACTGTCAACCCTCGCCTTCGGCTGCGCCTCGGCTCGGGTAGACATTTGTCGGAACTCTTTGCAATGACAGCCTTTCCGCACTTGTATTGAAATATACTATTTCTAGAATTTTCACTGCATTATTTTAAAAGTTAGAGGGGAGGGGGGGGGCACACATTTACCACTTTAGACGCGCCTATCTTTTAAATGATTGACAAATAAAATATTTTAGGAACCTCAATGTCATTTTTAAAGACCTATTCATAGGCACCCCACCCCACATGTATAGGTTTGAAGAATTTTTTGTTTCGTTTCAGTTCTGTATATGGAATGCCCCCCCTTAAACTTAATCTACCTACCAAGTTTCAATTCTGTGGTCTTTATAGTTTCGGAATAAAATGGCTGTGACATACGGACGGACATACAGACAGACATGACGAATCTATAAGGGTTCCGTTTTTTGCCATTCGGCTACGGAACCCTAAAAAGTAGCTTACCACCAAGGAGAACATCTGCCGCCGGGCCGCGGCGTTCCCCGACGCAAAAGTAGGGGTATTATACGTTTAACGTATGTATCTGTGTGTCTGTCTGTAGCATCTTAGCACCCAAACGGATGAATCGATTTTGATTTTATTATTGATAGTTTTTTTTGTTTGATAGATGTCTTCATCGAGAGTGTTCTTAGCTTGAAAATTTGTTCATTCGTTATGAAAATATGAGCTTTTTTCTAGTTAATTGCGCTATGAAATCAAATTTCATGGGTCTGATCAATTCGAAAATCTTCTTCTTCAACGATATGTTACCATGTTCTTACGAACATGGAAGATCTGATGCTGGGACATCTCCTGGACTCTACAGAATACTCAAATATTCAAATTCATAGAAATATATAATAAGATAAATTCATAAAATCAGATTTCAAATGTCGTTTTTTAAGTCATTGGAATGCTTTCAATAAAAAGATTATACATATAAGTCGGGGGGGGGGGGGGGGGGGGGGTTAAAAATATTATATTATTATATATATCGATCAATATTATTTTATACAATAGATCATATTATTATATTTACCATATTGACTACAAATTGATTGTGATCAGTGGGGATCTACAGAATAGCTAAGCTTATATTAATATTTTCATATTAACTATGACCTAATCTGTGGTTTCACTGCAAATATTTTATTAATTTTGCGATGCGTGTATGTAAAATTCATGATATCTTCTAGAGTTTTCATTTGAATTATATACTGTAAAGGGCAATTTTAATCTATAATATGTGGCCAAGCAAATTAACGTAATTATTTGGATAAGGATTAATACTATATACTTGAAAATAGCCTTGGAAGATATGTTAAATTTTATAACAAATAATTAAAGATTAAAATGGTTACTGTGAGTCAACCTTAAGAGATAGACATATGCTGTCGCGGAATTTTTTGTAGGTCTTATTAAGTTGTACAACTCTTCCCTACAAAATATTCTTCTATCTATTTTCAGTTGAGCAGCGTTCGTAAGAAACGTGTTTTTTCGACCGTTTTTTTGTCGACTTAGGTTGCAAATTAGGTCTCCACGGATGTACCTTTGATTTAAACAGGATAATATATAGCCTAGTTTCATTTTGAAAGTCTATTGTATATATTAGTGTAAAATTTTTTAAATCAGTCCAGTAGTTTTTGAGCCAAATCATTACAAACATACAAAAATACAAATGTTCTCTCTTTATTATATTAGTATAGATAATAAGGTCTACGGTTGCGTTTCTCTCTCTCTCTCATTTTTCGCTCTGGTTCGGGAATATTCTAGTTAGCATGATTGCGGTCCTATTGAAGGCTGCTTGTAAGCTGATTTGTTTAGTCTTCTTTAGTACGCGACAGTGTTATCTTTTATCTCCACCACAGAATAATGAATAGTACAAGTACAGAAGATGCACTCCCTGATAGCAAAAATGCGAGATTAAACCAAGTTCCGACGACGATAACGTTCAAAATACGCTACACGCCTCGGATGCGACCTTGAATTTGCGACAGAGAATAAACTAATAATAACTGGTAAGCGCGTGTTGCACACCGTAAAATGCACCGTAAGTCCGCGCGGCGAAAGTCTGTATCACTCGGTCAGCTCGCGGGCCGTCAGCTGTCTCTTACTGTAAGGTTGAGTGTTGTGAGAAAACAAATTGAATAGTAAAGTAAAGGCGCGCGTCCGATCGAGAGCGCGCGTGACACTACTGACTGAACTTGTAGCCGGCCGGCTGCCGCATATATATTTATATTTTCATAGCTACAGCGCGGAGTGCGAATGACAACATTGTTGCGGAAAAATAAATGTAATTCCCTTACATTTTGAACTTGTTTTAGCGTGAATGGAAACAGAAATAGGATTTTGTCTTCCTAGACCAAATCCATCATGATCAACCCCCTTGGCAGGACAGCTGCGGTCATAAATAGGGTCGCAATCATTTCAACTAGATTTCAACTTAGAACCCATTAGAACTAGAGTGTAGAAAGTTACAAGCAGAGGTATAAGTTAAAGGCAGAAACAACACGAGAGGTACCTCTAGTTTAGTGATACATACCTTTTCCAAAGACGACTAGAGTCATGATGTTAGCTGAATACCACTCGTCGTGAAACTTGAGGAGTGCTGACCGAACATCTATGCCTTTAGCCTTCGGTATAGTTTCTAGAGTTTCTCTGTTACCTGTAATACATATACACATACAGTTAGGCTTGTTTTTAAGGTTCCAGACCTCAAAAGGAAATAGGAACCCTTATAGGATCACTTTGTTGTCAGTCTGTTGTCTGTCAAGACCCTTTTTCTCAGGAGCGTGTAGAGATATCGTTGAAACTTATATTAATTCCTCGGGTCTACGGTATCTTTTGGCTGTGAAAAAATCAAAGCTGTAAGTAAACGTGATCAAAAGATATGACGGTTTATGTCGCAAATTCTCGCATAATCATTCACTATTTCTACCCGACTACGGCGAAGCAAAAAGGAGGGTTATGTTTTTGACCGGTATGTGGGTATGTATGTATGTATGTATGTATGTAAGTATGTATGTATGTATGTATATTTGTATGTATGTTCATCTGTTCCCTCATAACTTCTAAACTACTAATCATAATTTTTATTATCTTATTATCATTATTTAAAGGCGGCAATAGCCCAATGGATAGGGTGTCGGACTGGCGATCGAGAGGTCGTGAGTTCGATCCCCACCCCATCCATTGCACTATTTGACGTGAACCCACTCCAGACACAAGCATATTCAGCTTAGTTGGAGGGGTTAACAAGAATACTAGTAATGTGCAACCCACATTGCGAGTAATCTTTAAAAAAAAAAAAAAAAATTTAACAAATGAGGTGTCGTTGGACGCCTCTTATTTGTCTGCTGGTTATAGGCCTGCTATGTGACGTCACAACAAAATGAATATAGCGCCCCCTAGAGGTGACGAAGTCCAGAACTAAAAAAAAAACACAAAATACAATAAAATATTTATTATAAGTTAGTGGTTTGTATAATACACGATACATACTGATTAGTTTGTACATAGCGATCTCAGGTGAGAATATTTTCTTGTTTCATACTTTTTAGAGAGTGATTTTTCAGTAGTCGGGTTTTAGTTTTTGAACTTATTTTATTATATCTAATACTGTAAGAATCTTTGTCCTGACATACTGACTGACTGACTGACTTATAGACAACGCACCGCCTATACCACTGGTCGTAGATACTTGAAATTAGGAGGGTATATTAGACTTAGTACTTAAGGGTGTACTACGAAAGGATTTTCCAAAATTCACCCCTTAAGGGGATGAAACGTGCGTTCAAAGTGTGTATGGAGAAACAAGATTAGATAGTATTTTTTATTCGAAACTTCATACAAGTATTTCTGTAAATAAATACGAAAACACGTGATTCAGACTTTTTCGAAATTCCACTTCTAAGAGGCTGAAGTGGGGTAACAAAGTCTGAAATCAATATTGTTTCGGATTGCGCTGAAATTTGGCATGCAGATAGTTATTACGACGCAAGTATCTGCTAAGAAAGGATTATCTGAAATTCACTTCTTAAGGGGATGAAACGGGGGTTCAAAGTTTGTATGGAGAAACATGAGTAGATAGTCTTTTTTATTCGAAACTTTACAGAAGTATATCTTCTATAAATAAATAAGAAAATATGTGCTTCAGGATTTATCGAAATTCCACCCCTAAGAGGGTGAAATGGGGTAACGAAATCTGTAAATCAATATGGTTTTTCGGGTTGTATAGTAATGAATCCCATTTCCCTTAGTCACGCGATAACTTGACAACGGGTAGAACAATTTGGCTAATTCTGTTTTAATGTGTTTTCATTATAGAAAGGTTTATACGAAATAAAAGTTTTAAGTAAGTGAAAGAAGTTTTTAACGTAGGAGAAGCCGCGGGGCACTTCTCGTTATTCATATGTCATTTGCAAGTCCGCCTGGATCCGTAACTCACCAGTTCCGAACTTATGGTACGGATGATGCTTGGAAGCTGTGCTCTTGTTTAACTGGTCCAGTCTCCAAGTGTCTGACGATGTGTTCTTCTCATGTTCGGAGTTGACCGCGCTCAGTTCACGACCCGTCGCGGATTCCGTGAATAGAGGGGATATGAAGAATTGAGCGAAACTGGAATAAAACTATAAATCTATACTAATATAAGGTGTATGTATGAAGGCGAGCATGTATGAAGGCGCTCATGAAAGTGGAAGAAGCGAAGGAGGTATTTCAGTTTCGTAGCATGTGGAAAGAAGTAGTCTCTGCCTACCACAACGGGAAAAAGGCGTAATTGTATGCATGTATGTAATATAAGGTGGAACATTTTATAACGAGTTCAAATTTTAAGATGTTTGATGACAGATCAAGTGCAAGTGCAAGTGCAGGTTCCAACATCGCGGAAAATATCATTTAAAGCACAGTGTGACCTAAACCCGCACTTTACACACGCTTTCCCGTGACTTAAATAGTCGATTATTGCACGACGTTTAGCTAACTTCACGCCGTGCAATAATCTTCTATTTGACGGAAAAGCGCAGCAAGCGTAAAGTGCGGGTTTATGTCACACTGACAGCTATAAAATAATATACGATACTCATGATTTAAATTGTCTATAATTGCACAGCGTATTATTGCATCTTCACGCCGTGCAATAATACACTACTTAAGTAACACGTATCGTAATAAACTATTGCGCGATGCAGGATCTCATACATTTAAGCAATATTTACAAGGAGAGCTATTCAACCTACTCTAGCGCCATCTAGATGATTGTATCTAAACTAATATTATAAAGAGGAAAGATTTGATTTTTGTTTGTATCGATTTAATTCAAAAACTACTGGATCGATTTTAAAAGTTCTTTCACTAATGGAAAGCTGCATTATCAGCGAGTAACATAGGCTATATTTTATCCTCGTATTCTAACGGGTGCGGGAACTACGCGGGTGAAACCACGAGGCGCTGCTAGTCAATAATTAACACCAATATGTGAGCTGAAGTGGAAGTAGGCTGGTCACATCTGTTGTAGAACCGATAACCGTTGGTGTAGACGTGTTCTAGAGTGGACACCACGGATCGGTAAACGTAGTGTAGGACGACCTCCAGCTAGGTGGAGCGCTGATACACGCAAGCTGGCTGGCAGCGGTTGGAAACAAGGAGCTGAATATCGAGCTCAGTGGCGTGCCATAGGAGAGCCCTATGTCCAGCAGTGGACAGAGATAGGCTGATAGAGTCTGTGCAAAAAGAGAAACGTCGTAGAAATTGAGGGCGCGCGTGTTGATGGTTCTAATTTACTGTTTTTGTTGCGTTGACAACATTGCTCTGTCATTGCCAATACGACTAAAATTGTTTGATACCTTGGTAGGTACCTACTCTTATCATTATCGGGTGCTACAGGTAGGTATATACCTTCCTTCTTTACCTTTAAATGTCAATTCATCGTACACAGCCACGACGCCATGTAAAAACAGAACTTTTGCACAGATTCTAATGATGAAGATGAATTTAGACTTTTACATGAATCAATATACTCACATGTCTAAAGCCTTTCCTAGATGAATCAATATACTCACATGTCTAAAGCCTTTCCTAGATGAATCAATATTCTCACATGTCTAAAGCCTTTCCTAGATGAATCAATATACTCACATGTCTAAAGCCTTTCCTAGATGAATCAATATACTCACATGTCTAAAGCCTTTCCTAGATGAATCAATATTCTCACATGTCTAAAGCCTTTCCTAGATGAATCAATATACTCACATGTCTAAAGCCTTTCCTAGATGAATCAATATACTCACATGTCTAAGCCTTTCCTAGATGAATCAATATACTCACATGTCTAAAGCCTTTCCTAGATGAATCAATATACTCACATGTCTAAAGCCTTTCCTAGATGAATCAATATACTCACATGTCTAAAGCCTTTCCTAGATGAATCAATATTCTCACATGTCTAAAGCCTTTCCTAGATGAATCAATATACTCACATGTCTAAAGCCTTTCCTAGATGCTTGGGCAGTATGTCGAAGTAGTAAGTAGTGTGATCTGATGAAGTGGATGCATTGGAAGACCCGCCGTGCTCTGACAGAAACTTGTTGTATTCATTCTCCTGCAAAGGTTTATCACGATCCTTGTTTATATAATAAGATCTTTAAAAAAACTAAAATAACCGACTTTAATTGCCGCACTATTATTAATTTTCCGTACCAAATTTGAGGTGTTTATCTGCATATCTCTGGAGATACTTAGCAGAACTCGATGAATTTACTATGGTACCACTGTTGGGATATCTCCTTTCCAACAAAAAAATAATCATCTCAATCGGTTCATAAACGACCAAGTTATCCGCTAACAAACATAATATATATATATATATATATATATATATATGGTCGAATTGAGTAACCATATTTTTTGGAAGTCGGGTAAAAAGCAAACAAGATAATAGTAAAATTCTAAATTTAAAACCACCCTTGCCTGATCTATGTCTAATCTGTTCATTGAGAGCATTCCAATGAGCACAAACTCTACGTCTTTGCTGTAAGTTGGTGAGGAGTTGAGTATTCTGCAGATTACAGGAGATGTCCCAGCATCAGGTCAATGCTGCTATATTCTTACAATATCGTTGAAGTAAGAGCAAATAGAATTTCGAATAGATCAGACCTATAAAAATAACTTAATCAAAATCAGTTTATCCGTTTGAGAGCTACGATATCACATACAGACTTCAAACCATTTCTGCACCCGTTTTTTTGCGATTAGGTTTTGTACTTGGATTATATACTACTGCTACTTGGAAATATATTCGAGGGCCCGGTGGCGTAATCGGGAGAACGGTCGGCTTTGATGCCGTGGTACCGAGTTCAAACCGCCGTGCACCAATGGATTTTTCCATCGAAAAATTTATGTGCGCTTCTCACAGTGGCCCTCCGGTGAAGGAACACATCGTTAAGAAACCAACAACCCCCGCATGGTGGTAGGACACTATCTAGTGTCCGCCTGGCCAGCTACCACCCTCAAGTTAGAAAATCTGTCGCCAAACATCTAATGTGTTCCGGCAGCTACCCTTGAGAGCTAGTTCCTATTCTAGGCCTAGCGTGCTTACCAACTTAGGCCGCATCATCACTTACCAACAGGTGAGATAGTGGTCAAACGCTAGCCTATAAGATATTAAAATATATATATATATAAATACAAAGTTTCACCTCAGGGTACTTCTCGGTCCCCAAAAACAGCATGTGCTCGCAGAAATGCGCCAACCCTGGCAATTCTTCCGGGTCACTCAGATACCCTGAAAAGATCATCATTAGATTACTGTTATTTATTTTGTAAACCATACTCATCATCATAATCAGCCTATGTCAGTCCACTACTGGACTTACACCTATATGCATAGTCGGTTCCTCAAGATTTCCTCCACTCGAATGTGATTTGACTCAACCTCAAGGATAAAATCGGTGCAGAATTTAAAAAAAAACCTCGACTTGAGCAAATTCCTCAGTCGAGTCGAGTGAAAAACTGTCAAACTCAAGGTACGTCGCGATCTACCTTAAGGTCTCCTCAAAGCTTGTTATCAGCGCTTTGTACGTTATTTCTGAGGTTATTTCAAGTTTTATTACATAATAAATATCGTCCCATAAAGCTGATGATGAGGAATTCCTTAGAAGATTTCGATTTAGAAAAGACAATAATAAATGTCTCGAATGGAGGTTCCTCACTGGAGGGTGAAGCCGTAACTGAACATACTAATTTCAAGGGTGTTTTCAAGAATTCCTTGAGGTGACCTCGACTAAGGTCGAGTGGAGGAGGTCTCAAGAAAATAACTCTGCATATGGGTGTTAGACCTCTCCCAACATACGCCACTGTAGGGCTATTATGCAGGCTAGTTTAAGCATCTCGCAAGCGGTGAGATTTGAATTTCGTAGTACGACTCACCGCGGATTCCGCTTGCGAGATGCGTAAACTAGCTTACAGAATAGGCCTACTGAGCCCGATCTTCGGCTCATTGGGAGGGATATGCCCTAATCGCCACGCTGGGCAGGCGGGTTGGCGATCGCAGGACGTAGCTCCTCGCACCGATGACGCTGCTGCCCGTCACCAGCCTGTTGTATTTAGCTACGCCATTATTTGAAATGGTTATACCGCCATTTGTCGGTCACCAAAGCCTCATTCGTAGGTCAGCAGGGTGCACCACGGACAGGTGAGGTTGGCTGGGAGCACTGAGGTGGTATTTGTGCTCCCTTACATCCCTGAACCCTACTTACAATAAGATAAATTTAACTAAAATTAAATAATAAGATCGTTTAAAAAACTAAAACAACCGACTTCAAATGCCGCGCTATTAGTTTTCAGTGCCAATTTTGAGGTGTTTATCCCATATCTCTGGAGATACTCATCAGAACTCGATGAAATTACTATGGCACCACACTTGGGATATCTCCTTTTCATCGAAAAAAAATAATAATCAAAATCGGTTCATAAACGACGAAGTTATCCGCGAAAAAACTAAAATTTAAAAATTTAAAAAATGGTCGATTTGAGAAACCTCCTCCGTTTTTTGAAGTCGGTTAAAAAAACCTTCATTCGTGCATTGACATGAGCACCTAGCGTGTGGTGCACTGACTTTAAGCTTAATTCCTCCAGTGGAAGTGGGTGAAATATTGATTGCAAAGTTTCACAGACAAGTGAAGTAAAATAAAGCTATTAAATAAGAACCGCATTTAAACCAGTTGACGTTTTGGTGAAGTTATCGCAGAACAAACAAACGTACAGACGAATTGATAAGCTAGAGGTTGGTTCAAAAAGGCAAAATTGGCACAAAAAGAATAAGTTTCCTTTTAGTGTAGTTTCGTGTAGTTAGTTTCCTTTTAGTACTTTAGTGTAAAAAAAAAATAAAAAAATTGGACGTAAAAAAAAAACAAAAAAAAATGTGAGACCGATACTTATCACTTTAACTTCCTTTTAGTGTAGTTGGTCAGAAATACTAACCAACATTGACGTCCATAGCTGCAGCAGATTTGTCTGTGGTTGGATCGCTGACCAGCAGCACTTTGAGACGATTCGATAACACCAGACCTCTGCAAACACAATAATATCGTTTAAAAACTAAAAAAGAACCGACTTCAATGCCGCGCTATTCATTTTCAGTACCAATTTTGGGATGTTTATCTCAATATCTCTGGAGATACTTATCAGACCTCGATAAAATTACCATGGTACCACACTTGGGATATCTCCTTTCGAACAAAAAAATAATAATCAAAATCGGTTCATAAACGAAGAAGTTATCCGCGAACAAACATAAAAAAAAAAATAAAAAAAAATATATATATAAGGTCGAATTGAGAAACCTCCTCCTTTTTTTGAAGTCGGTTAAAATGATGATTTTTGATGCATTTCCCGCAGGTGCACAGAGTAATGAATAGTACAAGCACAGAAGATGCACTCCCTGAGAGCAAAAATGCGAGATCAAACCTAGTTACAACGTCGGTAACGTTCAAAATACGCTACACGCCTCGGATGCGACCTTGAATTTGCGTCACAGAATAAACTAATAGTAACTGGGAACCGCATATTGCGCACCGTAAAATGCACCGTAAGTCCAGGCAAGATTGTGGTCAAACGCTAGCCCAAGCTATATGATAAAAAATGCTCGACTTTTATCCAAAGATTCTGGATTGGTCGTGGACATGTCCCAGGCAGATAGCTTAATTAGCCATTCAATTAACAGCCTAGCCTCTTAACCAAACAGCGCCGTTCAACTAGATTCCTGAATGATATCCAGCCGTAGAATTTGTTACAACATTTAATAAACTGGCTGGCTGGCTGGTCATATAATGTCTGAGTCTGACACTAAGACGCAGTGGTCACTGTTCCTAGTGTGTCGACTTAGTATCAAACTAATGAACACGTGAGTAATGCAACGTCACCGATCCAAGTCATTTAACTAGCTGTTTGATCAAATGGCTGGATATCATTCAGAAATCTAGGTGAACGGCGCTGTTTAGTTAAGAGGCTAGGCTGTTAATTGAACAGCTAATTAAGCTATCAGCCTGCATTAGACACACTACGCAGGTGGTGCAGTGCAGATTTATGTGTGTACATAAATCTGCACTATGTGTGTACTGCACAATGGATATTTACAAAGTTAAATACAGGATTATCCTAGTGTGAGATTCAGAGCTCCATTATATCCATATATCCCTAAAGATATTGACAGTACCATGCCTTTACATACTTATTATATTAACTGACCTGGTAAAACATTTAAGTAGGTTTGAATCTGACGAAGAGCAAAAAAAAAGGGAACAAACACGTAGGAAAGACTTAAAAAATGATTTTGTTACCACATTAAGATCATACTGTAAGATGTCAATCAGTTAAGACTGTGGCGGCACAACACTAACCGCTACATACATCCCTATTCAAGCTCTCGTACAGGAGCCCGCGGCGCGCGGGGGTGAGACGGGAACCTGCAGTCAGTTGGCCGGCGCCCGCGCAGTGCTCGATAAATCGCATACACACTAGACCTGTGCCATTTCGTATCGCGCGCGCTCATATCTCGGCATTTCCGAATTTCCCCATTCCCTTTGCTCTAATTACTACGATCATCCGTACTGTACCTACCTATCGTTCTTACCCTTCGATTCGCGTGTGATTGAACTATACAAACTCTGTATTGACTGAATAAACTGTGAGTTAAGTGGAAGTGTAGTTTTAATAGCTATACTGCCACAAGACTATACAATAAATTACCAACTTCTTTTAAAACTGTGTACAATAGTTACTCTTTTAAGAATAAATTAAAGGCCTTCCTGTTGGAAAAGTGTTACTACTACAATCACCGAATATTTGACTGATAAATTGTAATAGTTGACATTTAATGTATTATTTATAAACTGAAGGTTGCAGGAATATTTTACATTATAACAATATTGATATGACTTTTTCTTCAATTTAAGTATTGTTTGACATTTATTATCTGACTATTGGTTTTTTAATTTAGTTGACATTCGATTTTATTTTTCTTATCCAAAACTGATGACTTTTTCTTGAATTATTTAATTATTATCTTAATATATAAAATTCTCGTGTCACAGTTTTCGTTGCCATACTCCTCCGAAACGGCTTGACCGATTTTGATGAAATTTTTTGTGCTTATCCGGTATCTATGAGAATCGGCCAACATCTATTTTTCATCCCCCTAAATGCTAGGGGTAGTCCACCCCTAAATTTTTTATTTTATTTTTTAGACAAAATTTTTAATTTCTATTGTTTTATGATACAACATACAAAAATACATACAATCCTCAATTTTCACCCTTCTACGATCAACCCTTATTGTTTAATAGCCATTTATTTAAATGGCAAAACAACGTTTGCCGGGTCAGCTAGTTTAACTATAGATTTTCATTTTAGTTGACAGATACCTAATCAATTATTATTTATTCTAGTTCTAGATTGATATGATATCTTCTTTATTATTGCCTGACATTTTATTGTGCAAAGTGTGTAAAATGTTTTTAATATGTTATTGATTTAGTTAGTTTAATTTTATTGAATGATATTTGTAAGTCTTTAATGTATCTTGCTAAAATTTCCCATACAATGTATATTGTTATTTGGAAATAAATGAATGAATGAATATTAAACATTGTTTAGTACCTAAGCTAATTCTTAACTCTGTTTTTGATGTGCTAAGTGTGCCAATAAATTATTATGTTTGTATCTATGGGTACCACAATTTACCACATTAATAACACGGGAATCGGATTTTATATGCTTTTACATCTCTCATATTCGGTAAGTAGGTCTTTATTACCCCCAAATGGGGCTTGTCGGTAACCAATTGAGGGTGCAATGAGGGGTTCCGTACCCAAAGAGTAAAACGGGACCCTATTACTATGACTCCGCTGTCCGTCTGTCTGTCTGTCTGTCTGTCTGTCCGTCTGTCACCAGGCTGTATCTCATGAACCGTGACAGTTAGACAGTTGAAATTTTCACAGATGATGTATTTCTGTTGCCGCTATAACAACAAATACTAAAAACAGAATAAAATTTAAAATAATAGAAGGTATACAAGAAACGTGTTTTTTTCGGCATTTCATGCCATCTATGAACGCTTAGTTAGGTAAACGTCACATAGATGGTGTTATAATGAAATGTTGATCCCTAACTCCTTTGTTAGACGTTAGATAACGTTATAAGAAATAAAATGTTTATTAATTATTATTTTTTGCTGGCGAAAAATGATAGTCATATTTTTTGCTCGATCTTATAAAATACTGTAGTATGGTACGGAACCCTACTAGTGCGAGTCCGACTTGCACTTGGCCAGTTTATTTATATTTATTATGGCTCCACGTAATTAGTGTATTTAGCCAGTGTTAAGTATTCAAATTCTTCAAGTTTTAGTGAATTCAAGTCATAAAGATGGGTCTAATTCACATTTCAGGTAAAGTTGAATTCGTCTGATGAACTGTTGTAGGAATAAAGCAAAACAATCCTCATATTATCCATTTCCGAATTCAAGCGTTTCAATAAAGAATGTAATGACACAGTGGTGACCAAAGCTGAACAGTTTCAAAACATATACCTTACAATTTGAGTTATGAAATTCTCACGAGTGATATTCATATTTTGTTTCAACTAACCGGCATTCACTCGCGTTTATTTTTCGGATTATGCTCCGACCCAGCGCTGGGAAGCTCGTGCAGCACGCCGCGAGTCACAGCTTTCTTAGCCGCTCCCGGGACGAAGACTCTCAAATCGCGTTGAAACCGGTCGGAGCATAATCCGAAAAATAAATGCGAGTGAATGCCGGTTAGTTGAAACAAAATATATCTTACGTAATCTATCTAATGTAATATATTGCTCAAGATGATACATTATAGCCCCTAGTAAACAGCCAGCTTTACACTTACCTACTTAGCTTTCATTTAGATTTTAAAGAATCAAAGAAGAATCAAAGCATTTATTCAGTATGTAGGCAGTATAAATATACGCACATATACACGTCAAAATCATAAATCATAAAATAAATCATAACCAATTATCAAGTAAACATAGCAAAAGCAGAATTTAACGCTTTGCATGAAAAAAAAAAAAAGTAATGAACCATTCAGCTGTCATCCAATCGTTAAAAAATTAAAATGTCGAATACTGACAGTATTGAAATTTTAAAAATCTACATGACTTAATTCACAAAACCTTGCAAGAATTTTTATAGACTGCACTGGCACTAACCGTGTGGAGCCATAAATATACAAAAAAAAACCATGATAATACAAATATTGTAATGCTATCCACACATGGCTATTTGTAGTTGCGTGTTTGCTATGTGTGACAGAAAATTACATGTGTGGGAGGTTACATTTGCTAAATTGTTGTGTGAAAAGAAACCCAAGAACATTTTGGCAAAATAATTATTCTTACATATTTGTTTTAAGGGCAATTATTCATTGTTTTTAATGCTTATCATCCTATTCCTGACATAGACAATTCCAAAAATACAATAATCATAGAAAATAGGTCCAGCCGTTCTTGAGTTATAAGTGAAGTAACTAACACGACTTTCTTTTATATATATAGATGACAAGCTCAGTCGTTGAAACATTCCCGTGTGCCCTCACGCTAAAAGGTTGACAATATTACCTGTACTCCCTCTTATCCTCCTGTGACTTGACAATGTGTTCGAATCTCTTAGCCACCCCGCTGTCTGCAAGGGAGCCCCCTATTCCTGCCCCTCCCCCGCCCCGGGGGGGCGGCGGGGGGTGCCGCGGTGAGTACTGCGTCGTCATGTTGTGGTGACGTCGAATGTAGCTGGAAAAACATTATATAAATGTTTTTAATGAATGGTAATAGTACATAATTCAATCTATTTGCTTTATAGTGGCCATATACACTACGAGAAATCGTTACGATCAGACTGTACAGTTCGACAGTCTGATCGTAACGATTTCTCGTAGTGTATATGGCCACCTTTACGATCAGTCAGCACAGTTCGTCCGTTTCCGATAAATCAATTGAAATTTTCGTATTTTTCCATTCGACTGTACAGTCTCAAAAAATCGTGCGAAACTGCACTGTTTCATAACATACATGTAGCGATTTATCGGTACCGTTCGAACTGTACAGTCTGATCGTAACGATTTCTCGTAGTGTATATGGCCACTATTAGGGAAGAAGCAAAATTCGTAGTGTGAGTTTTAGATATGTCAATACTAGATTTTGAACATTCGGATGTAGCTGGAAAAACATTATATAAATGTTTTTTAACCGACTTCAAAAAAAGGAGGAGGTTTCTCAATTCGACCGTATATATATATATTTTTTTTTTTTTTATGTTTGTTCGCGGATAACTTTGTCGTTTATGAACTGATTTTGATTATTCTTTTTTTGTTCGAAAGAAGATATTCCAAGTGTGGTACCATGGTAATTTTATCGAGGTCTGATAAGTATCTCCAGAGATATTGAGATAAACATCTCAAAATTGGTACTAAAAATGAATAGCGCGGCATTGAAGTCGGTTCTTTTTTAGTTTTTAAACGATATTATAATGAATGGTAATGGTAAATAATTCGATGTATTTGCTTAGGAAGAAGTGACGCGACATTCATAGTGTAAGTTTAAGGTATGTCAATACTAGATTTTGAATATTCGGTTAGGATTTTTTAGATGACAGATATTTTACAGAGGTAGCTATCTAAACAATTGTGACACAAATATACTATATTGAATGTAGACACTCCAGATACAAACTTTTAATGACAGCAGGTGATGATTCACAAATGATTTAGCATATTGAGTAAAGTGGTACATGTAACAACAATTTTATATGTCGTAAAGCACATCGATGTCGATGCACAATTATTACGACATATTTTTATGAAAATTACCGATTCATGTAAGCATATGTTACCTTTTCTACGTCTACTCGCTGGTTAGTATTGACTAACGGGTTATGACAACAACACTATATCGGGAAAGCCTTTAAAACACACACAAAACAGAATTTTTAGAAGTTCTAATACAAATCACAGGCCTAACCTATTGTAGTTCGGTCGATGGGGTAAACAAGGGGAAGAGATGTGGAAACCCACAAATAATAATCTTTTTGATGCCAGCTTGATTAAATTGAGCTTACAGAGCTAAATTAATTAATTACAATGACTACAAATCGTCTAAATCGATCGCCAAATTCAAGGACAAAATAAAATTCATTGAATTGAGATTAAACTTCATTTCATTTGACAATTTTGACATATTTACTGTCAGTATGACATTGATTACATGATTGAAAATTTGACAGTAACATTTCAAAATCAGGAGAGTATTGGCGGGAACTTGAAAAGAATTGTGCTATTACAGTGCGGCAAGTATAACTTGGCGTGCCTGTGCGCCACTGTGCTTTTACTTTGTACTTTGATAACAATTTCTCTTAAACCACTTTTAATAACTTTTGGCATTATTGAACTATTTTAATGTAGCAGATTTATCAACAATAATGTCGCGGTAATCTCTCAAACGTCAAACTCACAGTTTCAATTAAAAGAATTAGTTCCAAAAACCACCACCGCCAAGTTATACTTGTGGCACTGTACTTACTATTTTTAGCAAAACTTGTGATCATCCACGATCCGTGTAGTGCTAGTAAATGTGTATAAATGAGGGAAAACAGAAAAATGTTAAAAACAAAACCATTTAACATTAAAAATCATCTGAAAGCCTTCAGTAAAGTCCACTGAGGTTATATATTTACGAGGGTATGGTTGTGGCCTTCCGAAGTGTTCTTGATTTCAATACGACATGTATTTACGAAAACAGAGTGAACTTTTTTATTTTGACATTGGCTAAGTACACTAATTGTGTGAAGCCATAATAAAACAAAAAAAAATCATAAGTTTTGTTATAGTGTTTTGGCGGGAATGTGAAAGAAAATGGAATCCTGTTATTTTAATTTGCCTAAAACTTTGTAATTGTAACATAGAAAAGATAATAATACTACGTAATTTTAATTTTAAAGATGTGCAAAAGCTATTAATAAATATAAGTAGCCGAACCAAGTGATGGTGATAAATGAAAAAAAAAACATGTTTAGGCAATTATTATTGCTCTGCACGGGTTGGAGTGCGAAAAGCAAGACTGGGTAAGTTTATTACTAATAATAGTTGTAGACGAAAATACTTAATTAAAAGGAAAACCACCACCGACTAATCTATGTATAATCTGTTCATGGAGACTATTTCAATGGGCCTAAACTTGACATCTCTGCTGTGTTGGTAGTTGGTAAGGATCGGACGGACGGATGGACAGCGAAGTCTCACTAATAACGTTCCGTTGGTAGGTACCCTTTGGGAACGGAACCCTAAAAAGCTTGTGGCTTTAAATCGGCTGAACGGATTTTTATGAAAGAAGGCTAAGAACTCTTTATCAAATAAATAGCAGCCCGCCCCGGCTTCGCACGGGTAGAACATATGCCTACAAAATTTGTATCAGTTTGTTGCAGTTTATATTCGATAAAATATGAACATATTATTAACAATCATCGTCATATTTCAACCAATTTACACAAAACCTTAACGAATTATGCACCTAAACCTTCCTCATAAACACTCTGGCTATTGGTGAAAACCGCAGGATAATCCGTTCAGTAGCTATTGAGATTATTGCGAACAGACAGACAGACGCAGTGATGGACTTTATTTTATAATACTTACGTAGTGATATTGGACGGCCCCTTGGCGTAAAGGATAGTTACCCTGATTCTGACCCGACGGTCGTTGGTTCTAATCCTAGCTATATACCTACCAATCAATGTTTTATGTGCATTCATGAATCATGAGTTTTCGTACAGTGGTAGTGGGATCATTAAATCTACCAAAAAGTAGCTTACCACCAAGGAGAACATCTGTCGCTTTAACCTTACGGCGTTCCCCGACGCAAAAAGTAGAGGTAATATACGCTTAACGTGTGTATCTGAGTGTCTGTCTGTAGCATCTTAGCACCTAACCGGATGAACCGATTTTGTTTTTATTATTGATAGTTTTTATTTTGTTTGATAGATGTCTTCATCGAGAGTGTTCTTAGCTTTGATTCATGAAAATTCGTTCAATCGTTATAAAACTATGAGCTTTTTTCTAGTTAATTGCGCTATGAAATCAACTTTCATAGGTCTGATCAATTCGAAAATCTTCTTCTTCAACGATATTGTAAGAACATGGAACATTGACCTGGGACATCTGCTGGACTCTACAGAATACTCAAATCCTCACCAACTTACAGCTCAGATTTTAAATGTCGTGTTTAGATTCATTGGAATGCTTTTCATGAAAAGATTATACATAGATCAGTCGGGGTGGTTTAAAATATTATATTATTATAAATATTTATATATAATAATTATTTATTATATAAATATAATAATTATAAATGAATATTATTTTATACAATAGATCATACTATTATACTATATTGACTTCAAATTGATTGTGATCGATGGGGATCTACAGCATAGCTTAGCTTATAATAATATTTTCTTAGTAACTATGACCTAATATGTGGTTTCACTGCAAATATTCTATTAATTTTGCGATGCGTGTATGTGAAATTCGTGATATCTTCTAGAGTTTTCATTTGAATTAGAAACTGTAAGGGACAATTTTAATCTGTAATAAGTGGCCAAGCTAATAATAAGTTAATTAGTAACGTAATTTTTTGGATAAGGATTAATACTATAGACTTGAAAATAGCCTTGGAAATTATATAATATTTTTTAACAAAAGATTAAAATGGTTACTGTGAGTCAACCTTCAGAGATAGATATATGCTGTCGCGGACTTTTTTGTAGGTCTGTAAAACTCTTCCATAGAAAATATTCTTCTATCTATTTTCAATTGAGCAGCGTTCGTGAGAAACGTGTTTTTTCGACCGTTTTTTGCCGACTTAGGTTGCAAATTAGGTCTCCACGAAGGTACCTTTGATTTAAACGGGATAATATATAGCCTATTTTCATTCCGAAAGTCCATTCTATGTATTAGTGAAAGAATTTTTTAAATCGGTTCAGTAATTTTTGAGCTAAATCATTACAAACATGCAAAAATACAAAAATATAAATGTTCTCTCTTTATAATATTAGTATAGATAAACAAATCAAAATCTGTTTATCCGTTTTGACCTACAAATAAAAAAAAACATTTTTCGTAGGTTTTGACACTGATATATAATGCCACAGACAGACAATACACAGATACACACGTCAAACTTCACCCCTTCTTTTTGCGTCGGGGGTTAAAAGCGGTCACATATACATAATAGCTGCGCCCCGCGGCTTCGCTCGCGTAAAAAAGTATCCCCTAGCTTAATCCATGATACTGGCTATCCCAGTTAAAATTAAGCCAGTTATACAAAATTAAATTTAAAAAATTTACGTAGTAACTATTACATAATCTGTGCCAGTAGTTTAGTTAGTAGTATGAGTAAGTCGTCGAGATAAGTAAATGCGTCGTAATACAAATGTTTATATTTTAAAAACGGCTCGGCCGATTTCGTTAAAATTTAAATGGGACCACCTAGGAAGGGTACCCTTTGAAACAAAAAAGAAATTTCGAAATCGGTTAAGGCATCTTCGAGTAATCGGTGAACATAGATTTAAAAAAAAGGTTCCGACGAATTGAGAACCTCCTCTTTTTTTAACCGACCGTATATATGTTTTTTTTTTAAATTTTTTTTAAATGTTTTTTATGTTTGTTCGCGGATAACTTCGTCGTTTATGAACCGATTTTGATTTTTTTTTTTGTTGGAAAGGAGATATCCCAAGTGTGGTACCATGGTAATTTTATCGAGGTCTGATAATTATCTCCTGAGACATGAAGATAAACACCTCAAAATTGGTACTGAAAATTAATAGCACGGCATTAAAGTCGGTTCTTTTTTTGTTTTTTAAACGATCTTATTGTGAAGTCGGTTAAAAACAACCGACTACCATGCCCCGTGAGTCAATTTCAGTAGCAAGTTTGAGACGTTTATCGTCATATCTCTGGAGATACTTATCAGATCTCGATGAAATTACAATGGGACCACCTCGGAAATGTACCCTACCGATAATAAAAAGAATCATTCGAATCGGTTAAGAATTGACGGAGTAATCGCGTAACATACCTACACACACAAAAAAAAAACATACAGACGAATTGATAATCTCCTCCTTTTGGAAAGTCGGTTGAAAAGCAACATCTACATGAATTGAGTCACTTTCCTTTCTGCGAAGTCGGTCAAAACGTTGCCTGCACGAAATATCAGGTAATATTTTCCAAAATACTGACATAATGGCCGCTGCAGTGCATCCGACATTGAAGAATTGACGCTATTCTATGCAGATTTATGAGAGCTGGCAAATTGTGATCTAGATTTAACCTTCGACGCAAAAAGTGTGTATATTCAAAAATATATATCTACATTAAAGCAATCATCAGGCCCAGACAGAGGGCCCAGTGGTGTATCGGGGGAATTGCTTTGACGCCAGAGGTACCGAGTTCAATCCCCGCCGTGCACCAATGGATATTTCTATCTAAAATTAAAATTCTAATATTAAAATTGCGTGCGCTTTTCACAGTGGCCCTCCGGTGAAGGAAAAACACTGTTAAGAAACCTTCAACCCCCGCATGGTGGTAGGACACTATCTAGTGTCCGCCTGGCCAGCTACCACCCTCAAGTTAGACTATCTGTCGCCAAACATCTAATGTGTTCCAACAGCTATCCTTGAGAGCCAGTTCACATTTTACCAACCTCGACCGCATCATCACTTATCGACAGGTATGATAGTGATGAGACGCTAGCCTATATGAAATAAAAAAACAAAATGACAGTAAAAAAAATCTTAATAAAATGGCCCAGTGCTAGTCTGACTCGCACACGTAGGGTTCCGTACCACAATACAATATTTTTATAAGATTTAACAAAATTTGCCGGAAAAATAAGTTTATTGTATGGGGACCCCATTAATAAGTTTTGAACCCCGACGTAATAAGAAGATGTGTTATAAGTTTGACTTGTGTATTTGTGTTTCTGTGTATCTGTGTATGCGTATGTCTGTCTGTGGCATCGTAGCTCCCAAACGGATGAACCGATTTAAATTTAGTTTTTTTTTTGTTTGATAGGTGTCTTCATCGAGAGGGTTCTTAGCTTTGTTTCGTGAAAAAAAACCGTTCAGCCGTATAATTATTATCAGCACTTTTTTTGGTTGATGAGACTACGATAGCAACTTTCGTAGACTCGTAGTCCTTTGGCCGCGGACGTCAAAAAAATTATAAAACTGGCCAAGTGCGAGTCAGCATCGCGTCACTTATCGCACACTTAGGGAGGGTTCCGTACAATACGAAACATAACAGAGTTTCAACCTCATATATTTGATTAATTGATATTAATATTTGGTTTGGTCGCGATCTAGAAAGACGGGGCTCGTTTACTAGCGCCATCTATATATTATTTTGCCGAAACTATTTATATAGATGGCGTTTAAAAACACGTTTTTTGTATGGGGACCCCCTTTAATTTTTAGGGTTCCGAACCCAAAGGGTACCAACGGAACCCTATTACTGAGACTCCGTCTGTCTGTCTGTCTGTCTGTCTGTCTGTCTGTCCGTCTGTCACCAGGATGTATCTTATGAACCGTGATAGTTAGACGGTTGAAATTTTCACAGATGATGTATTTCTGTTGCCGCTATAACAACAAATACTAAGAACAGAACAAAGTTAAAAATTAAAGAAAAGTTTAAAAAAAGTTTTTTACGATAGCGCAGCGCCATCTACCGGGCATCAAAGATGGCGCTATCGTCTTTACCTTAATCTGAATCTCGGAAGCGGCTCCAACGATTAAATAAAATTTAGTATACCTACAGGGGATTTCGGGGGCCATAAATCCATCTAGCTAGGAGTCATTTTCAGAAAATGTTGTTTGATTCGTGTTTTCAATAATCAACTTTATTGATAATCAACTTAAAATATAACTCTTCCCGACATCTATTGGCGAGTAGAAGTACTGTGTCGGTAAAGCAATTAAGGCCCATTCAGACGGGGAGAGTTTTTCGTACGTTTCCTTACGAGAAACCATAGGCTACTATCACAAGTAATAATCGCCATAACACAATCGTATCAAAATGTTTACATACAGGCAAGAACTAAAATCTCGCCTACGATAATGTCATACGAGATTCGCATATGACTTATCGCTAGGCGATAATTGCCTATGTTTGTTTACACAACAAAAGTATAGTAAGCAGATTCTTGCTTATGAGAGTCTCGACTTGTATAAACACGATCTCGTATGACATTTTTCAAGTTCATACGAGTATCGTACAAATCGGCTTGAACCGTTTTGAGTGCGAGAATCGAAATACGAGAAAATTTTATTTAGACCGACACTATCAATATTCTATTGCGAGTCAATTGTCGCCAGAGTGGAAGAGCGAGAGGTGTGAATGTTTAGACATATAATCTTTTATTCCTTCGATAATCGGAGAGTCACATTTGTCTGTTTAAGTGGAAAAAAATACCGAGCAAAGCTCGGTCAACCAGATATTTAATAATATTAATTACTACAATTACTATTGCTACTACTACTATATAATACTATTCTACCTTTGTGTTAACGTTTACTTAGTTGGTGTTAGAAGTTCGTTAGAAATTCGATAGATGGCGTTCGGAACCCTCCGTGTGCGGGACAAAAGTCTGACTCGCACTTGGCCAGTTTTATTAACTTTATTTTGTGTTTAGTTTTTGTTGTTCTAGCGGCAACAGAAATACACCATCTGTGAACATTTCAACTGTCTAACTATCACGGTTAATGAACTATAGCCTGGTGACAGACGGACAGACAGACAGACAGACGGACAGCGGAGTCTCAGTAATAGGGTTCCGTTGGTACCTTTTGGGTACGGAACCCTAAAAATGGCGCTTCTGCGAACAACCAACTAATCATTATGCTGTGGCACAACTTACAAGTGACTCTGCTGCTACCACAGAATAATAAATAGTACAAGTAATGCTACGAAGAAATTATGTATATGTCGTAGTTCTGCTGCCGTCTGTTTAGCGAAAATTACATTAGCCAAATCAAATGTATTAATTTGAAATTCAGTACCCTATAACTTCAATGATATTACAAAAATATGGTAAACTTGACCTAATGCTGAGACATCTCCTTGAATCTGCAGAATACTGTCAACTCCTCGTCTAAGATGTCGTGCTTAGGCCCATTGGAAGAACAAAATTATACATAGACAAATCAGTCGGGGGTAGTTTAAAATGTTTAATTAAGGTATTTTATTTATTATTTGATGTTACAGCAGCTATAATAGGTACCTGTTTGCTGATATGAAATGTACTTAGCCTTAAACATGGGTTACTTTTGTATTGTTTATTAGGGTTCCGTACCCAAAGGGTAAAACGGGACCCTATTACTAAGACTCCACTGTCCGTCTGTCTGTCTGTCTGTCTGGCTGTCTGTCTGTCTGTCTGTCTGTCTGTATGTCTGTATGTTCGTCTGTCACCAGGCTGTATCTCATACACCGTGATAGTTAGACAGTTTAAATTTTAACAGATGATGTATTTCTGTTGCCGCTATAACAACAAATATTAAAAACAGAATAATTTTAAAAATAATAGGGGGTCCCCATAAAAGAAACGTGTTTTTTTCGGCATTTCAATATAACGCCATCTATGAAAGCTTAGGTAAACGTCCATAGATGGCGTTATATTGAAATGCCGATACCGAACACCTTTGTTAGACGTTAGATAGCGTTAAAAAGAGAAATAAAATGTTTATTAATTATTATTTTTGCTTGCGAAAAATGATTGAATGAAAAATGATATTTTTTACTCGATCTTATAAAATACTGTAGTATGGTACGGAACCCTACAAGTGCGTGTCCGACTTGCACTTGGTCAGTTTATTTGTTTTTTGTATTGTAGACTAGAAGTGCCCCGCGCCTTCGCCCGCGTTAGAAACTTCTTTCATTTACTGAACACTTTTGTTTCTTAAAAACATTTCTATCATAAAAACACACAAAAAAATAATTAGCCTAATCGGTCCACCTGTTTTCAAGTCATCGCGTGACCAAGGGAAATAGGGAATTCATTTATATAAAACCCGAATAACCATATTAAATTTAAGACTTTGTTTACCCCAATTCACCCTATTTGGGGTGTAATTTCGAAAAATCCTGAAACACGTATTTACACTTTTATTTACAGAAGTACTAGTGTGAAGTGTAGAAAATATATATTATCTAAGACACCGTGACACTTAGTATTTTGGGTCTACCGGGGAAAAATTACGCATGACCCCCCCAACCCTCCAAAAAAACTTGTCGGTCCACCCAACAAACACCAGGATACATACATAATGATGTTTAAAGTGTTTATAAGTTTCTTTCTATCCATCTAACTTAACCTCGAATTTTGAGTCAGCTGCAGTTAATATGTATTTATGTAAATTGTTAAACACAATACAAAATTTCATCATACCGACGGGACTTGAACCCGCAACCTCCTGAATGAACATGTTCATGTGCTTTGCCAATTAAGCCACAGTTCGATGTATCGTTACGACATAAGTTATTTTTCAAAAAAAATAAAACCGACATCATAACCACAATAATATCGTTTAAAAACTAAAAAACAACCGACTTCAATGCCGCGCTATTCATTTTCAGTACCAATTTTGAGATGTTTATCTCAATATCTCTGGAGATACTTATCATACCTCGATAAAATTACCATGGTACCACACTTGGGATATCTCCTTTCGAACAAAAAAAGAATAATCGAAATCGGTTCATAAACGACGAAGTTATCCGCGAACAAACATAAAAAATATATATATATATATATATATATATATACGGTCGAATTGAGAAACCTCCTCCTTTTTTTGAAGTCGGTTAAAAATTAGTGGATTGCATTTTTTAACCCAATTATGCATAATGTGGCTTAATTGGCAAAGCACCTGAACATGTTAATTCAGGAGGTTGCAGGTTCAAGTCCCGTCGGTACGATGAAATTTTGGATTGTGTTTAACAATTTACAAAAATATAAAGTGTGTGTGTGTAATACTTCAAAAAAACATAATGTATGTATGTACTTTTACTTTACATAGATATAGCTACGAGTATCGTATAACCTCTTTCATATTTGAAGTTGGTTAAAATAAATAAACCGCGTTCTACCAGTTTTTGCTGCATTGCCATAAATCCCAACCCTGAACGTGACGTTGACAGAGCGGTGTGAGATGCGGGTTTTATGTGAAAATGGACGAAACGATTGGTGGGAAATAAACATTAAACTCCTTCTCAAACAGTCGGGTAATAATGTATTAGTAAAACGTTGAGGAAAAGGTATGAAATTTTGGTTTTACTTAATTGTGATGAAATGAAAATTAAATTCCCAATCGGTTAAGAAATTATGGAGTTCTGAAGTTACAGACATACAATTGAATAATTAAGATAGTTAAAAACTAAAATAACCGACTTCCATGTCGCGCGAGTCAGTTTCAGTAGCAAGCTGAGACGTTTATCGTCTATCTCTGGAGATACTTATCAGATCTTGATGAAATTACAATAGGATTACCTCGGAAATGTACCCTACCGATAAAAAAAAAAACATTCGAATCGGTTCATAATTGACGGAGTAATCGCGTAACATACTACAAAAAAAACTAAAACTGGCCAAGTGCGAGTCAGCATCGCGTCTCTTATCGCACACTTAGGGAGGGTTCCGTCCAATACGCAACATAACAGAGTTTCAACCTCATATATTTGATTAATTGACATTACTAAGAATATTTGGCTTGGTCGCTATCTAGAAAGACGCGGCTCGTTTACTAGCGCCATCTATGTCATTTTGCCGATACTAATTAGATAGATAGCGTTTAAAAACACGTTTTTTGTATGGGGACCCCTTTAATTTTTAACGTTATTTTGTTTTTAGTATTTGTTGTTCTAGCGGCAACAGAAATACACCATCTGTGAAAATTTCAATTGTCTAACTATCACGGTTAATGAGCTATAGCCTGGTGACAGACGGACAGACAGACAGACAGACAGACAGACAGACGGACAGCGGAGTCTTAGTAATAGGGTCCCGTTTTACCCTTTGGGTAACAGAACAGGTGAATTGAGATCGCCTCTTTTTTATGAAGTCCGTTAAAAATACAGTTAAACTGAGAATCTTCATATCTGCGGTATAATAAGTCGGTTATAAATCTGGCAAATACTAGGAATCGGCGAAACTGGACTTTTTACCCGACTGCGAAAGAATAGCTATGTAAAAGGAGGGCTATGTTTTTCGAGTATATGTATGTATGTATGTAAGTATGTATATATGTATGTATATTTCTTTGGCACGCCCTACTAGAACCTAAACGGCTTGTCGTATTTTTACCCACGACGGATCGGAGACTGTATACAGTGTGGAAATTAAACTCAGGCCCTGGAGGGAAACTACTTTAAATCCTTAAGCTAGCTCATTTTACTTAAAGGAGACATTCCTTTATATTTGAAAAGAAACAAATCTGCATTAAAAGATTTTTTAAAACTCGCTTGCTTCGCCCGGGTCTCGAACCAACTAAAATTAAAAAAAATAAACACTCTTTATTTTATTATACTAATCGGTAGTATTAATATTCAGGATAAAGTTTCTCTAAAAAATGTTTGGTTACTGTTCACTTTTAACAAGTAAAAGACACGTAACAGTTCTGTTATCTCTCCAACACTCAAAGACTTCGTATGAAGTACACGCTTGCTAATTTATCGTTAAGTACCTTGTTGAAATCTTCGTCTTCACATTTCCTTCTTACATGATCCGAGGCGTTCAGTGGAGAAGTTTAAAAATGGAACGTTTGACTTTGTTTGCAATGCGGGACAATAATTTTAAAATTCGAACGATTTTTATCAACAGATTTTATTTAAGTAGTGTTGCTTTCCTTACGTAATTAAATTATCTCATAATGGCGTATCAAGAACAATTCGAGTTATTAGAAGCTTACTTTGTTTGCAACAAGAGCTACGATTTAGCTCTGCAGTGGTATCGCGAGAAGTATCCAGACAGAGAACTACCATCTAGAAAAGTTTTGTCTCGAATTGTGAATAATTTACTGACCGTTGGAAGTTTTAAAAAGAAGACTGGACGCCCACAGCAACAAAATTTGGACTATAGCGATGTTGAGTTAAACATTTTGACATACTTCGAGTGTTACCCGAAGGCTTCAAGCAGGGAAGCTGCTCAAGAGATAGGCATCAACCATACTAGTATACTTAAAGTTCTGAAAAAATACAAATACAAATGTTATCGTGATGGGCGATTGGTGCAGAAACTACATCCCGGAGATAGTGACAGGAGATTACAGTTTTGTGAAAATATTCAAACAGAAATAGCCCGCAACCCAAATTTCTTGGACTGTATTGTATGGTCTGACGAAACAAATTTTAGTAATAATGGAATGTATAACAGACATAACAATCATTATTGGTCTCGTCAAAATCCATTCCGTGTCCGTGAAACGAACAATCAGGTCAGATTTTCGTTTAATGTTTGGTGTGGAATCAAAAGTAACATGGTTGTTTTGATGCACATTTACGAAGGATATCTGAATGCAGCAAAATACATTGAAATATTGGAGCTTTTACAAAATCAATTAAACCTTCTGCCAGAAGAGGAACAAAATAATATCATTTTTCAACAAGATGGTGCACCTGCCCACAACAGCAGAATTGCCAGGGCATACCTTAATGAAAATTTCAATGCCTGGATAGGTACAAACTGGACGATTAGATGGCCTGCAAGAAGTCCAGACCTGACGCCCATGGACTTCTTTTTATGGGGTCATGTAAAAAATGTTGTTTATGAAACTTGCTATGAAACCGTTCAAGAGCTAAGGATTGCGATAGAAAATGTTATTAGGGGCATACACCTTAACACTTTGCTGAAGGCTACAAGAAATGAATTTCAACGGCGACTAATGTTGTGTAGCCGGAACGACGGGGCTCATTTCGAAAAATTTGTCAGTTAAATAATTTAAGTGTTACAAAATATAGATAGTAAAATAAAGTTGATGTTAGATTTAACGATTATTTTTATTTTTAAGACCTAATGTTTGTTAGAGAAACTTTATCCTAAATATTAATACTACCGATTAGTATATTAAAATAAAAAGTGTTTATTTTTTTAAATTTTAGTTGGTTCGAGTCCCGGGCGAAGCAAGCGAGTTTAAAAAAATCTTTTAATGCAGATTTGTTTCTTTTCAAAAATAAAGGAATGTCTCCTTTAAGTAAAATGAGCTAGCTTAAGGATTTAAAGTAGTTTCTCTCCAGGGCCTGAGTTTAATTTCCACACTGTATATTATTTGGGGTGAGAGGATGTTTGTTTGTTTGTGCAAATCCATGTTGCCATTTTTCACCGTCTAGTCCGATTTTGATGCAGTTTTCAGTTATGGGTTCGTGTTTGATTAGTGCATGTTCTTAAATAGGTGTTACGGTGTCATCTCACCAGGGGGCGCTGCAGTAAACATTTGTTTGTGCAAATCCATGCTGCCATTTTCTCCAAAACTAGTTCGATCGTTTAGTTAAAAACTCAAAACCAATACAAAAATATATACTGTGGTATATTAACAGTAGTTTAAGAACTTCGTTATTAAGGTTAAATAGCTAAGGTTTATTATTTTTATATTATATTATTATTACTTTTCAGTTTTCTCGGCGGTTTAATTTTTTTGTTTAAATGTTTTATTTTTATCACGCAGTCGGGTTTTTTGTTCCTTACGTAATTCACTTGTTACAAGCTTTTATTTATCTTACGGTGTTAGTGTATGTTTGTGTGGGTTAAATCTTGAAAGCTAAATTAGAACTACTTTCTGACGTTCTATTGGACTCTAATTTTCAACCGACTCCCTAAAACAAAGGAGGTGCAAATAGTCTGTATTTTTTTTTTTTGTTTTTTTTTTTCTGTGTGTATGTTACGCGTTTACTTCGTCAATTGTGAACCGATTCGAATGATTCTTTTTGTAATCGGTAGAGTACGTTTTCGAGGTGGTCCCATTGTAATTTCATCGAGATCTGATGAGTATCTCCAGAGATATGACGATAAACGTCTCAATCTTGCTACTGATATTGACTCGCGGGGCATGGAAGTCGGTTGTTTTAGTTTTTAAACTATCTTAATTATGTATACTTGTGTATCTTCGGTGACAATACAATAATATGGTACCATTGAGCTGACCTGATGATGGAGCCGGGCCGTAGGGACTGGAACTACGTTATGGTAAAGGAATTTAAGGAAGCTCAAATACCACCTCAGTGCTCCCAGCCAACCTCACCTGCCCGTGGTGCATCCTGCTGACTAACAGTCGAGGCTCTAGCGACCGACAAATGGCGGTATAACCATTTTAAATTATGGCGAAGCTAAATACTACAGGCCGGTGACGGGCAGCAGCGTCACCGGTGCGAGGAGCTACGTCCAGCGATCGCCAACCCGCCTGCGCGGCGTGGCGATTAGGGCATATCCCTCCCAATAAGCCGAAGATCGGACTCAGTGGCATATCTTGAGAGAGGCCTACGTCCAGCAGTGGACTGTCACTGGCTGATTATGATGGTGATGATGAAATGGTAGGACAGTCGAATTTGGAACAGTATACTGTATCATTAGCTGTACTTGTCATACACATGATAACGACTTTACAACATTTATATATATGTGAAATCCTGTCCATCCAAAGGTTGTCTGGTAGAGATCGCTCCAAGCGATAAAAATACGGACAGACCGCAGCGTCCTCCGTGCGCGTTCTAGGCGGAGATCAGATAGCGCAGTAGTATTTGTACCGACTTGTTCACACCACGCGATCAGAAAACAAGTGAAAAGTTTTGAGATCGCTCCCGCAGATCGCAGGACGCCGCGGTGTGGTCGTACCTTAAGACCGCCCATTGTATTACCATTGTTGCATTGACGCTTGCCCACAATCTCACCTGATGTTAAGGGACGACGCGATCTGTACCTGTGTTTTATTTTTAACCGACTTCAAAAAAAGGAGGAGGTTTCTCAATTCGACCGTATAATATATATATATATATATATCGTCGTTATATATATATATTTTATGTTTGTTCGCTGATAACTTCGTCGTTTATGAACCGATTTTGATTATTATTTTTTTGTTGGAAAGGAGATATCCCAAGTATGGTACCATGTTAATTTTATCGAGGTCTGATTAGTATCTCCAGAGATATGGAGATAAACATCTCAAAATTGTTACTGAAAACTAATAACGCGGCATTGAAGTCGGTTCTTTTTTAGTTTTTTAAACGATATTATGTTGTACAATAATGAATCATTCTTTGCTATTCGTCGCTTCTTTCGTAGATATTCTGATCTACGCAACGGATTTTAATGGAGGTTTCATTAATAAATACAGTAATTCAAGAGGAATCTGTAAAACCCAAATTCAACGCGGGGAAAGCCACGGGGTGCAGCTAGTATTATATAAATAAGATCGTTTAAAAATAAAAGAATCGACTTCAAATGCCACGCTATTAATTGTCAGTACTAAGTTTTAAGTGTTTATCTCTATATCTCTGGAGATACTTATCAGATCTCAATTAAATTACTATGGTACTTTACCCTTGGGATATTTCATTTCCAACAAAAAAAGAATTATAAAATCGGTTCATAACCGACGAAGTTATCCGCGGTCAAACATAAAAAAAAATATATACAATACAATAGAACCTCCTCCTTTTTTTGAAGTTGGTTGACAATATATATACGGTTGAATTGAGAATGAGAAACCTCCTCTTTTTTAATTCAGTTAAAAAAAAAGCGATCTGGGTCTAAATCAGGACTCGGTGAAACTGTCTTTAAGAGTGCTAGGGTGCCAGAGTTTAGAACCTAACAACTGTACAATATAGGTAGGTACCACATTTATGCTTCACATCCTATACCTATCGTAATATCTATCTCCAACTTCGCTTGAACCAATAATTCGTAATAGGGCCCTGCGGTCAAAATTCAAGTCCCTATACCCCTCTCGTTCTAGCATTGTGTATGTGTTTGTACGCCCTTTGAAGTAACACGACACCCTGTGAAAGCAGATGTCTATGTGTGCGTATACAGGTATTACGATTTGGGTGACAGGTGCGGGAAATTACCCGAGAGTTTAGGGTAATTTTAGAAGTTTTATGGGTAATTGTTTGGAATGTTTTTTGTTGTTTTAGGCATGCCCAATGTTTTTGTAAGAAAAATGTAGTATATTTTGTTTAGCATAAAATGTTTTATAATATTATATGATATTAATATAAATATGATTCTTATTGTTTCTCATTATAGCATTGTTTATATTATACACCCAACAGGTGCAGCGAAGCTATTCAATCACAGAATGTAACTCAACATTTAAGTATTTGTTAGAATGACATTATTTTAGAAATATAAGCAATTAAAGCGGAATCGGTCTAATAATAATGAAAAGAAAACAAGAGGTTTATCAGATTTATCTCATTTGGTAGTATTGGACCATTGTGTTTTTTTTAATATCTTATAGGCTAACGTATGACCACTATCTCGCCTGGTGGTAAGCGATAATGTAGTCGATGGTAAACACGCTAAGCCTAGAATACTCTCTGACTCTGGCATAATTAAATCAGGCAATTGATTAAAATATATCTTTGAGCCCTTAATTTTTCTCTCAAGAAATATTTGTTTAACGATAAGACCGTCGTTTGCTTTGCACTTTACTTTTAGCAGTATTTTTGACGGAGGGAGATGAAGGTCTCTGCTTTGGCTTGGCCAAAACTGCTTCCGTATGTCTGTCTGGCTGTTCTCCTCTACAGGTCGCATTTCTCAACCGATTCTCGTGAAATTTTGTAAGCAGATTCGATAATTTTATAAAGTTATTTTGTTGATTTAGTTTTTGGAAATACGTATTTTGAATGGCGGAGAAATGGGGTTGAATACGGAAAATCAGTTGGTACTCCGTCATTTATTAAACGATTTGAAAAAAAATATTGAGAGAGTGTAGGTACTTCCCGTTTGGTCCCATTGCATTGCAACATTTATTAAGATACTAAGTTAGTGTTTATAGAATCTTTCTTTTTCAATTGCAATAAAATGTCATTACTTACTTATTACTTGAAGTTATTATTTGAACACGTATGTATTTTGATTGACGCAATTATTATGTTTGAATTCCTTTTTTATTATTGTTCGGCAGAGATTCGCTCACGCTATAAGGTAGTCTTTAGTATAAACGTATAGGTAACTAAAATTGTTATGAGACCAAACATTCTAATCAGAAGGCTAAATATAAAAACTACACCTATAATAACACGGAGTATACTCCAGGGGATTTTTTCCTCCGATACTAGCAGCACCGGGGACAACGACTGGGCACAACAAAATTCTTCCTTAGTTCGCGTTCACCCCTCGACCGAATTTAACGTTGAAACGCGCGCCCAAAGTGTTTGCCTAAATATACAGTGAACAGTGTTTTCTGTGTTGTGAAAAACAGTTTATAATCTGAATTTGCCGTATATCTCCTTGCAGAAAAGGTAAGTTTAGTTATGATTACATTAAGTACCTTTTAATATAGAATCGAATTATGTTTTGGTGTCCTGTGTTGTACCTACATACAATCAATTGATATGTCAGCCAGTTGACATTTTTGCAGGTGTTTTAGGTAAATATTGTAAATACCACACTAATTGTTTATGTTATGCAGGGAATTTTCCCGAGTCCGATTTTTTAAAATGTTTATTTATTTTTTAATTTTTAATGGATAACGCTTCCTTTTTTTAACCGACTCCGCAAAAAGGAGGTTCTCAATTCGTCAGAATCTTTTATTTTTTTACGTGTTCCCTGTTAAGTTGACACACAAAATAGGTACCTACTTAGTAGTACTAGCGCGGCATTTGAAGTCTGTTCTTTTAGTTTTTTAAACGATCTTAATTTATTTCTATACGTGTAATTATGCTCTTACAGTTCTGAATTTAATTAATTGTTTCATTTTATTTTATTTCAATACGTTAGTTGCCCCGTCTGAATTTATTAAGTTCATATTTAGTGACGTCATTTACAATTTTATTTTAAAATGTAATACATATTTAATACGAAAATTATATACGAATATATACCTAATCGTCCAGTTGAGTAAAATATTAGCTAGGTAGGTATGTCCCGCGGCTACGCTCGTGTTAGAAAATTTTCTTGTAGCTTCACGTGTGTATAACTAAACCTGTTCAGCAGTTATTATAATATATATATATATATATATATATATATATATATTATACAAATAAGGGAAAACTTTTACATAAACTTACTCATAAGTGATTCAGAATGTATTAAAACAACTTAAAAATAATTACCTATTGACAATATCAAAATTATAGGTATATATATATATATTTTTTTTAATACTACAATATTAATATCTATACTATAAAAAACTGGCCAAGTGCAAGTCGGACTCGCACTCGTAGGGTTCCGTAACACAGTTAAGTATTCCATAACTATGATTTTTCGCAAGTATAAAATTAACTTTGTTTTTCATAGTGTTTGTATGAAAAACAAAGTTATCTTTGCGGTCGCCATATCTCTAAAACTGCTGACTGTATCTCGTCCGAACCAATTTTCGTTGTTAGTTTTTATTGAGATTTACAGCATATATTTTTTTTAGATTTTTCACTCCCATACTTTAAAAGTTAGAGGGGGGGACACACATTTTACCACTTTAGACGCGCCTATCTTTCAAATGATTGACTTTGAGAAAAAATGATTTTAGGAACCTCAATGTCATTTTTGAAGACCTATCCATAGACACGTATAAGTTTGAAGAAAAATTTTTTTTTGGTTCATTTCCATATATGGGTTGCCCCCCCTTAAACTTTTATATTTTTTATGATCTACCTACCAAGTTTCAATTTTGTAGTCCTAACAGTTTCGGAATAAAATGGCTGTGACATACGGACGGACAGACAGACATGACGAATCTATAATGGTTCCGTTTTTTGCCATTCGGCTACGGAACCCTAATAAAAGACAGAACCTAGGTCGCTACCTGCCGGTAATGTTCCCAAAAAGCTAGCGACGTTACCTCGTTGTATAGCTAGGCTAGTACGTTGGCCGAGGTAAGCGCCAGCTCTTTGGTCACGGGTGATGTCAATTGACATTAGGCGTCTGGACAACTCCTTAACAAAACCTCGGGCATAAGTTTTATTAGTAGTAGGTACCTTAGCATACCAATACCTACCTACCTACCAATTTATATAGTCATTATTATATAGGTACATAGGTACCTAATTTTCTGCAGCCGGTGTTTTTTACAGTGGCCCTCCGGTAAAGGACATCGATGGTGGTAGGACACTATCTAATGTCCGCCTGGCTAGCTACCACCCTCAAGTTAGGAAATCGCCAAAACATATAATGTGTTCCGGCAGCTTTCCTTGAGAGCCAGTTCCCATTCTAGGCCTAGCGTGCTACCATCTTCGACCGCATCATCACTTACCCACAGGTCAGATAGTGTTCAAATGCTAGCCAATCGACGACAATATTATGAATGCGAAAGTCAGTTTGTTTGTTTGGGGCTTCTTCACGGTCAAACGGCTGGACCGATTTAGCTGAAATTTTGACCAGGGATAGCCAGTACTATGGATTAGGCTTTATGATACTTTTTAACGCGGGCGAAGCCGCGGGGCATAGCTAATATGATATAAAAAGACAACGGGTTGCACTCTGGGAGTGCCGGCAGAAGTAATCACATTTGGTCTACTCTCCCTCCGTCTTACGAATTTTCGATCAGATCACGTGTCCTGACGCTAGTTTAACATATTTTACCCATACCAAAAAAACTTTGTACTCTCCCTCCGTCTAACGAATTCTGGTGACGTGTCCTGATGCGAGTTTAAATTTTTGTACCCATCCCAAAAAGTTCGAAACGCCGCTAAAGAAGTTTTCACTTCGAGAAAAGCTAACTAAACCACATGCATAGAGTTCTTTATTTATACAATTAGTTAAAATAACCAGTCGAACTAATGGGTGGCATTAGTCATCATAACCGCGATCGTGATTGATTTTATTGGACAGGTTCAGCCCAGCTGTGGGAATGTAATTACGGAGGATCTAATGAGTTCGTGTTGAAAGAAACGCTCACTTCTTGATAAATTTTTTTTGAGAGTTCAGTGGTTTATTGGGAGAATGGTCTGTTTTTACGCCAAAGGTAAGTAAACCTAGTAGATTTTTCGATCTGTAAAAATTATGTACACCATATACTATTAGCCTTCCAATGATAATAAAACATCGTTACGAAACCCGAAACAGGCTACACGTGTTTCTTGAAGTGAAAACTTCTTTAGCGGTGTTGTGAACTTTTATGGGATGGGTAAAAATGTTAAACTCGCGTCAGGACACGTGACGTGATCGAAAATTCGTAAGACGGAGGGAGAGTAGAAACTTTTTTTTGGGATGGGTAAAAAATGTTAAACTCGCGTCATAACATGTGACCTGATCGAAAATACGTAAGACGGAGGGCGAGTAGAAACTTTTTTGGGATGGGTAAAAAATGTTGAACTCGCGTCAGGAGCCGTGACCTGATCGAAAATTCGTATGACGAAGGGCGAGTAGAAACTTTTTTTGGGATGGGTAAAAAATGTTAAACTCGCTTCAGGACACGTGACCTGATCGAAAATTCGTAAGACGGAGGGGGGAGTACACCAAATGCACAACGCTAATGTTCAGGTTTTCGCTTCTGCCGGCACTCCCGGAGTGCAACCCGTTGTTGTTTTTTTGAGAGCCCATGTGGCTTATTGGCAGAATGTTCGGCTTTGACGCCTGTGGTAGTAAATTTTTCTATCTGTAAAAATATGTGCACCATCATTAGCCCTTCAGTGATGATAAAACATCGTTACGAAACCCGAAACAGCTAGGCTATTCTGAATATTCGTACTACGAAATTCAATCGTATCACGATCGTAATATGGTTTTTTTTTATTTTTTATACCGAACTGGGTAGCACTTGATCACTATCTCACCTGATGTTAAGTGACGATGCGATCGATGATGTAGCGTGCTTACCCAGAAGATACCTATTCACTCGCGATTTGAAGACCCCCATATTGTACTTAATCGGAAACACGGACTCAGGCAGGGTATTCCATTCCTTAGCGGTTCGTATGATGAACGAAGAAGCAAATCGCTTCGTTCGGGTAGATGGTATATCCACCATAAATCGGTGGCGCCTTTTAGTGTCTCTGGATGTCCGATTATAAAATGGGGATGGTGGAATCAAATCATGCAGTTCCATTGCACACTCTCCGAAATGTATCCGATAGAAAACCGATAAACAAGCGACTTTGCGGCGATGCGCGAGACTCTGGAGTCTCTTGCTTACTAATAGGTCATCGCTGATGAGTTTTTTGGCTCTCCTCTCAATAGCTTCCAGTGTCTCCAGCTGGTATTTAGCAGAACCATCCCAAAGGTGAGAACAGTACTCCATACACGACCGGACTTGTGCTTGGTAAAGATTAAGCAACTGTCCCGGTGTGAAGTACCGTCTTACCTTAGCCAAAATGCCAAGCTTTTTTGAGGCTAGCTGGGCTCTAGTTGAATTTCGTAATACGAAATTCAAATCTCACCGCGGATTCCGCTGTCGAGATAGCTCACAGAATAACCTAGCAGGATAAGTTCACGTGTTTTTTTATGTCATATAGGCTAGCGTTTGAACAGTATCTCACCGGTCGGTAAGTGATGATGCGGTCGAGGATGGTAGCACGCTAGGTCTGGAATGGGAACTGGCTCTCAAAGATACATATATACGATACATAGATCAAAGATATATAGGCTACAGATTTTCTTACATGAGCGTGGTAGCTGGCCAAGCGGACATTATTAGACACAGAATACAGACAAGCACTTGTCTGTATTCTGTATCTAATACAAACAATTAGCATTTTTCAACCGACTTCCAAAAAGGAGGTTCTCAATTCGAACATTTTTTTTGTGTATGTTACGCGATTACTCCGTCAACTGTGAATGATTCTTTTTTTAATCGGTAGGGTATATTTCCGAGGTAGCCCCATTGTAATTTCATCGAGATCTAATAAGTATCTCCAGAGATATGACGATAAACGTTTCAAACTTGCTACTGAAATGGACGCGCGGGGCATGATAGATAGATAGATAAACTCTTTATTGACCACTTATAAAAAACAGAAACACATTAAAACTAAACAATTTAAATCTAATAGCGTCAATGGGCGGTCTTATCGCTTTAAGCGTTCTCTTCCAGACAACCATGCAAGGAAAGGATTACAATCACGAAGGCGGTGGTTTATAAAAAGGATGGATGTCGGTTGTTTTAGTTTTTAAATTATCTTAAATTATTTACATCTGCCATTAGCTCCACTCTAATACATGTAGTTGTTTGACTAATTACAATTATCTAACACAAGTTTTTACGTTGCTAATGGCAGCTGACGATAATTATGAACAGTTTGTTGTCTATTTGTCTTTATTACACGACTGCGGTTAAGCCAAAAGGAAGAGTCGTGTTTTTAGTTTTTAGTACGTTTGTGTTTTTAACTGACTTCACAAAAATCGAGGTGGTTTCGACGGAATATTGTTTGTGCATGTTTCCGATCACTCAAAGACGCCTGAACTTATTTGGAAATTTGTCTTTGGTTAGAATGAGTATATATATATATATATACTTCCCAGGTGGTCCCATTTACATTTCATTGACATATGTTCAGTATCTCCAGAAATATGGAGATAAACACGAACGACTTAAATAACAAAATAGTAACGCCAACCCTATATTGTATCTAATCGGAAAGACAGACTCAGGCAGGGAATTCTATTTCTTGGCTGTACGTATGACATACTAATAATAAAATAATATTTAACATCAAAATGTAAAACCGCCCATGACTAATCTATGTGTAATCTGTTAATTGAGACCATTCCAATGAGCCCAAACTCTTACTTCTTAGGAATTTTCGATCAGGACGCGTGAACTGACGCGAGTTTAACATTTTTACCCAACCCAAGAAAAGTGCACAACGCCGCTAAAGAAGTTTTCACATTAAAAAAAAACTAAATGAAAATCGGATCACCCGTTTAGGCGCTACGATGCCACAGACAGATACACATACCCAAATACACAAATATACAGATATACATGTCAAACTTATAACAACTGTTTGTTTTTGCGTCAGTGGTTAAAAATGGTTTCGCTAATTTTGACGCACAACTTACATACGTTACGGTTACGTTACGTCATTATTGGAAGTTGATTAAAAATGAGCCTTCCTTTGCTTCGCCGCATTCGAGTAAATACAAAGAACCTCCTTATTTTAAGCCAGTTAAAAATACATAAGTAATGCAATTCGATGCTCATTAGAACCCCTACATTACGGCAGTATCACATTTCACCCCTGGGGGTGCAAAGGGTTGAGTCTTATAAGATATGCACACTATTTATACAATTTTATCTTGATAGATATTTTTAACCAGTTTTAAAAATATGGTATATCTGTGATATCTACTTATAATAATTTAAGATCGTTTAAAAAACTAAAAGAACCGACTTCAAACGTCGCGCCAGTCAAAGTAGCCAGTAGACGTGGTAACTATTACATAATCTGTTCCAGTAGTTAGTAGTAAGTCGTCGAGATAAGTGAATGCGTTGTAATACAAATGTTGATATATTCAAAACGGCTGGGCCGATTTAGTTATAATTTAAATGGGACCACCGGTTCACAAGGTTCCGACGAATTGAGAACTCCTCCTTTTTTGTGAAGTCGGTTAAAAAGAGAAGAGCGTAGATATTACTCGTACTAGGGTTCGCATTATTTACATCGATTTAAGGGTTCTGTATCAAAGAAACTATAAAGTAACAATTAAATAAGCTTTGCCAAGTCGCACTATACATAACCCCTTTATATTCATTATTAACCGACTTCAAAAAAAGGAGGAGGTTTCTCAATTCGACCGTATATATATATATATATATATTTTTTTTTTTTTTTTATGTTTGTTCGCGGATAACTTCGTCGTTTATGAACCGATTTTGATTATCCTTTTTTTGTTCGAAAGGAGATATCCCAAGTGTGGTACCATGGTAATTTGATCGAGGTATGATAAGTATCTCCAGAGATATTGAGATAAACATCTCAAAATTGGTACTGAAATTGAATAGCGCGGCATTGAAGTCGGTTCTTTTTTAGTTTTTAAACGATATTATTAACTTGTAGTGCCCCGCGGCTCTTCGCACAACATTTCTTTAATAAAATCTTGTCAAATTAGTTCACCCGTTCTGAAGTTATAGCTATTTTTAAATACAGAAGAAGATAGATGTAAGGCATTTTCCTCTTTTAAAAATAATTTGAATAACCGGTCAAGTGCGTGTCGGGCCACGCGCAGTGTAGGGTTCCGTAGTAGCCCGTTATTCAATGCAAGTCTTTACCCGTTATACAGCAACTAGGTACTTCGCCTTAGCTTTTAGAGGGGGGGGGGGGACGCCCTACTGGAACAAAAATTTGCATTTTAAAGTTCAATATTTCATAAATGGAGCATTCAATCGAAAAATGGTATTAGCAATCCTTAAATCATTTTAAAAGACCTATTCAACGATACTTCACACGATGGGGTAGACGATGAAAAAAATAATCATCCCTACTTCTAATGTAGTGGAGCTACCCCAAAAAAAAATTTTCAAAATTTTGTTTCACCACTTTGTCGGCGTAATTTATATACATACCCCTGCAAAATTACAGCTTTCTAGTATTAACGGTATCTTAGCAAAACCTCGGACAGACAGACAGACGGACATGAAGAAACTATAAGGGTTCCTTGTCAGGACTACGGAACTCTAAAAACCTTTTGTTTGAAACTGATTAATGAAATTTCGAAGGAACTTGATGTCCAGTAATGCTGATATCACACTAAGCAAGTTACGCTAGATATAAGATAACCGACATTTGCCCAATCCAAATAATATCCTCAAGTCAGTTAAGGTGCGGCCACACCGCGGCGTCCTGCGATCTGCGAGCGCGATCTCTGTACTTTGTTTTCTGATCGCGTTTGGTGTGAACCAGTCGGTACAAATACTAATGCGCTATTTGATCGTCGCCAAGATCGCGTACGCAGGACGCTGCGGTGTGTCCGCACCTTTAGACTTGGCACGCATCATATCGTATCGTAACATAATCGCCTCGCCTCGGGACAAGCTCGTGAACCTCAAGCGGTGCGCGGTCAACTCGCCGTAGCCACGCTTACGGCCCGTCGTCCACGAGCTTACGTCTCTCCCCAGTGGCGCCAAGCCAAGAGGTTATGCTAGCATGGCAAGGACTATTTTGTCTTTCCACCTATCCTTATTTTGTTTGGTGGAGAAGACAAATTATAAGTAAAGTTTTTCGAGAATTATAAACGCCCGCTGACTTTTAATCAATTCTTTTTTAAACTTTTTAATACGAAATAAAATCAAAACTCGGGATTAAACTTCACCAAACGTTTTAATTGTTGTGTTGATCTCCTGTCAGTGGCGAAAAACAGGGAAATAATGTTGTCTTTCCCCCGGGGATAAAGCCATGCTAGCCCTGCAGGTCATCCACGCGCTTACGTCTCTCCCCAGTGGCGCCAAGCCAAGAGGTTATGCTAGCATGGCAAGGGGACTATTTGGTCTTTCCACCTATCCTTATTTTGTTTGGTGGAGAAGGCAAATTATAAGTAAAGTTTTTCGAGAATTATAAACGCCCGCTGACTTTTAATCAATTCTTTTTTAAACTTTTTAATACGAAATAAAATCAAAACTCGGGATTAAACTTCACCAAACGTTTTAATTGTTGTGTTGATCTCCTGTCAGTGGCGAAAAACAGGGAAATAATGTTGTCTTTCCCCCGGGGATAAAGCCATGCTAGCCCTGCAGGAGAGAGTTGTACAAACTTATTTTGCGAGCTATTATTTAAAAATAATTATTACGATATCAACATAAGGTTGTAAAGGTTGAACATGCACTGCCATATCACCAGGTAACGCTTTGTAAGCGCGACGACGACGCCTTGCCGTAAGCGCGGCGTCACTTAGCAGTAGCCGCGCGACGTGCTGGCGCCGCTGATCCGCTACGTGTTGCCTAGCCGTTTCCTTTACGTAATAGTGTACGTTACCAGTTATTATTCTTTCTTGCCTTGTTACCTTGTTACCTTATGTAATAAATAAAAATCTCTGAGTGCGCTGAGCTCGCACATTGGTAATCAAAATAAGACGATACGCATACCCGCATACTTAAGTTCACTTAAGGCTGCCGCGACATCCGTTCTCAGTTCTAATTTGGTTTGGGACATATGTATGGAACCGTCATATTAACCAAAAATTATGAACGAGACTTTATTTTTAACCGACTTTACAAAAAAAAGGAGGTTCTTAATTCGTCGGAATCTTCTTTTATGTATGTACACCGATTACTCGAAGATGGGTTGGGTGGGGTTTCAAAGAGTACCCTTCTCAGGTGGTTCCCATTTAAATTTTAACGAAATCGGTCGAGCCGTTTTTAATATATCAACATTTGTATTACGATGTAATCATATACCTCGATGACATATGCTACTAACTACTGGCTACTTTGACTAGCGCCACGTTTGAAGTCGGTTCTTTTAGTTTTTTAAACGATCTTTTAAATTATACAATATATTTTGACTATCTATTTACGTGAACATAAGTTATTTAAAAAAAAAATGAAACCGACTTCATAACCACAAAAAGGCACTCAAAAGCGAAAAATGATTTACTTAAAATTATTATAAGCGTTACCCACTTCTCTATTTGAAGTCGGTGCCAGCCAAGTCTAATAGGTAGTAGATAGATAATACGTACATGTATCTACCTACTTACTAACCTACATGTACCTACTTACCTACTACATACATAGTATCTATCTAATATCCAATAGACTTGGCTGGCACCGACTTCAAATAGAGAAGTGGGTAACGCTTATAATAATTATAAGTAAATTATTTTTCGCTTTTGAGTGCCTTTTTGTGGTTATGAAGTCGGTTTCATTTTTTTTTTTTGAAAAATAACTTATTTTATCCTTTTTAGTGCAAAAAAAGTTTTAATGAAATTACATGCATCTATTAAATTTCGTGTCTGGGCCGTTATACACTGACGGATATATACTTTTTGAAAATTTCAAGTATGTACCTATAACGGTTAAGAAGATACAGATCTGTAAAGTGCGCACATATAGACACACGGACGGACGGACGGACGGAAGGACGGACGAACAGACAACAAAGTCTCAGAAAGTGTTCAATTGGTAGCCTTTGGGTTCGGAACCCTAAAAAAATTGACTTTAAATGCCGCGCTAAAGTGAAAATATTCACTAGTAATAATTATGTCATCAAGGTATCAAAGGACAATGTCCAAAATGGCCCTGTACAATTAAAGCATCTGACACACACGATAATTAATTGTCTATTTTATTACAATAATTCCAAATACTTTTATAACACGGACTAGTTGTATTCCAAAATGAATATTAAAAAGTATTATTTGCGATTATTAACATTAATTGCCGCCATATGGCCAACAGAGTACTGAATCACTCTACTACGTTATAAGAGGCACTTCCCTATATTGTGGATACCCGAATGATGAAAGCACTGTGTAGCCAACCTAACAACGGAAAGTATTATTTACGTAGTAACTCATATATAATATGTGGTTTTATGTTTATAATTTTTTTTTGCTGTGTTGATTGGTACGGTAAGAAACCAATAACCCCCGCATGGTGGTAGAACATATCAGGTGTCCGCCTGGCCAGCTACCACCCTCAAGTCAGAAAATCTGTCGCCAAACATCTAATGTGTTCCGGCAGCTTTCCTTGAGAGCCAGTTCCCATTCTAGTCCACTTCTCTATCTTCGACCGCATCATCACTTAGCAACAGGTGAGATTATGCAATATCAACCTCCATTGTGTATAATCTTCTTGGGACTCTTCTTCTAAAACTAGTACATTCTCCTATGTTTGAGGTATTTATCTCCATATCTCTGGTGATACTAATCAGATCTCGATAAAATTAAAATGGGACCACCTCGGAAACGTATCCTACCTATTAAAAAAAGAATCATTTGAATCCGTTCACAATTGATGGAGAAATCGCGTAACATACACAAAAAAAAAAACATACAGACGAATTGAGAACCTCCTCCTTTTTTTTTTGAAGTCGGTTAAAAATAATTTCAGATCAAAAACAAAGCCGCATGACTCAGCTCGTATTTTTGCAAGACTTTCAAAACACTTGAATACATACTTATGTTTATAAAAGTGATCGATCTCCATTTATAATATCGTTTAAAAACTAAAAAAGAACCGACTTCAATGTTCATTTTCAGTACCAATTTTGAGATGTTTATCTCAATATCTCTGGAGATACTTATCAGACCTCGATAAAATTACCATGGTACCACACTTGGGATATCTCCTTTCGAACAAAAAAAGAATAATCAAAATCGGTGCATAAATGACGAAGTTATCCCCGAACAAACATAAAAAAAAAAAAAAAAAAAAAAATATACGGTCGAATTGAGAAACCTCCTCCTTTTTTTGAAGTCGGTTAAAAAACGAGAATTATGTGTCAATTTACAATTTAACTATCATAAATTACGTCCAAAACATTTCTCTGCGCTAAAATTTGAACTTAAAAAATCTATAAAAAGTTTTGCCACTCATAAATAAAAATAAAATCAATTTAAATAAATTATTCAAAAGTTTTTGGGCATCTGTCGAAAGTTATAAATAAATGAAGTGCGATCCTGTTTTTATTGGCAGGGTTCCGTACAACTCGCTTAGTATATTGAGCGACTGGAAAAAATGTCTAGGCAAGTCCATGTAATGCTTCCTACTGTCTACAATCGGTTGTGTAAATTATATTTTCATCCTATCTATTCGAAAAGTGAAGGTTATAGAGAGCTATTATATAGGTTATAAGAGCTATTTTGCGCGCACTTATCGAGGATTAATCCTCGCGCAAATAGCTCTTTTCCGCCCTAGGGCGTTGTACCACCACCTCAATGAATTTCTATAAAACTAAAGTGAAACAGTGGCTTATTCAGAGGGCGATATACACATTCGATGATTTGTTCAAATAGTTTGCAATTAATGTATTTTCTCATTTTATTTTTTACTTTGTATTCAGTATTTTCACAATGCTGTATGTTTACGTTTATAAACTGTAACGAATGTTATCAAAATAAATGACTATTACTATAGTCACAAAATAAATAATTGTACTAGTATACTCACAGAATGAATAATAGTACAAGATATATTAAGCCTTTTATCTTATTTTTTTGATGTGGTTGAAGATGGCAGCACGCTAAGAATGGTACAGACTGCTGCCGGATCATATAAGATGTTAGGAATTGTCCTACCACCATGCATTAGGTAAGGTAAGGTTTTCATCATTATTCAACTTCAAAATTTGAGGAGATTTTTCAATTCGTCGTATTTTTTTTTATCTCATAGGCTAGCGTTTAACCACTATCTCACCTGTTGGTAAGTGATGATGCGGTCAAAAATGGTGAGTACGCTAGGCCTAGAATGAGAACTGGCACTCAAGGATAGCTGCCGAAACACATTAGATGTTTTGCGACGTTTTTAATGTATGTTTCCCAGATTATTCAAAAACACCTTGACAGATTTAGAAAATTCTTCTATTGTTTGAAAGGGTATACTTCCCAGGTGGTCTAATTTAAATTTAATCGAGATCTGATAAGTATCTCTAGAGATATTGAGATAAACAGGGGAAGGGGAGGGGGAGTGGAGGGAGAGGGGAGGTGAGCTGGAGGGGAAGGGGATGGGGACGTGGAGGGGATGTGGAAGTGAGAAGAAGGGAGAGGGGGAGGGTAGGTAAGTGAGGAGAAGGGGAGGGCGAAGGAGAGGAAGCGTGGCGTGGTACGGTGTGGTGTAGTTGGGATACGTATGTGTCTTATTAGTTAATGCTACCCAAAGACACTATTCCACGCGGACGAAGTCGCGGGCACAGCTAGTATACACATATATATATACATACACATATATGTAGTAGAATGACAAGCATTCCGTCATCGTTCTCGGAAACCACACGCGGAACCCTAAAAAAACTTGTTCAGTCTCTTATCAGTAAAACCATTCACTGACACATTTCCTTCACTTCATCCATTAAATTTACTGATAACGATTTTATTATCATTTTTATTTGATTATACATCAAATATTTCTTTTCCCACGCGTTGGGTTGGCTATTTTCAATCGACATCCAAAAAGGATGAGGTTCTCAACCGTTTTATATTTAATTCGTGTGTATGTTTTTTTTTTTGTGCATATGTTACGCGATTACTCCGTCAATTGTGAACCGATTCGAATGATTCTTTTTTTATTCGGTAGGGTACATTTCCAAAGTAGTTTCATTGTAATTTCATCGAAATCTGATAAGTATCTCCAGAGATATGACGATAAACTTGTCTCAAACTTGCTACTGAAACTGACTCGCGCGGCATGGATATCGATTATTTTAGTTTTAAAACTATCTCAATTATTCCAGTTAAAACAACAGTTTTGTAAGAACTTAGTCGTTAATCGACTCAATCTTTACATAAATAGGTATTATACGTCCCACTCATATCACTGTAGAAGATACTTTCTTGCTGGGGTAACGTACATATTCTCGTGAATCTTACAAAAAATATTTTTTTCCCGCGTAAAAAAAAATACAAGCCTGGTTTATTTTCTCTAAAAAGCATAAAAAAGGTTCGTTCAAATGAGATTATATTCGGAAATAATCCGCTTAGTTTCAAGGGTTTCTCATTTGAGAAGATTTACATTCTTTGTAAGATTGTAAAGTTTTTTTAGACAAAAAATGCATCTTGGAGGCATACTTGATCATCGGTTAGTTATGTTCGTAACATAATTAAGATAGTTATAAGATCGTTTAAAAAACTAAAAACAACCGACTTCAATGCCGCGCTATTAATTTTCCGTACCAATTTTGAGGTGTTTATCTCCATATCTCTGGAGATACTTATCAGACCACGATAAAATTACCATGGTACCACACTTGGGATATCTCCTTTCCAACAAAAAAAGAATAATCAAAATCGGTTCATAAACGACGAAGTTATCCGCAAACAAACATAAAAAAAAACATATACGGTCGCATTGAGAAACATCACCATGAATGAAGAATCTCACCGCGGATTTCGCTATCGAGATAGCTTACAGAATAGCCTAGCTGAAACTGACTCGCACAGCATGGAAGTCGGTTGTTTTAGTTTTTAACCGACTTCATAAAAACGAAGGAAGTTCTCTTTTAGCCTGTATATTTTTTAGAGTTTCGCACTTCGATCAAGAATCTATAGATATAAGGTCGACGCAAAAAGAATGTCCCGACGAATAAGAGCTCACACCGGGCGGTGAGCTCTTATTTTGTTCGTCGAACACATATACTTTTGTGCCGAATAGCCGTAAGTATAAGATGATGTTTTACAGAATTGCGACTTTATTTTAAGGTATTATGGTCGTAAAGATGTTGATCATAAAACGGTTTTATAACTTTTGTCTCTGTTTATTAGTCAGTATACACTTTGGACAGAATTTGGCTTTGATTTTGTAGGTAACCCGTTATCTATAGATTCTTGATCGAAGGTTCCGCACCTCAAAAGGATAAAGGAACCTTTATGTATAGGATCATTTTGTTGTCCGTCTGTATATCCGTCTGTCTGTCTGTCTGTCTGTCCGCCTATTAAGACCAGAACGAGGTATCAAGTTGAAACTACCATTAAATACTCCAGTCTACGGTATCTTTCAGCTTTGATAACATATAATTAAGATCGTTTAAAAACTAAAACAACCGACTTCCATGCCCCGCGAGTCAGTTTCAGTAGCAAGTTTGAGACGTTTATCGTCATATCTCTGGAGATACTCATCAGATCTCAATGAAATTACAATGGAACCACCTCGGGAACGATAGGGTTCGTTTTCGTTCGATTAGGGTTCTGATTAAATAAATAATAGTTTAAAAAAACTAAAAAACACGCGTTGTATAGAAAACCGATTTAAAAAATAGAAAATAAATTTTAATAAATTTAAATTAAGAATAGTGTTAAAGCTTTCATAAATATAAATTAATAATAGTGTAAATAAAAAAAATATATTTTATTTTAATAAAAGCGTGAGGTGCATGGTGTCAATAGTTATAAATATTTTATTGACAGATATGAGTAGAGTGATTATCATTTTGATAATATCTTAAAAGCACCCCACGCTTTTTTTAAAATAAAATATTTTTTTTTATTCACACTATTATTAATTTATATTTATTGAAATTTTTTAACACTATTCTTAATTTAAATTTATTAAAATTTATTTTCTATTTTTTAGTTCGGTTTTCTATAAAAAGCGTGTTTTTTAGTTTTTTTAACTATTATTTATTTTCTACTTTTTAGTTGAAAATGGAATATTTTTTATCAAATTAGTGTATTGTCATCGGTCCTCGATAAATCTACAAAGTTTGAACGAAATCTGGCCATTTAAAGTGGGTCAAAATCGCGCCCAAAGAAGTCGGTTATTACAAACATACAAACATACAGGTAAAGCTAATAAAAAGCTTATAAAAACGAATCATTCAAATCGGGTCACAATTGACGGAGTAATCGCGTAACATACACACAAAAAAAACATATTGAACCTCCTTCTTTTTGGGAAGTCGGTTGAAAAAATAGATAGATTACCTCAACTAAAAATCCCGCTTTACGAGGATCTTTGATTGCCTTCACGGCTAGGTTGGCGTAAAATCTCTATATCGCAAAATCAGAGTAAAATTTCACATCTGTTATGTCTAGACAGGAAGGAATTCCTAGACTTCGCGCCAGTTTGATTTACCTGTGTCAATGTGTTTATCGAAATTGTTTACGTATTTTTAACCGACTTCACAAAATAGGGGGAAGTTCTCAATTCGTCGTAACATTTTTTTTTTACCTATGTATGTTCACCGGATTACTCGAAGATGTCTGAACCGATTTGGAAAATTCTTTTTTTGTTTCAAAGAGTACCCTTCCCAGGCCCCATTTAAATTTTAACGAAATCAGTCGAGCCTTTTTTAATATATCAACATTTGTATTACGATACATTTGCTGGACGACATACTAACTCCTGGCACAGATTATATAATAGTTACTAGGTCTACTGGCTACTTAGACTAGCGCGACGTTTGAAGTAGGTTCTTTTAGTTTCTTAAACGATCTTAAATTATTAGAATAAATTTTTTATTACCTTCGTCGCCTCTATTTTATTTGTCTATCTATCGCATGTTCATGTTACATGTCGCATTACTGTCGGTGCTTTAGCTTGATTGGTGAATATGATGTATGACATGTAGGTCTAGCTGTGATTGGCGGACGCTTCCGCAGCCATACTTGTATACATGCTAATATGTCATGTCAACTGCTGTCATATATAGCTACACATAAACAAATCGTTTCACTTACATCGTGGTTTCATGAAACCACACCACACTTTTTTTTAGGGTTTCGTACTTAACGGAACCTTTATTGCATATATGTATGTACAGATACATAGATACATACGTCTAACTCATAACAACTCTTCTTTTTGCGCCGGGGGTTAAAAATGTAGTGAGTAGGTATACTAATAATATCGTTTAAAAACTAAAAAACAACCGACTTCAATGCCGCGCTATTCATTTTCAGTACCAATTTTGAGATGTTTATCTCAATATCTCTGGAGGTACTTACGGTTCATAAACGACGAAGTTATCCGCGAACAAACATAAAAATATATATATATATATATACGGTCGAATTGAGAAACCTCCTCCTTTTTTTGAAGTCGGTTAAAAAACATCAACTTCCTTTCCTATCCTGTCACAAAGTAGCGTCAATAACAAGTGAATTCGTAGACCAGCGGTAGTCGAGAAATGCTATACATTCGTTACATCGAATACAAACAACTGCGCCGTGAGATAACGCCTAATTATACGGGGTAGGGATGGGACACACTATCACAATATACATATCGATAGCTATATAGCATTATATCGACTGAAAGGACATGTCGGTAAAATTGAATTGACTGAATGAATACAACTATGTAATACTAAAGCTCTTTCTTAATTACCATAAATGATTTTTTTTAGTAAATAGTACCTGCAAACTGCAATAACCATTGTAGTATTTTGTTTGGTCAACAACTATGTATATTGGAGGATTGCTGTTATATAATTTAAGGTCGTTTAAAAACTAAAAGAACCGACTTCAAATATTGCGCTAGTCAAAGTAGCCAGTAGACGAAGTAACTATTACACAATCTGTGCCAGTAAGTAAAGTGCCAGTCAAGTACTAAGTAGTAAGTCGTCGAGATAAGTAAATGCGTCGTAATACAAATGTTGATATATTAAAAATGGCTCGGCCGCTTTCGTTAAAATTTAAATGGGACCACCTGGGAAGGGTACCCTATGAAACAAAAAAAGAATTTTTCAAATCGGTTCAGGCATCTTCGAGTTATCGGTGAACATACATGATTCCGACGAATTGAGAACCTCCTCCTTTTTTTGTGAAGTCGGTTAAAAATGCTTCTATATGTAAAGGAAACTATAAAGGTACGGACACACCGCAGCGTCCTAAGTGCGCGATCTAGGCGGCGATCAGATAGCGCAATAGTATTTGTACCGACTGGTTCACACCAAACGCGATTAGAAAACAATTGAGAAGTACTGAGATCGTGCCCGCAGAACGCAGGACGCCGCGGTGTGGCCTTCTCTAATGCAGTAAGAGAAAAGGGTGTTACCAGTTAATAGCTGTCAATCTTTATCTACCTACACTCACATCATAAAATATAAATAAACTGAGAAAACATAAATCCTTCCATTTATTATTGTTATATACCGGCTGTAATTCACGTACCTTTAGTCGAATTTTCTCGACCAAGGCTTCGAGCGAGTCAGTCGCTCTTCCTCGGGAGTGAGGTCACGCGGTGAGATCGCGATGTTCATTCTTCCATTTAGCTTTAGTTGAGTAAAAATATTAAAAGGCAACTAATAACGTAATTAATAGTGCCAATCCTTGACCTAATTCATGAAATGATAGCATTATTAAAAATAACCATCTAAATAAAATTATAATAGTTAATAATATGCATTTCGATTAACGCCCCGCTGTTATATTATCAACACAATATTAACAGATTTCTAATATTATTAACATACTTAATCATTCATTAAAAGAAGCCGAATGTAATATTTATTAAAATTTTGACACTAGTTTACATCTAGTTTAATATTCATTTAAATATTTTGACGGTAGGTCGCAATTTCGCTTGCAGCACAAAAGAATACAAATTGCTTTTGTAGGGTAGCCTCAAAATGTAAAATAGATGTTATTGTAGCATATTCTATTAATAATTGATTTTGTAGATATTGTAATTCTGAAGTGTTTTTTTTATTGATCAATAACGGTAACGGTCTGCCGTCTACGAATTTATATCGCATGTCGATCATTAATCCATTTTGAATTTGGAGAAGTTGTCATAAAACTGTTTTAGTTTATTTTTCCAAAATGGCGGCACGATTGAACGAAAGTAAAGTAGCTACTTAACTTTCGTTCACATCAATTTATAATGAAAGCATTATATTTTATATCCCATCCCTAGTTATAATACATACACACTGCGCCGCGACGATAACCTGTTCAAATAGTGATGCGCTTGCATTCAATCTGCATACTATTATCGACTGTCGCCGACAGACGCGACTGAACATCGAGTTCTATATCTCTCTCTACCTATTTAAGTGATGATAGGATCAATGTTGTAACGTTTACCTGTAACAGACTCATCGGTATTCAGTTTTCATTTACTTATTGTTATTATTTTGCATGGTAGTAGGACACTATCTATTGTCCGCCTGGCCAGCTACCCACCCTCAAGCTAGAAAATCTGTCGCCAAAACATCTAATGTGTTCCGGCAGTATTCTTGAGAGTCCAGTTCCCATTCCAGGCCCAGCGTGCTTACCGTCTTCGACCACATCATCACTTACCAACAGGTGAGATAGTGGTCAAACGCTAGCCTATTATATATTTAAAAAAAACCTTATTATCAAAAACAATGTAAAATAGAGATAAAACTTAGTATAAAAACTAATCATAATCACTACATACCAACGAATAAATCGGCTTATGATTTATTCGTAGCTAACATATTATAAAATAAAACTGGCCAAGTGCAAGTCGGACTCGCACTCGTAGGGTTCCGTAACACAGTTAAGTATTCTATTACTATGATTTTTCGCAACTACAAAATTAACTTTGTTTTTCATAGTGTTTGTATGAACAACAACATAACAAAGTTATCTTTGCGGTCGTCATATCTCTAAAACTGCTGACTGTATCTCGTTCAAACCAATTTTCGTTGTTAGTTTTTATTGAGATCTACAGCATATATTTTTTTTAGTTTTTTCACTCCCATACTTTAAAAGTTAGAGGGGGGGGGGGGGGGGGGGACACACATTTTACCACTTTAGACGCGCCTATCTTTCAAATGATTGACTTTGAGAAAAAATGATTTTAGGAACCTCAATGTCAGACACCCCACACGTATAGGTTTGAAGAATATTTTTTTTTGTTTCAGTTCCATGTATGGGATGCCCCCCCTTAAACTTTTATATTTTTTATTTTTGTATAAAATTCGGAAAGCGGTTCACAGAATACATCTACGTACCAAGTTTAAATATTGTAGTCCTAACAGTTTTGGAATAAAATGGCTGTGACATACGGACGGACAGACAGACAGACAGACATGACGAATCTATAAGGGTTCCGTTTTTTGCCATTCGGCTACGGAACCCTAACAAGGTCCCCGGCGCGTCGGTCTGTCTGTTTGTTCGCGATAAACTACTTAACGGATTTTACAGTCGTAGTTCTTAGTTAATATAAAATATAACATGACGCTTATGTCATTTCCGCTGCCTTCGAAGCGTGACGCTACGTCACTTCCGGCAAATTTTACCACAGTGCCGCTAAAGTTTCACCTCAAAAACATCCCAAATAATATAAACCATTACTCTACAATACAATACAGAACACATTTATTATTTATATACTCTACTATATAACTACTAGCTGGCCCGGCAAACTTCGTACCACCTAACAGACAATGAATGTCGTGTTACGAGTACCTTTAAGATGAACTTAATTTAGGCTTTTATGAACGTAATACAATTAATACAAACGAGATATTCAGTTTAGTAATGTATTATGGCAATACAGAAATAGAATAAAAATACAATAGTCAACCGCGTGTCACCATGACATGATTGAATTAAACAATGTTATTATTGTTATAGATGAGTTATTAACTTGACATTAGGTCGATTGAATTTAATTTTAATTGTAAGAATAGAATCACCAGTATTTAATTTTAATTTTGAATCAGTATACTTGAACTGCTATTGCTTTTGATCACAATTCTCTTTTATGAAATATGTGTATATTGTATTATATGTATATATGAATATATATAATATGTATTGTATGACATTATACATGTATTATATTGCTATGTATGTGTTATATGTATATATTGCTATATATGTACTAAATTACATAAATTATGTGTACCTTTGTAATTATGAACATACCTATTATTTTATTTTATTGTTATTTATTTATTTTTTATTATTTTTTTTTCTACACCTATACCGCCATGTATGCTATTCTATTCCTTTCCACCCTAAGGTTGTCTGGAAGAGATCGCTTTAAGTGATAAGACCGCCTGTTGCCACATTGTTTTATTTACCATTTTTTACTTTTAATTTGTATGGTGTAATAAAGTGTTTATCTATCTATCTATACTTACTTCATGGATAACTGTCTAATCATTAAACTTTTTTTCCTAATGGATAAGGGACTGTATACGGCACTCATAAATTGGCTATCACATTCTTGCATATCCCTGTATTTACCTCAATTTTGACAAATAAACTTGATTAGACATTGATTATTATTGTCTTGATTATTATTTTCTTTGTTTTTGGCTTTTGCGACAATGCCACCAGAATTTCGCCAATGTCAAATATTGTCTTCTTGATTGCTTGTAAGCAAAGCAAATCAATAAATATGTCATACAATTGTCATTACTGACAGTATTTAAAAATTTTTAATATTTCTAAAATCTACATGAATTAAAGTCACAAAATCTTAATGAATGTTTATACTTGACACTGGCTAAATACACTAATCGTGTGGAGCGATGACCTTTATTAATTTGCGGTTTACCGTATCGACGGAATAAACAATTGAAAATCAAATGATTGGCAGTTTTGAAACCCAGGAACATTTTGGCAAAATAATTTTTCTTATATAATTTATTTAGGTCAATTATTCATTGTTTTTAATACTTATTATCCTATTCCTGACAAAGACAATTCCGTAAATACAAAAATCATAAAAATTTGATCAGCCGTTTTTGAGTTATAAGTGTAGTAACTAACACGACTTTCTTTTATATACATACTAGCTGACCCGGCAAACGTTGTTTTGCCATATAAATAAATGGCTATTAAAAAATAAGGGTTGATCGTAGAAGGGTGAAAATTGAGGATTGTATGTATTTTTGTATGTTGTATCATAATAAAATTGAAATTAAAAATTTTGTCTAAAAAATAAAATAAAAAATTTAGGGGTGGACTACCCCTAACATTTAGGGGGATGAAAAATAGATGTTGTCCGATTCTCATAGATACCGGATAAGCACAAAAAATTTCATCAAAATCGGAATCGCAACGAAAACTGTGACACGAGAATTTTATATATTAGATAGATTTTCAAACAACTACCGCTACACGGAATTTTAATACTATGTATGAACATACTACACTTTATGCAGAGAAATGTGAATGTAAACGAAGCTTGCATTCGTAATTTTAGTTACGATTTCGCTGCGCTCAGAATCTTAAGTGGTTTGTATTCAGTATGGGAGACGTCTGGTGTCTGACTCTGTAGTCTGAAACAAATATCTTTCAAACCAACTTTCAAGAAATAAACTGGCCAAGTCCGAGTCGAATTGGCGCACGTAGGGTCCCGTACCACAGTCCAATAAATAATATTGAACAGAATTTCCACATAAAAATATTTTTGTATGAGTACTTCACTGTCCGCCCGTCCGTCTGTCCGCCTTTCACAGGACTGTATCTCTTTAACCGTTATAGGTTGATTAGATACTTGAAATTTTCACAAACTATGTAATTACTACGGGGGATTTAACAACAAATATTAAAAACAAAATTAAATAAAATATTTAAGGGTAAATATTTGATCGTGGTCACGAGACGACGTCGTCTCGTGACCACGATCAATGCAACTTGGTCAAAACGTCGAGTTAAATAAAATTAATGTTTTAGGCGCGATTTTCATATTTGTAACCGTATTTTCATATTTATAACTATGTTTTATGCTCTATCTTTAAAACCGCAATAGATAGAGATAGACTTGAAATGTGTAGTTCTCGTTAGTATATTATTATATTGGATACTATAAGATCAAACAATAAAAACCAAATTAAATTAAAAGGAATCTCCATACAAGAAACTCATTTTCCGGCAAGTTTTGTTCAATCAGAACCCTACGTGTGCGAGTCCGACTCGTACAATTAGTTTATTATTATCTTTTGTTATAGCAACTATAGTTATTTGTATTCAATTTTAAGTCTTTTGAGCTGTTATACAATTGTTGCATTAGCTGTTATTAGATAATCGACTTTAAACGTCGCGCTAGTCAATGTAGCCAGTAGTCAGTATGCCATTGAGGTATACTATAAATGCATCCTAATATAATGTATATAATATAATGTTGATATATTAAAAATCGCGCAACCGAATTCGTTAAAATTAAATTTAGTTTTTATTTCTTTGGATTTGTTTTTCTTTAGATTTATTTTTTACTAGCAGCCCGCCCCAGCTTCGCACGGATAGAACATATATGCCTACAAAATTTGCATCAGTTTGTTGCATCGAATATAAAATATGAACATATTGAACAATAATCGTCATATTTCATCCAATTTACACAAAACCCTAACGAATTATGCACCTAAACCTTCCTCATAAACACTCTGGCTATTGGTGAAAACAGCATGATAATCCGTTCAGTAGCTATTGAGATTATTGCGAACAGACAGACAGACGCAGTGATGGAATTTGTTTTATAATACTTACGTAGTGATATTGGACGGCCCTTTAGCGTAAAGGATAGTTACCCTGATTCTGACCCGACGGTCGTTTGTTCTAATCCTAGCCTACCAATGAAAGTTTTATTTGCATTCATGAATCATGAGTTTTCGTACAGTGGTAGTGGGATCATTAAATCTACCAAAAAGTAGCTTACCACCAAGGAGCCCGGGCCCGGTGGCGTAATCGGGAGAACGGTCGGCTTTGATGCCGTGGTACCGAGTTCAAACCTTACCGTGCACCAATGGAGTTTTCCATCGAAAAATGTATGTGCGCTTCTCACAGTGGCCCTCCGGTGAAGGAAAACATCGCAAAGAAACCAACAACCCCCGCATGGTGGTAGGACACTATCTAGTGTCCGCCTGGCCAGCTACCACCCTCAAGTTAGAAAATCTGTCGCCAAAAACATCTAATGTGTTCCGGCAGCTATCCTTGAGAGCCAGTTCCCCAGTCTAGGCCTAGCGTGCTTACCATCTTCGACCGCATCATCACTTACCAACAGGTGAGATAGTGGTCAAACGCTAGCCTATAAGATATAAAAAAAAAGGTGAACATCTGCCGCCGTAACCTTACGCGTTCCCCGACGCAAAATGTAGGGGTAATATACGTTTAACGTGTGCATCTGTGTGTCTGTCTGTAGCATCTTAGCACCTAACCGGATGAACCGATTTTGTTTTTATTATTAATAGTTTTTTTTTGTTTGATAGATGTCTTCATCGAGTGTTTTCTTAGCTTTGATTCATGAAAATTCGTTCAATCGTTATGAAATTATGAGCTTTTTTCTAGTTAATTGCGCTATGAAATCAACTTTCATAGGTCTGATCAATTCGAAAATCTTCTTCTTCAACGATATTGTAAGAACATGGAAGCCTCCTGGACTCTACAGAATACTCAAATCCTCACCAACTTACAGCTTAGATTTTAAATGTCGTGTTTAGAGTCATTGGAATGCTTTTAGTAAAAAGATTATACATAGATCAGTCGGGGTGGTTTAAAATATTATATTATTATATATATAGATGAATATTATTTTATACAATAGATCATATTATTATACTATATTGACTTCAAATTGATTGTGATCGGTGGGGATCTACAGCATAGCTAAGCCTATAATAATATTTTCGTAGTAACTATGACCTAATCTGTGGTTTCACTGCAAATGTTTTATTAATTTTGCGATGCGTGTATGTGAAATCCGTGATATCTTTTAGAGTTTTCATTTGAATTATATACTGTAAAGGACAATTTAATCTATAATATGTGGCCAAGCTAATTAACGTAATTATTTGAATAAGGATTAATACTATATACTTGAAAATAGCCTTGGAAGTTATGTAATATTTTTTAACAAAAATTTTAAGATTAAAATGGTTACTGTGAGTCAACCTTAAGAGATAGACATATGCTGTCGCGGACTTTTTTGTAGGTCTAATTAAGTTGTACAACTCTTGCATAGAAAATATTCTTCTATCTATTTTCAATTAAGCAGCGTTCGTAAGAAACGTGTTTTTTCGACCGTATTTTTGCCGACTTAGGTTGCAAATTAGGTCTCCACGAATGTACCTTTGATTTAAACGGGATAATATATAGCCTATTTTCATTCCGAAAGTCCATTCTATGTACGTATCAGTGAAATAATTTTTAAATCGGTTCAGTAGTTTTTGAGCGAAATCATATACATACAAAAATACAAAAATACAAATGTTATCTCTTTATAAATACGCTTTTATTAGCTTCAGACGTATGTATGTTTGTATGTTAGTATGTAACGGAATCTTTGAACATGATTTTAACCCCCTTCAAAACGTCGGATTAACTCGAAATTTGGCCTACTTATTAAGGACCGAAGACAATAAATAAATTTAAAAAAAAAAAAAAAAAAAAAACGACTAAAAAATTAAAAATAAATAATAGTTTAAAAAAACTAAAAAAATACGCTTTTATAGAAAATCCAACTAAAAAAAAGAAATTAAATTTTAATAAATTTGAATTAAAAATGGTGTAAGAAAAAATGATTTTATTTTAAAAAAAGCGTGGGGTTCTTTTCAGGATATTATCAAAATAACCCTTCTAAAGTCCCCGTCACGAGAAGCTATAAATTATGTAAACAAACATCTTTTACTAAGTAAACATTTTATACTGCGAGATAATAATAAATTGACCATATTCAATCGACATGAAATATAGACGGGTTATATGAAAGTAACAACCTATTTAATTTAGTCGGATCATATTTTAACGACGCAAAGCGCTATCGTTTGTGTTTCTTGGTACCGGACGCAGGGATTGTAAACTATCGGGACGCCATTTTGAAATAAACGCGTCATTCGAGTTTCGAGTTTATTTTCACAAATTCATTGTTTTTGTTGGTCCTAATGTTGTGAACTCCTGAACACTTGTTTACATAATTTATAGCTTCTCGTGACGGGGACTATAGTCATATCTGTTCATAAAATATTTGGAACTATTGATACCATGCACCCCACGCTTTTTTTTTACAATAAAATCATTTTTCTTACACTATTTTTAATTGAAATTTATTAAAATTTATTTTCTATTTTTTAGTTGGATTTTCTATAAAAGCGTATGTTTTTAGTTTTTTTAAACTATTATTTATAATATTAGTATAGATTTGCACAGAAGGCTATGAGATCAACTTTAATCAAAACTCTTACTACAATAATAATATTATAAGAACATAGTAGCACTGACTTGATGGGGCTTCTTTTGAAATCTGCGGAATCAACTCTTCACCAACTTACAGCTGAGATGTCGTGTTTGGTCTCATTGGAATGGTTTCAATGAACAGATTATACAAATAAAAACAGGTTTCAATTTTTATACATATAGTGCTATGACTTTAACAGTTTGTTACGGAATAGTGATGTGCCATATCGATTCAAATACTTATGCAGCCGATTATGCGTATTAAAATTTTACGACGTCCAAAGCAGGCATCTCTTTAACTTTTATAGGTTATTTAATTCGTGTATTAGAGAAACAAACAGTTTTACATTCGAATCGATTGTTTATGCTAATATCGGAGATGCAAGCGTTAAGTTGTGAAGTTTTATGTGAGTAGTTTGATAGTCAACATGTTGTTACTGATTGTTTATAGCGAGAAGAAAGATGGCGTTTAGAAGTTTTGGCGGGAACGGAACATGTGTTGCCAGCTTTAATTGATAAACTTTTAGTTTTTAATTAAATATTTAATTGATTGTATTTTGTTTTAATTCTGGTAATTAATTAAGTTTTATCGAGATGTGCAAAATTCTGACAATCTGGATTTTTGCGTGCCAAAGTATCTGTTATTGACTCTTAGGTAGACGTACGTAGAATTATTATCTTTTCTATGGCAGACGTCATTGCGTAGCACCAGGTCTTGTTCTATTATTGATTCTGTGTTCTGTAAAAAAACCTTCTATAAAAGGTTTTTTTACGGAATATATTTATAAATAATGTAATAAATCCACCGAAGCCATATTTTTCTTCAACAAAAATCGCGTGCCCACAGGATGCACGAGGCTATAACTTTAATAATTAATTACATTTTGTGTGCTGGCAACATTTCGCTGCACCCCAAATAAGACATTTTATCTGACGTTTATAATAAAATATGGCGGCATCAAAATGGCGGAGGTTCGTCCGTAATTTTGGTGAAATTTTCCTCGTTCTTTCCTTCGCCGCTTAATTTGAACTAAATCTTTAAATTGTTAATTTATTCAATTACCTTTTCATTTTTTTTCGAGCTCTTTGCTCTGCATGGGGTGAATTATAAAGACTCAGGAGTTTTTTTTCATTGTATAATTATATCATATGTGTGATCGTATTATTTATTTGTAAATAGCTTCATAATAACCTTCCTTTTAAGGTTCGATGGTCTAATAATTGACAGCAAAAAATAAAAGATATTTGTTAGCGTAACAAAAACTGGTTTAAATTTTAATGTGCTTATGATTTATAAATGGTTTTATACAAGATCCATAGTAAAATAATTGAGCAGTTTGAACTTAGAATAATCTATAATATTGAGCATAAAATTATCGATATTTTATGTTATAGGCATTTTCATTAATCACTGAATAGCTACTTTTTTACCCACGACGGAACGTAGACTGTATATGCGTTTGGGGTGAGAGGATGTTTGTTTGTTTGTGTGTGCAATCCATGTTGCCATTTTTCTCCAAAACTACTAGTCCGATTTGATGCAGTTTTCAGTTATAGGTTCGGGTGTAATTGGTGCATGTTTTTAGATAAGTGTTACGGTGACAACTCACCAGGGGGCACTGCAGTAATCTATTTTTGTTGCAAATCGATGTTGCCATTTTTCTTCAAAACGACTAGTCCGATTTTGATGCATTTTTCAGTCATGCGTTCGTGTTTGATTGGTGCATGTTCTTAAATAGGTGTTACGGTGTCAACTCACCAGGGGGCGCTGTAGTAAACATTTGTTTGTGCAAATCCATGTTGCCATTATTCTCCAAAACTAGTTTGATTTTGTCTTTAAACGGTTCGTAATTAATCAGTGGTGGTTCTTTAGATAGATGTTATGACGTTAATTTTTTCTAAAGGACATTGTCGTGGGTGTTTATTCAACATTTTAATGTTGTTACTTGTTGTCATTCTAACTACCATAATGAATACCTACTTCAATCAATGACTTCAATCCAAAATTGTAACCCACCTCCGACAAATCTATTTACGTACATTACAAACTGTTTATTGAAACTATTCCGCAGATTACAGGAGATGTCCCAGCATCAAGTCACTACTACTATGTTTTTACAATATCATTGAAGTAAGAGGATACCGAATTTCGAATTGATCTGACCTAATAAAGTTGATCTCATAGCTTAGCTTAGCTTTTTCGTTTTGTAAACGATCTTAAAGTATTCTTGTTGATGACTCAACAAGAATACTTTAATAACACTTATTGAGTCATCAACAAGAATACTTTAAGAATACTTGTAGAGTCATCAACAAGAACACTTTTAGAATACTTGTTGAGTCTTCAACAAGAATACTTTAAGAATACTTGTTGAGTCATCAACAAGAATACTTTAAGAATACTTGTTGAGTCATCAACAATAATACTTTAAGAATACTTGTTGAGTCATCAACAAGAATACTTTAAGAATGCTTGTTGAGTCATCAACAAGAATACTTTATGAATACTTGTTGAGTCATCAACAAGAATACTTTAAGAATACTTGTTGATTCATCAACAAGAACACTTTAAGAATACTTGTTGAGTCATCAACAATAATACTTTAAGAATACTTGTTGAGTCATCAACAAGAATACTTTAAGAATACTTGTTGAGTCATCAACAAGAATACTTTAAGAATACTTGTTGAGTCATCAACAAGAATACTTTAAGAATACTTGTTGCGTCATCAACAAGAAACAGATAAATTGAGAACCTCTTCCCTTTTTGTGATGTCTGTTAAAAAAGCTCATAGTATTAAAACGGCTGAACGGATTTTCATGAATCAAAGCACAAGAACACTCTCCAATAAGACACCTTCCAAACACAAATTATTAAAATAAAATTAGTTCATTCATCTGGTCGCTACAATACCACAGACACATATGCACAGATATACCTACATAGTAACACTTCAAAATTATAACACCATTCTTTCTTGTCAGGAGTTAAAAATAAAGGCTTACAACGCTTAGTTATGTATTTATCCACGTAGGTACAATAATGTAACTGTAGATACATAAAATGCATTAACTAAATGTAAATATGTATTTTAAATAAATTTTAATTAAATATTATGTTTCTTGAAGTGTTACACATTTGAAGTATATTTTTGTACATTGTAAGACACAATCCAAAATTGTATCGTACCGACGGGATAATTTTAATTCATTCAACTTTGATCTGAATTAAAATAACCTTATATATTGCACTTGCTATAGTAAGTACTTACATACAAATTATTTGACTTATACATCCGGTTTCTAAAACATAAGTACGCAACAAAAGTCACAATAAACTTAAATCTCGACAAACTCTCATGAGTTTAGAGAAGATTGGTTACAACACAAATAGACATGACATAACATACTAGCTGTGCCCCGCGGTTTTACCCGCGTAGACATCTTTCCCGTGGTAATATCGGGATATAAAGTACACTATGTGTCATTCTAGGGTCTAGGCTATCTACATGCTAAATTTCAGCTCAATAGGTTCAGTAGTTTCAGCGAGACAGAGTAACATATATACATCCATACATACATACTCATAATCTTTCGCGTTTATAATATTAGTAAGGATTGTAAATCGCAATCCTAAATTTCATCGTACCGACGGGACTCGAACCCGCACCCCCCGGATTTCACGTCCAGGTGCATCATGATTTCTTCCGAATGATTAACTTACGTAATAACTAGTCATAGATGGCGCCACCAATGCATAATTGGGTTAACAAATGCAATCCACTAATTTCGTCGTATCGATGGATCGAACCGTGGCTTAATTGGCAGAGCACCTGGACGTGTAATCCGGGGGGTGCGGGTTCGAATCCCGTCGGTACGATGAAATTAGATTGTGTTTAACAATTTATAAAAATATAAAGTGTGTGACACTTCAAAGAAACATAATATTAGTAAAGATGTAGACCAAACCGTAGAATACTTAATAGTATTACGTAACCAAACTTCGATCATTATAAACAAGAGCCTACCAATTAACCTACTATAGCAGGGGTCGGCAAGTATTTTTAGGTGGGGTCCGAATACTGTGAGAAAATTTTAACGAGGTCCAGAAAAAAACAAGTGATAATAATTAAGTGCTATTTATTTATTGTTTTTGCTTAAAATATAATTCAGATTAAGTAAAACACCAGAAGATTAATGTCGCAATTAATCACGCACACTGTTACACCCCGCATAGAACACAAACAAAGGCCAAGCGCCCTGTGAATTTACCTATTGCAATAACTGTACAACACATTATAATATTTGGCGGTCCGAGGTTCGGCCTTTCGCGGTCCGCCTGTTGCCGACCGTTGTACTATAGAATATCGGGGCCAAACCACCTCAAAGAGACACAGGAAATCAAGAGAGAGACAGAAAGTAGACTTAAATCACCCCGGAGACGGTCATTCGCGATTGTCAATCGGCTTCAATCAATATGTCCATCATTCGCCTTCAATCAAGTAGTTTCGAATAACAATTCAATTGCCTCTGTAGACGACCCTTTGGTGCATCAATGACGTAAAAGTTGACAATTGTGAATGACCGTCTCCGGGGCACTTAAGAGAAAATCACTACGACTACATTTGAAGTTACCGAATTAATGTTTAGTTACAATTTTTTTATAGCGTTGACCACTTTCTCACCTGTTGGTAAGTGATGATGCGGTCGAATATGGTAAGCATGCTAGGCCTAAAATGGAACTGGCTCACAAGGATAGCTGCCGGAACACATTAGATGTTTGGCGACAGAACTTGAGGGTGGTAGCTAGCCAAGCGGACACTAGATAGTGTCCTACCACCATGCGGGGTTTATTAACGATGTTTTTCCTTCTTTTTTCAGTGGCCCTCCCACTGTGAAAAGCACTCATACATTTTTCGATAGAAAAATCCATTGGTGCACGGCGGTTTGAACTCGGTACCTCTGGCATCAAAGCCAACCGTTCTCCCGATTACGCCACCGGGCCCTCAAATTTTTCGAACATAATATTTTTAATAGTAGCAATCAAAGCATTAATGTTGCTTAACGCAATTATTCCCTTCCTTCATCTTTTACCGACAACAATTGATTTTTAATTGCATGCAAACGACAACTATGAATCGGTGACGTAAAGATAATAATGGCCGTTTAACTGTTTGTCATATTGTCTTCAAAGACAACTAAAATGTTACGGCACTTACTTTTAATTTCAAATACAGAATACGCTTAAGTAATGGTTTAGTTATGTTTAAGTTACGAAGCATTTGTGGTCACTGGAATAACTTAGTTCGAGTATTTCGGAAAAGAAGAGGAAAAAAATGAGTGTTGTCGCCTGGCGTTAATGTGACTGTCACGTTCGTGCTTATTGGCTCTTCTCATGGATAGTGATGGGGTAGAGACCATCAATGTCGATGCTTTATTATTATTTTAGCTGCGCATTGCATCTTCATCCGAAATTATGTTAGTTATTTGCACGGGAAATTTCATGGTGGCCTTGTACTTTTAGTTACGACAGTTCATAATTAATCACATAAGTCTCCCTAAACATAAAAGTGCTTTGTTTATATTTCTAATTTAAGAGGAAACGCGGGGTGCACTTTTCCATACAAATGTATTCCCCCGTTTCCTCCCTGGAAAATGCTTCTAGAGCAAAATTTGTTTCTACAAAAAATGAAGGTTTGCTGTAGCTATCTATATAGCCTATCATTGACCTTACCTTTTTTGACCAATTGCAAAAAGAAATATAAGCCTTCTAAGCTGCTCTTTAAGATTTTTAACCGACTTCAAAAAAAGGAGGAGGTTTCTCAATTCGACCGTATATATATATATATTGTTTTTTTTATGTTTGTTCGGGGATAACTTCGTCATTTATGCACCGATTTTGATTATTCTTTTTTGTTCGAAAGGAGATATCCCAAGTTCACACTTGGGATATCTCCTGGAAAAGAAATATAAGCCTTCTAAGCTGCTCTTTAAGATTTTTAACCGACTTCAAAAAAAGGAGGAGGTTTCTCAATATATATATATATATTTTTTTTTTATGTTTGTTCGGGGATAACTTCGTCATTTATGCACCGATTTTGATTATTCTTTTTTTGTTCGAAAGGAGATATCCCAAGTGTGGTACCATGGTAATTTTATCGAGGTCTGATAAGTATCTCCAGAGATATTGAGATAAACATCTCAAAATTGGTACTGAAAATGAACATTGAAGTCGGTTCTTTTTTAGTTTTTAAACGATATTATTAAAGGGTCATGTTTCTGATATTAATTTATTAATATAATATAAAATAATAATAATATATAATTATATATTATTATAATAACTCATTGCACAAATTAGAGTTTCGAAACCTATAATAGCTTAACAAGATGTATTAATCTAAATACAAAATCGGCTAATGATTTATCTATTAAAAAACAAGTTTGGACTCCTGTAGCACTAGAATTTTCAGAGGTCTAGAATTCTGGGAGAAAAACAATTACATAATCAATTTAAAAACCAGAAATTTTTACCATTTGTTCCAATGACTTCAAAATCAGATGACTACCAAATAAATATCTAAATCATAGTAGTTATAATTTAGCTTCCGAAATTCCAGGACACACGGTGAAGTTAAATAAAAGCTAGTAAAATAACTATCGACATCGACATATCGATAGCCCGTACCCCGCTCAAATATTGACGCACCGATACACTAGACTCAGTAAACACTACACGATATGTGTCGACGACTAATTCGGAATCACTCGTTTTGACCGGTCGTGAGTGTCATTTGTCCACGGCTCCGAATGTTTGAAGAGTGGACTGGTTATGTCAACGTGGGAAGCCGTGAATTGTGATCACACAATGGACAATGGCTGTAATTAGTCATAGGGCACGGGTGGACTAGGAATGCAAAGGAACTAATTAGTCATTTACTGGATGCACCTGGCGATTTCGAGCGAGTATGCGTGTAAAATTTATGTAAAATTCGACCATAATGTAGTTTCAGAAAGTTTGCACTAAGATGATGCACCAATCAGTCGTTTGGCTGCAATGAGGTCATATACAAACAGTTTTTACATTTATGATATTGGTGTTTTTTTTTCTCTGTCAAACTTAGACCCTAGACAGTGGCTCAAATAGCGTGTAACGTTGTTTATGATTTTCTATTCTATGAATTGTTGATTCTTTATGTAATGAGAGAATTTCGTAACTCTGTCTCGCCTTACTTATGTCTAACTTACCACAAGCAAGGAGAAAATCTGCCGCCTTAAAATTACGATGTTCCGGCAGCAAATTGATCCTTTAGAGTCAGAGTATTCCAGGCCTAGTGTGTTCACCATCATCGACCACATCATTGTTTACCACCAGGCGATATATTGGACAAACGCTAGCATATAAGATATTAGAAAAAAAAATAGAGTATCATATATTTTGAACAGGCTGATATCGACCAGTGATTCTGGTTTTGAGGATTACGTAGCTAAAACTAATTTTCGTGAGTCATTAAGCGTCAACAACTTTACCACGGTGTATTTATTTTCACATTAGTAACTCATTACAGAATTTCTCATAACGGTTTCCTCGACCTTCAACTCGTAACGGGTTAACCAAACGAAAAGTTATTTATCTTATACATAACACGTGTGTATTAACATTGACATATTTTATCGATGTTTATCTTCGATACACTTTTATCGATATTTATCTTTGATACATTTTTATCGCTGTTGTCCCATCCCTATGCAAATATTGACTTTACGCTTGTCAAACTTGATATCTGTCAATTGGGATTAGCTTCACGTTTTTTGTGTCGGTTCGTTAGTTGGATTCAACTAAATTGGACAAAAAAGCCGATAAAAACAAAATATGTTAATGTTTTAATGTAGATATTTTTGTTGATAAAAAATATTAATTTCAAAAGCTGTAGCTTCGTCGTTTTGAGTTTTTGTCCAATATAATTATTTATTAATTGGCTGGTTTGGTTGAGGCTGTGACTCAGCCTGTTTGGGTAGTAATTTAAATTGAGGTAGGTTTCAATGAATGTAATATGTTATGTAAATTGATTACGACAGAATAAAATCATATTTGATAATTGTCTAGTGACTAGACCAACCGGCCAGTCAATTATCCAATATTCTACCCAAAATGTTGATAACCACTAGACTCTAGTAGTTATCAACATTTTGGGTAGGTACCTATATTATCATACCCACCAACCACCACCTCGTAACAATTTTTTCAACACATTCACGCCGGGTCAACTATAGGTGACATCTTTGTTTTCGTTGTATTTTTAACCGACTTCACAAAAAAAGAGGAAATTCTCAATTCGTCTGTTTTTTTTGTGTGTATGTTACGCGATTACTCCGTCAATTCTGAACCGATTTGAATGATTCTTTTTGTACTCGGTAGAGTACGTTTCCGAGATGGTCCCATTGTAATTTCATCGAGATCAGATAAGTATCTCCAGAGATATGACGATAAACGTCTCAAACTTTCTACTGAAATTGACTCGCGGGGAATTGAAGTCGGTTGTTTTAGTTTTTAAACTACCTTAATTATTCTTTATACATTGTTCGTTTCAAAAATTGATTGTACGTTTAAACACGTGCATTCGCTTTCAAATTTTTGTTGAACAAAAGTGAATTCGCATGATGTAAACGCAGTAGGTATACAGTGCCACTAAGATCAGTAATTAATAATTATACTCATATGCTTTACACCACATCCTAAAAAATGGAAGCACAAAAAAAACCAAACAAACGTCACTCTCGTCATTAGTCCGTCAACACTCGACACAGACGCACGTGCTCACCGCAAGATGACAGAAATATGATAACCTATAAATAAACAGGAGGGTGTGGAACTGTCACTTCCAGCTAATGATTTAACTTGTGGCAGTCATTAACGGTGATTTAAACGGAAGTAGTAGTAATAAAGTAAAAACCGTGAAGGTTATAGCGTTTCATATTAATTTTATGCGCTCTGTATTAACATGATGGAAGAAGAAGATGAAACCCCTTCCAAATTGAGTTTTTAACGTCTAATGTTGCTCTGAAGATAAGTTCATTTGCCTCGGTGTTGTTTCTATCTCACTTGCACATAACGTAAGAACAGTAAGAGACACTTCCACTGCGCCACTGGAACCTCGAAAATTACCGTAATGGTCTCTTTACGAAACTGTGGAAGACGTGAAATTTGCCTCGGTGTTGTTTCTATCTCACTCTCACATAACGTAAGAACAGTAAGAGACTCTTCCAATGCACCACTGGGTCTTCTAATATGACTGTAATGGTCTCTTTACGAAAGTGTGGAAGACGGCACCCATTTAGATGAGACGCTGGGAAAATTCTAATCACGTTGTGCAACAATACAATACAAATACTTTATTTCACTTAGTCAGAGTTCTTTATTGTACACAAATTAAAATAACTTACCAAACAATAAAAATATTAAAACTACAGTAAAACGGGAATTTAACGTGACTTACATGAAGTCGATATAGTGAACGACATTATGTTTCGACTTCGTACGGAAGCCTTCTTCCGTTTTCAAACATAATAATTTCGAAACGAACGTGAATTTTAATAATAAAACAATATTGGTCTTTCTTCAAAACACCTAATATTTTTATGACGATAATTTCATTTCTGTCATTAGGTCGACTGACTTGCTACCAAAAGCCAAAAAGTAGCTTACCAACGTCATAAACCTTAAGGTGTTCCGGCTGCTCACAACTCTTGAGAGTCAGAGTATTTTAAGCCTAGCGGGTTCAGTATCTTCGACCACTTTCCACTAGGCGAGACAGTGGTCGAACGGTAAGATATTTAAAAAAAATTAGGCTATCTGTTATGATTATGATGTAATGACAGTTCTGAGCAAGACCGTAGGTATTCATTTGACTAATTTTTAGAGATAGAGAATACCACTAGACGCTTGTGCAAACAATTTCGTCATTATCAGCCTTTAGTACTTAGTACTATTAATTATTCTATGCCTTTAGGTAGTTAGAAAAAGGCTTCTCCTAAAAAATACTTCTTGGCTACATACAATTCTTTCAGGCCATCTTGCCGATCCCAGCATGTATCTCAACTACTTAAGAAATCGATGGCTTTACTCAAGAAATCATTTGGACTAATTTATTTAGTTAAGTGTTAAATACCTAATTTACTCTAATAATAATAATTCACAAACCTAATAGTATCAAAGAAAGCTTCCGACACTATGCATCATTAAAAAAAAACATTAGTTTATAACCCTCTCCATAATTTGGAGCTAACCATACAGCTTTTCATTCAGAATTTATTACGATACTCTTATCGAATAGCCACATAAATATTCTGTACTTTTTTTATGATTTACCGTCCGGGGTGCCGCAAGGTCGCGTTCTCGGCCCGTCGCTTTTTATCTATTACATATTTAATAGACCTGTGACGAAGATTTGTCTGTTGATTCAACTTAAGATATCTCAAGGGAACGGGCACAGTCCGCAGTGTTGTCACAAGAACATAAAGTACTGGCTGTATAAAGTTTTGCGTGCCAGTTTCTTTTAAAGACAAACGTCATTCCTAACCATCAGGCGAGCGTCTAGCTTTTCCAGTAACCTATTTATCGTAAGAATAAAACTGTATTGTAGAAGTGTTGTTGCCAACAATCGATAATATCGAAACTTTACGTCTCGAGGTAACAGGTGCAGTGCAGTGACGTGCAAAATTTGGTCTATCCAGAGTTTTGCATGCTGCTATATCTATTATACGTAGATGTCATCACTTACCACCAATCGAGCGTCGTGCTTTCTTATTTCCAAAAAACCTTGGAAGACAGGTTGTTATAGTAGCGCTAAGTATGTGGATCTGCGCCTGATCTCATTACCGTCTTTCGTTCATCACTTAACATCGGGTAAGATAGTAGACAAGTGTTCGACTTAATTGTCTTTAGTTACAGATTAGACATTACCTACAAATCATTACGACAGACGTTAAGCAGTAAACTGATTACCGCGACTTCCTTCACGTACACCAAGAATTGTGTAAAAGCTCTGTTAATCAACATTTGTTTACTCGAATTATTTTAGTTACATGTAAAAATCATGTTATTTTCGCAAAAGTAGCTTATGTTCATCCTCATGCTATACAGTATCTTCTTGTTAAATTTCAGTAAGATCGGATCGCTCATTTAGGCGAAGGGATTCTAATCCTGACAGAGCTACAAATGTTTCTATAATATTAGTCTGGACTCCTTAAACCTTAAATACTATACCTTAACTCTTCAGACGAAGTCGGGTGGGTCAGCTAGTCAAATTATATGTTAGGATTATACTTGATTTGTGGTTTGTTCTACACGTTATCTATTCTGAATCTTAATTGGATGGGCCGATGATGTATTAATTTATGTGAGATATTCTGATATCGATAGTTTCAACGGTGTTTATAATAAAAGTGTCGAGTAATTTGTTACTGGTTTTCAGTTTATTAATTGTTTGCTTATAGCTTTTGTTTATTATAATTGCGTGAGCATCTGTGATTTTATTAATTACTCAGATAGTTTTAAGTTGTTTCTCATTATTATTAATCTTATCGTAAAAATATTTGCTGTAGTTTTTAACCCCCGACGCAAATAGAAGGCGTGTTATAAGTTTGACGTGTGTATCTGTGTATGTGTGTGTCTGTCTGTGGCATCGTAGCGCCCAAACGGATGAAGCAATTTTGATTTAGTTTTTTTTTGTTTGATATGTGTCTTCATCGAGAGTGTTCTTAGCTTTGTTTCATGAAATCCTGTTCAACCGATTAAGTAGTTAATATCAGCTCTTTTTAACCGACTTCAAAAAAAGGAGGAGGTTTCTCAATTCGACCGTATATTTTTTTTTTTTTTTTTTATGTTTGTTCGCGGATAACTTCGTCGTTTATGAACCGATTTCGATTATTCTTTTTTTGTTCGAAAGGAGATATCCCAAGTGTGGTACCATGGTAATTTTATCGAGGTATGATAAGTATCTCCAGAGATATTGAGATAAACATCTCAAAATTGGTACTGAAAATGAATAGCGCGGCATTGAAGTCGGTTGTTTTTTAGTTTTTAAACGATATTATTTGGTTGATGAGACTACGATATCAACTTTCGTAGGACTTGACCACGTTCATCAAAAAAACAAAATGGTGCTTCTGCGCACTACATACCCGTCACTCTGCTGCTGTCTGTTTAGCATAGTTTACATTATTCAAATCAAATGTATTAATTTGAAATTCAGTATCCTGTTACTTCAAAGATATTGCAATAATATGGTAAGCTTGATCTAATGCTGAGATATCTTCTTGCATCTGCAGAAATCTCCTCAACTCCTCGTCTGAGATGTCGTGTTTAGGATCATTGAAATGGTCTCAATGAACAAATTATACACATACAAATCAGTCGAGGGTGGTTATAAATCTTAAATTTAAGTATTATATTTCTCATTTATTCATCTAATCGTAGAAATATTTGCAGTAGTTTTTAACCGACTTCAAAAAAAGGAGGAGGTTTCTCAATTCGACCATATTTTTTTTTTTTTTTTTTTTTTTTTTTATGTTTGTTCGCGGATAACTTCGTCGTTTATGAACCGATTTCGATTATTCTTTTTTTGTTCGAAAGGAGATATCCCAAGTGTCGTACCATGGTAATTTTATCGAGGTATGATAAGTATCTCCAGAGATATTGAGATAAACATCTCAAAATTGGTACTGAAAATGAATAGCGCGGCATTGAAGTCGGTTGTTTTTTAGTTTTTAAACGATATTATTTGGTTGATGAGACTACGATATCAACTTTCGTAGGTCTTGACCACGTTCATCAAAAAAAACAAAATGGTGCTTCTGCGCACTACATACCCGTCACTCTGCTGCTGTCTGTTTAGCATAGTTTAAATTATTCAAATCAAATGTATTAATTTGAAATTCAGTATCCTGTTGCTTCAAAGATATTGCAATAATATGGTAAACTTGATCTAATGCTGAGATATCTTCTTGCATCTGCAGAAATCTCCTCAACTCCTCGTCTGAGATGTCGTGTTTAGGATCATTGAAATGGTCTCAATGAACAAATTATACACATACAAATCAGTCGAGGGTGGTTTTAAATCTTAAATTTAAGTATTATATTTCTCATTTATTAATCTAATCGTAGAAATATTTGCAGTAGTTTTGTTCTTTCTTTATGTCTTGACGTTTTACTATCTGCAATAATATAATGACTTATACGCTTGGAACTTTTTATGTAGTAGTTTTATGTAACCACCATCTCACCTGGTGGTAAGCAATGATGTAGTCGAAGATGGTGAACACGCTAGGCCTAGTAGAATACTCCGACTCTCTAGTGCTGTGTGCTGCCGGAACACCGTGAGGTTATAATCTCAGATTTTCTCCTTGATGATGGTAAGCTACGTTTTGGTAGCAAGTCAGGCGGAACATCTATATAAAATGCTTCTACCATTTATTTGTGGTATTTAAGCAATTTACCACAAATTGCGTAAGTAACGCAACCACCTCGTAATGCTAGATTTATGTACATATAAATCTGTCAGTCTGTCAGTTTGTCCGCTGATTCATTACTGGGGTAAGTATTTTCGTACAAAGTTAAGTGAAGCAGTAATTGTTAAGTCATCATTTTATATTTTTTAATATTCTAAGCAATTTCGGGATTTAAATACATTAAGGCAAACTAATATAATATAAGCAAACTCATCATTTTTTAACTCCTGGCAAAAAGAGAGGTTCTATAAGTTTGACGTGTGTATCTGTGTATGTTTTTGTATGTGGCATCGTAGCGCACAAACAGATGAACTGAATTTGATTTAGTTTATTTACTTGATAGGTATCTTAATCGAGAGTAGTCATAGCTATGATTCATTAAAATCCGTTCAGCCGTTTGATCAATTCGAAGTTCGGTATCCTCTTACTTCAATGATATTGTAAGAACATGGTAGCATTAACCTGATGCTGGGACATCTCCTGGAATCTGCAGGATACTCAACTCCTCACCAACTTACAGCAGAGATGTAGAGTTTGTGCTCATTGGAATGCTCTCAATGAACAGATTATGCATCGATCAGTCGGGGGTTGATTTAAATTTTGAAGTTAAGTATTTTAGTAAGAAATCTCGGTACCTACAATAGATAGATACACAAGTAATATTTTAAAAACCTTTTTTAACCCAATTTTTTACATAACCTAGGTCCTAGGTTATGTAAAGGCTAGGACCTGAGTAAGTCAAGACAAATCCAACGAGCCCAAACACGACGGGTATAACAGGAGTAGTTTAGGAGTTTCTATGGCCACCTTCCAGCTCCATCATCAGATCAGCACCATGTCATCATAATATTGCATTGTGACGCGACTTACACATGTATGCAAAATTTCAGCTCAATCGAAGCCCTGGAAGTCGCTCTAAAATCAATCGCTAGATTTGTGACGGACAAATAAATTCGCCGTGAAGTAGAGATAAAGCTTGTAAAAAGCGAGCTTTTACCTAAACCTACTTAGTGAAATATGTACTGTACTTATAAAGTACTTAAGAAGCTGATAAAATAATAACACGTTAAAAGCACGAGCAGCATTCAACAGGGTGCATTGTGGTTGCGCATGCGCGGACCGTTTATGGGATGTGTGGGCGACGACGGATAAACACGTCGTGTTAAGGGGAGGACGGTTGAATCATCAAGTTGTTTATTTAAAAAAAATCATAACAAAATACAAGTTGCAAAAAAATCGACGGACTTCACATGCGTCGCGTGCGATTAACCCCCGACAAAAAAGAGGGGCGCTATAAGTTTGTCATTGTCGGTGTCTGTGTGTGTGTTTGTGTCTATCTGTGGCATCGTAGCGCCCAAGCGGCTGAACCGATTTTGTTTTAAGGGTTTCGTACCTCAAAAGGTAAAAAAAGGCACCCTTATAAGATCACTTTCTTGTCCGTCTGTCTGTCTGTCTGTCCGTCTGTATTTATGTATTTATATATTATGTCTGTATTTATGTCACCACTGATTTTCTCAGGAATGGGTGGACCTAGCTAGTTGAAATTTATACCTGATACTGAAGTCTATAGTCCCTATTGGGTGTATAAAATCCAAGGTCTTGAGTCAACATGATAAAAACATATGGGCAAATTTAGATTTTCGCAAAAACTTGTAAGTACCAAAATTTACCTTAATTTTCAACTTTTTTTATTTTTCGGAATTTTTCCTTTACTTGTGCTGTAAGACCTTGCTTTTGACCAAAATTGACAATTCTAGGTCAACCGGATGTACCCTATAGGTTTTGGGTCGAAAACCTAAAGGGTACTTCCCGTTGACCTAGAATCATGAAATTTGGCAAAAAGCAAGGTCTTACAGCACAAATTAAGGAAAAAATCCAAAAAATAAGAAAAGTTGAAAATTAAGGTAAATTTTGGTACTTACAAGTTTTTGCGAATATCTAAATTTGCCCATATGTTTCTATCGTGTTGACTCAAGACTTGGACTTATTCATAAAATCCGTTAAGCCTTTATAAGTGTATGAGCTTTTTTAACCCATGACGCAAAAGAAAGAGGTGTAATATGTTTGACGTACTACGTCTTTGCTGCAGTAGGTATCTGTTATATGCTAAAAAAGTTATCGCTTACCATCAGACAAGCCTCTTGCTTGTCCTTACCTTCAGATATAAAAAAATCTACCGTGAAATAAATATGTCCTTAAATTCTTCTTCATAAATAAAGATACACCTCCCCTTAAAAGCTGCGAAGTATTCGAGATGTTTATATCTTAATATCACTCGCAAGGGTTACGAACATAAACATACCGTGCGGGCGAAAGTGGACTCGACGCACAGTGCTGTGCGCAATACAATGCAATCACTCTTTATTGATTAAAGAAAATAATTAAGATAAGATAAGAAAATAAAACAACCGACTTCCATGCCCCGCGAGTCAATTTCAGTAGCAAAATTTTGAGACGTTCATCGTCATATCTCTAGAGATACATATCAGATCTCGATGAAATTACAATGGGACCACCTCGAAAACGTATCCTACCGATAACAAAAAGAATCATTCGAATCGGTTCAGAATTGACGGAGTAATCGCGTTACATACACACAAAAAAATTAAATCAAAAACATACAGACGAATTGAGAACCTCCTTCTTTTTGGAAGTCGGTTGAAAATCACCATCATTATCAGCCGGTATCAGTCCACTGCTGGACATAGGCCTCCCCCAAGACACGCCACTGAGCCCGGTCTTCGGCTCTTTGCTTCGGTTGAAAATGATTACCAACAATAATATCGTTTAAAAACTAAAAAACAACCGACTTCAATGCCGCGCTATTCATTTTCAGTACCAATTTTGAGATGTTTATCTCAATATCTCTGGAGATACTTATCATACCTCGATAAAATTACCATGGTACCACACTTGGGATATCTCCTTTCGAACAAAAAAAGAATAATCGAAATCGGTTCATAAACGACGAAGTTATCCGCGAACAAACAAAAAAAAAAAAAAAAAAAAAAATATGTACGGTCGAATTGAGAAACCTCCTCCTTTTTTTGAAGTCGGTTAAAAACTACGAAAGTTGCTATGGTAGTTTCATCAACCAACAAGTAACAAAATTAAAATGTTGAACAAGTACCCTTGACAGCGTTCTTTAGAAAGTTAACGTCATAATATCTATCTAAGAACCAACACTGATTCATCAGCTCTTTTTTACCCACGACGGAAAGGAGACGGTATGTGCGTTTGGGGTGAGAGGATGTTTGTTTGTGTATGCAAATCCATGTTGCCATTTTTCCAAAAACCGCTAGTCTAATTTTGATGCAGTTTTCAGTTATGTGTTTGGGTTTGATAGGTGCATGTTTTTAGATAGGTCTTACGGTGTCAACTCAACGGGCGGCGCTGCAGCAAACATTTGTTTGGGTAAATCCATGTTGCCATTTCTCTCGAATATAAAAAAAAAAACAAAAATCGAATTGAGAACTTCCTGCTTTTTGTGAATTCGGTTAAAAAGTCTTCATCTAAATGCGTGACTTATTCCGTAGTAAAATTGAGTGCGCCAGCCAATACAAACAAAGAATTAGTTCGGTAGAACTTCCGCTCGTCCATCCACGGGTTTATTTTTAAAATGAAGGTGTCAACTGATTTCTCAGTTTCTTTAGAAAATAAAGGGAGAGTGAAGAAACCGACTTACCAACAAAAACAACACAATATTTCTGTGGGGTGCAAGAAACTGTTCAATATTTTTAACTGACTTCATAACGAACTAAGTACCTCCTGTTCTAAGTTGGATTGTATTTATACAAGTAACAAAACTAAAGTTTTAATAATCACCCACGACAATGTCTTTTAGAAAATTAACGTCAAAACATCTATCTAAGAACCATCATCATCATCATCATTATCAGCCGGTATCAGTCCACTGCTGGACATAGGCCTCCCCCAAGACACGCCACTGAGCCCGGAACATGCACCTATCAAACACAAACCCATAACTCAAAACTGCATCAAAATCGGACTAGTCGGTTTGAAGAAAAAAACTGGCCAAGTGCAATCATTTTTAAAGACCTATCCATAGACGTATAGGTACACGTATAGGTATATATACGTCCCCACGCGTATAGGTTTAAAGAAAAAAAATTTTTTCAGTTCCAAGTTTCAGTTCCATGTAAGGGATGCCCCCCCTTAAACTTTTATATTTTTATTTTTGTATACAAATCGGAAAGTGGTTCACAGAATACATCTATCTACCAAGTTTCAATTCTGTAGTCTTAACAGTTTCGGAATAAAATGGCTGTGACATACGGACGGACAGACAGACATACATGACGAATCTATAAGGGTTCCGTTTTTTGCCATTCGGCTACGGAACCCTGAAAATGGCAAACTCGATTTGCACCAACAAATGATTACTGCAGTGCCCCCTGGTGAGTTGTCACCGTAACACCTATCTAAAAACATGCACCAATTTTACCCGAACCCATTATTGAAAACTGCATCAAAATCGGATTAGTAGATTTTGGAAAAAAAATATATGTTTTATAATTCATATTATTAAATGCAACATAGATTTGCACACACAAACAAACAAACAAACATCCTCTCACCCCAAACGCATATACAGTCTCCGTTCCGTCGTGAGGGGATCCCATAAAAGCAACGTATTTTTTTTTCGGCGTCTTTAAAGTAAAACTTTTATTACATGCCCTTAAATTTTTCCTCCTTCTATTGCATTCGCATAACAGCCGGTGCTGATTGGTGGATATGATGTATGACATTTAGAGTTAGCTGTGATTGGCGGACGCTTTCGCAGCCATATTTGTATACATGCTAATGTGTCATGTCAACTGCTGTCATAGTATCTAGCTACCATAGCTACACATAAACAAAAAGTTTCACTTGCACTTGGTTTCATAAAACTACACACTTTTTTTCTCGATGTTATTATAGTAGTTTATGCAACTGTCATATAATGAAGGGTATTAAAACACGAGTGTGAGTTTATGAAACGAGCACAGCGAGTTTCATAATAGTAACGAGTGTTTTAATACCCGTGTTATATGCAGTTGCATACACTACTTTATCTTCACTAATGCAATTAATCAAACAACAAGAGTAAAAGCTGACTATAATAATTGTTCAAATTTTGGATGTTACAATTTTGAAAGTTAATGTTATTTATTGATCCAGCAGCTGTAGCGGCCGCGGGGCAAGCAGTAGAGCTCGTAGACGGAGTCGGAATATTTATAATTACTTCATTCGTCTTGTTTTCTATACTGTTCAAGATCGTATTTGAGACTTGAATTTTATTCATTAAAGACTCATCAATGTAGCTTTCAGCCACAGTAGAAGACTTCCACCCCCCGTGTCGTTTCAGTGCGGTCAAATCACCACCGCTATCTATGAGAAGGGTCGCCGAGGTGCGCCGGAAGCAATGCCCCGTGTACAACGCTGGGTTAGGCAGATTCAAAAAACTTGCGATAGTTTTTCCCAGAGCACCAAATTTATTAATACCAGTTCTTTGATCGACGCACTTCCCCGATCTATAGCTCAAGAAAAAGGCAGGGTTTCGACAGGGGGTGGGTCGGAGTTCCATGTATTTTTTACATACGGCATAGCAGTTGCCCGTCACAACGAAAGAACGATCTATTTTCGTTTTTGTTTTCGAAACTTTCACCATGATTGTACTGTCGTCTATGTTAGAGACTTCATCGAACTGGATGTTGTATAGCTCTTGCCTTCGGCATGCCCCCATTATGCCGAAGATTAGTGCAACCTGTTACAATAAACGATATAATAAGCTTGAGGTACATAGCCAAGGCAAAAACTATGATTTATGAAGTAATAAAGTGTAGGTACCTACTACCAAATTTATACACAAAGCGCTTAAACGGAGTGTCTAGATAACTTGCGTGTGTAGTACGTAAGTACTAGGTAGATTAAATAACAGAACTAAAATACACTTACCTTTTCAAAAAGATACAAAATATCTGGTGAATCTTCCAGGAACATCTTTATTTGACCTGATGTAAACGTCAAGGACTTTTTTTCCTTGTGTCCTTCTGAACTGCGTTTCAGGAACGCTATGACTTTTGAATACTTCGTGATATCAATATTGTTGTAGATACTCAGTGTGGACTTGAGCATAGAATATTTAGCCCACATAGAAGATGGCTTGAATTTGTCGGAGAGGTCTTTGAGATACGCAAGAATGACATTTTCTGAAAATGATGTAGTTTTCTTTTCGATCTTCCATGCCAAAAAGTTATTATATTCTTTTTCATATAATTTTCTAGATTTTTCTGGCAAAAGATTGTGAGTTACTTTTGTTGCCAATTCTAGAATATCCGGAGGCGTACAAATATCATCGTCGCTATCCATTTTTAACTTTTAATTTGTATTTTAAAAACAAAACACATTGCGAAACATTAAATTCACGCGTACGTGTATTGTCAGTGAACTTGCCGCCATTAAAATCTAACCAATGAGAGCGCAGCTGCGCGCGCAGGGCCAATCAGGAGCGAGCGCGCGCTGTTCTTTTTTTATTTAATTGGCACAAGATCTTACCAAAGAGTTTTGTGTATGTAAGTTTAGTAGTTTCGACGAAGTTTTCACGTATAACCCAACTGTTTTCAAAAGCCAGCCTAATATCAAAATTTTATACAACTTGTATGAGGATTTTGACATAAGGCTCGCCAGGTTAATTGGTCGCGTTTTATTGATGTTATAATGATTTTACGATATCGATGCGGATATTATACCATCATGTGAAATTGCTTAAATTGAGTGTTTTGTTATCTGCGCTATAACAGTACCTAGTAATTATAAGTCAAGTATTGGAAACATAAGTAGAATGTTATAACATTAGTGTAGATAAAATATTTTATGGTGACCCTTCGTCTGACTCGCATTTGGCCAGTTCATTAAAAGACGATTCCAAGCACTATGCAACTCTGTAAAGCGGGGACTTCAAAAAATCAAATATGCAAATTACACTCAGACTCAAAACATTTGTCTGCGGACTCTAAGAATAGTCCCGTGTGGGAATCAATCCCACTTTCTTTTCACGGTCAGCTAGGCTATTCTGTAAGCTATCTCGACAGCGGAATCCGCGGTGAGTTTCGAATTTCGTACTACGAAATTCAATCGTATCGCGTTCGTAATACGGTTGAATTTCGTAGTACGAAATTCGAATCTCACCGCGGATTCCGCTGTCGAGATAGCTTACAGAATAGCCTAGCAGTATCACAATCCATCCGACCAACTGGTATACCAATAATTTAAGATCTAAAAACTAAACCAACCGACTTACATGCTGCGCAAGTCAGTTTCAGTAGCAAGTTTGAGACGTTTATCGTCATATCTGGAGATACTGACCAGATCTCAATTAACTTACTATGGGACCACCTTGGAAATGTATCCTACTAATTAAACAAAGAATCATTCGAATAGATTCACAATCAACGGAGTAATCGCGTAACATACATACAAAAAAAAAACATACAGCCGAATTGAGAACCTCCTCCTTTTTGGAAATCGGTTGAAAATACCATAACATCCCTCATTTTGACCAGTTGGGTAAAGAGATGTGTACATCTAAAAGTTGACCAACTATAAAGATCTTTGTCTAACATGCTTCTCAGGCGCTAAGAGAGCGTTTATTTGCTAATCTCGTTAGCGCACTTCAAGTGGTCCTCAGTTCCCAAGGGAAAATATACTTGTTACATGTTGGGTAATTATATACGGGGAAATTATAAGCTTGAGACTTGTACATCGATAGGTATTTACGATGTTAATTAGTATGTCTCTAATCTATAAAAATAAAACTGGCCAAGTGCGAGTCAGTCAGACTTTTGTCCCGCACACGGAGGGTTCCGAATTTCCGAAGTCCGAACTTCTAACACCAACTAAGTAAATATTAACGCAAAGGTAATTAATATAATTAAATATCTGGAAGACCGTGTGTTCGTACGACTAACTTTCTACTGATTCTAGCTAATTGAAGCTTTTTAAGTACTAAAATTGAAGATATATTATTCAATACTGTACACTGCATGTGTGCAAATTAACCTTAACTAAATAAACAAATAGACCGAGGCCCACAAATTTAACAAATGAAACGCTTGCGCGTGCTAACTTTTCCTGTGCTGCCATCTAGCTGCGTCGAGGTGAATTAATTTCGTATCGTATCGTGTCGTAAAAAACACGTTTTTTGTTTTAAACCCTTTCATTTTTAACTTTGTTCTGTTCTTAGTATTTGTTGTTATAGCGGCAACAGAAATACATCATCTGTGAAAATTTCAACCGTCTAACTATCACGGTTCATGAGATACAGCCTGGTGACAGACGGACAGACAGACAGACAGACAGACAGACAGACAGACAGACAGACGGACAGACAGACAGACGGACAGCGGAGTCTCAGTAATAGGGTTCCGTTGGTACCCTTTGGGTTCGGAACCCTAAAAAAACGTGTGTGTACTTATGTACACGCGTTAGAAGTTATACTTCTGTGGCGTATGGAAAAAAAATAACTAAAATGCAGTAGTGATTAACGATAAATATTAAAATTAATCAAAAAGATTTTATTTAAATAAAAAATGTTTTATTAACGTAAAAATATGACGTTAAATATGACGTTCCTACGAAATGACATATACAACTTGAACATAGTCATGCCACCTAGAACTAACTTCACGGTGTAGAATTTAGGTGGCGGTGTGCGCGCGCATCGTACCACCTAGAACTAACTTCACGATGTTAAATTTAGGTGGCGGTGTGCGCGCGCATCGTACCACCTAGAACTAACTTCACGATGTTAAATTTAGGTGTCGGTGTGCGCGCGCATCGTAAAAATTCACTCTCATCATTTTTCTCTATCGCGCCAAAAGAAGTATAACTTCAAAAACCGGCCAAGTCAAGTTGGACTTGCCCACCGAGGCTTCCGTACCAACTTCTCAGACTAGGTTATGGGACAAACTTAACTTTGTAGTTCGGTCAAATATGTATAATCACACAAGAGCACAATTTTATTTATTTACCTTATTTATGGTTGATGCCAATTAAGCTAGAACCTTAAATTGTATGAGCGCTCATATAACTCGGAGGCCTCTAAATTGGCGTCAACAATGTATGTATGGGAACACCCATTAATTTTGAACTTTTTTAGGGTTCCGTACCCAAAGGGTAAAACGGGACCCTAATAGGGATTTCAGTATCTGGTATAAATGTCAACTTGTTAGGTCCACCCGTTCCTGAGAAAATCGGTGGTGACACACGGACAGACAGACGGACAAGAAAGTGATCTTATAACGGTTCCTTTTGAGGTACGGAACGGAACCCTAAAAATAAGAAAAATAAAACCGGCTAAGTCGAGTTGAACTCGCCCACCGAGACTTCCGTACCAACCAATTAAGCTAGACCTCTAAATTGTATCAGCACTCTTATAACTCAGAGGTCTACCTTAATTGGCGCAAACTATGTATGTATGGGGATACCCTTTAATTTTCAACTTTTTTTATTTTTTGGAATTTTTCCTTAATTTGTGCTGTAAGACCTTGCTTCTTGCCAAATTTCATGATTCTAGGTCAACGGGAAGTACCCTATAGGTTTTGGGTTGAAAACTTCCGGTTTATCTAGAATTGTCAATTTTGGTTATAAGCAAGGTCTTAGAGCACAAGTAAAGGATAAATTCCGAAAATAAAAAAGAAATGAAAATTAAGGTACATTTTGGTAGTAACAAGGTTTCGCGAAAATCTAAATTCGCACATTTTTTTTTATTGTGTTGACTCAAGACCTTGATTTTTATACACCCTATAGGGACTATAGACCTCAGTATCAGGTATAAATTTCAACTTGCTAGGTCCACCCGTTCCTGAGAAAATCAGTGGTGACACACGGACAGACGGACGGACACGAAAGTGATCTTATAAGGGTTCCTTTTTTTACCTTTTGAGGTACGAAACCCTAAAAATGCGTAGAAAGCTACGCGTTAGAAGTGAAATTTCCTTCGCATTGAAATATTGACAATTTAGGCTGGCCGCATACATACGTTTTCTGTATTCGTTTTCCGAATGCGTAATTTCGAATTGGAATTCCGTGAGACTAGCGCAAACGTTCGTTTTTCTTCATTCGGAATGTATCCACGTCAGTACAGATAGTGATAGCGAGGCGAACGCACGACGATGGAGGACGACGATTTATTAGCATTATCCTGTTGCGAATTTATGCGTAACCAATACAGAGAATACGTCCGATGCGCGCGGCGCGGGCGTGAAACTGAATAGTAATTTCCGAACGTGTGCGGCCGGCACAAACAAAATGTATGCAAGCACTGCGTTCCGCATGACGTCATTAGGTTTTTTCGAGTAGGTTTCTCCGAAGCGGCCGGCTTGCACACGAAACGTACGTGCGGAATTTATTCCATTCGAAAAAAAGCGAACGTGTGCGTCAGTTAATGTATTTTTTAATACAGTTGCTCAAAAAGTGGCGTATTGCAGGGACGTATAGCGTTCGGAATGTGGGCTATTACATACTCGTGCTATTTTTTTACCTTTCCCGAACTCGTGCGTTCTCTTTCCCAACTGTCACAATAATGTCTATTAAAAAGAAAAACCAACCATGAAGTTTTTACTAAAAAAATTCATAGAAGTTTTTATGATTCATGCAAATGCGTATATTTCTAAAAAGAAGCTACTAATTTGTTTCAATATCAGATTTAATGATTTGATTGAATGAGTTAGGTTAGGTTTCATTTCATTTCATCTCATTATATTTCATTTTCATTTCATATCAATAAAAAATTCTACTGAAGACTTGGCTGTATGGGCATAGTTCCCTTTGCCTACCAGATGGGTGAAGAAAAAAAAAACTCTGTTTATATTCTACGGTTGGCGCCATTTTTCAGAAATTTTCTTTGCGAGTTTAGTTGTTTGTTGCACAAAATGAGTAATTTCGACCCTAGTTTTTTTTAATTAATAACATCACCGGAACTCAGTATAATTGCACAAAATGCTTCGGAGAACATTTTACCGGAAAAGTAAAAAAGTCGCTACATATCTACATAGTACGACGAATTTATTGCGTGGAGAGAAGAGAAAACGCCAGTTAGTATAAAAAACTGTACCAATTTCAATGTATATGTGAATTATAACTTTTATAAGAAATAAATGTTAAGTTAGTTGAGTTTATTGTGTTTTTATTATTTTATTAAATTGCTTCATTTTTTCGCATCTGTATTAAAATTAGTCGTTCAGTACACGTGCGGAACCGTCATTGCAACTTGTTCCGACTGTCAACCCTCGCCTTCGGCTGCGCCTCGGCTCGGGTAGACATTTGTCGGAACTCTTTGCAATGACAGCCTTTCCGCACTTGTAATAAAATATACTATTCTACTGATTCCATGCGTTCAGATGTCCGAATACGGTAAACGAATTCAGAAATCGAATGCGGAAAACGTATGTATGCGGCCAGCCTTAGATTAACGCGTACTTCAGTTCCGTTGCATTCGGTCCGCGACACTACGCCACTTCCGTTAAATGTTTAATCGACTTCAAAAAAAAAGGAGGAGGTTCTCAATTAGTCTGTATGTTTTTTTTTTCTTTTTTAGGGTTCCATACCCAAAGGGTAAAACGGGACCCTATTACTAAGACTCCGCTGTCCGTCTGTCTGTCTGTCTGTCTGGCACCGACCTCAAATAGATAAGTGGGTAGCGCTTATCATAATTATATTAAGTAATTTATATTTCGCTTTTGAGTGCCTGTTTGTGGTCATGAAGTCGGTTTTATTTTTTGAAAAATTATTCATATGTATACATGCGCATAAAGAAGTTTCATTTAATAAATAAACATCCAAATTGAACCTTCTCCTGCAGGGCTAGCATGGCAAGGGGACTATTTTGTCTTTCCACCTATCCGTGTTTTGTTTGGTGGAGAAGGCAAATTAGAAATAAAGTTTTTCGACAATTATAAACGCCCGCTGTCTTTTAATCAATTCTTGTTTTAAACTTTTTAATACGAAACAAAATCAAAACTCGGGTTTAAACTTCACCAAGCGTTTAAATTGTTGTGTTGATCTCCTGTCAGTGGCGAAAAACAGGAAAATAATTTTGTCTTTCCCCCGGGGCTAAGACCATGCTAGCCCTGCTGGAAGACGGACGAAAAGCCCCTTATTAACAAAAAAACTCACTGCAGCTGACCCACAGCCTGTCAAATAACAATCAAAAAGATAGTATCTTGTCAAACACCCATCAAATGTCCTCATCAATTAGCGCCAACACCGTTTTACATCTTTTTGCGACAGACACGTGGCACCACTTAAGCGTGTACGATTGTATCGCAAGTTTTTCCTTGATAAGGGATGCGTAGGTAAATTATTTTGCCGGATAGTCTAGCCAAAACATTATCTATGTTTTTAAATTATTAACCGACTTCACAAAAAAGAGGAGGTTTACAATTTGTCGGAATCTTTGTTATGTTCACTGATTACTCGAAAATCCCTGAACCGATTTAGAATTTTCGTTTTCTTTCAAAGGATACATTCCCAGGCGGTCCCATTTAAATTTTAACGAAATCGGCCTATCCGTTTTTAATATATCAACATTTGTACTACGATGCATTTACTTATCTCGACGACATACTACTAACTACTGGCAGATATTATATAATAGTTATTACGTCTACTGGCTACTTTGACTAGCGCGACGTTTGAAGTCGGTTCTTTTAGTTAAACGATCTTAAATTATATTGTTTTCTTGTTAGGGGTTCGCTGTCATCTGGGAACTTTAACAGAGGTACCAAGAGCCATAAGTTTGAAAAGCCCTGCCCTGGATAACCATACAGGACACAGGATACTTTTAACTAGTACTTTTTGACGCAGGCAAAGCCGCGTGACTCAATGAGACATAACTTTTTATCCGGAAAGTGTCCGGACCTCCCATCCTTATCACATCTCATACCAAAATACCATCACAGGGTAGAAACGGTTGCCGTTCTAACCCTTCCCCGCTATTTGATCTTTATTGTGGGGCCGGAATGACCCCACAGGGGACACATATACGATAGCATTGTACTTTAGTGTTATATTCTTGATTGGGGACCTTTTTACGAGATGTGAAATATTTTGATGAAAGGAGAAGACTTTGTATAAGGGTCAGCTCAGACCATGACGCGACGCGCACGTTTTAAGAGAGTGATACAAAAATGAAATTTATTCACTACACAAACAGATACAAATTTTGGCGGCGCGTCGCGCTACACCACGTGACGCAGCGAGAAGCCGCGTGTTACTCGCACTCGTAGGGGTCCGTAACACAGTTAAGTATTCCATAACTATGATTTTTCGCAACTACAAAATTAACTTTGTTTTTCATAGTGTTTGTATGAAAAACAAAGTTATCTTTACAGAATACATCTACGTACCAAGTTTAAATATTGTTGTCCTAACAGTTTCGGAATAAAATGGCTGTGACATACGGACGGACAGACAGACAGACAGACAGACAGAGAGACATGACGAATCTATAAGGGTTCCGTTTTTTGCCATTCGGCTACGGAACCCTAAAAAGGTTTTTTAAAATATTAGGTACTTGTAATTCCTTCAATAGCTTTGAGTATAGCCAGCAATAGTTATTAACGCAACCGATTTATCTCTTTCAAAAAAATAACGTAAGTGATTAGTACAAAGACAACCGTGAAATGGGTGAGCGATGCACGCGATGCGTCGGAATCCTCGCGCGGTCAGCTAGACCCCTCGAAATTGTGCGTCAACAGTGCACGTGTGCGGTACTGTGACTAGGATTTTAATCATTCTCGGATTTTTTGAGGCTGAACTAAACTTAACCCTACAAGGCACGCAGTTCCATATGTGGAACATTATTTTTAACCGACTTCACAAAAAAGGAGGAGGTTCTCAATTCGTCTGTATGTTTTTTTTTTGTGTGTATGTTACGCGATTTCTCCGTCAATAGTGAACAGATCCAAATGATTCTTTTTTTAATAGGTAGGATACGTTTCCGAGGTGGTCCCATTTTAATTTTATCGAGATCTGATTAGTATGTCCAGAGATATGGAGATAAATACCTCAAACATAGGAGAATGTACTAGTTTTAGAAGAAGAGTCCCAAGAAGATTATACACAATGGAGGTTGCTATTGCATATACTTTTGAAGACTAAAAAATATGACCTTGAATAATGTTTTTATATCTTTCTTCTCGTTGATTTTGGTTTTTGACAGATATTCTTACGGTAACTGTGAGCGAGATAGAAATAAAGGTGGGTCTAATATTTTTTTTTTTTTAATATCTTATAGGCTAGCGTTTGACCACTATCTCACCTGTTGCTAAGTGATGATGCGGTCGAAGATAGAGAAGTGGACTAGAATGGGAACTGGCTCTCAAGGATAGCTGCCTGAACACATAAGATGTTTGGCGACAGATTTTCTAACTTGAGGGTGGTAGCTGGCCAGGCAGACACTAGATATGTCCTACCACTATGCGGGGGTTGTTGGTTTCTTAACGATGTTTTCCTTCACCGGAGGGCAACTGCGAGAAGCGCACATATATTTTTCGATCGAAAAATTCATTGGTGCACGGCGGTATGAACTCGGTACCACGGCATCAAAGCCGACTGTTCTCCCAATTAAGCCACCGGGCCCTCAATAAATAATTATATATAAATAATTTGTCTTCACAGGAATGTTCTACCGGGCAAAGTCTTGTTAGGGTGCAAACTTTTTTAAACATACCTAACATTTTTTGACATGACATGACGTTTGCCGAAGATGGCGGCCATTTCAGTCCCGCGACACTGCATACATTATTAAATAACTCAGAATCATGAACGTACTTTGTACCAATCACCACAGCAAAAAAATATTTATAAGCATAATACCACAGATTATATAATAGTTACTACGTAAATAATACTTTCCGTTGTTAGGTTGGCTACACGGTGCTTTCATAATTCGGGTTTCAACAATATAGGGAAGTGCCTCTTATAACGTAGTAGAGTGATTCAGTACTCTGTTGGCCATATGGCGGCAAGTAATGTTAATAATCGCAAATAATACTTTTTTATATTCATTTTGGAATACAATTAGTCCGTGTTATAAAAGTATTTGGAATTATTGTAATAAAATAGACAATTAATTATCGTGTGTGTCAGATGCTTTAATTGTACAGGGCCATTTTGGACATTGTCCTTTGATACCTTGATGACATAATTATTACTAGTGAATATTATCACTTTAGCAAGGCATTTAAAGTCAATTTTTTTAGGGTTCCGAACCCAAAGGGTACCAAATGAACACTTTCTGAGACTTTGTTGTCCGTTCGTCCGTCCGTCCGTCCGTCCGTCCGTGTGTCTATACATATGTGCGCACTTTACAGATCTGTATCTTCTTAACCGTTATCGGTACATATTTAAATTTTTTAGAAAGTATATATCCGTCAGTGTATAACGGCCCAGACACCAAATGTAATAGATGCATGTAATTTAATTAAAACTTGTTATGCACTAAAAAGGGTAATATAAGTTATTTTTCAAAAAAAATAAAACCGACTTCATAATCACAAACAGGCACTCAAAAGCGAAAAATAAATTACTTAAAATTATTATGAGCGCTACCCACTTATCTATTTGAAGTCGGTGCCAGCCAAGTCTATTGGATAGTAGATAGATACTATGCATGTAGTAGTAGTAAGTAGGTACATGTAGGTTAGTAAGTAGGTAGATACATGTAGGTATTATCTATCTACTACCTATTAGACTTGTCTGGCACCGACTTCAAATAGATAAGTGGGTAGCGCTTATAATAATTTTAAGTAATTTATTTTTCGCTTTTGAGTGCCTGTTTGTGATTATGAAGTCTATTTTATTTTTTTTGAAAAATAACTTATAACTGAAATATGTTAAGTGAAAACTTCTTTAGCGGCGTTGTGCACTTTTCTTGAGATGGGTAAAACACGTTAAACTCGCGTCAAGTCACGTGTTCTGATTTAAAATTCGTAAGACGGAGCGCAGGGCGCTTGAACACGCTCTTAAACACGTCATTTTTGAATATTTTGGAATGACAATTCCAAAATATTAAAAAATGCCTTGTTCATATTTCCACTTCTGCTGGCAGTTCGCGGAGTGCAACCCGTTGTTTTTTTTTTTATTTTCCCTATCTTCTGATCACTAATTACAACCTTTGCTAATAATTTCGCGCACTTAAAAAAATTGTGCCTTGTCCCTGTTAAGTTCGATTATGAGTACCTTGTTAAATCCGGGTGAAAGCTTATGTGAATACTAGCTGATATGCATTCGTTCACTTACACCAAGAATTTTTTCACTGTAAAGCTCTGTTGTCAATCAACATTTGTATAATCGGAGTTATTTAAGTTATGTAAAAATCATGTCTCTGCATTAAAAAGTATTCTATGTCCCACTGTAGTTCCATATTGCTAATCCCTGTGTAAAATTTCAGCCAAATTGGTCTAACAGATTGACCGTGAAGAGGTGAAAAAAACAAATATGCAAACATACTTTCACAATAATAATATTAATATGTATGTTCTTGAAAGTATGAATTCAATGTTAATGTTATCCCGAACGAAGCGATTTGCTTTTTCGTTCATCATACGAACCGCCAAAGAATGGAATACTCTGCCTGAGTCTGTGTTTCCGGTTAAGTACAATATGGGGGTCTTCAAATCGCGAGTGAATAGGTATCTTCTGGGTAAGCAAGCTCCATCATCGATCGCATCATCACTTAACATCAGGTGAGATAGTGATCAAGTGCTACCCAGTTCTGTATTAAAAAAAAAAAAATTTAACTTCATAGATATCTTTATCTACACTAAACATTGATGGTCACCCCGCTCGATCCCCATATATAATTGCATAAGGGATGCAAAATCGGGGGTCAATAGTTTAAAAACTAAAGTGCACCCCGCGGCATCCTTGTATTATTAATCACTTTATGGATTTGTTGCATCACGCCTCACGAACAAATATATAATGGAATACAGTAATAGAAATAGGCATTCCTAACTAATTTTTTTTAAATATTTTATAGCCTAGCGTTTGACCACTAACTCGCTTGTTGGTAAGCGATGATGTGGTCAAAGATAATGAACACGGTAGGCCCAGAATAGGTACTCTAACTATTCCATATTTCGGTATTTATTTAGCGTATATTCTTCCTTTTCCCATTCATAAAGTAGATAGAAAACTACTTCTGTCTGGGCCCATCTGTCTATTCATATATTGGCTTGTGAACGTGATTTTTTAACGATTATTTTTATGTTTTTTTCACACAGGAGTGGGTTGATCACTGATAAGGAAGAGCAAACTCGCTTGAGTACGAGTAATAAAACAACCGGCTTCCATGCCCCGCAAGTCAATTTCAGTAGCAAGTTTGTGACGTTTATCGTCATATCTCTGGAGATACTTATCAAATCTCGATGAAATTACAATGGAACCACCTCGGAAACGTACTCTACCGATTAAAAAAAATATTCATTTAAATCGGTTCACAATTGACGGAGTAATCGTGTAACATACATAAAAACACATATATACGAACTGAGAACCTCCTTCTTTTTGGGAAGTCGGTTGAAAACAAAAACGGAATTTCTTAAACCCATTTAACCCACAATAAACAAAGGTAGCTGAACTCTGCTGCCTAAAATAATATCATATTCCATAACAAAAAGAACCAAAACCAAAGAAATGTAAAAAAGAATTGTATTTCTTCACGTCATCTGACCTTAACCTTTTTTTTTTTTTTTTTTGCCTGGTCGGTGTAGTATATCATCTGTGGCGCCTTCACTACAGGGGGTCTGACCGACCCACATCGTGTAACAAGGTAATTTTTTGCGGGTACCGCATTTTAAGGTTAGAAAAGAGAGGGATTTCGGATTAATTTTTGTTTAGGTTGACTGCTCTAGGATACATAATTTTTATTTCATAGTGCTAGTAGAATATATTCAATGTTACATTAACTAATTACGTACTTAAATACATACATTGCATACATAGAAATTACTTGCGATATTCTGTTCCAGCCTTCGAGCATTTACCGATGGAGATGTTAACGCAAGGTGTACCCCTCTGCTGGCCATATAGCCATTATTGGCCATATGAGCGTTCGTAACTACGCTGTATTTTGGATACTGTGTGCGTGTTTCAAGCTAGTGTGCGGCATCGTTTAAATTGATTTGTGTGTGTGCAATGCGTGTTTACCTCGTCCCCCTTAAATATCGGCAGAATTTTTTTTTGCGGATTACAACGTTAACATCTCCATTGGTAAATGCTCGAAGGTTCCAGCAAATAATAACATAAATAAACAACTAAAATGTATATAAGTATGTTACATTTATGTTAAATAGTATGATTGTTACTCCTTCACGCTAAAAATACTCAACCGATCGGGTGGAAATTTGACATGTAGATAGAGAGATTGAGATTTTTTATATCTTATAGGCTAGCGTTTGACCACTATCTCACCTGTCGGTAAGTGATGATGCGGTCGAAGATGGTAAGCACGCTAGACCTAGAATGGGAACTGGCACTCTAGGATAGCTGCTGGAACACATTAGATGTTTGGCGAGAGATTTTTCATTCAGATTTTCTAACTTGAGGGTAGCTGGCCAGACGGACACTAGATAGTGTCCTACCACCATGCGGGGGTTGTTGGCTTAGTAACGATGTTTTTTACTTCACCGGAGAGCCATTGTGAAAAGCGCACATACATTTTCCAAAAATCCATTGGTGCACGGCGGTTTGAACTCGGTACCTCTGGCATCAAAGCCAACCGTTCTCCCGATTACGCCACCGGGCCCTCAATCAATCGGTTGAGTAGTTTTTGCGTAAAATAGTAACAAACATACATCCATACTTTACAAACTTTCGCGTTTGTAATATTAGAAGGATTGAGATGGCGCTAGCGTAGATTTTAATCATCATCATCATCATCATTATCAGCCGGTATCAGTCCACTGCTGGACGTAGGCCTCCCCCAAGACACGCCACTGAGCCCGGTCTTCGGCTCTTTGCTTCCAGTCTCTGCCCACCGCTTTGCGAATGTCGGCGCTCCACCTAGTCACATGGCGTCCTACTCTACGTTTGCCGATTCGCGGTCTCCACTCTAAAACCAGTCTGCCGCAATGGTTATCGGTCCTGGGGCAGATATGACCAGCCCACTGCCACTTCAGTTTGCTAATCTGCTGAACTATGTCGATCACTTTAGTTCTCTGGCGAATTACTTCGTTCCGGATTCGATCCCGCAGAAAAACACCGAGCATAGCTCTTTCCATAGCTCGCTGAGCGACTTTGAACTGGTGGACTAGTCGAACCGTGAGTGTCCACGTCCAGATTTTAATAGCCCTCCTTTAAACATTACTTTAATGTATGAGATCCTGCATCGCGTAAACGATATTTTCCGCGATATTGGAACTGATGCATTTGCTTCGTCATAAAATATTTCAAAAGTTGAACTCATTACAAAACGTTTTGTCTTTATAATATTAGTGTGGATACACCCGAAAATCGACATACACTCGAAAAATATAACCCTCCTTTTCAACAGCCGATTAAGTAAAAAGTAAGAGATCTTAAATTCCATGGCACCCATAGCGATAAGGTCATTCACCCCGCATACCGAATTACCACGGAGGGTGATCATTGACAATGGAAGTCTCCAGAGATTTCAACGTATTGTTAATATGGTTAAATTAGTTTCGCCCCACGGATTTGCATGCTAAAAAGTAGCTTAAATCCTAATCTTGCAAAATTTCAGCAAAATCGGTCAAGCTGATTTACTAGATGAAACTGGATAAATACACTAATCAAGGAGGTTCAATGCAGCAATAACAAGTAATATCTTAAAAAACCTTTTTAAACACAAGCATTTACATAACCTAGGACCAGAGAAAGTCAAGACAAATCCAACGAGCCCAAACTCGACGGGTATAACATGTTTAGTTTAGTAGTTCCTTTAGCCACCTTCCAGCTCCATCATTAGATCATCACCATATGTCATCATAATATTACATTGTCACGCGATTTACGCATGTATGCCAAATTTCAGCACAATCGAACCCCTGGAAGTCGCTCTAAAATCAATCGCAAGATTTGTGACGGACAAATAAATTTACCGTGAAGTAGAGATAAGGCTTGTAAAAAGGCGACCTTTTGTCTCTGAATATCAGCGACAGTTTACCTAAATGTTAATGGGCGGATGAGGGAAAACTAGTAGGTCCCTCTACCCCATCTCCCATCGAGAAGAATGTAGCGCGTAGAATAAAATGTAGCGCTCGGTAAATAAGTAGTTTTCAAATTATATTGATTGGTATTTTTGAATGCTCACTGCTCAGACACAATTATTAATTTAAGATCGTTTAAAGACTAAAAGAACCGAATATAAATGCCGCGATAGACATTTTTGCTGTCCTGGTTTGTAAATCTATTATTAAATTTCCAACACAATTTTGTGATCGTTTTTGGAATAAATGAAATGAAAAGGCGGAGTAATCAGGTAACAAACATACAAAGAAATCATTATCAGCCGGTATCAGTCCACTGCTGGACATAGGCCTCCCCCAAGACACGCCACTGAGCCCGGTCTTCGCCTCTTTGCTTCCAGTCACTGCCCATCGCTTTGCGAATGTCGTCGCTCCACCTAGTCACAGGGCGTCCTACTCTACGTTTGCCGATTCGCGGTCTCCACTCTAAAACCAGTCTGCCCCAACGGTTATCGGTCCTACGGCAGATATGACCAGCCCACTGCCACTTCAGTTTGCTAATCCGCTGAGCTATGTCGATCACTTTAGTTCTCTGGCGAATTACTTCGTTCCGGATTCGATCCCGCAGAGAAACACCGAGCATATAGCTCTCTCCATAGCTCGCTGAGCGACTTAGAACTGGTGGACTAGTCGAACCATGAGTGTCCAAATAAAAAGAAAAATACGGAGGAATTAATAACCTCCTATACGGAAGTCTGTTGTAAAGGTAAAGAAAAACGATAATACGTTTTTATCCAATTGTCATCACAGCAGTGTTATGACCGCAACAATTCAAAGATCAGATAAACAAATAAAAGACCAACTAGCTTACTTAGATGTTATCGTGCAGCTCGGGTTACTGACAGGAGTGAATAACAATTGGGTAGGAAACATTTAGATTTAAGAGCGAACGCGGGGTGCACTTTTCCATACAAATGTATTCCCCCGTTTCCTCCCTGAAAAATGGTTCTAAAGCAAAGTATGTTTCCACAAATAATCAAGGTCTGCTGTAGCTATGCCCCTATCATTTGCTTTTTTTGGCTAAACAATTGCAAAAAGAAATAAAAGCCTTTTACTCCTCTTTGAGATTTTTGAAGGGTCATATTTCTATTTACACATGGTTAATTACTCCGTCAATTGTGAACCCATTCGAATAATACTGTTTTTAATCGCTAGGATACATATCCGAGGTGATCCTACTGCAATTTTATAGAGATCTGATTAGTATCTCCGGAGATATGACGATAAACGTCTCAAACTTGCTACTGAAATTGACTCGCGGGGCATAGAAGTCGGTTGTTTTAGTTTTTAAACTATCTTAATTATTTTATTTTATTTTCCAAGCTTGATGTAAGCTGCTTAATTTTTACCACATACAAGAGATACTAGTTTTACGGATATATATCCTGGCCATACTATCCCAAATCCCATCCCGTCATCTATAGTGTTGAACTGCCCGTAAAATGTTGATGACCCCCGTCGTTAGATCGGGCGATGGCATGTGCGTTTCGTTAGCCAGTCTTCATGACTGTACCATTACCAAAGGTCTTTGGGCTCACTATACATATGTACATACATTTACTAAGTGGCTTTATCTATGTGTACTTTCTATGACTTACGAAGCATCCACTAAAGATGAGTTATAATACTAGTAGGCTCCCAGGAGAGACTTTGTCAAATTGCTTGACTAATCAGAAGAGTTAGCAAATAATTTAGGTTAACCTTATTGTATTTTTAACCGACTTCAAAAAAGGAGGAGGTTTCTCAATTCGACCGTATATATATTTTTTTTATTATATAAGGTAACAAGACAAGCACGACGCTCGCCTGATGGTAAGCGATGACGTCTTCCAATTACAGCGCTGATACAGTGGCATGCAAAATTCTGAATTGCCAAAATGTTGCATGTATTAGGTATCATTTATCCACTAGCGACCCGCCCCAGCTTCGCTCGGGTAGCGCATATATGCATCTGTTTGCATCAGTTTGTTGCGCCGAGTATGAATTAACATCATCAACAATCATCGTCATATTTTCACTCTATCTATTCGTGAAAACCGCATGAATACCGTTCATTTTTTATCAACCGACTTCCAAAAACAAAGGCGGTTCTCAATTCATCTGTATGTTTTTTAGGGTTCCGTACCCAAAGGGTAAAACGGGACCCTATTACTAAGACTCCGCTGTCCGTCAGTCTGGCTGTCTGTCTGTCTGTCAGTCTGTCTGTCCGTCGGTCACTAGGCTGTATGTCATAAACCGTGACAGTTAGACAGTTGACATTTTCACAGATGATGTATTTCTGTTGCCGCTATAACAACAAATACTAAAAATAGAATAAAGTTAAAAATAATAGAGGGTCCCCAATACAAGAAACGTGTTTTTTCGGCATTTCACGCCATCTATGAACGCTTAGTTAGGTAAACGTCCCATAGATGGCGTTATATTGAAATGTCGATCCCTAACTCCTTTGGTAGACGTTAGATGGCGTTATAAGAAATAAAATGTTTATTAATTATTAATTTTTGCTGGCGAAAAATGATAATGGTATTTTTTGCTCGATCTTATAAAATACTGTAGTGTGGTACGGAACCCTACTAGTGCGAGTCCGGCTTGCACTTGGCCAGTTTATTTTTGTGTTTATGTTACGCGATTACTCCGTCAATTCTAAACCGATTCGAATGATTCTTTTTATTATCGGTAGAGTATGTTTCCGATGTGGTCCCATTGTAATTTCATCGAGACCTGATAAATATCTTCAGAGATATGACGATAAACGTCTCAATCTTGCTACTGAAATTGACTCGCGGGGCACTGAAGTCGGTTGTTTTAGTTTTTAACTATCTTAACTATTAATTTATAGCGAACAGACAGACGCGGAGGGGGACTTTGTTTTATAATATGTAGTGTAGTAATAACAAACAAATTAACGCTTGCACCAAAGTAGGAAGCAGCTGGTTAAACATTTGACATACGAATTAGGTTACATGACGCCATTTTGTTATTAGGCGACTTCAAAAAAGGAGGAGGTTCTCAATTCGAATGTTTATATTTTTTTCATTGATATATATAAATAAACTGGCCAAGTGCAAGTCGGACTCGCACTCGTAGGGTTCTGTACCACACTACAGTATTTTATAAGATCGAGCAAAAAATACCACTATCATTTTTCACCAGCAAAAAATAATAATTAATAAACATTTTATTTCTTATAACGCCATCTAACGTCTAACAAAGGTGTTAGGGATCGGCATTTCAATATAATGCCGTCTATGGACGTTTACCTAAGCGTTTATAGATGGCGTTACATTGAAATGCCGAAAAAAAACACGTTTCTTGTATGGGGACCCCCTATAATTTTTAACATTATTCTGTTTTTAGTATTTCCTGTAATAGCGGCAACAGAAATACATCATCTGTGAAAATTTCAACTGTCTAACTATCACGGTTCACACACATGAGATACAGCCAGGTGACAGACGGACAGACAGACAGACGGACAGACGGACAGCGGAGTCTTAGTACAAGGGTCCCGTTTTAACTTTTGGGTACGGAAACAAGCCTGATATAAGTACATGCACCGTATTCAAGTCGAGCACACATAACCTAAAACGAGTCGATCCATCACACTTATGTCACGCTTATCTCGTTACGTGCATGAGAGATGTATGAGCCGGTAGATGGATCGCATCTAAATGATGACTTAGATTATGTATATCCTTCCTTTTTAGTTCAGTTCCGTACGTTGTCTTATCTCTACAATTGTTACCCCCGACGCAAAAAGGAGTATATGTCGTGTTGCTAGGCTGTCTGTGGCATCGTAGCGCGTAAACAGATGAACCGATTTTGATTAAATTTGTTTTTGTTTGATAGGAGTTTTAATCGAGTGTTCTTTGCTTTGATTCATGAAAATCCGTTCAACCGTTTTAAAACTAATAGCTTTTTTCTAGTTGATGAGGTTATGAGATCAACTTTGACAGGTCTCATCAATTCGAAATACGGTATCCATTTACTTTAAAGATATTATTGTAAGAACATGGATAGCATTGACCTGATGCTGGGACATCTCCTTGAATCCGCAGAATATTCAACTGCTCACCAACTGACAGCAGAGATGTCGAGTTTGGGCTCATTGAAATGGTCTCAATTAACTGATTATACATAGATCAGGCGGGAGTGGTTTTAAATTTTGAATTTAGGTATTATTTTAACCGAGCAAGCATTTTTAGAGCCGATTTGCTTGTAAGAAATAAACAAGGGAATGCGATCCGAAGTACCAGGGCAGCATATCATGGTAGGATGTTAACAAATTGGAGAACAATTTGAGAAGGGCGGTCCTAAGTGAGAGAGACGGGTGACACGCGCTCGCATTGTGCCGTATATCCGGAGAGACAAGTGTTTTAGTCACAGAAGTCCAAAAACGCCACATGAGGCAATTGCCTAGTTATGAACCGACTTCCAAAAAGGAGGTTCTCAATTCGGCTGTATGTTTTTTGTGTGTATGTTACGCGATTACTCCGTCAATTGTGAACCCATTTGAATGGTTCATTTTTTAATCGGTACGGTACGTTTCCGAGGTGGTCCCATTTTAATTTCATCGAGACCTGACAAGTATCTCCAGAGATATGGGGATAAATTTATTGATTTCTTAGTTTACTGTGAGTATCATTATTAAAGTGTGTAACACTTCAAGAAACATAATACTGTAAGTATTTTTTGCATATTATGAATGTGGTATCTAACAATAACTTCTGGTCAAATCAGCGTTTTATATTGATATAAACTGGCCAAGTGCAAGTCGAACTCGCACTCGTAGGGTTCCGTAACACAGTTAAGTATTCCATAACTATGATTTTTCGCAACTACAAAATTAACTTTGTTTTTCATAGTGTTTGTATGAAAAACAAAGTTATCTTTGCGGTCGCCATATCTCTAAAACTGCTATTTGTATCTCGTTCAAACCAATTTTCATTGTTAGTTTTTATTGAGATCTACAGTATATATTTTTTTTTTTATTTTTCACTCCCATACTTTAAAAGTTAGAGGGGGGGGGGGACACACATTTTACCACTTTAGACGCGTCTATCTTTCAAATGATTGACTTTGAGAAAAAATGATTTTAGGAACCTCAATGTCATTTTTAAAGACCTATCCATAGACACCCCATGGGTTTGAAGAATTTTTTTTTTTGTTTCAGTTCCATGTATGGGAAAGTTTAAGGGGCCCTTAAACTTTTATATTTTTTATTTTTGTATAAAAATTGGAAAGCGGTTTACAGAATACATCTACCTACCAAGTTTCAATACTGTAGTCCTAACAGTTTCGGAATAAAATGGCTGTGACATACGGACGGACAGACAGACAGACAAAAAGACATGGCGAATCTATAAGGGTTCCGTTTTTTGCCATTCGGCTACGGAACCCTAAAAACGCTGTATGATGTATGTATGTATAATAAAAATAAATGTAAATTCTTACAGTAAAATTACTTATTATGTTTGTAGTATTGACAAACAAACAAACTTATAGATTTAAAAACGGGAATTTAACGTGACTTACGCGATGTCGATATAGCGATCGACATATGTTTCGGCCTCATCCGGAGGCCTTCTCCAGGATCTTGAGTGCGGGACGCTCGCCGACGCGTTCAACCTCGCACTGGTAAATTCCCGTTTTTAAATCTATAAGTTTAAAATGAACGTGAGTTTTTATAATAAAACAAACAAACATCGCATTTTAAAGAAATCTTTGATATATTAATGAACAAAATCGAAAATTATGCGGTGGTACGGTGAACACGCTATGCCTAGAATACTCTGACTCTCAAGGGCTGTGTGCTGCCGGAACTTGTACTTATTCTGTGCCGGAACACCGTAAGGTTATGGCGGCAGATATTCTCCTCGATGGTGGTAAGTTACTTTTTGGTACCAAGTCAGAGACGTAACATCAATATAATGTGCTTCTACAACATATGGCATTTTTTCCGAAAACAAAAGTTGTAGTGAAAAAAGTATACAACCACTTTTTCACCCACCTGTACCTCGTAACACGATTCTCTTGACACTGATTGTCCGCTAATACCGTCCAGCGTGTAACGACGTTGTATACGACTGTACTGATCATAATTAATTGAGTTGTGCGCGACTGTACCGGCTGATTGGGTTCACTCACTCATTCTATGTATTCGTTCCATTTCCTTTATCCAGTTGTTAGGAAAATAAATAAATATGTACTGGTTGGCAAAAACGTCTTGACGGAACTATTTTTTTCTGGCCTGGCAATAATCTAATCGGTGATAAAATTTTCTACGTTAACTGTGGTCAGTGACTGAAATTAGTCAGTATATATTATGTTACTCTTTGCTGAAATTTATGAACAAAGTTTTTTTGTGCAACTTAATAGTAGTATTTTAATATTTTCCGTAATCTACGCGACTTAAAGATGTTTTAACATGAATAAGACTATCCGTAGTTCCACTAACGAAGTAATTTTAAAGTTTACCGCCACTCTCTCTGCTATCGGGGTTACTAGTATATAGCAATAGTGGCGCCCCTATTTATTTCTACTCTATTTTGCCAACCTGTAATTGAAGATCGTTTAACAAACTAAAAGAACCGACTTCTATGCCGCACTAGTCATTTTCAGTAGGTACAAAGTTTGAGGTGTTTATCACTATAATTATTTTTTTTTAAACTGTATAGGTAAGCACTATCTCACCCAATGTTAAGTGATGATGCGGTCGATGATGTAGCACGCCTACCGAGAAACTACCTTTTCACTCGCGATTTAAAGCCCCCGGGTTGTAGTTAACGGGCTACACCATGGGAAACACAGACACCGGCAAGGAATATATAAATAAGCAAAACGTCTCGTTTGAGAATGGATTTTCCCACATTAAATGGGACTACTTCGAAATATACCCTATCAAACTAAATAATTAAAAAATCAAACCATCCATTTTGCTTCGACGTAGTCAGTGAAAAAAAGAGTTGTGTTGAGAAAAAAGGGTACCTAAAAGAATTTAACATCTATGAACGTATTTATTAAAATTCTCACACAAATTAAAATATCACTCCTCTTTAAAACAAAATGTTAACCCAACCGTGACACCTCATAAATCATTCTATGCAATTTAAAAATAATAAACGTCTTACAAACGAACTACCAAAGCCGCTTTGACGGAAAAAAAAGGAATTGAGCTGTCAAACTCTATTGTTCGATTTTCAAACACGAATTCACACCTCGCGCGCTTTTGTGTTCCATTTTTGAAACGGTGGCAGACCAGTAGGGTTCCTTTCAAAAGATGAAGAAACCTGACGTTTCAATTTTGGAAACAAAACGTTTTTTTTTTAAATTAAATGTAGGTCAAGGTGGTCCACCATGAAAGTTATTTTGGTTTTCGAATTTGCGAAGGTGTTGACATTTTTCCTTGTTTACAGAGACTTTTGTTTGTAAAACAATGAGTCAATTCAAAGAGCTTCTGTTATTTTTATTGAGGGAATTGCACAGTTGTTTTGTGAGGTATTGTTTGTACACAACGGTATCTTATTGTTGTGAGAAATGTCCTGGAATAATTATGAGAAATAAAAATGCTGCAATTTCGCCATTTACATATTACCAAAAGCAAACTTTACATTAGTCTTACTACCTACTATTCAATTTCTATTCAATATTAATAATTAAGATAGTTTAAAACTGAAACAACCGACTTCCATACCACTCGAGTCAGTTTCCGTTGCAATTTTGAGACGAACATAGACCCGTCCGCCGTCTAGAAAGAATGTCCGCCTGGCCAGCTACCACCCTCAAGTTAGAAAATCTGTCGCCAAACATCTAATGTGTTCCGGCAGCTATCTTTGAGAGCCAGTTCCCATTCTAGGCCTAGCGTGCTTACCATCTTCGATCGCATCACCACTTACCAACAGGTGAGATAGTAGTCAAATGCTAGCCTATAAGATTAAAAAAAAAAACTATACGTTAAATTATTGCACCTTCGTTGATCTTCACGGTATAATATAATAATCTCATCACAAGCTACATTTTGTTGACGTCACCAAGCAGTCGGTCCTGTTAAATTAATTAACATACAAAGCCCGGAGACACCATTGAATATGATCTCAAGTAGATCTCAAGTGACACTTTTCAAAATATTTATCACGCATTTAAATTTAAATTTATAAACATTATTTTTAACCGACTTTACAAAAAAGGACGAGTTTCTCAAATCGTCGGAATAAAAAAAAAAAATTATGTATGTTCACCGATCACTCGAAGATGCCTGAACCGATTTGGAAAATTCTTTTTTTTTGTTTCAAAGGGTACTCTTCCCAGGTGGTCCTATTTAAGTTTTAACGAAATCGATTGAGCCGATTTTAATATATCAACATTTGTATCACTATACATTTACATACCTGCAGCCTGGACGACATACTAACTACTGACACAGATTATATAATAGTTGCTGCGTCCACTGGCTACTTTGACTAGCGAGACGTTTGAAGTCGGTTCTTTTAGTTTTTAAACGATCTTAAATTATGTAGGTCAGTACTTGTAGAAACCATCGTCAAAATAGAAAAATAATAGACTCAGAAAAACGCCCCGATTTTATTTTGATTATTTATTTGTTTCAGAATTAATAAGAATAGTTAGACAATAATATCAAACCCCTAGCAAAATAGCAAGACATTAGTAAGCCCCCCACGCGGCTTCGCCAGCGAAATATGGCTCATGTTACTCGCTGATAATGTAGCTTTTGATAATTTAAGGAATGCTTTAAATTGATCCAGTAGCTTTTTTTATTACATCAGAACAAGCACGACGCTCGCCTGATGGTAAGCGATTACGTCCACCTATTACAGATACAGCTGCATGCAAGAATCTGAACTGCCAGAATTTTGTATGTCACTGCACTGCGCCTGTTACCTTGAGACATAAAGATGTTGAGTCTCACATGCCCTGTAATTTCACTGGACACCTTGCCATTTCAACCGAAAAACATTCCTATTTCACGGCTGAAAATTAATTGGCATAGTGGTGGTAGTGGTACCGCCCCGGACGGACTAGCAGAAGTCCTACCACTCCAAAAATCTATTCCCTATAGGTTTTGCATACCATATTATATGTCTTATGTATGTTATCGTTTTTCACTTTCCATCCGACGATAGTCCTACCAAAAACTTTACAGATATATTTTTGAAGTTATACTTCTTTTGGCGCGATAGAGAAAAATGATGAGAGTGAATTTTTACGATGCGCGCGCACACCGACACCTAAATTTAACATCGTGAAGTTAGTTCTAGGTGGTACGATGCGTGCGCACACCGACACCTAAATTCTACACCGTGAAGTTAGTTCTAGGTGGCATGACTATGTTCAAGTTGTATATGTCATAATTAACGTCATATTTTTATGTTAATAAAACCTTTTTTATTCAAATAAAATCTTTTTGATTAATTTTAATATTTATCGTTAATCACTACTGCATCTTAGTTATTTTTTTTCCACAGAAGTATAACTTCTAACGCGTGTACATAAGTACACACACTCTTTTTTTTATCAAATGAGTCCATCTTTTTATTTGAGTTTGTTTCAGTATACGCTGCAGGATTATAAATAAGTATAATGATGAACTCACTGCGAGCCGTGACGGATGGGAAGGTTCAAGATAAGGATTTCTCTACGACAGATTTGGGTTACAGCTCATATGGTCGGAATCTGGATTTGTGTACAAACTACAATTTTATCGGCATCAAAAAAGGCACTGAATTAGTCTCCCTGTATTTTTGAAAAAATCCTATAAACTATAATATATAATGACATCATAGTTACATTTATCTGTACACAATACAAATGTATTCATAACTATTATATAAAGTGTAGAAAACACTTAAAAGAAACAATATTATATTGCATGGTGGTAGGACACTATCTAGTGTCCGCCTGGCCAGCTACCACCCTCAAGTTAGAAAAACTGTCGCTTAAACATCTAATGTGTTCCGGCAGCTATCCTTGAGAGCCAGTTCCCATTCTAGGCCAAACGTGCTTACCATCTTCGACCGCATCATTACATGGTCAAACTCAAGCCTATAAAATATTTTAAAATAATGTTATACACATTTAGACATTTCTGAAACTAAATACCAATCATCGAACAAAACTAACAAAAATACTTAAAGAAATACAAGTTTTCCTTATGGTCGTGTCGGAGAAGTATGTCCAGTAGTGGACGGAAATTAATTGATAACGATTGCACATAGTTAGCTAATAGAATAGAAAAGTACATAGTTCATTTAGTGCGGGTGAAGCTGCGAGGCGCAGCTAGTTAATAAATATTTATCCACGGAACCCGCAACGCTAAACACCACACACTCACGAATTAATGACGTATTATTATTTTTAAACTTCGAACCATAGACTAAAGATACTTGAGTTTTTTTTTAAAGAACTTGAAGTGGCAAAGGAGTTGCATACAGCCAAATCTTTACAAAAGAGTTTAATTGTAATGCTTCCGCAAAATGGTGCAGTAGTTCAAGAGCACTTGATAATCTTGATAGTTCACTTTTACGTATTGCCAAGTAGAATTGATTTCAAAGATTTTTTTATAACTGATGGGCTAGCCGCTAGCGCTTAACCAATATCTCGCCTGTTGGTTTGGTAAGCGATGGTGTAGTTAATGATGGTGAAGATGGTGAACGCAAGGCCTAAATGGTCTGACTCTCAAAGGCTGTGCTACCGGAACATCGTAAGTAAGGTTTGGGCGACTGATTTTCCTTGACTGATGACCTTGATGGTGGTAAGCTAATATTTTTTAACCTACTTCACAAAAAAGGAGGAGGTTCTAAATTCAACTGTATTTTTTAAATGTTTGTTACCTCAGAACTGCGTCAAATCTAAACTGATTTGAAAAAATCTATTTTTGTTTGAGAGATTATGTCTCCCGTTAAGTCCTATTCAATTTTATCTGATAGTAATGTAATATAACTCCGGAGATATGGAGATAAACATCTTAAACTCTAAATCATATATATCATGTCATATATACTAGCCATTATCGCAGACAGCATTACTAGCCTATCACGGTTATGTGGATTCAGTATTACGGTACGGCCGAAAACTCGACTACGAAACTCGACAGACATACATAGGGCATTTCTGTCACAAAAACGTTGTATACGAGTCATAGTAGGTATTCCTCCCTGGGAATCATGTAAGCCTCATTTTAAAAATCTTGGTATTATGACTTGACTGGCATGTACCTTACAAACACTCCTATTTCAAAAATGTACATTTTTGAAATAGGAGTGTTTGTAAGGCAACATCCTGAATTGTTTACCAAAGCAAAAGACATTTACACGCGAAACACAAGAAAAGGAGATAGACTCATCCTGAATCTTGGGGCGAGAACTAGTTTGATTATGAAAAATTGTTATGCTATGTGCGTTACTGTATATAATAAGACACCATCTTCGATCCGTGAATTACCTCTGTCTTTATTTAAAAGAAAGCTTAAAATATTATTATAAGACAAAGCTTATCTTCTTTCTATATCTAATATATAAAATTCTCGTGTCACAGTTTTCGTTGCCATACTCCTCCGAAACGGCTTGACCGATTTTGATGAAATTTTTTGTGCTTATCCGGTATCTATGAGAATCGGCCAACATCTATTTTTCATCCCCCTAAATGTTAGGGGTAGTCCACCCCTAAATTTTTTTTTATTTTTTAGACAAAATTTTTAATTTCTATTTTTTTATGATACAACATACAAAAATACATACAATCCTCAATTTTCACCCTTCTACGATCAACCCTTATTTTTTAATAGCCATTATTATTTATATGGCAAAACAACGTTTGCCGGGTCAGTTAGTTATTGTATAAATGACTTTTTAACTGCAAATTTAACAATGACATGTACCTATGTATGAATAATCTTATGCAGCTGACAGACGGACTATCAGTTCCATTCGGATCATGATATGTGCTGTGATCGGTATGCGTTTCTTATAGTTGTGTTTCACTATTTCACTTTTTTTTAATATAAAAATTGTCTGAAGTACTGAAACACACAGTTACATGTATGGTTGGTTTTAACCTACTTTAATTTTTTTTTAATATTCTGACGTAAACGATTGGATGACAGCTGAATGGTTCATTACTTTTTTTTTCTAATTCAAAGCGTTAAATTCTGCTTTTGCTATGTTTACTTGATAATTGGTTATGATCTATTTTATGATTTATGATTTTGACGTGTATATGTGCGTATATTTATACTGCCTACATACTGAATAAATGCTTTGATTCTTGATTCTTGATTCTTTGAATCCGAGATTGAGACAGAATTATAAATGACATTTACAAAATATAAAATATAAGTTATAATATCTTAAATTCTGACATCTAATTATTTGTTTTTTATTATTGTCTCAATTATTAACACGTTAATTCAATGATGATTTATTTTCTAATTTAATCTTTAATTTGAGATTTTATTTTAATTGTAATCTATACTATCTATACTAATATTATAAAGAGAGAACATTTGTATTTTTGTATTTTTGTATGTTTGTAATGAGTAAGCTCAAAAACTACTGAACCGATTTAAAAAATTATTTCACTAATACATAGAATGGACTTTCGGAATGAAAATAGGCTATATATTATCCCGTTTAAATCAAAGGTACATTCGTGGAGACCTAATTTGCAACCTAAGTCGGCAAATAAACGGTCGAAAAAACACGTTTCTTACGAACGCTGCTTAATTGAAAATAGATAAAAGAATATTTTCTATACGAGAGTTGTACAACTTAATAAGACCTACAAAAAAGTCCGCGACAGCATATGTCTATCTCTTAAGGTTGACTCACAGTAACCATTTTAATCTTAAAATTTTTGTTAAAAAATATTACATAACTTCCAAGGCTATTTTCAAGTACATAGTATTAATCCTTATCCAAATAATTAGCTTGGCCACATATTATAGATTAAAATTGTCCTTTACAGTATATAATTCAAATGAAAACTCTAGAAGATATCACGAAATTCACAAACATGCTCGCAAAATTAATAAAATATTTGCAGTGAAACCACAGATTAGGTCATAGTTACTAGGAAAATATTATTATAAGCTTAGCTATGCTGTAGATCCCCACCGATCACAATCAATTTGAAGTCAATATAGTATAATAATGTGATCTATTGTATAAAATAATATTCATCTATATATATAATAATATAATATTTTAAACCACCCCGACTGATCTATGTATAATAGCTTTTTCCAATGACTCTAAACACGACATTTAAAATCTGAGCTGAAAGTTGGTGAGGATTTGAGTATTCTGTAGAGTCCAGGAGGCTTCCATGTTCTTACAATATCGTTGAAGAAGAAGATTTTCGAATTGATCAGACCTATGAAAGTTGATTTCATAGCGCAATTTACTAGAAAAAAGCTCATAATTTTATAACGATTGAACGAATTTTCATGAATCAAAGCTAAGAAAACTCTCGATGAAGACATCTATCAAACAAAAAAATACTATCAATAATAAAAACAAAATCGGTTCATCCGGTTAGGTGCTAAGATGCTACAGACAGACACACAGATACACACGTTAAACGTATATTACCCCTACATTTTGCGTCGGGGAACGCCGTAAGGTTACGGCGGCAGATGTACTCCTTGGTGGTAAGCTACTTTTTGGTAGATTTAATGATTCCACTACCACTGTACGAAAACTCATGATTCATGAATGCACATAAAACTTTCATTGGTAGGTATATAGCTAGGATTAGAACCAACGACCGTCGGGTCAGAATCAGGGTAACTATCCTTTACGCCAAAGGGCCGTCCAATATCAATACGTATTATAAAACAAAGTTCATCACTGCGTCTGTCTGTCTGTTCGCAATAATCTCAATAGCTACTGAACGGATTATCATGCGGATTTCACCAATAGCCAGAGTGTTTATGAGGAAGGTTTAGGTGCATAATTCGTTAAGGTTTTGTGTAAATTGGATGAAATATGACGATGGTTGTTAAATATGTTCATATTTTATATTCGATGCAACAAACTGATGCAAATTTTGTAGGCATATATATTCTACCCGTGCGAAGCCGGGGCGGGCTGCTAGTATGAGTAATAATTTTAATGTAACCTGAAAATGTGTTAATTGTCCCAGTTCTTTCACATGCCATTAGATGGCGAAATAGATGGTCTAATATGATTTTCCAACTTTGTTTACTCTATTTCATGTGAAATAAACTCATTTCAATTCATTTCATGTCATCAAGGTATACAATCATCGGCATTTGTATACCTTGATGACATGATACCAACTACTGGCTAATTTGACTATCGCTCGGTTTTTTCGTTTTGTATAATCATAAATTATTTAAGTAGCAAGTCAGGCATATCATTCAATGTTTCACATTGAATGATATGCCACCTACCACCCGTGGTAACTGTTGTAAGAAACCAAAGTATATAGGGACATAGTCATAAAAAACCGTTGCGGTCACTTACCTTCAAGCAAGTGACCTGTTTGTCTTACCATTAAACAAATATGTGTAATACGTTTAGTTAATGTTATTTTAGCTTATAACTTTATCGTACTTTCCTTCTGTAAAAGCTCGAAGTCGTAATGATAACAGCAACAGACAACACAACTGTATGGACAGCTAACTGCAAACAAATATTACATGCACATAGATTGCTTATGAATAGAGAGAGAATTGTACTCAAATACATATTTAATAATAAATATTAAATAAAAAAATAATTCAACCGACATCCAAAAAGGAGGATGTTCTCAATTCTGTATGTTATCTCAATTCTGTCAGTCTGTATGTTATTTTTTGTATGTTACGCGATTACTCCGTCACTTGTGAACCGATTCGAATGATTCTTTTTTTAATCGGTAGGGTACGTTTCCTAGGTGGTCTCATTGTAATTTTATTGAGATCTGATGAGTATCTCTAGAGGTATGACGACAAACTTCTCAAACTTGCTACTGAAATTGACTCGCGGGGCATGGAAGTCGGTTGTTTTAGTTTTTAAACTATCTTAATTATGGTTTCCAGAAAAGTTTCGTTCCATTTTATTATGATAATTCCCATCAGCAGATGTTGAGAAGATGTTTGTAAGATCACCTCCTGTAGGTACAAACAAGGCAAAATTTAATTAAAGTTAGCCTACAATGCCTAGACCAGAAATTATCCAAGTCTTAATTTTCGCAGAAAATTAGTGAAGAGCATACTTTTGTATAAACTTACTACATAATCAATACAATTACAGACCACGGATTACACTACGCTACAAGGGATTATGATTTTTTTAAGTTTTTTACCAGAACGACCTCTTGCTCCATCAATAAAAAATGTGTTGTCTGTAAAGTCAGTTTACGGACGATAATTTTACGTGATAAGTGACGATAATTTTTCGATCGTGCCTCTCTATCGCTTGTTCCAAGCTCTTGCTCGCACGCGGAACGTGACACTTTTTCGTGCGTGCAGCCAGCGTTCATCGATCTATAAGAAGTTGTAAAAATAAAGATATCATTACTAGATTCTGTGCATGACCTAGTAGAGATCCAATAATTTCTGTTACGTAGCATAAACTCCATATCTTTCTAAGCCTTGTACAACAGCTTTGTTCCTTTGTATTAAATAAATAAAACAAATTTAATATGGTCTGGTCTACCCGTTGTATTGTCTATGCAAGCTTCGCTACATGTAAAAATGCACTTACAGCTTATCTGTAATGACTACCTCCAAGCAGATGGTAGTTATATCTAAATCATTCCGTCTTATATTTACATACCAAGAAGCTGCACTAATTTTTAACCGACTTACAAAAGTAGGGGGCTTGCAATGCGTCTGTTTTAATTTTTTTTTGTGTGCATATGCCGCGATTTCTCTGCCAAATGTTAAAACGACATTGAATTATTCTTGTTTTTAACCGACTTCAAATAAAGAATACGTTCTTAAGCATCGATGTATATGTACTAAGTACCAGATCGTCGCGAACTAGCTCTACGTTCAAATAAAAAGCAGTGCTGCTAGGCTATGCTGTAAGCTATCTCGACAGCAGAATCCGCGGTGAGATTCGAATTTCGTACTAGGAAATTCAACCGTATTACGAACGTGATACGATTGAATTTCGTGGTACGAAATTCGAATCTCACCGCGGATTCCGCTGTCGAGATTGCTTACAGAATAGCCTAGCTGAATCTACATCTCGCTTAGTTTAGCGTAAGTACTCCTCACGCCCGATCGCGCGCCGCTCGGCACGTAAGTCATGATGGGCGCCTCTGGTTTGTGTACCTCGATGTTCTTAAGGATTTTTATTATATTTATTTATGTATGTTCGGGCATAACTCCGTCATAAATAATAAAAGATACAGCAATGTGGCAGACGAACGAATGGACAGAGGAGTCTCAGTAATAGGGTCCCTTTGGCACCCTTGATACATCATCATCAATTATCATCATAGCCTATCTATGTCCACTGCTGGACATAGGCCTCACCTATGGCACGCCACTGGGCTCGATCTTCAGCTTCTTGTTTCCAACCGCTGCCAGCTTGCGTATATCATCGCTCCATTTAGCTGGAGCTATCGTTGGTACAAAACCCAAAATAAACATTGTTAATATGTTAACGATCCCAATAGCCCATGCACTTATTACCTATTTAAAACAGATGCAACGAACCGCATCAGAAGAGGCACAGTCAAATAATCCATAAAGTTGTCAATGATACGGCCGAGAGGAGGTCGTCGTCAATTGCCTTCGGGATTGAATCATGGGTTCAATGCTCGGGTCAATAGGCAGGGTTATTTTCAACTAACTTTCAAAAAGGAGGAGGTTCTCAATTCGTCTGTATGTTTTGTTTTTCTATGTATGTTACGCGATAACTCCGTCAAATGTGAACCGATTCTTATGATTATTTTTTTAGTCGGTAGGGTACATGCCCTAGGTGGTCCCATTGTAATTTCATTGAGGTCTGATAAGTATCTCCAGAGATATGACGATAAACGTATCAAACTTGGTACTGAATCTGACTCGCGGGGCATTGAAGTCGGTTGTTTTAGTTCGAAAACTATAATAACCGAAAATAATGATTTGTATCGGTTTACAATTGACAGAGTAGAGTAATCGCGTAACATACATATAAAAAAAAAGAGTGTGTACTTATGTACACGCGTTAGATTATACTTCTGCGGCGTATGGAAAAAAAATAACTAAAATGCAGTAGTGATTAACGATAAATATTAAAATGAATCAAAAAGATTTTATTTAAATTAAAACGGTTTTATTAACGTAAAAATATGACGTTAAATATGACGTTCTTACGAAACACGTGTTCTAAATATAAAAATACTAGAATATACAACTTGAACATAGTCATGCCACCTAGAACTAACTTCACGGTGTAGAATTTAGATGTCGGTGTGCGCGCGCATCGTAAAAATTCACTCTCATCATTTTTCTCTATCGCGCCAAAAGCAGTATAACTTCAATAAATAAAAAAACATACAGACGTATTGAGAACCTCAATCTTTTTGGAAGCCGGTTGAAAGCATTAGTATCTCTGTCACTCTGTATGTTTGTTATCTAATCACGCCTAAACGGACGATCCGATCTTACTCAAAATTTGCAGGGAGATACTAATTAGATAGGATTATAGCATGAGGACGAACATAGGTTATACTAGATTCTTGGTGCACGTGATTGAAGCTGCGGGTATCATTTAGTGTTATTATATGTCTAACATAATGTTCCTTTCTTTCCAGACACGATGACCTAGCCCTCTACACCCGCATGATGTCGGTGTCTCCCCGCGCGGTCTTTCGCGCGGTGTTATGTCTCGCGGTGATACTCTGCGTGGTGCAACATGCCCGCGCTACATGTCCGTGGGCATGTTCGTGCAGAGCCGCCGCCGCGGACTGTGCGCATAGAGGGTTGCTTCATGCGCCTAAGAAGTTGCCGCAGGATACGCATCGATTGTAAGTAAATTTCTTTTTTTTTAATACCGAACTGGGTAGCACGCGACGTTACCATTATCTCATCTATGCCTACCTCTATTTTAACCCCCGACGTAAAAAGAAATTTTGACGTGTGTATGTGTGAGACTGTCTGTGGCATCGTAGGGCCCAAACGGGTGTACCGATTTTGATGTTAGTTGTTTTTGTTTGATAATCGTCTTCATCAAAAGTGTTCTTAGCTTTGTTTCCAAGGAGAAACTTTATAGCATGAGGATAAATATAAGCTACTAAATTCTTGGTGTACGTGGAAGAAGTCGCGGGTATCAGCTAGTATAACAACAAATAGCATAAATAAAATAACAAATAGCACATGGAATCCTGTTATGCAAGATGGATTATAGAAACAAGAAACAGAAATAATTAAGTAATTTCTCATTTCTTGATGATTAATTTTTTTTGAAGTGAAAACTTCTTTAGTGGTTGTGTGCACTTTTCTTGGGATGGGTAAAAAATGTTAAACTCGCGTCAGGTCACGTGTCCTTATCGAAAATTCGTAAGGCGGAGCGAAGGGCGCTTGCGCGAAGTGTCATTCCAAATTATTCAAAAATGACTTTTAAGTTTTCACTTCTGCCGGCACTCCCGGAGTACCCGTTATTTTTAGGGTTCCGAGCCCAAAGGGTACCGACGGAACCCTATTACTGAGAATCCTCTGTCCGTCTGTCTATCTGTCTGTCTGTCTGTCCGTCTGTCACCAGGCTGTATCTCATGAGCCGTGATGACTCGCACTTGGCCAGTTTTATTTTAATCTGTTAAATAATTAAGCGACTTTTAAGAGTCTACCTCCCTATTACGGTTTAGAAGACGGACGGACGGATAGCGAAGTCTCAGTGTAAGGTTTCCTTGGTTGGTATAACCAGCCCTATACAAACACTTGTATAAATCTAATATATAAAATTCTCGTGTCACAGTTTTCGTTGCCATACTCCTCCGAAACGGCTTGACCGATTTTGATGAAATTTTTTGTGCTTATCCGGTATCTATGAGAATCGGCCAACATCTATTTTTCATCCCCCTAAATGTTAGGGGTAGTCCACCCCTAAATTTTTAATTTTATTTTTTAGACAAAATTTTTAATTTCTATTTTTTTATGATACAACATACAAAAATACATACAATCCTCAATTTTCACCCTTCTACGATCAACCCTTATTTTTTAATAGCCATTTTAGTAATTTAATCATTTTTCCTCCATACATACTTACAATAAGTAAGCTATTTTTTGTCTACACTAGAAATTACTACGAAATTATTTATATGGCAAAACAACGTTTGCCGGGTCAGCTAGTATTTTTGTAAATTTTGGATTGTGTTTAACAATTTACAAAAATATAAAGTGTGTAACACTTCAAAGAAACATAATATTTGATTTACGCAGTGCAACATCTCCCGTCGGATTTGAAAACTGTAATGATTTCTTCCGAATGATTAACTTACGTAATAAGTAGTCATAGATGGCGCCACCAATGCATAATTGGGTTATCAAATGCAATCCACTAATTTCGTCGTAACGATACTTCGCACCGTGGCTTAATTGGGAAAGCACCGGAACATGTTATTCCGGAGGTTACGGGTACAGGTCCCGTCGGTACGATGAAATTTTGGATTGTGTTTAACAATTTTCAAAAATATAAAGTGTGTAACACTTCAAAGAAACATAATACTTGTATAAATGTTCTTTACTTTAATGTTAATTTTACGAGCTTTCCTCACTTTTCACCCACCTAACTTGCCCGTCGATGTACAATTCAGTTCGTCCGACATTTGTTCTCATGAAGACATATTGTAATGGCTGGCACGTGGACGTGATATGATGCTAATATACCCCACACAGCACACTCCCCTAATGCCAATAAATTACGCTACCAATATTGCGGATGCGGCATTGTTAATAGAAAAACAAATGGACTTGCAGTAAAATTGTGCAGTTTTTGAAGTGAAAACTTCTTTAGCGGCGTTGTGCACTTTTCTAGGGATGGGTATAAAATGTTAAACTCGCGTCAGGTCACGTGTCCTGATCATAAGACGAAAATTCGTAAGACGAAGCGCAGGGTGCTTGCGCGAGGTGTGATTCCAAAATATTCAAAAATGACGTGTTCAAGTTTTTACTTCTGCCGGCACTCCCGGACAAAGAGTAACATTATATATATACTCCCAGAGTACAACCGGTTGTTTTTTTAATCTTTTAAATAATTAACCGACGTTTAAGAGTCTACCTCACTTGCATGAAAATCCGTTCATTAGATTTTAGATTTTAAAAAACGGGACCCTATTACTAAGACTCCGCTATACATCCGTCTGTCTGTCCGTCTGTCACCAGACTATCTCATGAACCGTGATAGTTAGACACTTGAAATTTTAGAAGATTATGTATTTCTGTCGCCGCTATAACAACAAATACAGAATAAAAAAACAACGGGTTGCACTCCGGGAGTGCCGGCAGAAGTGAAACTTGAACATTAACGTTGTGCATTTAGTCTACTTTCCCTCCGCCATACGAATTTTCGATCAGGTCACGTGTCCTGACGCGAATTTAACATTTTTATCCATCCCAAAAAAAGATTCTACTCTACCTCTGTCTTACGAATAAAAAAAAATCTTACAGGCTAGCGTTTGACTGCTATCTCACCTGTTGGTAAGTTATGATGCGGTCGAAGATGGTAAGCACGCTAGGCCTAGAATGGGAACTGGCTCTCAAGGATAGCCGCCGGCACACATTATATGCTTGGTGACAGATCTTCTAACTTGATGTAAAATAAAATAATTGATAAAATAACATTTTGTTATGAACTGGTAGACCATTTGTATAGTAAACAAACAATCACAAGTTTTACTAAAAAATACGCCAGTAACTTAAATTAACTTTGCCCACAAAACCACTCCTCAATATCTATACTAATATTATAAAGAGAGAACATTTGTATTTTTGTATGTTTGTAATGATTTGGCTCAAAAACTACTGGACCGATTTAAAAAATTCTTTCACTAATATATAGAATGGACTTTCGAAATGAAAATAGGCTATATATTATCCCGTTTAAATCAAAGATACGTTCGTGGAGACCTAATTGCAACCTAAGTCGACAAAAAAACGGTCGAAAAAACACGTTTCTTACGAACGCTGCTCAATTGAAGACAGATGGAAGAATATTTTCTATGGAAGAGTTGTACAACTTAATAAGACCTACAAAAAAGTCCGCGACAGCATATGTCTATCTCTTGAGGTTGACTCACAGTAACCATTTTAATCTTTTTTAATTTCTTGTCAAAAAATATTACATAACTTCCATGGCTATTTTGAAGTATATAGTATTAATCCTTATCCAAATAATTACGTTAATTAGCTTGGCCACATATTATAGATTAAAATTGTCCTGTACAGTATATAATTCAAATGAAAACTCTAGAAGATATCACGGATTTCACGCATCGCAAAATTAATAAAATATTTGTAGTGAAACCACAGAATAGGTCATAGTTACTACGAAAATATTATTATAAGCTTAGCTATGCTGTAGATCCCCACCGATCACAATCAATTTGAAGTCAATATAGTATAATAATATCATCTATTGTATAAAATAATAATGATCTATATATATAATATAATATTTTAAACCACCCCGACTGATCTATATATAATCTTTTCATTAAAAGCATTCCAATGACTCTAAACACGACATTTAAAATCTGAGCTGTAAGTTGGTGAAGATTTGAATATTCTGTTGAGTCCAGGAGATCAGGTCAATGCTTCCATGTTCTTACAATATCGTTGAAGAAGAAGATTTTCGAATTGATCAGACCTATGAAAGTGGATTAAAGCTCATAGTTTTATAACGATTGAACGAATTTTCATGAATCAAAGCTAAGAACACTCTCGATGAAATAATCTAATAAAAAAAAACTATCCATAATAAAATTAAAATCGGTTAATCCGGTTGGGTGCTAAGATGCTACAGACAGACACAAAGATACACACGTTAAACGTATAATACACCTACTTTAAATCAAAATCGGTTCATCCGGTTGGGTGCTAAAATGCGACAGACAGACACACAGATACACACGTTAAACCCCTAATAATACCCCTACTTTTTGCGTCGGGGAACGCCGTAAGGTTACGGCGGCAGATGTTCTCCTGGTGGTGGTAAGCTACTTTTCAACCGACTACCAAAAAGAAGGAAGTTCTCAATTCGTATGTATGTTTCTTTTTTCTTTCTTTTTTTGTGTGTGTATGTTACGCGATTACTCCGTCAATTGTGAACCGATTCGAATGATTATTTTTTTAATCGGTAGGGTACGTTTTCGAAGTGGTTCCATTGTAACTCATTGAGATGTGATAAGTATCTTCAGAGATATGACGATAAACGTCTCAAACTTGCTACTGAAATTGACTCGCGGGGCATTGAAGTCAGTTGTTTTAGTTTTTAAACTATCTTAATTATTGGTAGATTTAATGATCCCACGAAAACCCATGATTCATGAATGCACATAAAACTTTCATTGGTAGGTATATAGCTAGGATTAGAACCAACGACCGTCGGGTCAAAATCAAGGTAACTATCCTTTACGCCAAAGGGCCGTCCAATATCACTACGTAAGTATTATAAAACAAAGTCCATCACTGCGTCTGTCTGTTTCTTCGCAATAATCTCAATAGCTTAAACGGATTATCATGCGGTTTTCACCAATAGCCAGAGTGTTTATGAGGAAGGTTTAGGTGCATAATTCGTTAAGGTTTTGTGTTAATTGAAATATGACGATGATTGTTAAATATGTTCATATTTTATATTCGATGCAACAAACTGATGCAAATTTTAAAGGCATATTTGTTCTCCCGTGCGAAGCCGGGGCGGGCTGCTAGTCTTCCAATAAACATCAAAACGAATAAAAGCAGTCAATTTCTCCTCACCCGCGGCGCCTTCGCTAAATGACTGTATAGTATTCCACGCTTGCATTATATCTACCCACCCTCCCCTACGTGAGAAAACATATAAAAATATTTCCACATTTTGCGGTGAATGGCGGGAAAATTGAGGTATTCTCTGTGGTGAATTCTTTGTAGTCTATTGAAGGGTCGGGTACAGATAAAATAGGGATATTTTTTTTAGGTGGATATTTTGGCATCCTTCAGTGTAAATTGCTAAACACAATCCAAAATTTCATTGTACCGACGGGACTTGAACCCGCAAGCTCCTGGATAAGATGTCCAGGTGATTTGCCAATGAAGCCACAGTTATTAACAATTTACAAAAATATAAAGTGTGTAAACACTTCAAAGAAACATGTGATGATCCTAAAGTGTGATATGATTTTTACAAGAATACGGCTAAGCCTGGCCAAGTCAAAAGTTAAAGCATTTATTCAGTATATGGGCAAATTAAAAATAGTAATAATAATTATTCTAAATATTACAGAAACATAACTTATTGCTTTGAATTAAAAATAAAACCAGCAAAGTCGAAATGGACTCGCCCACCGAGGCTTCCGTACCAACGTTGGTAGGTACCAATAAAGCTAGACCTCTAAATTATATGAGCCCTCATATAACTCAGAGGCCTATCTTAATTGGCTAAAACTATGTATGTATGGGGACACCTTTTTATTTTTTTTTATTTTTTGGAATGTTTCCTTTATTTGTGCTATAAGAACTTGCTTCTTGCCAAATTTTATGATTCTAGGTCAACGGGAAGTACCCTATAGGTTTTCGACCCAAAACCTATAGGGTACTTCCCGTTGACCTAGAATCATAAAATATAACAATAAACCCAAAGGTTTTCGACCCAAAACCTATAGGGTACTTCCGGTCGACCTAGAATTGTCAATTTCGGTCACAAGCAAGGTCTTACAAAGCAACACAAGCAAAGGAAAAATTCAGAAAAATAAAAAAAGTTGAAAATCTAGACGTCGAACGTCACACTTAAAATAAATGTTTAATTCCCCTGGTTAATGTAGGGTTGCCAACCGTACTATTACGTGCACCCCCAACCCAGTGCATGTTTCAGTACTTCAGACAATTTTTATCTAAATAAACTGGCCAAATGCTAGTCAGACTCGCACTCGTAGGGTTCCGTAACACAGTTAAGTATTCCATAATTATGATTTGTTTTTCATAGTGTTTGTATGAAAAACAAAGTTATCTCTGCGGTCGCCATATCTCTAAAACTGCTGACTGTATCTCGTTCAAACCAATTTTCGTTGTTAGTTTTTATTGAGATCTACAGCATATATTTTTTTTAGAATGTTCACTCCCATACTTTAAAAGTTAGAGGGGGGGGGGGGGGACACACATTTTACCACTTTAGACACGCCTATCTTTCAAATGATTGACTTTGAGAAAAAATGATTTTAGGAACCTCAATGTCATTTTTTAAGACCTATCCATAGACACGTATAGGTTTGAAGATATATATTTTTTTTTGTTTCAGTTCCATGTATGGGTTCCCTTTAACTTTTATATTTTTTATTTTTGTATAAAATCGGAAAGCGGTTCACAGAATACATCTACCTACCAAGTTTCAATTCTGTAGTCCTAACAGTTTCGGAATAAAATGGCTGTGACATACGGACGGACAAACAGACAGACAGACAGACAGACAGACATGACGAATTTATAAGGGTTCCGTTTTTTGTCATTCGGCTACGGAACCCTAAAAATGGTGAATTATTGATGATGTTTTTACCAAGAGATGTTTTTAGCAGTTTAAGGGCCAGGATACACCGATACACACGTCAAACTTACACAGCCCATCTTTTTGCATTGGGGAAATCCTGCATAAACTAATATCCTCGCTAATTACAATTAAAGTATTAATTAGGGAAAATTTCACCCCTTTCCAAGAAAATATCAATAAAAAGATCTGCTAACCAGCCAATATCCCACCTCATTGATTCTCACCCCTTTTTAGGGGATGATTATCCTTTATAAATAAGGTTTTAATTCAGCGCAGCGAATTGGTAACGCTGGTTATTGTTATTGAGACCGACTTTAATAAAGGAGGAGGTGCTCAATTCAAGTGAATTTTGTTTTATTTTTAGGGTTCTGTACCACAAAACTGAAAAGTAATCCTTATAGAATCACTTTTTTGTCCGTCTGTCTATCTGTCTATCCGTCTAATCCGTCTATCAGTCTGTCTGTCAAGGCCCTTTTGTAGGGTTCAGTAGCAGAAAGGCAAAAAACGGAACCCTTATAGATTCGTCATGTCTGTCTGTCCGTATGTCACAGCCTCTTTATTCCGAAACTATAAGGACAACACAATTGAAACTTGGTAGGTAGATGTATTCTGTAAACCGCTTTATGATTTTTAAACGAAAATAGAAACGATTTTATTCGATCAACCTAGTTTGACCAACGTTGCCTGAGAAAACTACGGCCGAGGACAGATAATAAGTGTACGCGGGCCGTTAGACTAGACTCAATTTGGCCTTGACTACGTGATACGCAGTACTTAAAATTTGAATACTTGACACTCAGGCTAAATACTCTTATCGTGTGGAGCCACGATAACACTAAATAAACCGTACCATGTAGAGTAGGCTTTTCCAGTGTATCGGAAGTCTACGATAGCTATTATTTACTTAACGATATTTACAATATCATTCTACGGAAGGGGTTCAAGTTATTAGGCGGGAAACGACTACTGCGCCGGAAACGGACGCCGATGGCAAGACTTCCGGTTAGGTTGACTATGGCTTTGAAAAATTTAGGATTATTTTATTTATCTCTTCGGAAATTGGATTTCATACCTATATATTTTTCTTCATTACGTTACAAGACAAGCGAGATGCTCATCTAATGGTTAGCATTTATTTATGCCTGTAACAGACACTGTGGCACGCAACCCAAGTTGAAATCTAAAATACAATGAAAAAATATAACAAATATCATCATGAGTGAACGTAAACGCACAGTAAAAAATGCCGAATAAAACACGTTTTTTGTATGGGCCCCGTTTAATTTTTAAATGTATTCTGTTTCTTTGTGGAAATTTCAAGTCACAACACTTAACATTTTCACAAAGTGTATTTTAATTTAACTCCTCGTTTAGATTAGAAGCTAAAGCCCTGTGACAGACGGACGAACGGACCGACAGCGGAGTCGTAGTAAAAAAAAGTTCTTGCTATAAGTCTACACGAATCCAAACCGATTTGGTCGAAATGAACTTAAAAATTGGCACAGAGATTAGCAAAATAGAGCCATAAGATTGGAAACAATTACAATACAAAATTATTTACTGTACACTGATTAAAACTAACTTAAGAAATATCCGTAGGACTAGTATCTCTTCTGTGGAAATAGTAAACACTATAACTTCAGTACAATGGGCGGACTTATCACCAAAAGAGATCTCTTCCAGTCATTCTGAGAGATGCGCGTTGAGCAAGGTATAAGCATAGTCTTCTTTTAAACTTGGGTGAAGCTGCGGCGAACCGTTATGACATCCGGTGCCGAGAAGTGGACACTCACGGTGGGGCTGGTCCACAAATTCAAAGTCGCTCAGCGAGCTATGGAAAGGGCTATGCTCGGAGTTTCTCTGAAGGATCGAATCCGAAACGAGGTAATCCGACAGAGAACTAAAGTCATTGACATAGCTCACCGGATTAGCAAACTGAAGTGGCAGTGGGCTGGACATATCAGCCGAAGAACCGACAACCGTTGGGGGTTAACGAGTTCTTGAGTGGAGACCGCGTATCGGCAAGCGTAGCGTAGGACGTCCTCAGACTAGGTAGAGCGATGATCTTCGCAAGGAGGCTGGCAAGAGCTGGATGAGAACCGAGGATCGAGCTCAGTGGCGTGCAGGTGGAGAGGCCTATGTCCAGCCGTGGACTAACATAGGCTGATGATGAATGAATGAATGATGAAGCTGCGGGACACATCTAGTATGCCTGATTCCAATACACGCTCGTCTGATTCATATGTCAGCTATATCCGGTATGTGGAGAATCAATTGAGGATTCAAGTGGATGCAGCAAGATGGTGTAATTGTAATTGGTGTCTAAATTGGTACCAAGGAATCCTGCCCGATGAATCGATGACCTTTCTGATACTCGAATGTTTTTTGTAATTGATGATGTCGATAAATGGATGGGCAATGAATGGTTGTTTGGTCTTTTTATACAACTTCAAACAAGTGAATTTTCACGAAGTATTTAATACTACTGTAAATTTAACAAATACTAAAAACAAAATAAAATAAAATATTAAAGGAGGTCCCCATAAAAGAAACGCGTTTTTCGGCGTATTTTGCTTGACTTATGAACCAATACATAGAGACTTCAAATTTTTACAAAGTATGTACTACTATGGCCACTATAACTATAAATACTAAAAACATAATAAAGTTTAAAGGCCCCCTTTTTTAACCCCTTTACCCCCTTTACCCCCTTTAAACTTTATACAAGAAACGTGTTTTTTAGGCGTTTTATGCTTAAAATGATAGACACTTAAAAATTGCTCATAAAGTATATTATAATTCTTTTTTTTAAGGGTATACTTTCCAGGTGGTTTTATTTAAAGTTCATCGATATATGTTTAGTATTTCCAGAGATATGGCGATAAACACCTCATACATGCTCGCCGGTTATAGGTAGTGATAACTTGGCCTTTCTTTAAAACGTCTCCGATCGGATGCATGACTTACTTAATTTAAATTTAGGTTAGGTCAGAATGCATGAATTTTATGTCACGTATTAAATATAATTTTTGAACACAGATTTATTAAATCAACGATGTTACATTTCATTTAATTTTTTACTGAAATTAATAATCCTATAGGAAACAAAATGATGGTCTATCTATACCTGCCCGAGGCTCCCTATTTCATAAAGCGAGGTTCCTTTACCGAACTAAAACGTTCTTACAAAGGGAGCGTGTTATTAGTACTGTCCTTACGAGATACTAGCCGCGCCTCCCAGCTTCGCCCGCATTATTACTTAGTGTAAGTGAACTTTTTCCAACATTTTCGCGCAAATTAGTTATTTGAGCATGAAGAGGTTAAACATTTAATAGAAAATATTTTCAATTGACTTCAACAGGAGGAGGTATTCAATTCAATTCGCCTGTGTTTTTGTGTGGTAAATATAAGTAAGTATTTTGTGTATTAACAGATTTCAAATATTTTATCAACCGACTTCCAAAAACAAAGGAGGTTCTCAATTCGTCTGTATGTTTTTCTTTGTGTGTATGTAACGCGATTACTCCATCAATTCTCAACCGATTCGAATGATTATTTTTGTTATCGGTAGGGTACGTTTTTGAGGTGGTTTTATTGTAATTTCACTGAGATTTGATGAGTATCTCCAGAGATATGACGGTAAACGTCTCAAACTTGCTACTGAAATTGGCTCGTGGGGCATTGAAATCGGTTCTTATAGTTTTTAAACTATCTTAATTATTTTGTTTGACAGAATATGCTTCCCGTTTGGACATATTGTAATTTTATCGAAATATGATTAGTAACTTCATAAATATGGAGATAAACACATCAAACTTAGTAAAAAAATTAATAAAGATGATTGTATTTAATAATTGACTTGCTTTGCTTGTGATGACTTTTTGAAATATTTTTATTGATGTGAGAATAATTTTGCATGAAACAGTGTATGTAACTTATTATAATTATTAAGTAAATTGTTAAACACAATCCAAAATGTCATCGTACCGACGGGACTCGAACCCGCACCCCCCGGATTACACGGGGATTGCATTTGTTAACCCAATGCATAATTGGGTTAACAAATGCAATCCACTAATTTCGTCGTATCGATGTATCGAACCGTGGCTTAATTGGCAGAGCACCTGGACGGGTAATCCGGGGGGTGCGGGTTCGAGTCCCGTCGGCACGATGAAATTTTGGATTGTGTTTAACAATTTACAAAAATATAAAGTGTGAGACACTTCAAAGAAACATTATAACTATTAAGTACTTCAATTGTACACTTTGTTACACTTTGGACATGTCTAAGTGTGTATAGTTGCACCTAATTATGAATAAATGAATACAATACAATACAATACTAATAATAACTGAGCGCAGCATTTTTAACCGACTTCAAAAAAAGGAGGAGGTTTCTCAATTCGACCGTATATATATATATTTTTTTTTTAATGTTTGTTCGCGGATAACTTCGTCGTTTACGAACCGATTTCGATTATTCTTTTTTTGTTCGAAGGGAGATATCCCAAGTGTGGTACCATGGTAATTTTATCGAGGTCTGATAAGTATCTCCAGAGATATTGAGATAAACATCTCATAATTGGTACTGAAAATGAATAGCGCGGCATTGAAGTCGGTTCTTTTTTAGTTTTTAAACGATATTATAAAGTCGGTTTTTTTAATTTTGTAAACTATCTTAAATTATTAATTGTTGATTATCAAGCAATTAACCTCCTGATGTAAAGTGACGATGTGAACAAGGGTGTAGCACGCTTACCTAGAAGATACTTGTTCACTCACAACTTGTAGACACCCTAGTTATAGCTACTCGGAAACAAGTCAGCCGGCAATTTGTCTCGTTCTTTTGCAATTCAAATGATAAACGTCAAACATATAGAGAATAATTTAAGATCGTTTAAAAATTAAAAGTCTTCTTTCTCTTCTTGGCTACTCAAAGTAGCCAGCAGCCAGTATCATATCATCGAAGTATATAAATGCATCGTAATACAAATGTTGATATATTATAAACTGGCCAAGTGCAAGTCGGACTCGCACTCGTAGGGTTCCGTACCACACTACAGTATTTTAATAGATTGAGCAAAAAATACCACTATCATTTTTCGCCAGCAAAAAATAATAATTAATAAACATTTTATTTCTTATAACGCCATCTAACGTCTAACAAAGGTGTTAGGGATCGATATTTCAATATAACGCCATCTATGGGACGTTTACCTAACTAAGCGTTCATAGATGGCGTGAAATGCCGAAAAAACACGTTTCTTGTATGGCCACGTTCCCACTATTATTTTTAACTTTATAACTTTATTCTGTTTTTAGTATTTGTTGTTATAGCGGCAACAGAAATACATCATCTGTGAAAATTTCAACTGTCTAACTATCACGGTTCATGAGATACAGCCTGGTGACAGACGGACAGACAGACAGACAGACAGACGGACAGCGGAGTCTTAGTAATAGGGTCCCCTTTGGGTACGGAACCCTAAAAAACGACTCGACCGATATCGTTAAAATTTAAATGGGACCACCTGGGAAGGAAACAGCATTGAAACAAAAAAGAATTTTCCAAATCGGTTTAGGCATCTTTAAGTAATCGGTGAACATACAAAAAATAAAAGATTCCGACGAATTGAGAACCTCCCCCTCTTTTGTGAAGTCTGTTAAGGACTGAAATTTATAAAGGCAAAAGCAAAAAAAAAAAAAGGCAAATTCAGCAAAATGTTCGACGTTTAAGCAAACAATTTTAATATCTTTCTAAAATCTACACCATATTTTCTCGACGCGTCGTAGCAATATGCTGGAAAGACGCTACGTTAGGTCTTCGAAGAATATTAAAGTCTAGATTGTAAAATCTAGGTTTGATTTATTGACCAGTCTGGAAAGACTTCGGGTTTTTCGCTACATCACCGATCTTTATTGACTAATCATGATGGCCCGCGGCTTTGCCCGAGATTTAATGTAGGTATACTGTTTTCGTTTTTGTGAGCCGGTTCGATATTTTTATGTTTTTTTTTCTTCGATTCAATGCTTGGAAATTTTTCAAAAATTGTAATTGGTGGAGATGTGGAGACTGGAATGAATGTTGGGGTTGAAAACGTAAATAACATATTCGAGAATTTCGAAAATGTTCAAAAACTGTCTCAAAACTTTTTTGTTACCCTTTTAAACTATACTCTATCAGACAACCCGACGTACCGATGTGCGCCATCGATTTATGGTGGACATTCCATCTACTACTACCCGCACAAAACGTTTCGCTTCATCATTTATCATACGTACTGACCAGAAATGGAATTCTTTACCCGATAGCTACAACCCGGGGATCTTCAAATCGCGAGTGTACAGGTATCTTCCAGGTAAGCGTGCTACATCGTCGATCACATCGTCACTTAACATCAGGTGAGATAGTGGTCAGACTCTTGCCAATCTATTATTAAAATAATTTATGATCGTACAAAACGAAAAAACCGACTTCACATGCCGTGATAGTCAAAGTACTGGCTAGATATGATTATGTCATCTAGGTATACACATTTGCTTATATTGTTTATCTCCATATCTCCGGAGATAACTGTCATATCTCGGTAAAATGTTAATGGGACCAAACAGAAGGCATCATCTCTCAACAAAAAAAAATCGAATCGGTTAAGATCTGAATGGGTTCTGAGGTAATAAACATTTAAAAATAACAGTCGAATTGAGAACCTCGTCCTTTTTGTGATGTCGGTAAAAAAAATTATGACGCTACTTTTTTGTCCGAACAACTTTATCATCCGTTAAACTTCGAAAAATGTATGTGCGCTTCTCACAGTGGCCCTCCGGTGAAGGAAAAACATCGGTAAGAAACCAACAACCCCCGCATGGTGGTAGGACATTTATCTAGTGTCCGCCTGGCCAGCTACCACCCTCAAGTTACAAAATCTGTCACCAAAACATCTAATGTGTTCCGGCAGCTTTCCTTGAGTGCCAATTCCCATTCTAGGCCTAGCGTGCTTAGCTGCTTACCATCTTCGACCGCATCATCACTTACCAACAGGTGAGATAGTGGTCAAACGCTAGCCTATAAGACATTAAAAAAAAAACTTCAAGGGCTCGGGGCGGGGGTGTGTTATTCAGTTTTAAGCTATGCAAACACCACAGACCTAGACCAGACTGCACTACGCTTATTAAACGTAGTGAATCCTAGGTCTGTGGCAAAGGTGGTAGGAGCATATTATATCGATGCTCCGCCTGACTTACTACCAAAAAAGTAACGTACCACCATCAAGGAGTAAATCTGCCGCCATAACCTTACGGTGTTCCGGCAGCACACAGCCCTTGAGAGTCAGAGTATTCTAGGTCTAGCGTGTCCACTATCTTCGACCACATCATCGCTTACCACCAGGCGAGATAGTGGTCAAACGCTACTGCTCACAGAGCCACTAGTGAAGTTTGTTTAGCTTTGAGCAAATTAGTAGATCCAGAATAAAAATATTCCAGTCCTAGCAAGCTCTGGCATAAGCTGTAGTTTAATTAACATAGAGAACATAATATCGTTTAAAAACTAAAAAACAACCGACTTCAATGCCGCGCTATTCATTTTCAGTACCAATTTTGAGATGTTTATCTCAATATCTCTGGAGATACTTATCATACCTCGATAAAATTACCATGGTACCACACTTGGGATATCTCCTTTCGAACAAAAAAAGAATAATCGAAATCGGTTCATAAACGACGAAGGTATCCGCGAACAAACATAAAAAAATAATAAAAATAAAAATATATATATATATATATATACGGTCGAATTGAGAAACCTCCTCCTTTTTTTGAAGTCGGTTAAAAATGCAGCAGAAGTCCGGCTCCATTGCCACATCATACGAGCGGATAATATATCTTAACATACATATTGAAGCATGGATACTATTTATATGCAATATAAACAGTATCCATGCTTCAACTTTATAGGCGACTGACAAGCACTTGATAATAACATTAATTACGCGGTGTAGTTATTTTACAAATATACCCACCACCAAACCATCCCCGACTGATCTATGTATAATCTGTTCATTCAATGATCACAAACTCTACATCTCTGCTGTAAGTTGGTGAGGAGTTGAGTATTCTGCAGATTCCAGATGTCCCAGCATCAGGTCAATGCTACCATGTTCTTACAATGTTGTTGAAATAAGAGTATACCGAATTTCGAATTGATTTGAACTACAAAAATTAATTTCATAGCGTTTATTTTCTAGACAAATGCTCATTTTGTTCAAACGGCTCAACGGATCTTCATTTTTAGGGTTCCGTACCCAAAGGGTAAAACGGGACCCTATTACTAAAACTCCGCTGTCCGTCTGTCTGTCTGTCTGTCTGTCTGTCTGTTCGTCCGTCAGTCACCAGGCTATAGCTCATTAACCGTGATAGTTAGACAGTTGAAATTTTCACACATGGTGTATTTCTGTTGCCGCTAGAACAACAATTACTAAAAACAAAATATAGTTAAAAATTAAAGGGGGTCCCGATACAAAAAACGTGTTTTTAAACGCCATCTATCTAATTAGTTTCGGCAAAATGACATAGATGGCGCTAGTAAACGAGCCCCGTCTTTCTAGATCGCGACCAAACCAAATATTCTTGGTAATATCAATTAATCAAATATATGAGGTTGAAACTCTGTTATGTTTCGTATTGTACGGAACCCTCCCTAAGTGTGCGATAAGAGACGCGATGCTGACTCGCACTTGGCCAGTTTTATTTATTATGAATCAAAACTAAGAACCACATGAGTGGTGAAAGATGTGCTAAGAACACAGCTAACTTCACCCCTTTCCCCTTTATTTCCCCCCCAATCAACAAAATAAAGCAAGAAACTTCGTGTGCCTATTTTCGTCAAAATCGGTTGAAAAATGCGACCTTTAGGTGAGAACACACAGACAAACATCCATACAAAAGCAATTTTTGCCTAGTCGAAACTGAGACGCTTTGCTCGCTTCGCTCGCTCGGTCAATTAAGTTTACACTGTGCTTATTTATGGCGGCAGATTTTCGCCTAGATGGTGGTAAGCTAGTTTTTGGTAGCAAGTCAGGCGGAACATTGATATAATATGCTCCTGCCGCCTGTAGACAAACACCCGTGCTAGTATTTGAACCGGTGACATCTCGCGTAGAAGTGAAGTCATCTATCCATTACGCCAAGGGGGCACTCAAATACAAATACTTTACTGGCTTCATTTTGGTGCGCAATATATACATATGAATCCATAGGCTCTCGAAATAGCATGGCTGTGTCTCGAGAACCAGTGGCTTCTCTCACATCTTGATGACATATGTTCAAACTTAATTTTAAATATTTTTTTTCTTAACCTGTATTGCTCCACTGCTGGGCAAAGGTCTCCCCCATAGCCTTCCACGAATCTCTCTCCAGCGCAATGTCTGTCCAGCCAGGCTGGTGGGCCTCTATATCGTCATGCTACCTCTTTCGTGGTCGACCACGTCGTCGCCGACCATCTGTGGGGACCCAATATGTAACGATTTTGGCCCACCTTGCTGCTAAATTTTACATAATTAAATAAATAAAAGTTTGAAAGTAAAATATGCTATGAATTTAATCTTCGGTCCATATCTTTGCTAGGGTATCTTGGCGTCTTTCCAATATTTCTCACTGCAGTCCGTATTTCAAAGAGTAATTGAATGCAGTACAGTGCCGCCTTTTTATAAAGGGTGGGAAAATTATCGTCCTCGTGGGAAATACCGCAGTTTCGTAGTTGAAAGGGGATGCAGGGTTTTTACTCGTATAGGCATAAGTTTAACTCAGCTGAAAAAGTTTTGTTTGCGAGTGCGCTCTCGAAAACTATTTTGAACTACTTTTAAAACAACTTCTCTGGAGCTCGCGTGTACTTTTTACGAGCTTTTGTGCATATGTAATCAAAATTTACAAACTATTTTTACCCCCGACACAAAAAGAGCGGTATAATAAGTTTGAAGTGCGTATCTATGTATCTCTGTTATCTGTGTATCTGTGATGTAATGTAATGTTTGCCTCTGTGGCATCCTAATATTTCTCTGGGCACAACTCAATATAGTGCTAATCACAGACCTGCTAAATATTAAACTTGATCGCGTACACCGCGCCCATGACCATGAGACCGACCTTAAACGGAGTTTGTCCCTTTCTTTTCTATGGACAACTTATACCATACATATAGGACTAGCAGGTTGTTAGACAAGGACACACTCCCATCCGGGTGTCTCTCAATTGCGCCGTTTTGTTCTACAAAGCAATTACAACCTTATACTTAAAGCATACGGATTAAATTAAATTTGTCAAAACATCTGCAGTGCGCGATCCTTTTATATTACGTCTATGGTGCCAATTTTCCAACTCGAAGGATCGAGGCACAACTCAACTTAGCGCTCATTCACTTACTACATCTCTTGTTGGTCTGAGCCTACGGACGCGAGTATTGATGATTCCCTACATGAGCCCTTTAGAGTCAGACTATCCTATCCTTAGCTTATTCACGATCTTTGACCTTTTCCTCATCGCTTACTATCGACGTTGCTATGACGTCGATGTCGCTTACCATCAGGAGAGATAGGGACCTATCAAACGCTAGCCTATAAAATATAAAAAATAAAATATAAATATAAAAAAAGCAATTCACGCCAAAACCCCAAAATCACTAGCGAAATCTTTTTGAATAACTAAAACTACTTACTTTTAAATACTTACATTTCTTATAAGAAGGTCGGAAACAATTAGTTCGGAGCACTCGCGGAAATTGCACAACTATCGTAAACTTAAATCGCTAGATTAATTATTGCAGTCTGGGTACAGTCGCCGACACAACGACAAAATAAACAATTATTCGTTTAAAAAAATATAAGAACCGACTTGAAACGTCGCGCTAGTCAAAGTAGCCAGTAGACGTTGTAACTATTGTATAACTGTGCCAGTTATAGTTATTAGTATGTCGTGGAGATATGTAAATGCATCGTAATAGAAATGTTGATATATTACAAAACGGCTCGGCCGATTTCGTTAAAATTTAAATGGGACCACCTTGGAAGGGTACGCTTTGAAACAAAAAAAGACGTTTCCAAATCGGTTCAGGCATCTTCGAGTAATCGGTGAACATACATTAAATAAAACTGGCCAAGAGCGAGTTAGCATCGCGTCTCTTATCGCACACTTAGAGAAGGTTCCGTACAATACGAAACATAACAGAGTTTCAACCTCATATATTTGATTAATTGATATTACCAAGAATATTTGGTTTGGTCGCGATCTAGAAAGACGGGGCTCGTTTACTAGCGCCATCTATGTCATTTTGCCGAAACTAATTAGATAGATGGCGTTTAAAAACACGTTTTTTGTATGGGGACCCCCTATCATTTTCAACTTTATTTTGTTTTTAGTATTTGTTGTTCTAGCGGCAACAGAAATACACCATGTGTGAAAATTTCAACTGTCTAACTATCACGGTTAATGAGCTATAGCCTGGTGACAGACGGACAGACAGACAGACAGACAGACAGACAGACAGACGGACTGCGGAGTCTTAGTAATAGGGTCCCGTTTTACCCTTTGGGTACGGAACCCTAAAAAATGTGATTCGACGAATTGAGAACCTCCTCCTTTTTTGTGAAGTCGGTTAACAAACAAGGTTCAAACAAGATATCACATCCAGTCGTAAACTGGCTCAATCAAAAATACATGTTTTTGGGAAATGAAGACAACGTGTTTCTGTCCTCGACAGTTTTTGGTAAATCACACTATAAGTAACTTTATGAAATGAAGAGCTATTTACAAAATTCAAAGTTGGTCTAAGGGCTACTAATGCCGATAAGAAAACTTTTCGCAAAAACTTTAAAACGCATATTCGTGTAAATATTATGTACACGAAATGCGTCCTTACGCTCTTAGCAGAGCCGGTTAAAATACAATTTCTCTATCAGTCGTTTACTTTTTTATTTCATTTCTATTCGTAATATTTCATACCATTTTATAGCAGGAAACGTTTAGCGATGGTTTTACGGACATTTTATAGGGCACATACGCCATAACTTATTCCTATGGAGCCTTTATGGACAAAATGAAAATTGATGTTTGGAATATTCTGGGAAATTCTTTTCTTGTAATATATTGGCTATTAGGACAAGCTGGACGTTTGCCTGATAGAAAGTGATGATGGCTTGCCTGTCCACATCCACACTAATATTATAAATAATAATTTAAGATCGTTTAAAAAACTAAAAGAACCGACTTCATACGTCGCGCTAGACAAAGTAGCCAGTAGACACAGTAACTATTACATAATCTGTGCCAGTAGTTAGTAGTACGAGTAAGTCGTCGAGATAAGTAAATGCGTCGTAATACAACTGTTGATATTTTAAAAACGACCCAATTCGTTAAAATTTAAATGGGACCACCTGGGAAGGGTACCCTTTGAAGTTCCGACGAATTGAGAACCTCCTCCTTTTCTGTGAAGTCGGTTAAAAAAAACAACAGATATTAAATTCCAACCATTTAATGAGAAGCCAGTCAGTCAAAGATTTCTTAAATTAATTATTTTGTAATATTTTTAGTTCAAATTAAAAATAATATATATATAATAATAATAATAATATATTATATTAATAAATTATCCAACCTGCTCATAAATTTTCACGAGAATTAGTTGAGAAATTCGACCTGAGAGGAGAATAGCCGGATATGCGAAAGCATTTCTGCTCTAACTGAAAAGAAGAAAATTAAATTCGTCATTGAGATAGTGGTCAAACGCTTGCTTATCCGCCATAAAAAAATGAAACCGGCCAAGTCGAGTTGGACTCGCCCACCGAAACTTCCGTACCAATTTCTTTTTTAAGGTTCCGTACCCAAAGGGTAAAACGGGACCCTATTACTAAGACTCCGCTGTCTGTCTGTCTGTCTGTCTTTCTGTCTGTCTGTCTGTCTGTCCGTCTGTCACCAGGCTATAGCTCATTAACCGTGATAGTTAGACAGTTGAAATTTTCACACATGGTGTATTTCTGTTGCCGCTAGAACAACAATTACTAAAAACAAAATATAGTTAAAAATTAAAGGGGGTCCCCAACAAAAAACGTGTTTTTAAACGCCATCTATCTAATTAGTTTCGGCAAAATGACATAGATGGCGCTAGTAAACGAGCCCCGTCTTTCTAGATCGCGACCAAACGAAATATTCTTGGTAATATCAATTAATCAAATATATGAGGTTGAAACTCTGTTATGTTTCGTATTGTACGGAACCCTCCCTAAGTGTGCGATAAGAGACGCGATGCTGACTCGCACTTGGCCAGTTTTATTTTTGTAGTGTTTTCTAGTCTCTAATTTTTTTTTCTCTAGGTCAACGGGAAGTACCCTATAGGTTTTGATTCCCTTTTGAAATCAGAATATGCGAAAACATGCGACATAAACGGTTATATCTGTTGATCGCGTTGACTTACAAGTTATTTTTTTCACAGCCAAAAGAGACCGTAGACCCAAGTATTTGATTTTGATATAAGTATTAACTTAATATCTCTACGCGTTCCTGAAAAAAAGTGGTCTTGACAGACGGACAGATAGACAGACAGACCGACGGACAACAAAGGGATCCTATAAGGGTTCCTTTTTTATTTAGAGGTACGGAACCCTAAAAAGGTGACGCTTTCTCGAGCTTTGCGCTCGTTCATTCGACTTATCAGTTTTACACTACTAGTTTTTACTAACACTTTTTTCCGCGAGTGTCCCAAAGCTCGAACATTGCTCAAGTCTTTGAAGAGTTTTAACATCTAATGAGTTCTCCCAGAATCCCCGAAAGAGGGGGGGGGGGGGGTGAGGAGGAAAGGGGGACAAACGGGGGTTCATTACAAACAAGTTATGGTTTGTCTTTATTGCTTAACTAGCTTTTTCTTGCGTCGGGAAAGATTTTAATTTCTTTGAGAGATTTTGCGATATAATTTCGTTTTTCTTGAAATTGCAAGATTGCGTGGCGTAAAGTTAGATTGGTTTTGATTAAGCTTCTAAATTTAGCAGACACAGTTTCTTAAAGGACAGACATCTTCGTTTACCAATCGGCGAGCATCTTGATTACTATTTAAAACTTTAAGATCCTTTAAAAAACTAAAAGAACCGACTTCAAACGTCGCGTTAGTCAAAGTAGCCTGCAGTAAGTAGCATGTCATCGAAGTATACAAATACACCGTAATACAAATGTTGATATATTTAAAATGGCTCGATCAATTTCGTTAAAATTTAAATGGGACCACTTGGGAAGGGTGCCATTTGAAACAAAAAAAGAATTATCCAATTCAGTTCAGGCAACATTGAGTAATCGATGAGTATAAAAAAAAAAGATTCCGACGAATTGAGAACCTCCGCCTTTTTTGTGAAGTCGGTTAATAAAGTATTTATAAGCACTTAAAATAAAACCAAAATATCCATAAAGACGAAACAAAGGATCGAACCCAAATTTTACGATCAAAGCGCTTTCACGTTTTATGATCCAAAAATAACTGTACGTAAACATTCATCCACTTTCTGAATTAATTGCGATGTATGCAACAAGATATCTACGCTGTTCAAGAGGATTACTAGAGGATATTTACTCGACTGCTTAAAACTGTTTTTAACCCCCAACACAGAATACTTAATAGTACTACGTACTGACCCCAACACAAACAACAGGGCTAGCATGGCAAGGGGACTATTTTGTCTTTCCACCTATCCGTGGTTTGTTAGGTGGAGAAGGCAAATTATAAGTAAAGTTTTTCGACAATTGTAAACGCCCGCTGACTTTTAAGCAATTCTTTTTTTAGGGTTCCGTACCCAAAGGGTAAATCGGGACCCTATTACTAAGACTCCGCTGTCCGTCTGTCTGTATGTCTGTCTGTCTGTCCGTCTGTCACCAGGCTGTATCTCATGAACCGTGATAGTTAGACAGTTGAAATTTTCACAGATTATGTATTTCTGTTGCCGCTATAACAACAAATACTAAAAACAGAATAAAGTTAAAAATAATAGAGGGTCCCCATACAAGAAACGTGTTTTTTTCGGCATTTCACGCCATCTATGAACGCTTAGTTAGGTAAAAGTCCCATAGATGGCGTTATATTGAAATGTCGATCCCTAACTCCCTTGTTAGATGTTAGATGGCGTTATAAGAAATAAAATGTTTATTAATTATTATTTTTTGCTGGCGAAAAATGATAGTGGTATTTTTTGCTCGATCTTATAAAATACTGTAGTGTGGTACGGAACCCTACTAGTGCGAGTCCGACTTGCACTTGGCCAGTTTATTGAATATTTTGGAATGACACCTCGCGCAAGCGCCCTGCGCTCCGTCTTACGAATTTTCGATCAGGACACGTGACCTGAGGCAAGTTTAACATTTTTTACCCATCCCAAGAAAAGTGCACAACGTCGCTAAACAAGTTTTCTACAAAAATAATAGTAATAAGTAAATCTACTAACAGCTGAACGTACTTTCTTGAAACAAAGCTAAAAAAAAAACTGGATATAGACAGACAGACAGACAGACAGACAGACGGACAGCGGAGTCTTAGAGTCTTAGTAATAGGGTACCGTTTTACCCTTTGGGTACGGAACCCTAAAAATGACGTGTTCAAGTGTCACTTCTGCCGGCACTCCCGGAGTTTAACCCGTTGTTTTTAGCTCTTTTCTGGTTGATGCGGTCATGAGAACATCTTTCATTGTCTAATCAATTTGTAATTTCCTAATGAAATTGTTTACAATTAAACATAATGATTGATGATTATATTGTAAACCCTTCTTAAAACCGCTGTAATCACGTGTAGGGAGGGGAAAATCCCTCTTTAAAATTAACGATACTTTTCCAAATAATAGTAGGTTAGGTATACTACATAGATGCATCCCGCGGCTTCGCTCTATTGACTCACGATTTGGCTGAAATTATGCACAGGGATATTGTTTTATCAACCGACTTCCAATAAGAAGGAGGTTCTCAATTCGTTTGTATGTTTTTTATTGTTTTTTTTGTGTGTATGTTACGCTATTACTCCGATTACACAATTATGAACCGATTCGAATGATTCTTTTTGTAATCGGTAGGGTACGTTTTCGAGGTGGTCCCAATGTAATTTTATTGATATCTGATAAGAATATCCAGAGATATGACGATAAACGTCTCAAACTTGCTACTGAAATTGACTCGCGGGGCATGGAAGTTGGTTGATTGAGTTTTTAAACTATCTTAATTGTTGATTTTAAAATAGGGCTTAGGTAGGACACAGAATACATAATACTACGTACTTAGGACGCTAAGGCGCGCGAAGCCGCGGGCGCAACGACGAGTTATCAACAACTATATTATAAATGCGAAAGTCAATTGTTTAGCTATTTGTTTTATTATAGTTTCGAATTAACACATCGCTAACACGCAATGCAATATCATAAATTCATAGCTTACTTATGATTTCTCTGTCAATATCTCAAGAGATAAATCAACTTCAATATACCATATACCATACTCTAGGTTTCATTAAATAAATCCAATTTAAGACCTGTAATAAATTGCCCAGTAGCTTGCACTTAATCTGGAAGTTAAATTAAAACGTCGAAATGACAAACTAGGAGAATTATTCAGACTTTAATACGATATGCTCTCAGACCAAATAAGTAGTCAAGACTCCCACCGCCCAACAACGCAGTGAGGCCGGTTTCATAAACATGTATGCACTTAGTTTTTGTGTACTTACTTTAGTGAGTGTTGTCGTGCAGTAAAAACTTTGTGATGACGTGATAAAAATGTGATTCCATCCAGTTTTTTATGTCTCGAAGACTAGTTTTAACATCAACATCAGTCGGTGTCAGTCCACCGCTGGACGTAGGCCTCTCCCCAGATGCGCCACTGAGCCCGATCTTCAGCTCTTCCTTTCCTGTAATTGGTTTTATACCCTTTCACAACGCTATTCGGCATATTTCTTTATTAATTGCGAATAATTATAGCGTGACACTCCGCGCGCCTGACATGGTAAGGCGTAGTTTCGTTATATGTGTGTGCGTGTAGTTACACGCACGTGTATGTACATGCATGCATGTGTATGCATGCATGCATGTGTATGTACACGGCGAGGCGTAGTTTTAACCGGCCTCAATGCTGTTCGGTGGGCTTCCGTCTTGACTCCTTACTTGGTCTGAGGATATGCTAAGAAACGTCGTATCTGTTAATTAATCTCGATACATCTGACAAAGTAGAGGTACCGCCCCAGGCCGCACAGACATGCCCTTTGCCACTACCTCACCTGATGTAAATGAAAGAGAAATCTAAGTTTCGTCCTTGTCTGATATTAATTGAATTTAATGTCTAATTGAATTCATAAGAAAATAATATGTGAATAGCAAACTCATCGAAACTATTGTCTTTGAAAAAAGTGAAATAGGTATATCGACATTATCCCATCACTAGTTCTATATAGGATGTTTATGTTTGTTAATCCAATAAATAATTAAACGGCAATAAAGAATAGTCCCATGGGCACCGTGCAACGCAGTACACGATCTCGCATGAAACCAACGAATATTTTCTCGAATTATACTTTTTGCTAACTAATTGCTAACACATAGTTGCTACCGTGGCTTTACCCATTCAAAAGTGCCGTTTTCCATATTTCTAAATGAATTATAACCCGGGTGTGTTCAAGTCAAAGAGTAAATAGGTATTTACAGAGTCAACGTGCTTCACCAACGACAATAATGTCAGTTTATGGTCGAACATTGAATGAGTTACATTGAAGCAGAATAAAAAAGCTTATGACGACAAATTTGGAAATAATCCACAGCGGGGAGATATTCTTACTCATGAATCAAAAAATTCATATCGGTTTAAAAACACAAAAAAAACATAGAGATGAATTAAGAACCTCCTCCTTTTGCGAAGTTGGTTGAAAATAGAAAACAGTTTGTTCGTAACTAAGCTACTGCACGCTTCCTATACTGAGCCAGTAATTCGATCGCAGCAATCGAGTGTGAGAGTCGATGGATCAGTGGTAATCGATTCTCAATCGATTTACTAATTATAATTAGACAGTTATTTAGGTTAATTATTGCATCACTAATGGATTATTATCCACTTTTAATTAATTCCAAGGGTCATCGTACCCTGCTTGCATCCGTAGGCTTAGAGACCTTGTACGTGATCCCTGGGTGATGCTAAATGGATTACTGCTGGTGGCTTCGGCCGAAGCTCGAAATCACCAAACGAAAAATTTTGCCAATCGGTTTTTGAGAAGTTCTATGTGCCTAGTGCAAGTTTGACGGAATTTGACGGATGTGACGTAGCGTCACGGTCCGAAGGGAGCGGAAGTTACGTAAGCGTCATGTTATATTTTATATTTATAAACGCCCTCTATTGTAGAACGGCTTAACTACGAAGACGTATTCACTAAGGGTCAGTTCACAGCGCAACGCGACGCGACGTGACGATGCTTGTATTTTCGCGCGGCGCAGCCTGAAGCCACATAAGTAAAGATAACTCAATGAAATGTGTATCTATTTGTGTAGTAAATAAAGTTCTTTATTGTAACACTCTCTTAATAACTACGCGTCGCGTCGCGTCTCGGTCTGAGGTGACGCTAAAGTTTAAGGAGTTGTACAAAAAAAGAATTAGTGATGTTGAGAAATAAATTGAATGAACTTTGAAGTTTCACTTATAACGCGTAGCTTTCTACGTACCTTCTTTCTTAGCCGACTTCCAAAAAGGAGGAGGTTCTCATTTCTTCTGTATGTCCGTACCCAAAGGGTAAAACGGAACCCTATTATTATTTGCATGGTGGTAGGACAATATCTGGTGTCCGCCTGGCCAGCTACCACCCTCAAGTTAGAAAATCTGTCACGAAACATCTAATGTGTTCCGGCAGCTATCCTTGAGAGCCAGTTCCCATTCTAGGCCTAGCGTGCTTACCATCTTCGACCGCATCATCACTTACCAACAGGTGAGATAGTGGTCAAACGCTAGCTTATAACGTATAAAAAAAAAAAAAAAAAATTACTAAGACTCCGCTGTCCGTCTGTCTATCTGTCTGTCTGTCTGTCTGTCTGTCTGTCCGTCTGTCTGTCACCAGGCTATAGCTCATTAACCGTGATAGTTAGACAGTTGAAATTTTCACAGATGATGTATTTCTGTTGCCGCTAGAACAACAAATACTAAAAATAAAATAAAGTTAAAAATTAAAGGGGGTCACCATACAAAAAACGTGTTTTTAAACGCAATATATCTAATTAATTTCGGCAAAATTACATAGATGGCGCTAGTAAACGAGCCCCTTCCCCCCCAACGAGTCTTTCTAGATCGCGACCAAACCAAAAATTTTTGGTAATATCAATTAATCAAATATATGAGTTTGAAACTCTGTTATGTGTCGTATTGTACGGAACCCTCCCAAAGTGTGCGATAAAAGACGCGATGCTGACTCGCACTTGGCCAGTTTTATTTTTTTATATTATGTTACGCGATTATTCCGTCAATTGTGAACCGACTCGAATTATTATTTTTTTTAATTGGTAGGGTACATCGCCGAGGTGGTCCCAATGTAATTTCATCAAGATCTGATAAGTATCTCCAGAGATATGAAGATAAACGTCTCAAACTTGCTACTGAAACTGACTCGCGCGGCATTGAAGTCGATTGTTTTAGTTTTTAAACTATCTTAAGTATTATTCTCCAAGTTTAAATAGAAGTCATATTTTCATATTCATACTTGAAAGCTTAGCACGAGACTCTCAAGTTAAGTGCTAATGGCGTTTAACTTAGGTATTACGTAATGTTACCTAAGTTAGCACTCGGAGGTGTTACCTAGCTCTCACTTAACGTTCACTTAATTACATACTAAAGAAATAGGTGTTTAATTCGAAATTTTGAGAGGCTGTGTAGAACGACTTGTACTTACAAACGTAATACCAAAATCACTACAATTACTATAAATACAAAGTCGCCCGCCGCGTCTGTCTGTTTGTTCGCGATAAACTCAAAAACCACTGAACGGATTTTCATGCGGTTTTCACCAATAGACAGAGTGATTCACGAGGAAGGTTAAGGTGTATAATTTATGGATTTTTAGTGTAAATTGATTGAAATATGACAATGATTGTTAAAGATGATGATGTTGCAACAAACCTTTGCGAAAAATGTTTACCCGTGCAAAGCCGGGGCGGGTGGCCAGTTATTTATAATTGGAGTATATTTCTTGGCGTGTTGTTATACGGACTCCGATAGAATCTATGTTTCTACTTATTTTTAACCCCCGACGCAAAAAGAAGGGGTGTTAGGTATAGCTAGTTTGACATGTGTAAGTATATCTGTGTAGTCTGTGGCATCGTAGCGCCATCATAGTAGGATAGCTGTTACTTTAATGATATATCAACAACATGGTAGCATTGACCTGATGCTGGGGCATCTCCTGGCATCTGCACAAGACTCAACTCCTCACCAACTTACAGCAGAGATGTCGGGTTTGGGCTCATTGGAAATTGGAATGCTCTCAATGAATAGATTATACATAGATCAGCCGGGGATTTAAAATTGTGTAATTGAGTGTTATTGTCCAAGAACATAAAGTCTAAACGCGGTCAAATTGAGTCCTACCTGACAACGTCTAATAAATCGATGAACGCCGGCTGCCTGCACGAAAAATGTCTCGTTACATGTCCCGTTACGCTCGTAATGTCCCGTTGCGCTCATTGTACGCATGCGCCGATTTCATCAATCTTTTGTTGTATTAATGTGAATTATATATGCATATGAACATGAACGAACATGAACATGAGCTTGAGCATAATCGTTGAACGGCTGCATGCACGAAAAAGTGTCCCGTTACGCTCATTGTCCCGTTACGCCATCACGTCGATGCGTTACGCTCATTGTACGCATGCGCCGATTTCATCAATGTTTTAACCGACTTCAAAAAAGTAGGAGGTTTCTCAATTCGACCATATATATGTTTTTTTTTAAGGTTTGTTCGCGGATAACTTCGTCGTTTATGAACCGATTTTGATTATTCTTTTTTTGTTGGATAGGAGATATCCCAAGTGTGGTACCATGGTAATTTTATCGAGGTTTGATAAGTATCTCCAGAGATATGGAGATAAACAAAATTGGTACTGAAAATTAATAGCGCGGCATTGAAGTCGGTTCTTTTTAGTTTTTTAAACGATCTTATGTTATGACGTTGTCACGTTAAACTATCGTCCGTAAACCAACTTTACAGACAACCAATTTTTGAAATTGCTCTTAATAACTGATTGTTTCTCGTTTTTTTCAGAGATCTGCAAGGCAACAACATTACGATCATATTCCAGAGCGACTTTCAAAATCTCAAGGAGCTGAAAACATTGTAAGTATCATCCCTATTTTAACCAACTTCACATAAGGAGGCGTTTTATTAATGCGAATGTTTTTAGGATACCATACCTCAAAAAGAAAAAAATACCCTTAAAGGATCACTTTATTGTCCGTCTGTCTGTCCGTCTGCATGTTTGTCCATCAGTCAACACACATTTTCTCAGGCACGTGTAAAGGTTTGATGCATTAACCGTTTCTAGGCATCAAACTGTAAATTATGTTTTTTTTTTACCTAGTTTGACAAGTGTGAGTGGAAACCTCGGTGCGCGATTCCAACTCGCACTTGGCCAGTTTTTAACCGACTTCACGTTTATTGTCTTCATGTTTGTTACCTCAGAACTCCGTCTTTTATTAACTGATTTGGAAAAATCTTTTTTTGTTTGAGAAAGTATATTTTCCGTTTGGTCTCATTTTTATTTTATTGAGATCTTCTAAGTATCTCCAGAGATATGGCGATAAACACCTCAAACTTGGTATTGAAAATGACTAGAGCGGCGAAGACAATACGGTTTTGTTTTCGTTTTTAGATTTTGAATTATTTTATTTTATTTCAGACAGCTGTCAGAAAACCATATCCACACAATAGAGAGGGATTCGTTTTCGGAGTTGAACGCCTTGGAACGATTGTAAGTAACTATTGCATGTGTAACGATATTTGAGATAACTCTCACTGGAATCGATTTATTTGATCGATTCTCAACATTATCCCAGCACTAGGAATGTCACTTTGATTTCTTTGATCGATTCTCAAGATTATCCCAGCACTAGGAATGTCACTTTGATTTCTATCCCACACATATAGACAGAATGCAATTTCTGTTTCTATTCACGCTAATGCAAGTTAAAAATGTATGTGAATGACATTTATTTTCCGCAACAAAGTTGTCAATCCCATACATTTTGAAGTTGCGTTGCGTGAATGAAAACAGAAATTGGATTTTGACTAGGGGCCCAGGTATTTTTTTATACAACGCTTAGCTAAAAGCTTAGCAAATAAAAATTGTTTTTATTTTTCTAATGCAGAAAAGAAATATTAGAATTATAGGAATTTATAGAAATATATAATAAGTAGTGTGATTTTTCGAAATATCATTTTTAAATTAAAACTAGTAGTGAATCGAATCGAGCTTCTAAGTGCGGATTTCACGAAACCACGATAAGAGTTACTCGAAAGTAAATCGTCATTTGTTCATAGAATAACTATGTACCTATTCCTACATACATTTTTTTGTTTCCAATAATATTCTATCTAGAGTCTCTTATCCGATTTTGGTAAAATCCGCACTAATTAAAGTTTTCTATGTCTACTTCATATATAATTCTTAATTAGAATTTTAATTTCATAAGCGACATTACGTCATCGAGTAATGACGGGAGTACAAATTGTTTAGACGCAGTATCTTTGCAGCGACGTCTTAATTTATCTTATTATACGTAATATTTTTTATTGTGTAGGTTTTATATACATACATAGTAAAATTTGTCTCTTGCAGCTATTAAGCTGCATTTTTAACAGAAGCATTTCTTTTCAACAGGTTGCATATCTGGTAAAGGTTATAATTTTAATAATAAAAAGAAACAGTTAGTTGTTTTGTATTTTTTAATTTTTTGTATGATATATTAAACCCTGCTATGGCGGTAAACGAACGCAAATGAAATAAACTAACTATGCCCACATAATTGCGGAGATGTATCAATTTATCTTATTTATTACTCTTCGTCGTATTGAGAATATATTTCTAACGCTGCAGTGGTGTGTTTTTTAATACAACTTTAACGTTGTAATCTTATCTATTGTGCAATAAAATAAGATTACCAGTACCCACTTTCATGTCCTTAGAGAATAAAGCTTTATTATTTTATTTCGATTACAGGAAACTGAGCAATAACCGTTTGGGACACTTGCCTGACGGTTTGTTTGTAAGATTGAGACACCTACAGAGACTGTGAGTAGAGGTCGACCTTGCCGGTGTGGTCCCTGCGACTTACCCATTGTTGAGCAGTTTTTGATGGGATTTAGAGCAATTTCGTTTGTTTTTAAAGCTAGGAGTAATAGTATGGATCAAGGTTTGCCACAGAATATCATACTGATTTTATTAAAAAACAATTATAACAAGGAAGACTATTTTATAGATATCGTACCTGTATTGAAAGTAAACATGTTTAAAAAGACAAAGAAAGATTGCAGTCCTTTTGGTTCCATCAATAATTAATAGTTATTTAGGGATTTATCGTTCATGTAATTTTTAATTTGTTTTTAGAATAGATTCTGGGGCTTTTGACTTCTTTTTTAATTTGTTGTTTGATATTAGTTTATCGAATTTTATAGGAGGCTAACTGAGCGTTGAGTCATCTACCCAATAGATTTTTTCAAACAATAGTTGTACCTAAGTCGTCAAGGCGTTAATTACAATTTACCGACTCCCGGTGGTCTTAGCGTCGGGATTCAAAATCTTTCAGTTTTGATATGAGTCTTGATTCTGATACGATATTGCTCTTAAAACTATCAAATCACCCAGCACAGCTAAATAACCCAGCAGTGGTACCCGGTACTCTCTGAACCCTGGCTTTGTGGCTATCATGGGTTTTCGATGTCACCTATCCTTCGCTAATCTTACGTCCAATGTGTATTATACCTGCATTACAAACTATATGCTTAGTACTTTTGTATGGTATTAGGTTTTTGGATAAATAAGAAATTCGCCTAAAGATAAGCGTAAGCGTTTGCCTATGTAGTACATCTACTACATAGGCAAACGCTGTAGCATATCGATGCTCGAGAACTGATGCTGTAGCATATCAATGTCTACATATATTAATTCAATTATACCTAACACGTTATTATAATCTTATTTTTGACCTTGTATCTGTTGCATAATTAAGTACTATGCATTTTGTTAAAAGATTAAAAAAATGCTGAACTCTGCGACCAGAAGGTTCCTCAACATCTTTGGAAGTGGAGTATTTGATTGTTTAGCTGAGATTTCTTAACTTAAATGAAAGAAAAAAATATTATACTGTGTAGGTACTATTTTTCTATTATTTAGCGTTGGATTTAAACGAATAAGGATGAAGTTCACCGACACATTTAAACACTTATGACGTTTCAAATGCGTTAGTTAAACGTCACCTGAAGTTTAAATAAGTGTGTGAACTTTGACTATAAGAGTACTAAACATGTTATTTCATGTTGGTATTATACACATTTTGTTCATAACCTCGCCAATAACGTCTAGGTCCCCTGGCTATTTGCTTGTACCTCAAAACTAGGTCTTCCCTTACTACCGCCCCTAGCTTCTCAAATGGTAAAGGTTTTAGTTGTGCATTTTCATGAGTGTTTGGTTCTTGGGGAATTGCTTTATCTATTCTATATTCTACTAACATATCCTAATTTCTCGTTATATTTACATTATATGATCTTATACACAAGTACCTGAAATAAAATAATGTACTGACCACGGAATCAAAATGTCAAGGTCATTCATACTTTCAAATGTTGTTTTGCTGGTAGTGTTTACAATGTCAAACATTTACTTAGGCAAATTAAACTTTTTTTGTTCAATATTAATTGCCTAGGAAAGACTATAAGTTACCTATATTAGAGCAATAGTAGTCTTAACAAGATAGCTCTATGTGCGCAAAGTAGGAGCGCTGATTTCATCACCATATTATTAATTTACATACAATACTCACGTTATGAAATTATTTTAAATGTAGGCATGAATGTCATGATTTTATTAAATCTAGCAATTGAGCAAATTCAATTACAAAAATAGGAAATATTTTGTTTGAATGTTTGCCGATCCATAATATAAAAAAACTCCTAGAATCAATCTGCTACCAATTTTTCTGAGAAAAACTTAGCTATTGCCATTTAGCGCTGTAACACCGCCAGTTTTATGTGTTTTTAGCCAAGCACCTCTGTACCAGGAACGATAAGGATATTTTAACGTTTCATAAAACAAATACTGTCGATGTTTTTAAATGCCCATTTTCCAAACACTTATTCCAATACACGACTTTTGCCTTTACCCATTTACAACCCCTGTACATTCCCCCACAAGCTACTTGGTGTTAGGCTGACCCTCGATTCTAGCTCATGGTGTAAGACTAGTGCTAATCCCGTAACTGCTTTTGTCGTATCTAATTTCTAAACTAAGTAAGACTAAATTAATGTAAGAATTTAATTGTAAGATAATTTTAAATAAAATATTATCTAGGTTCATACAGTCCATTGATTTACAGATTTATGTTAATAATATTATAATGTTATGTCAATAACAATCTTGACGAATGATGATTATAAACTACCGACTATTATACTTACTACTGCTTGTTTTCGACTGCCTCTACTGTCGCGAATCGTGACAACCACTCAGTGCTCGTCACAATTTCGCTACGTAAACTCCCGAGGAAGTGCATCGGACATGCACGGTCGAGACAGTCGACAACAAACAGTAGTGACTATAATGTCGTTAGTTTTTATTCATGATTCAAACTCACGATAACTATACATCTTGAAGAAATTATTAATTAAAACAATGTTTAATAACTACGCTACAGTTGTTCTGCAAATCTACATCGAATAAACATAATTATATCATCTTTTATTGCATCATAAATTGTTATTATATACTGTGCATCAACCTCAACTACTATTTTAATTATACATTTACTATTACTATTTCGATTTGAATTTTACCTTTTATAATTTGGCAAAGCGACAAATTCTTTTTAAAAAGATTTAAATTAAAAACAATAATTAATTATATTATATTGTACCTACTTAAGTTAGGCTTATTTCCATCAGTGAACAGAAATGATGATGAATATTATGATGATGATGATTATGTATTATTAAATAACTGGTCAAGTGAGACGATTTCTTAATGGTGAGAGATTACGTCTGCCTATGTCAGATGCTGTGGCATTGCGTGTCACTACATAACAGTTACCTAGATAAATTCAGATGTTGAATCTATTTTATTCATCTTGTAATTTCACTGACTACTTTGCCCTTAAAACCGGTTTATTATTCACAGTTGAATAACAAACAAAGCGGCCATACCGCTCCAGGTGGACAAAAGTCCTATCTATGCATTAGAAAAATTTCGTACGATGAAATCTTTCTACCTTTCTGTTTTAAAATTAGAAAATAGATCTTTACGGTTTTTATATTCTATATTAAGTGAAGCAATATTATACAAAGAAATTCCTACTAAAAGAATACATGCTCTAATAAGTCATGAGATGATGTACCTACTTATGTCTAAAATTTTTGACGTTGTTACAATGTCACTTCATACAGCATTAGTGTTGTTATTTTCTAGGAATTTAAGAATCGTATGTATCGACAATAATTTCTTTCTAGAAATGCTCGCGGTTCAAAGAATTCGGCAACTCGACGCTTCGAATGAATCAGTATTGATTCTTATTATACAACTGCTTCCTTTAATTGTAACTGTTTTCGTTTGATTGATTCTCGCTTACTTTTACTAACCGACTTTAAAAAGAGAAGGATGTTATTTTTTATGTATGTTCCCTGATTAGTCAAAGACGCCTGGATCAATTTGGAAAATTATTTTTTTGTTTGAAAGGATAAATGCCAAGTTGTCCTATTTAAATTTCATTGAGAGATGTTAAGTATTTCTAGGGTTATGGAGATAAACGCCTCAAACTTACCAACAGCAGGGCTAGCATGGCAAGGGGACTATTTTGTCTTTCCACCTATCCGTGTTATGTTTGGTGGAGAAGGCAAATTATAAGTAAAGTTTTTCGACAATAATAAACGCCCGCTGACTTTTAATCAATTCTTTTTTTAAACTTACGAGTATTAATACGAAACAAAATCAAAACTCAGGGTTAAACTTCACCAAGCGTTTAAATTGTTGTGTTGATCTCCTGTCAGTGACGAAAAACTGGGAAATAATTTTGTCTTTCCCCCGGGGATAAGGCCATGCTAGCCCTGCAGGTGAGATATTGGCCAAACACTAGCCAATATGATATAAATCTAGGGTGGAATTAAAATACCGGTGGTTATACTTTGTTAAAAGATGTTAAATTGTTGAACTTGCAACATTCATAAGTATATAAGTTATCCGTTATAATTTGTTAACCATTTTTAAAACAATTGCTCGTATCCAATTGAACAATTGGCCATTTTGTCTTTGTTTGGTGGTATCTTTTTCAAGCTGTGACCGAAGCTTACTACTGTTCCTATGGAGGAGTGCAAAAAGATATCATGTGGGTACGCACAAATGAAGGCGTCATTTGTGCGTATCCACCTTAAGGAATAATTTCCTGTGCACTCCTATTGAATTGGCATCTCGCTTCTGTCTATGTTGACATTGTTGACCAATGACAAGAAGGGACAAAGCCAAAAATTATGTTTTGTTTTTGGTTTTGGCTCTTCTGATTGGTAAGAATTTTTTTTTTGGTTTTGGCTCTTCTGATTGGTTAGAAAAATAATCGACACTTGCAACCGAAAATGTTTTGAAACTGTACGCGATTTGAAAAATTCTTTTTTTGTTTGAGAGTTTATGCCTCCCGTTTGGTTCCATTTAAATTTTATCGAGATATGACAATTATCTTTGGAGATATGGAGATAAACAATATAGACAAATTTGATACCTCGATGACATGATTATGACTAGTAGTTTTCACTATCGCGGCATGTGATGAGTTTTTTCGTTTTGTACGATCACAAATTATTTTATCATATATCGATGAGGCTAGGTTGATTAAACGGCTAATTAAGCTACCCGACCCCGCTGGCTGCCAGATATACCCAGACCTAGGAGTCACTAAAGTGAATCCGTGGGTATATATCTCAAACCGTCTATCAAATTATGGTAGGTACCTTAGGAAAGGTACACGACCTCCATAAAATATAACAGGCCCTATGTAGGGCACCTTTAAGCTATATCCTGTGAGAGACATTCACATGGAGATATATCATGCCCTGTCATCGTAGGTAAGGGCCAAGATTCGGCGTGTACGCACTAGGGTGGGGACGACAATCATATAGATATCGATAAACCTATATGTCTATTTAATTGGTAATATTTACATTTTAATATTTATATTAAATATATATACTTAGAAATATTTATATAGTATATATGTATACACCTATGTTGTGCACTGTAAATACTATATTATTATGTATGTACCTATGTTAGCCGTAATGAATATTTATATAAAATAGAATCATAATGTAGTAAGGCTACATTAAAACGTTATTTATTCGTCAAAACATTTGTAATTATTCTTTATGAGAACGGCCTTAGCCAAATACACATTTTTTTTAAATAACACATTGATGTGTAAAGATGTATGTTTTACAATTTTAAAGATCAATAATATTTAACAATAAAAATTGTCCATAACAACATTTATTAAGCCATGCAAAAAACACAAATCTAAACTAAAATTGCAGTATTAAAATGACATGTGTTTAGCTAAAAAATTATACAAATAAAATTAAAAATACAAATAAAATTATATATCTAATTTGCGTGCTCTATAGAACTTTTTGCAAATTTTTTTTATATGAACGTACCGGCTTTTTTTCCCCACGTTGTATTTACTTCGGATATGCTCTGTAGCGCTATTCTGTAAGTTATCTCGGAAGCGGAATCCGCGGTGAGATTTGAATTTCGTATTACGAAATTCAACCGTATTACGATCGTGTTACGATTGAATTTTGTAGTAGCCCTACTGACCAGGTTCCGGCTTCCGGCCTAATACGTAGGCCATCATCTGAAATATCATTATTGATGTTTTTGTGTAAATGATGTGAAACTTCGCAGAAAGCTTTAATATGTCAGGTAAAGGTCCTAATATAAACAGACAGAAACGGAGAGATAGAGTTGCTCTCAGATTTTTTAGACAGCTCTCCGCACAAGGGCTATTTATGGGACTTTAGAAACAACCTTATCACAGACACAATGAAGCGAATGATTTAATATATTCCAGTAGTAGGTAAATGATGTGAGAACTTCGCAAAAAACTAAAAAAGTCTGTTACGGTAAAGGTTCTAATATAAACGTACCAAACAGACACGGGAACGTAGAGATAGAGTTGCGTTCACATTTGATTTAGATAGGTCTTTGCACTAGGGATATCCCTGTGTAGCGAGGGACTTTACAGGCAAACATATCACAGACACAATTACGCCCAGACACAAAACAATTGTCTGTGGATCACCTCAATAATAATCCGTGTCACTAACCACTATACCAATTGGTCAGTCAACATTGATGTGATTGATAATATAATTTTAAGTATGGAATTAGGTACTAGCTTTTCAAACTAGGTACTTATTTGTCAAATACATATTACATTTAATTAATTAATCGATAACAATATATATAATTCAATTAAACAATAATCAGAGCAAATAAATATAAATTGTGTCTTACAAATTTAATGCCGTTTTAAAATTAGGTACTTAAATAAATATTTTTTACTCTCATGTTCCGCACTTTTAAGAACTACCCTCACAAACAAAAAATAAAACAACCATTCACAAATAAACATGACTTCACAACACTGATTCGGCTTAACCGACATAAAATAAAGTAGGACATAAATAACGAGCTCAGAGCTCAGTCGATTCAACTCGATCCTTTCAATCCTTTGTTCAATCGATAGTTGCGGTAAGCCCATCACTAGTTGGGTAGTCACGTACGTGTCATATACGGAGAGACAGTAGCTCAGGTTGGGTGTTTTTGACATGATATTTATAATAACGACTATTTAGTACATTACTGTGCTCCGCGGCTTTGCCTGCGTAAAAGTTACTTGTAAAAAGTCTTTCATGTTATTCCAGGTTATAATCTATCTTTACGCCGAATTTCATACAAACATTTTACGTGTGATTGATCGGATTTTGACAAAAATGTGTGCATTGCAAACCAACATTTGTGTAATAAAAAAAATCGATCAGGTGTTCAGAAGTAAGAAAAATTAAAGAGTGTAGTGAAGACAATTTTCGATTGGATTCGGTAACAATTTAAGATCGTTCAAAACAACGAAAACATCGACTTCGAATGCCGCACTAGTAATTTTCAGTAGCAAGTTTGAGGTTTTTATGTATATATCTGTGGAAATACTCATCAAACATCGATGAAATTACAATAAGACAATCTCAGGAGGGTACTCTTTTGAAATAGTATATTACGATACGTGTGACTTAAGTAGTCTATTATTGCACGGCGTGAAGTTAGCACCCGAGCGGAGCGAGCTGCGCTATAAAAAAAACAACGGGTTGCACTCCAAGAGTGCCGGCAGAAGTGAAAACTTGAACATTAACGTTGTGCATTTGGTCTACTCTCCCTCCGTTTTAAGAATTTTCGATCTGTACCCCGAGCACGAAAAACTTGCGAAAAAGTATTCGTATCGTCATCGACTTGAAAATGTATGAAATTTTTACAGCGCCCCTATCGTGCGTAAAAGTAACTAAATTCGGCAGCACGAACGATTTTGATTTGATTCGTATCGCAAACGTATCGTTACGTAAACGATACTTGAGATTTTATTAACAAAATGCGAGCATGAACTTAATTTTGACGTACGGTAATGTTAATTTCGAAGGCTGGCTATCGAGCATAGTCGAATATTTTTTCACTTAGGATTTTCCGGTGAGAAAAGTTTCGAAACTTTTTTTAACTGCATAAAACATATTTTTTGCGTGTATTAAATGCAAATACCGCCCGCTTTACCAACGTCGTTCTCTTTATTATCTTCTTGCTGCAAGTTTACTTGAAATTAAGGGAAAATAAAAACATAAAAACAACATAAAAAATCTTTCCTCATAGTTAATCCTCCTTCGAGTTAATAAAACCTTCGTTCCAAGTTGACAAGTTTCATCGTTGTCAGCGACCATATTTGATTATCAAACTTCAAATTCGACACTGTCACTATGTCATCCATCCATGTAAATAAATAAAATATACCAAGTGTGAGTCGGGTTTCCACTAAGGGTTCCGCACAACACAATGTAATAATAAATATATGAAACTCTTAATTCACCACAACACTCTTCATTATATGAACACTATGGCTCAATGCATATTGACTAGGCAGCGACGCGACGCGCCAAGACGATCAGAAATGACAAGACATTATAAACCTTATGAACAATGTTACAAGACAAAGAAACGCTTGATAGAATGAACGAGGTGTGGGTACGTAGTATTATTAAGTATTCTGTGATGTAGGGAAGCCTCGAGCCGTCGTTTTCCTTTCGAAATACGGAACCCAAACTCCAAAGAATCAAGTCATTGGTGACGCTATATCTATCGTTCATAAACTGATATATATATTTTTAAAGGTATTAAATATTATTATCTTTTTCAAATAAAATTCATTTTAATATCACTCATACCGTATTTGAAGATGTTTATTCTGTTAAAGTACTTTTTTAAATATAATTTCCGATAAATAGAAAGCTAAGCCAGAAGTAATAAAAAGTTCACTGTTCAATTTAATTTTTGAACGAATAATTCATTCAATAAGACGTTCATTTCATTCACAACGGCTCGTCTCTACTTACATTAGGATGACGTAACTAACATAATCGTATCGAGCTCTCGATAGCTGTCAGAGTGTGCTTCGTGCTGCCGCCTATCGTAACACCACGTTATTGTATCGTTGACTCGATACCTTTACGATACGAATTCGATGATTTTTCGTGCTCGGGGTACAGGTCAAGTGTCCTGAAGCGAGTTTAACATTTTTTAACCATCCCAAAAAGTTCACAAAGCCGCTAAAGAAGTTTTCACTTCAAAAAATGAATACTGTCCACAATTGACAAAAAAATTGGTGAACATGTAAAAAAAATCATACGGACGAACAGACAACCTCCTCCATTTTGTAATGTAAAAACACAAGTCTTCAAAAACGCAGAATCTAAAGTACTGCGTGACCTTCTACCGCGTCACTACAGAGCTCCAATAAAAACGTCGTATTGTACGTTAATCTTATTATGAAGAGTATGCGTCCGGTAGAGGGAGCCACGTGTGATGGACTCTTTAGTTTACAACTAGGTACTTAATATTATGGTGTGTGGTTTCAGCAAGATCAGCAGAGCTATATATACGTCAATGACATGTTTAAGATGTGTATCTCCATATCACTGGAGATACTCATCAGTCCTCGATAAATTTACAATGGGACCAAACGGGGAATACGAGTCAATGAAAAAAAATATTCTTTCAAATTGGTTAATTCTATAAACACGTCTACCCAACGGTTATCGTTTCTACGACAGATTTGAGCAGCCCACTGCCATTTCAGCTTGCTAATCCTTTGAGCTATATTTTTTCTCATTTTATTATTTACTAGCAGCCCGCCCCGGCTTCGCACGGGTAAAACATATATGCCTACAAAGTTTGCATCAGTTTGTTGCATCGAATATAAAATGTTAACATATTTAACAATCATCGTCATATTTCAACCAATTTACACAAAACCTTAACGAGATATGCACCTTATGTTAAACCTTCCTCATAAACACTCTGGCTATTGGTAAAAACCGCATAATAATCCGTTCAGTAGCTATTGAGATTATTGCGAACAGACAGACAGACGCAGTGATGGACTTTGTTTTATAATACTTACGTAGTGATATTGGACGGCCCTTTGGCGTAAAGGATAGTTACCCTGATTCTGACCCGACGGTCGTTGGTTCTAATCCTAGCTATATACCTACCAATGAAAGTTTATGTGCATTCATGAATCATGGGTTTTCGTACAGAGGTAGTGGGATCATTAAATCTACCAATAATTAAGAAAGTTTAACTAAAACAACCGACTTCAATGCCCCGCGAGTCAACTTCAGTAGCAAGTTTGAGACGTTTATCGTCATATCTCTGGAGATACTTATCACACATCAATGAAATTACAATGGGACCACCTTGAAAACGTACTTTACCGATTACAAAAATAATCATTCGAATCGGTACACAATTGACAGAGTAATCACGTAACATACACACACAAAAAAAACATAAAGACGAATTGAGAACCTCCTTATTTTTATAAGTCGGTTAAAAAATAGCTTACCACCAAGGAGAACATCTACCGCCGTAACCTTAACGTAACGAAAAAAGTAAAGGTTTACACGTTTAACGTGTGTATCTGTGTGTCTGTCTGTAGCATCTCAGCACCCAACCGGATGAACCGATTTTGATTTAATTATTGGTAGTTTTTTTTTTTCGTTTGATAGATATCTTCATCGAGAGTGTTCTTAGCTTTGATTTATGAAAATTCGTTCAATCGTTATAACACTATGAGCTTTTTCTAGTTAATTGCGCTATGAAATCAACTTTCATAGGTCTGATCAATTCGAAAATCTTCTTCTTCAACGATATTGTAAGAACATGGAAGCATTGACCTGATGCTGGGACATCTCCTGGACTCTACAGAATACTCAAATCCTCATCAACTTACAGCTCAGATTCTAAATGACGTGTTTAGAGTCATTGGAACGCTTTTAATGAAAAGATTATTTATAGATTAGTCGGGGTGGTTTAATATATTATATTATTATATCATTATATAGGTATATAAATCATTATTATTTTATACAATAGATCATATTATTATACTATATTGACTTCAAATTGATTGTGATCGGTGAGGATCTACAGCATAGCTAAGCCTATAATAATATTTTCGTAGTAACTATGAACTAATCGGTGGTTACACTGCAAATATTTTATTAATTTTGCGATGCGTGTATGTGAAACTCGTGATATCTTCTAGAGTTTTCATTTGAATTATATACTGTAAAGGACAATTTTAATCTATAATATGTGGCCAAGCTTACTTGTACTTTCTTTCTTTCTACTTTCTTACTACTACTACTTACTTACTTACTTACTACTTTCTACTTTACTGTACTTATTTGGATAAGGATTAATACTATATACTTGAAAATAGCCTTGGAAGTTATGTAATATTTTTAACAAAAAATTAAAGATTAAAATGGTTACTGTGAGTCAACCTTAAGAGATAGACATATGCTGTCGCGGACTTTTTTGTAGGTCTTATTAAGTTGTACAAAGCTTCCATAGAAAATATTCTTCTATCTATTTTCAATTGAGCAGCGTTCGTAAGAAACGTGTTTTTTCGACCGTTTTTTTGTCGAGTTAGGTTGCAAATTAGGTCTCCACGAATGTACAATCGCCTTCATTTGTGCGTATCCACCTTAAGGAATAATTTTCTGTGCACTCTTATTGAATTGTCATCTCGCTTCTGTCTATGTTGACATTGTTGACCAATGACAAGAAGGGACAAAGCCAAAAATTATGTTTTGTTTTTGGTTTTGGCTCTTCTGATTGGTAAGAATTTTTTTTTTTTGTTTTGGCTCTTCTGATTGGTTAGAAAAATAATCGACACTTGCAACCGAAAATGTTTTGAAACTGGATACGCACAACTGTACGCGATGGTACCTTTGATTTAAGCGGGATAATATATAGCCTATATTTTCATTTCGAAAGTCTATTCTATATATAAGTGAAATTTTTTTTTAAATCGGTCCAGTAGTTTTTGAGCCAAATCATTACAAACATACAAAAATACAAAAAAACAAAAATACAAATGTTCTCTCTTCATAATATTAGTATAGACTAGTATAGATATATTTTTTATTAGCTTTGCTTCTCTGACGGATGAATTCATTTCGAATTCGATCCTTCAGAGACTACGAGCATAGGCCTCTTCCATAGGGGTAAGCGACTTGGTGAACCAGTCGCACCGTCAGTTTTTACCACGAACGAGGCTAATGTATAGAATACCAAAATTGATGAAAATTGATGAATTCAATTTGTATGTTTCAATATATTTCGTTGGTAATCTACCATTTCTACAATCTATGAACCTGGGCAGAAATTATTAGATACGGTTCACTAATTGACGCTCTAAATATAGAACAACTTTTTACAGAAACTCGCCTTCGGGCAAAAGTGGTATTTATTGCGATTTATTTCAGACAACCACTTTGAAACCATTTGAAACCTACATAGGTACAAGTTAGGACAAGATCTCAACCTTACAAAGAAAAGAGTGAACAGTGAAAGAGTTAATACCAAAGTCAGTGGTGCTCAAACTTTTGTGCCTTTATGGCGCGAGCACGCATGAGCTCGCTTTATAGTGCTCGTACAGTGCGGGACAAAATGTTGACGCACTAGAAAAACTAAAATTCAATATCTAACATATAATTCAATTAAATTCAATATGTTTTTATTTCGGTCAACATGATCCATGGGTAAGTAAAATGTAAAATTTAAAATTAGAGGCTTAGTATTCTAAAATAATAACTAAACGTACTTTTATTACATCATGTACCTGCGATGTACCCCGTACGGACTAGAAGCAGATTTCTTTGTGCTTCAATACAGGTGCATGCGGATCCTCTGCCTTCTTATGACTGGCTCCATAGATCTAACAAAATAGGCGGGTCCACACAGAGCGAGTAGCCTCGCGAGGCATTTGCCGCGCGAGGAAACTGGCCATGCCGAAACTTGATTGCTCGGCCGCTCGGTCGCTTGCCCGCGGCGATGACTCATACGCGCTTTTCTCGGCCGAAGCACGTCTACGTCCGAGCTGCTGGCTCGTGAGTGGACCCCACTCACGAGCCAGCAGCCTCGCGAGGCCTAATAAGCACACACCATAGCATTCGGCTGCGGCACGAGTCGTGAACACACTCATAATCATAATCATTTATTCATATAAAATAGAGCACAATTCAGGTGGTAGGTTTTATGGAGTCCATCCATCTTGTCATAATATTATGACGTATGAAATACACATTACATTATCTTGCAATTCTTACATACATACAATAAGTATTACATTAAATTATCCATGTCCATATTAATTTTAAAGTTAAATAGTGTAATATATATACAAAAAAAATAAAATATATATAAAAAAATATAAAGTGTGAGACACTTCAAAGAAACATAATATTTGATTTACGCAGAGCGACATCTCTCGTCGGATTTGAAAACTGTAATGATTTCTTCCGAATGATTAACTTACGTAATAAGTAGTCATAGATGGCGCCACCAATGCATAATTGGGTTAACAAAATGCAATCCACTAATTTCGTCGTATCGATGTATCGAACCGTGGCTTAATTGGCAGAGCACCTGGACGTGTAATCCGGGGGGTGCGGGTTCGAGTCCCGTCGGTACGATGAAATTTTGGATTGTGTTTAACAATTTACAAAAAAAAAAAAGTGTGAGACACTTCAAAGAAACATAATATAGTGTAATATAGATATATTACACTATTTAACTATGTATTAAAACTTGGAACATAAACATGTCATAATAACATACCATTCAATCTTCATTGTTTTTGCACCTGACTGACTGACTGACAGACAACGCACAGCCTAAACCGCTGGTCGTAGAGACTTGAAATTTGGAGGGTATATTTGTCTTAGTACGTAAGGGTGTACTAAGAAATGATTTTGTAAAATTCACCCCTTAAGGTGATGAAACGGGGGTTCAAAGTTTGTATGGAGAAACAAGATTAGATAGTCTTTTCTATTCTAAACTTCACACAAATGGTTCAGTAAATAAACAAGTAAATACTTGTTTAGGGCTTTTTTGAAATTCAACCCCTGCTAGCCCTGCAGGGGTTGAATTTCGAAAAAGCCCGAAGCATGGCGAGGGGACTATTTATCCCGGGGAATAGATAAAAATCTTTTCCCCATCTGTCATTTTGTCCACATTCAGAGCATGGGCGCAAAGGTGGATATATTTGTCACGGTGGATATGGAGGGAAAAGCCTTGTCCCCTTCATTGTTGCCATACATAGAAAATAAATTAAAATTGTATTATCAGTCATCATTATTTGATTCAAGTCGTCAGTTTTGATGTTTTGTTTTTCTTTTTAGTTTCATTATGACTCCACACAGTTAGTGTATTTAGCCAGTGTTAAGTGCATAATTATCTCTTCTCTATCTTTATGTATATATGTAATTCTACTGTACGTGTGTATGTCACTGAACTCCTCCTAAACGGCTGGACCGATTTCGATGAATTTTGGTATGTGTGTTTGAGTCAGTTCGTAGATGGTTTAGATACACAATTGGACCCGATAGGTGGCGCTGCGAGACAAAGTCTGCAGGATCCGCTAGTCTATACTAATATTATAAAGAGAGAACATTTGTATTTTTGTATGTTTGTAATGATTTGGCTCAAAAACTACTGAACCGATTTAAAAAATTCTTTCACTGATACATAGAATGGACTTTCGGAATGAAAATAGGCTATATATTATCCCGTTTAAATCAAAGGTACATTCGTGGAGACCTAATTTGCAACCCAAGTCGGCAAAAAAACGGTCGAGAAAACACGTTTCTTACGAACGCTGCTTAATTGAAAATAGATAGAAGAATATTTTCTATGCAAGAGTTGTACAACTTAATTAGACCTACAAAAAAGTTCGCGACAGCATATGTCTATCTCTTAAGGTTGACTCACAGTAACCATTTTAATCTTAAAATGTTTGTTAAAAAATATTACATAACTTCCAAGGCTATTTTCAAGTATATAGTATTAATCCTTATCCAAATAATTACGTGAATTAGCTTGGCCACATATTATAGATTAAAATTGTCCTTTACAGTATATAATTCAAATGAAAACTCTAGAAGATATAACGAAATTCACATACACGCATCGCAAAATTAATAAAATATTTGCAGTGAAACCACAGATTAGGTCATAGTTACTACGAAAATATTATTACAGGCTTAGCTATGCTGTAGATCCCCACCGATCACAATCAATTTTAAGTCAATATAATATAATAATATGATCTATTGTATAAAATAATATTCATCCATATATATATAATAATATAATATTTAAAACCACCCCGACTGATCTATGTATAATCTTTTCCCTAAAAGCATTCCAATGACTCTAAACACGACATTTAAAATCTGAGCTGTAAGTTGGTGAGGATTTGAGTATTCTGTAGAGTCTAGGAGATGTCCCAGCATCAGGTCAATGCTTCCATGTTCTTACAATATCGTTGAAGAAGAAGATTTTAGAATTGATCAGACCTATGAAAGTTGATTTCATAGCGGAATTAACTAGAAAAAAGCTCATAGTTTTATAAGGATTGAACGAATTTTCTTGAATCAAAGCTAAGAAAACTCTCGAAGAAAACTTCTATCAAAGAAAAATAAACTATCAATAATAAAAACAAAATCGGTTCATCCGGTTAAGTGCTAAGATGCTACAGACAGACACACAGATACACACGTTAAACGTATATTACCCCTACATTTTGCGCTGGGGAACGCGTAAGGTTACGGCGGCAGACGTTCACCTTTTTTTTTTAAATATCTTATAGGTTAGCGTTTGACCACTATCTCACCTGTTGGTAAGTGATGATGCGGTCGATGATGGTAAGCACGCTAGGCCTAGACTGGGGAACTGGCTCTCAAGGATAGGTGCCGGAACACATTAGATGTTTTTGGCGACAGATTTTCTAACTTGAGGGTGGTAGCTGGCCAGGCGGACACTAGATAGTGTCCTACCACCATGCGGGGGGTGTTGGTTTCTTAACGATGTTTTCCTTCACCAAAGGGCCACTGTGAGCCATGAAAAATCCATTGGTGCACGGTAAGGTTTGAACTCGGTACCACGGCATCAAAGCCGACCGTTCTCCCGATTACGCCACCGGGCCCGGGCTCCTTGGTGGTAAGCTACTTTTTGGTAGATTTAATGATCCCACTACCACTGTACGAAAACTCATGATTCATGAATGCACATAAAACTTTCATTGGTAGGTATATAGCTAGGATTAGAACCAACGACCGTCGGGTCAGAATCAGGGTAATTATCCTTTACGCTAAATGGCCGTCCAATATCACTACGTAAGTATTATAAAACAAATTCCATCACTGCGTCTGTCTGTCTGTTCGCAATAATCTCAATAGCTACTAAACGGATTATCATGCGGTTTTCACCAATAGCCAGAGTGTTTATGAGGAAGGTTTAGGTGCATAATTCGTTAGGGTTTTGTGTAAATTGGATGAAATATGTCGATTATTGTTAAATATGTTCATATTTTATATTCGATGCAACAAACTGATGCAAATTTTGTAGGCATATATGTTCTACCCGTGCGAAGCCGGGGCGGGCTGCTAGTATATATATAAAATTCTTAAGTCACAGTTTTAGTGTTTATACTCCTCCTAAACGGCTTGACCGATGTTGATGAAATTTTATATGTATATTAAGTAGGTATGATAATAGGTTTACAACTAATTTTTAATACCCCTAAGTGTTAAGGGTGGCCCAAACGCGGGCAAAGCCGCGGGACGCACCTAGTATATATATAAAATGGTTTTTGTTTTCGAAAATGCTCTGAATGTATTTTTTCCTCAAACTTGTGTTCTTCCGCGAGTGATAAGTGTAATACATGAGAAAAAATCTACTAAATTGCAATATATTTTTCAGTTACGAAAACGTTCACAAGGTCGATAAGTTAGTTTGAGAATCGTGAGATTAAGATTGTTTCGATTTATTTGTTAATTTTTAACTTACTTTTTGGCGCTGCTTTTAAGTCAAGTTCCGTGTCGGGCAATTTATTCGGCATACCTCGCGATTAAAAGAAAAACGTATATAGATCGAGTGGGAAAAAGTAAGTAAGTATTGTGGATATCTTTTACATGTCCATGTAACAGTAAAATCTGAAAATATGTAATTTACGTTCCATTTTTAACGAGAATATGTAGATTTAATACGCACGCGACATTTTTAGGCAAATTGCGGTGATAGATAAACATAAACCCACCTCTTATGATAGTAGATAAATTTGTCCTCTTTAAATGTCAAATATCGCAGTAATTCCTTTTCCCTCTGTCGTCCATGCTTTATAAGGTAGAAATACTTAAACGTCAAATTTTGTACGGGGATAAATATCGTCTTTCCACTTAGCCATGCTCTGACAGGTAGAGAAAACAATTTTATCTCTTTTCAGAGGAGAAAAACAGGGGACAAAAATGTTATCCCCTCGCTATGCTAGCCCTGCTGAGAGGGTGAAATGGGGTAACAAAGTGTGAAAATCAATATTGTTTTGCATTGCGCTGAAATTTAGCATACAAATAGTTATTATGACGTTAGTATCCGTTAAGAAAGGATTTTCCAAAATTCACCCCTGAAGAGGATGAAACGGGGGTTCAAAATTTGTATGGAAAAACAAGATTAGATAGTCTTTTCTATCCGAAACTTCACACAAGTATTTCAGGAAATAAATGAGTAAATACGTGTTTCAGACTTTTATGAAATTCCACCCCTAAAAGGGTGAAGTGGGATAACAAAGTCTGAAATCAATATTGTTTCGGATTGCGCTGAAATTTTGCATGCAGATAGTTATTTTGAGGTAGGTATCCTGTAAGAAATGATTTTTCAAAATTCACTCTTAACCCTTTAAGATGAAGAAAGGTTTAAAGTTTGGGTAGTAATTTTATTCGAAATTTCACACCAGTACTTCTGTAAATTAATAAGTAAATACCAAATTCAGGCTTTTTCAAAATGCCACCCTAAGAGAGTGAAGTGGGGTAACAAAGTCTGAAACTCAATATTGTTTCGGATTGCTGAAATTAAAATGCATAATATTATTTTCTTTTAATTTCCTCCTGGATACGGAACGGGGATTCAAAGTTTGTATGGCGAAACAAGATGAGATAGTCTGTTTTATTCAAAACTTAACATAGGTACTTCTGTGTACGTGTTGCAGGATTTTTCGAAATGGGATAGGAAACAAAGTCTGAAAATTTGGGTTTTTTGGGTTTTATAAATATGAATTCCGATTTTCCTTAGTCACGCAATAACATTAAAACGCAACCCCAAAGAGCAATAATTACTAAAGTACTTTAGTAATTATTGCTCGTTGGGGTGAACCGATTTGGCTAATTCTTATTGGATGTCTTTTATGATAGAAAGGTTTTTATAAAAGAAAAGTTTTAAGTAAATAAAAGGAGTTTTTAACGCGGACGAAGCCGCGGGGCACTTCTAGTGTATAATAATGGTCGCCTACTTGACTAAAGTAAACTACGTTAAACAGAGTGACAGGTAAGCAGTGCACAGAAGCGCCATTTAAATTTTTTTGACGTCCGCGGTCAAAGGGCTACGAAAGTTGCTATCGTAGTCTCATTAACCAGAAAAGATCTGATAATATTTAAACGACTGAATGGATATTCATAAAACAAAGCTAAGAACACTCTCGATGAAGACACCTATCAAACAAATAAAACTAATTCAAAATCGGTTCATCCGTTTGAGCGCAATGATGCCTCGGACAGACACCACACATACACAGGATACACACGTCAAACTTATAATCTTTTTATATATTCTTATTATAATATTTTTAACCCTCGATGCAAGAAGAAGGGGGGCCCTTCTTCTTGCGTCGAGGGTTAAAAATATTTTCAGCGTGTCATTTCCATACCAGCAATTGTATACACTTTATCTGTACACGAACGGTTGGCTTTCAAAGCTCACGATCGCTCGCTTGCTGTAATGCAGGCTTATTTTCTAAAGAATCGTAAATCATATTTGACGTTTGGTACACTATAGGTTTCCGTATGAAAAGTGTTGAAAAGAAGCTTTCAAAGCTCGGAATGAATGAATTAACGTAAACATTAGATGATTTAGAAATGTTTACCTACTTATAAAGTAGTTAGTTGCCGGTTTTTAAAGTTTTTAAAGTTAAACTTCTTTTCCGTGGCCTCTACTTTTTTCGTTCATCTATCGCATGTATAACAATTGGCGCTCGCTAAATCGAATAATTTTCCGAATATGTTCAGGTGCCTACGATCTGAAAAAATTGCGAATTGCATGCGTTCATAAAACCACACCACACTTTTTTACCCACGACGGAACGGAGACTGTATGCGTTTTTGGGGTGAGAGGATGTTCGTTTGTGTGTGCAAATCCATGTTACCATTTTTCTCCAAAACTACTAGTTCGATTTTGATGCAGTTTTCAGTTATGGGTTCGGGTTTGATTGATGTGTTCTTAGATAGGTGTTACGGTGTCAACTCACCAGGGGCGCTGCAGTTAACATTTGTTTGTGCAAAACCAAAACTACTAGTCCGGTTTTGATGAAGTTTGTGGTTGATTATTGAGGGTTTCTTAAATAGATCTTACGGTAGTCACTCACTAGAGGTATGCTGTGCTGCAGTTATATATTTTACATTAGCTAGTACATATTAAAGATGTCCAAAAACTACTAGTCCAATTTTGATGCAGGTGTCATCAGAGATGGGTGCAAGTTTAATTGATGTATGTTCTTAGATAGATGTTACGGTGACGAATCACCAGGGAGAGCTGCAGTAAACATTTGATTGTGCTAAACCAAAACTACTAGTGCGATTTTGATGCGGTTTTCAGTAATAGATTTGTAGTTGATTAGTGAGAGTTTTTAAATAAGTGTTACGATAGTAGCTACCAATAATATCTATGCTCTCTCTAAAAAGTTAAAATATCGAAAAAGAGAGGTGGCGCTGTCGTCACGTAAACATTGAGCTCACAACAGTTTAAATTAAAATTATATTAAGTGTAGCCAAAACGGAGTGAAAGTAATTTAAATTGGTTGGGAATCACCTGAATACGGCACAAACGTGTTAGATTCTCACTGTGTCCAGTAAACAACGAAATAATCAAATTAGTTGGTACGTGATGGTGACACTGTATCTACTTACTTACCGATGTGTCGCAGATAATCACAAGGATATTTCTGATTTGGACCACATAAACACTGAGGGAAGAAAAATATCAACACTGTGAGTACCGAAAATGAGTGAAATTGTTATATTTTAAAATCATATACTCAACATATTAATCGTGCTAGAAGGTATTGCAAAATTCAAATCAACCGTTTTAGGACTTAGGCTAATTTCACACAAATTCAACTTCACTCTGCACTGCAACTAGATTGACTGCAATACTGATACTATAATTTCACCATTCTTTACATCGTACAATTGGCTCGGTGGGAGTCCGAGCAAATCAATGTTCATACGACTCTGCAACACCCGTTATCGAATCTCACAGGGCGAATAAAATTTTTGTGAACAAAAATTTATTACCTTTACCTGACATCGCTCAGCTAATGCGAAGCAATAATAAGGAAGCTTACTATACATGATTAAAGAGGGCGCCACCAGTAGTGACATAGAGAAACAAGGATAGAGGGTGCCACTAGTATGTGGCTGAGCGTAGTAAATGGTAAAATAAATGGTTCAAGCTGATTAGATTAGACTTGGCAACTCATATAACATTTTAGTACCATTTATAATTTTATGATTATTGACTGACTTATATTATTTTAATCAATATGGAAATGGAATATGAAATATGTGATAACATCACTTTTAGAGTGCCTCAACACAGAAGAGCAAACTCATTGGGAGATTTAACGGATTCTTCCTTACTTGAGTCTACTTGCTTAAGTATGCCAGAACACAACGAATCTTATCAATCTAGACAAAAAATTGACGTCTTAGAAAAAAAACTACTCACTGCTACGAATGAAATCGATAACTTGGTTACTCAAAATTTCACACTGAAAAATGAATTGGATAAAAAGAATAGGCTTATAGACCTATACAAAAAACTTGAGCGGAATGATGGACATTCCACTCCCATTACGGGACGCAAAAGAAAAAAACCTAAGTTCACTTTAATCGATGACGAGATGCTTTTTATGTCACAAAGAGAAAACACTCCTTCCAAAAATCCTCTGAATAAGAAAGTGTCAGCACTCGAGATACAGATACAACAGCTCACAACCTGGTTAGAAGAAGAAAAATTAAAAAATACAGAACTAATCGATAAACTACAGAAAAGAAACATAGGGGAGCCAGAAAACAAGAAGTTAATTAAAAAAACTAGTACAAATACATTAAAATCAAAAAGACTACATGTGCTATATCGGAAAATAAAAATATTAACACGAAGAGCCCGCCAGTTGGAAAAAAAATGCTCGGATTTGAAAAAAAATTATGCAAAAATTAATTTTGAAATTGGTCAAGCTCAGAAAAAGGATAAATTAATAAAAGACAATTGTAAACATATTGTTGGAAATGAGCGTACTGTAAGCAAAATTATTAATAGTAAGAAGAAAGTTACATGTGAAGAACATATCGCACCACGTAACTTGAATTCTGGACCTCATGGTATTATCTTATCTGATGAAATAGGACGAGGAATGATGCTCAAATTATCAAAACACAATCAATGTGGTAATATAATAAACTATTGCAAGCCTGGAGCAAGTTGCGAAAAAATTTTTGAAAATTTTGAAGAAAAAACAAAAATTTTGCATAAAGATGATACACTTGTGATTCTTATAAGTAAATACCAATTTTCATATTCAAGAAACAACATGTTCATCAAAAAACTACAAAGTATCGTGTGCAATACATCTCGAGAATACAATATTGTAATAACTGGGATGCTATATGACTCCATGTATAATAATGAAATTTTTAAAATTAATAACAGAATAGCTCTCCTAGCAGCCTCATACGAAAATGTGAAGTTTGTTGACATTAACGTAAATCTTGCTCACCGGCAAACACACAACAAATCCAGAGCTATAATTTTACAACAATTAATAACAATATTCAAACATAATTTTATTGGATCTTCATCGCTGGTATTTATACATACCCAAGAAAACTCATCGGTTGTCAGTTCCGAAGTTCCAAATTTTCGGAGAGAACCTCGAATAAACAACTCAAAATAATTCATGCAAATGTACAAAGCATACATAACAAGTATCTGGAAATCGAACAATTAGCTAACTCTTTGGGATGTGATGTTTTATGTTTAACTGAGACGTGGACTAAAGACTATCAAGTGATCGGTATGAACATCGAAAATTATGAACTTGCGACTTACTTTCATAGGACGTTTTTTGATCACGGAGGAACAGCAATATTTGTAAAAGATGACATGGATTACAGAATTAGGAAAGACCTTAACCAGTTTTCATTTGAAATGAATTGTGAACTTTGCGCCATAGAATTGCGGGCATCAAAAATAGTAATTATTTGTATTTATAGGCCTAATAAAGATTTGGATTTATTTTTTGACATATTGACTAAAATTTTACATAAACTAAGTAGGGAAAATAAAAAAATTGTACTGGCCGGAGATTTTAATTTAAATGTATTAAAGTTCGACTCTAAGATTCGTAAATTAATTGACATTCTAGATAATTTCAATTGTAAACATATAATTGACAAACCAACCAGAATTCAAGGTGCTAGTAGTTCTTGTATTGACAATTTTATAACTAATTTCGACACATGTAAAGGAGAAGTTCTAAACACTAAGCTATCAGATCATAATGTTATATTTTTAGAAATAAGGATTGATGAAATAAATTGTAAAAGCAATAACACTTCGAGTTATATCAGGAAATTTTCAAAAAGTAACAGTAATTATTTTCATTTCCTTATAAGCAGGGACTACCACAAAATATGGAATGAAATTTTATGTGCTGCTGATGCAAATAAAAAAATGTCAATTTTAATAAGAAATATTGTGCATTTTCATAATATTGCTTTTCCTAAAACAAAGACTATACGTCGAAAAACCTGTAAAAAAATTGCTACAAAGGGCATTGATATATCGAAAAACAATTTAATAAAATTAGAAATGCTACAAAATATACAACCTACGGCGGAAAGGCTAGTCAAAATTCGAAAATACAAAAAAACATTACGTAACGTTATTAGAGGAGCTAAAAAGCTGCAGTATGCACACCGGATAAAAGTATCTGACAATAAAATTAAAGAAACTTGGAACATAATTAATGAACAGATTAAAAGAAAAGACAAGAATAAACCAAGTATTAAATATATGAATGATGGTACAGAAAAAATAGACGATACTAAGAAAATAGCTGATTTATTTAATACATTCTTTCTTAACGTCGCTCACAATTTAACTAAAAACACTATAATAGATACAGATAAATGCAAAGTATACTTGTCTAAAACCACCAAACCAGACGTATCTATAAAATTTAATATGATTAGTAAAGAAGATCTTTTTAAAATAATTAAAAACATGAAATGTAAGACATCAACGGATATATACGACATGAATACGAAAACCCTTAGAGAATTAGTATTACATAATTACATGTTATTTGATTTAATTTATGAAGTAATAACTTCATGTTTTGACGAAGGGATTTTCCCTGATTCTTTAAAATTAGGTAGAGTAATACCGCTTTACAAAAAAGGAGAACACTCTGAACTTAGTAATTACAGACCAATTTGCATACTGCCTACGATATCGAAAATTTTAGAATCAATCTTAAAACATCAAATAATAGCATATTTTGAAGAAAATTGTTTATTTGCTCCCCAACAATTTGGTTTCCGAAAAAACAGGTCCACAGAAATGGCAATTAGAGAAGTAGTTCATTATGTTCTACAAAGTCTCGATGAGTCGCATAAATGCGCGAGCATTTATTGCGACTTATCGAAGGCTTTTGATTGTTTGCGACACGACATATTAATTTTAAAATTGACATACTATGGTTTCAAAGGCAAAGAATTGGATATGATGACGTCCTACCTAAGTCATAGAACACAAACGGTTTCAGTCAAAGATCAAACTTCTTTGACCGGAAATATTGACATTGGTGTTCCTCAAGGATCCATACTTGGGCCTCTTCTATTTCTAATTTATGTGAATGACATTGTAAATGCAATTCCAGATTGGGCAACTATTAGTCTATTTGCCGACGATACTCATGTTGGTATCAAAGATAAAAATAATGACATTATGGACAGTAAAATATCGTTAGCCATGTCAACATTACATGATTGGTTTAAGGTAAATGGTATTATACTAAACGCTGATAAAAGCCTCGTTATGAAATATCAAGTGAAAAAAGTGAAGAACCACCTATTAACTGTAAAAGAAAATATATTCCTAGGTTATACGATAGACTACACTTTGAGTCATTCACCTCATATAGATAAGCTATGTAAGAAACTAGCTAGTGCCAATTATGCTCTCCTGAAACTAAAGCCACTTGTTGATACAAAAACGCTTTTGTCAGTATATTATGCATATGTTCACTCAGTTCTAAATTACGCTATAACGACATGGGGCAATGGGGCTGAGATTAAAAGGGTTCTGATATGTCAAAAAAGATCTATACGAATAATTAACGGAATACGAAGACGAGAAAGTGCTAAAAAATATTTTGTAAAAAATCAAATAATGACTGTGATATCTTTATACATATACAAATGCCTTTTGGAGATTTATAATAATATAGATAAATATAGTACAAAATTTGACATCCATAAATATAATACTAGAAATAAAGATAAATTATACCTACCAAAAGTAAGACTTACAAAGGTGAAGAAACAAGGAGAGTATAATAAACTAAACATGTATAATAAATTACCAACTAGTATAACCAAATTACCAATGCCTGACTTCAAAATCAAAATCAAACTATTTTTTACAAACAATGCCTTTGATAGTATTAATGAATTTATGACAATGAAGCTGAATGAAAATTCCTGCAACATCAGACATGAAAATTGCGTGCACAAATGACTAATATTGGTATGTTATGTTATTTATTTTGTTATCTTTTTCATAATAAGTTACAATCAGATAATAATTAATGCAATTTTTTAATAATTATGTAAACGACGTGCCTAATATAATGTACATGTTATAATAATGGTTAATAAATATTCTGATTTCTGAATACAATAAAATATTTATTATAAGTTAGTTGTTTGTATAATACACGATACATACTGATTAGTTTGTACATAGCGATCTCAGGTGAGAATATTTTCTTGTTTCATACTTTTTAGAGAGTGATTTTTCAGTAGTCGGGTTTTAGTTTTTAAACTTAATTTTTATTTAAAGCATTTTGGGGTTTTTGGATAGATATATACATGTATACATGTCAAGATACTTACATACATACACAGCGATCAACAAACACATAACCCTCCCAACTGTTTTTTTGCGACGCTGTGGGGTAAAAATTACTTTTCTTGACTTCGGCAGGATATATCTCGCCAACGCCACGCCCCACAAAAATATGATGTACTAAACTCAATTCATTTTAAAATCCCTATTCAACGATACCACACACGATGGGGTGAGGTGACATTTTGACCCTTTAGGGGGCGCCACATTCAATTTGTTGTAACGTTACATAGCCTATAACCAGCAGACAAATAAGACGCGTCCAACGACACCTCATTTGTTAAATTATGATAAGTAGTTTAGAAGTTATGAAGGAACAGATGAACATACATACAAACATACATACATACTCACATACCGGTCAAAAACATAACCCTCCTTTTTGCTTCGCCGTAGTCGGGTAATTAAAAATTCTGTAGAACTCACAACGGTAAAAAGTAATTGAAAAAGGATAAAATAATTAAAAAACACATACCTAACTTATACCTTAAAATAACTGGCCAAGTGCGTGTCGGGCCACGCGCAGTGTAGGGTTCGTAGTAGCCTGTTATTCAATGCAAGTCTTAACCCGTTATAAACAAGCAACTAGGTGCCCCGTCTTCGTCACTTTAAAGGATTTATTCTAAGGATTTTGTATATGGTACAAAATATCCAACACCCAAGTTCAACGACTATTACTGCTAAACTAATAAAGCTATCTTAACCGCTATAATTTTCCTTTAAATTTCATGAAATGCGCTATTATCACGAATTTTTCCAGATTTTTCAAGACAGCAGTTTAGGTTTTAGAGGGGGGGGAGGGACGCCCTACTGGAACAAAAATTTGCACTTTAAAGTTTAATATTTCGTAAATGGAGCATTCAATCAAAATAGTAGTTTATGCAACTGTCATATAATGAAGGGTATTAAAACACGAGTGTGAGTTTATGAAACGAGCGCAGCGAGTTTCATAATAGTAACGAGTGTTTTAATACCCGTGTTATATGCAGTTGCATACACTACTTTATCTTCACTAATGCAATTAATCAAACAACAAGAGTAAAAGCTGACAATAGTTTATTTATAATAATTGTTCAAATTTTGGATGGTACAATTTTGAAAGTTAATGTTAATTATTGATCCAGCAGCTGTAGCGGCCGCGGGGCAAGCAGTAGAGCTCGTAGACGGAGTCGGAATATTTATAATTACTTCATTCGTCTTGTTTTCTATACTGTTCAAGGTCGTATTTGAGACTTGAATTTCATTCATTAAAGACTCATCAATGTAGCTTTCAGCCACAGTAGAAGACTTCCACCCCCCGTGTCGTTTCAGTGCGGTCAAATCACCACCGCTATCTATGAGAAGGGTCGCCGAGGTGCGCCGGAAGCAATGCCCCGTGTACAACGCTGGGTTAGGCAGATTCAAAAAACTTGCGATAGTTTTTCCCAGAGCACCAAATTTATTAATACCAGTTCTTTGATCGACGCACTTCCCCGATCTATAGCTCAAGAAAAAGGCAGGGTTTCGACAGGGGGTGGGTCGAAGTTCCATGTATTTTTTACATACGGCATAGCAGTTGCCCGTCACAACGAAAGAACGATCTATTTTCGTTTTTGTTTTCGAAACTTTCACCATGATTGTACTGTCGTCTATGTTAGAGACTTCATCGAACTGGATGTTGTATAGCTCTTGCCTTCGGCATGCCCCATGATTAGTGCAACCTGTAACAATAAACGATATAATAAGCTTGAGGTACATAGCCAAGGCAAAAACTATGATTTATGAAGTAATAAAGTGTAGGTACCTACTACCAAATTTATACACAAAGCGCTTAAACGGAGTGTCTAGATAACTTGCGTGTGTAGTACGTAAGTACTAGGTAGATTAAATAACAGAACTAAAATACACTTACCTTTTCAAAAAGATACAAAATATCTGGTGAATCTTCCAGGAACATCTTTATTTGACCTGATGTAAACGTCAAGGACTTTTTTTCCTTGTGTCCTTCTGAACTGCGTTTCAGGAACGCTATGACTTTTGAATACTTCGTGATATCAATATTGTTGTAGATACTCAGTGTGGACTTGAGCATAGAATATTTAGCCCACATAGAAGATGGCTTGAATTTGTCGGAGAGGTCTTTGAGATACGCAAGAATGACATTTTCAGAAAATGATGTAGTTTTCTTTTCGATCTTCCATGCCAAAAAGTTATTATATTCTTTTTCATATAATTTTCTAGATTTTTCTGGCAAAGGATTGTGAGTTACTTTTGTTGCCAATTCTAGAATATCCGGAGGCGTACAAATATCATCGTCGCTATCCATTTTTAACTTTTAATTTGTATTTTAAAAACAAAACACATTGCGAAACATTAAATTCACGCGTACGTGTATTTTCAGTGAACTTGCCCCCATTAAAATCTAACCAATGAGAGCGCAGCTGCGCGCGCAGGGCCAATCAGGAGCGAGCGCGCGCTGTTCTTTTTTTATTTAATTGGCACAAGATCTTACCAAAGAGTTTTGTGTATGTAAGTTTAGTAGTTTTGACGAAGTTTTCACGTATAACCCAACTGTTTTCAAAAGCCAGCCTAATATCAAAATTTTATACAACTTGTATGAGGATTTTGACATAAGGCTCGCCAGGTTAATTGGTCGCGTTTTATTGATGTTATAATGAGATTTTACGATATCGATGTGGATATTATACCATCATGAGAAATTGCTTAAATTGAGTGTTTTGTTATCTGCGCTATAACAGTAGTAATTATAAGTCAAGTATTGGAAACATAAGTAGAATGTTATAACATTAGTGTAGATAAAATGGTATTAGCAACCCTTAAGTCATTTTAAGACCTATTCAACGATATCCCACACGATGGGGTAGACGATGAAAAAAAAAACATCTCCACTTCTCATATAGGGGAGCTACCTAAAAAAGAGATGTGAGCTGCTAAAAAAAAATAAGTTCCAAAATTTTATTTCAGCACTTTGTCGACGTAATTTATTTACATACCCTCACAAAATTACAGCTTTCCAGTATTAACGGTCACTTAGCAAAACCTCGGACAGACAGACAGACAGACGGACATGACGAAACTATAAGGGTTCCTTGTCAGAACTACAGAACCCTAAAAAGTACATAATGACTCATAAGCTGTGTCAAAGTTCAGGATTACTTTCGAATTAATTGAATGGTCCTTTCCGGTATACAAACATACACCTAAGGATACGCTGTTATGAAGCTAACGAATCAAACTATAAGGTTTTAATTTATTAACCGACTTCAAAAAAAGGAGGAGGTTTCTCAATTCGACCGTATTTTTTTTTTTTTTTTTTTATGTTTGTTCGCGGATAACTTCGTCGTTTATGAACCGATTTCGATTATTCTTTTTTGTTCGAAAGGAGATATCCCAAGTGTGGTACCATGGTAATTTTATCGAGGTATGATAAGTATCTCCAGAGATATTGAGATAAACATCTCAAAATTGGTACTGAAAATGAATAGCGCGGCATTGAAGTCGGTTGTTTTTTAGTTTTTAAACGATATTATTGAATAAAAAGTTTGAATACTTAGTTAAATGTTTATTACAAAAGCGTCTTGAACATTGATGCAGTTTATGAGTACGTCAGTGTATATTCATACTGATCGATTATCTTACCTACATGATCATTTTACGAAGTCGGTCAAAAAACACAAGTTCCAACCAACCTGTATAAAATAGTTATGAAACTAATATATAGCATAGCAGTCAACCCTCAATTAAAACATCAAAGCAAACATCTCAATTTCAGATCACTTTCAAAATTACCCGAAGACCGCAACTGCCGAACTTCCATCAAAGAGTAGTGAAACGACCTTCCGTAATTAATTTAAACGTCACTACCATTCCAAGATGGCGGCGCTTCCGCACAGAATAATTGTATTATGTGAGGCGCTCCGTGATGTCGCATTAATTTACGTATAATGGAGATATGTGTGTTATGTTGGTTTATTTTGAACTGGCTTTGTTTCATGTCTTTACCTTCTTTATAAATACTAATCATCGCAATAAAAATACCCTATATTTGCTGGCACGAAGCTTGGTGTAATCAACAGGGCTAAGATCTACCACCTAATAAATGATAGCGGACATGCGCGAAGTCTATAAAGTGACCAACAATTGTCCTCAAGTTTCATTTCGAGTTTCATTTTTTCTGACTTCACAAAAAGGACAACAAATAAACAAAAAAAAAAACAAAAAAAACAGACGAATTGAGAACCTCCTCCTTTTTTGTGAAGTCGGTTAAAAGGGTAGTTCTCAATTCTCTTGTATTTTTTTTATGTAAAATATTACCTCAGAAGTAACCACCATATCTTAACCAATTTAGACTTTTTAATGCGCTTTTATTAGCTTCAGACGTATGTATGTTTGTATGTTAGTATGTAACGGAATCTTTGAACATGATTTTAACCCCCTTCAAAACGTCGGATTAACTCGAAATTTGGCATACTTATTAAGGACCGATGACAATAAATAAATAAATAAAAAATTCGACTAAAAAATGAAATATAAATAATAGTTTAAAAAAACTAAAAAAATACGCTTTTATAGAAAATCCAACTATAAAATAGAAAATAAATTTTAATAAATTTGAATTAAAAATAGTGTAAGAAAGAATGATTTTATTGTAAAAAAAGCGTGGGGTGCTTTTCAGGATATTATCAAAATAACCCTTCTAGTCATATCTGTTCATAAAATATTTGGAACTATTGATACCATGCACCACACGCTTTTTTTTTACAATAAAATCATTTTTTCTTACACTATTTTTAATTCAAATTTATTAAAATTTATTTTCTATTTTTTAGTTGGATTTTCTATAAAAGCGTACTTTTTTAGTTTTTTTAAACTATTATTTATTTTCATAAAAATTTTAGAGTGTATGCTTCCCGTTTGGTAATTTTATCGAGATCTAATAAGTATCTCCAGAGATATGGAGACAAACATCTCAAACTTAGCACTGAAAATGACTAGAGCGAACATTTGAAGTTGTTTTTTTTTTCGTTTTGTATATGTTTGTATAAATGAAAGAGATTTTACTTTCAAAGAAAATCTATCGATATTTGAATAACTCTACCCTCTTTTCATAAAAACACCTTCGGAAAACTTTGTAAAAAAACATCTTGTCTTCTTGTTCAAGGGTCGGAAGTAGGGTTGCTACCATCTTTATGTAAATTTTAATAACAAATTATAGTAAGTAATAATAAGTAAATGTCGTGTTTAGAGTCATTGGAATGCTTTTAATGAAAAGATTATACATAGATCAGTCGGGATGGTTTAAAATATTATATAATATATATATAGATCATTATTATTATATATACTAATATTATAAAGAGAGAACATTTGTATTTTTGTATGTTTGTAATGATTTGGCTCAAAAACTACTGTACCGGTTTAAAAAATTCTTTCACTAATATATAGAATGGACTTTCGAAATGAAAATAGGCTATATATTATCCCGTTTAAATCAAAGGTACATTCGTGGAGACCTAATTTTCAAAGGAATAGGTCAGGAAGGAAAACCCGACTTATTTTTATATAGTAGATTTCCTGAATTTTCTTTGCTATAAACCTCACGGAACCCGAGACCTTTCCAACGAATGCAAAACCGTGGAAATCGGTTCGTGCGTTTTGGAGTTATAGCGTCAGGAAGGAAAACCCGACTTATTTTTATATAGTAGATAATAATATGGACAAATTACATGCAACTTACAAATTAACATGCCTAAGAATATAACTAAAAGAAACAATTAAGTATAAATAATAACCGTTCAAGATAAAAGTGGCAACCCTAGTGAAAAGTCCCAAAAGTACAGTGAAGGCACAGTCGCATCCCCTGGGGCTTGTACCGTGTCGTAATAAAAATACGGGAACTTGGAGTCATTTAATTTTCAGATGGAGTGTGAAATGCGCTAGGGTTGGCATGATTGGAGATTTTTAAAATTGAATAAAATAAAGATATTTTCCTAAAAGTAAAAAAGTAGTTATTTACACACGGTATTTTTTAATAATTAATAACATTCAAAGACGTGTGCACTCAGTGCACTCACGTACGGACTGAAGCAGGAACAAGCCGCATAAAATTGGAAAGGACTATAAACATCGCTCGTGTCTATAGATTATTATAGATTTTGCCCAAATTAGGCGCTCACGGAAAGAACTTTTTGGTGAAGAACGTTTATGTTACAACGAGAAACGATACGATTTGTCCTTAGTTATGTTTATAGGATTGTGTACACATAAGTGTGTACCGTGTTTTTCTTTTTAACCCCCAACGCAAAAAGAAGGGGTGTTATAGGTTTGACGTGTGTATCTGTGTGTCTGTCTGATGCATCGTAGCGCACAAACGGATGTACAGATATTGGTTTAGTTTTTTTGTCCAATAGTTGGCTTAATGAAGAGTGTTCTTAGCTTTGTTTCATGAAAATCCATTCAGCCATTTAAATATTATCAGCTCTTTTTAGGTTTATGAGACTACGATAGCAACCTTCGTAGCTCTTGATCGCAGTCGTCTAAAAATCAAAATGGCGCTTCTGCGCACTACATACCAGTCACTTTGCTGCCGTCTGTTTAGCGTAGTTTACATTAGTCAAATCAAATTTATTAATTTAAAATTCAGTATCCGGTTCCTTAAATGATATTGCAAGAATATGGTAAACTTGACCTAATGACATCGCCTTGAATTAACAGAAATCTCCTCAACTCCTCGTCTGAGATTAGTCGTATTTAGGCTCGTTGAAATGGTCTCAATGAACAAACAATACATATACAAATCAGTCGCGGGTGCTTTTAGATTTTATATTTAAGTATTATACAGTTGTTCACTGACAATCTTTTTCCGGTTCATATGTTTATTTATTCCAAATCAATTATTTTTAACCACCCTTCGATGCTCTTTATGTAGGTTGTATTTTAGCATTACTTACAATGGGCACAGATTAATCTTAACGCACATGTAAATTATTTATAATTTTTATGTTTCTCACTTTGTGACAACCCTACAGCTAGCACGGTAGTATGCGCGTTCCCTCGAGGCTCTACAGTCTCGCGTCATGGAACGACGACGCGCGGGCATTCTAACATTTGCATATCTATGGTCGGCCAGTTTCTATTATATAGGAATTGGACTGAAAGCCTCTGCGTATTCAATTACTAGCTATAATGCCCCGCGGTTCTGCACGCGTTACAAAGTACTTGTAAATATTGTTTTGTATATTCTATGTATGCATCCATGCTTATAAAGGTGGGAACAGTAATGAATGATCAAAGGTATTACGTGGATATTGAAAAAATAAAACTGTTTTATATGACTTTAAAAAATATTGTGTTTGATTTTATATAGGTACTTTTTTTTATAATTATAGGCTAGCGTTTGACCACTATCTCACTTGTTGGTAAGTGATGATGCAGTCGATAATGGTAAAGCACGCTAGGCTTAGAATGGGACAGTTCCCATTCTAGGCCTAGCGTGCTCTCAAGGATAGCTGCTGGAACACATTAGATGTTTGGCGACAGATTTTTATTCAGGATGTTAGCTGGCCAGGCGGACACTAGATAGTGTTCTACCATCGTGCAAAAAAAATTCTTTGTGTGCCTCTCAAATTTAATTGAAATCCGTGGATAAACAACGCTACGGCTAACTTCCCCTCTCCACTCCCCCTTTTTGAAGTCAGTTGTTAGCGTTCCGTACCTCAAAAGGTAAAAATAGGAACCCTTATAAGATCACTTTCTTATCCGTCTGTCCTTCTGTCTGTCTTGTCTGTCTGTCCGTCCATGTGTCACCACCGATTTTCTCAGGAACGGGTGGACCTAGCAAGTTGAAATTTATACCAGATACTGAGGTCTATAGTGCCATTAGGTGTATAAAAATTAAGGTCCTGAGTCAACACGATAAAAAGATAGGCCTCTGAGTTATATAAGCGCTCATACAATTCAGAGGTCTAGCTTAATTGGACATACCAACGTTGGTACGGAAGCCTCGGTGGGCGAGTCCAACTTGACTTGGCCGGTTTAATTTCGTTTTGTGGTCGCTCCTATATTATTATGAAAACAACAATCTTTCACACCAAACAAACGCCCTAAGTTTTAAAGTCTTCTAAATTATATTTTTTGTCGACTGAAGTTTATACCGTCTCGCTCCATTAGACGTCCATTGCACTGAGCTAACGAATCGCCGCACAAAGAGGATTCCCGTGTTCTTGTCACATAAAAACAAACTGCTGGGGAAAGTGCAATTGTGGAGATATATTGGGGGAAATATGAGGTTCCTGAAACCTCTAATTTGCAGACGAAGCGTGTGTTTTTGGAGTTTACTCCTTAAAAATCGATTTTTAATTGACTTTACAAACATGGAGGAGGTTTTCAATTCGAGTGTATTTTTTTTAAATGTTTTTTACTTCAGAACTCCGTCAAATCTTCACCGATTTAAAAAATAGTTTTTTTGTTTAAGAGATTATGTCTCCCGTTTGATCCCATTCAAAATTTAATCGAGGTATGACAATTATCTCCAGAGGTATGAAGATAAACAATATAAGCAAATTTGTATACTTGGATGACATGATTATAACTAGGCAGTACTTTCAATATCGCGGCAAGTGAAGTTAGTTTTTTCGTTTTGTAAGATCATAAATTATCATGTAAGGATTCGGAATAGACATTTTATGAGGGGTATTATTACTGAAATTATGTATAATTATCTACATATATAAATATATATTATTATTACAGTTTTTAATCGACAAATTTAAATTAATTGGCCTGGAACTAAATTTTTCTAAGTGTGAACTTTTTATCACAGATATTGTACTATCGGACCTAAGAGACGATTTGTATAATAAATTTAACAGTTTGGCTCCAAATTTAAAATTACTCAACAAAGAAAGTCTACGCCTCCTAGGAGCTCCGATCCTTCAAGAGTCATTCCCGGTCTTTGTGGATGAACATCGTCAAAAATTTGACGATACGTCTAAGCGTCTCACCGAAATTCATAACCATGGCTTTCCATCTTATTAAATTTTGTCTTTTTGTGCCAAAATTTACACACATACTACGCTGTAGTCCTCTTTGTAATCATATGCCTTTACTATTAAGTTTAGATGACGCGATCAAAAATATTGTAACCCAAATTCTTAATTGTTCACTTTCAAATAATTCATGGTGTCAAGCCTCTCTGCCTATTTGCTATTGCTCTATCTGATTATGCTATGTAAGCCAAGATAAACAATGTCTTTTAAAGCAATTAAGACAACCATAGAGACATATTCTTAAGCAATTTAGTTTAATTAGAGAGTAAGTACTGTAATTTTAATTGAATTTGTATGCCTAATTATTTTGTATTTACATAACCTACTATTTGTGGAATAAATAAATGATTATGATTATTATGATTATGATTATTCGGTTTGGAGGCATTGGCATCCGGAAAATTTCAAGTGTTTCGCTACCGGTCTTTTTATTTATCTTCTACTAATAGTGTTTCAGCTCTTTTTAAAAAAATAATTTCAAAATCATCATCTAAAATTTCCATAGCATACATGGAAGAAGCTAAAACGGCCTGGTCTTTGGCTTGCCCAGGTGAGGTCTTACCCAAAAAACTTAGTTCACAAAGGCTTTGGGACGAGCCCATCAAAATAGTGTCGATATTAGGGACCGGGCTCGTCTCCTTGCCACACGTGAAAAAGAATCTGGATACTGGCTACACGCATTACCTTCTTCCAACATAGGTACCCTTATGGACGATGACAGCTTCTCCATTGCTGTGGGATTACGTCTGGGCATCTCCTGGACAGTTCCCCACAATTGTCACTGCGGCAGTGAAGTAGACGGATTAGGCCACCATGGCCTGTCATGCCGCCGCAGTGCAGGGCGTCTCTCACGTCACGCCTCCTTGAATGACGTCATTCGTCGGGCCCTTGCCACCGTTAACGTGCCGGCTATATTAGAGCCGAACGGTATATCACGTGACGATGGCAAGAGGCCCGACGGTATGACGTTGGTTCCATGGTGCCGAGGGAGACCGTTGGTGTGGGACGCGACATGTGCTGACACGTTAGCGGCGTCCCACATATGCGGGACCTCACGAGCAGCGGGTGCGGCAGTGGATGCGGCAGAAACCCTCAAACGGAGGAAATATGCTGCTATTGGTGATAGCTACATTTTTCTTCCGTTTGGGGTCGAAACAACGGGTCCGTGGGTTCGAGATGCCCGGGGTTTTGTAAAGGAGCTGTCCAGACGCTTAATAGACGTCACTCATGACCAAAGAGCTGGCGCTTACCTCGGCCAACGGATTAGCTTAGCAATTCAACGAGGTAACGTCGCCAGCTTTTTGGGAACGTTACCGGCAGACAGCTGCAACCTAGGTTCTGTTTTTTATTTATAACTACTTTAATTTTTATTTATAACATTTAATTTATTCTCAGTTAATAGTTTAATTTATTTTTTAGTTGTATATAATTATCTACTATTTATTGTATTTTCGACGAGTTACTTAGAGGAGTTCTAGAGTGGAGACCACGGCTCGGTAAACGAAGCGTAGGACGCCCTCCAGCTAGGTGGAGCGATGATATACGCAAGCTGTCTGGCAGCGGTTGGAAACAAGGAGCCGAAGATCGAGCTCAGTGGCGTGCCATAGGAGAGGCCTATGTCCAGCAGTGGACGGAAATTGGCTGATAATAATAGTTATAAGTGACATGTCTCTGTTCGGTGAGTATTTCGAGCCACAGCCGAATATACCACCAGTGGTTGCCCATTTAACACCACCCAGGAATTACGTGCCTGGTTATTTAAGGCCTAAGCCAACGGACTCGGTGTGGTGTACACCAATAGACATAGTTTAGATAACAGTTAACATAATGTTTAGCTCTAAGTTAAATTGTATTTAACAGACTTGACAAAAAAGGAGGAGGTTCTCAATTCGTCGGAATTTTTTTTTTTATGTATGTTCACCGATTACTCGAAGATGCCTGAACTTTTTGAGATTTGGAAAATTATTTTTTGTTTCAAAGGGTACCCTGGTGGTGTTCCCATTTAAATTTTAACGTAATCGGCCGAGCCGTTTTTAATATATCAACATTTGTATTACGACGCATTTACTTATCTCGACGACTTACTCGTACTACTAACTACTGGCACAGATTATGTATATGACTAGCGCGACGTTTGCAGTCGGTTCTTTTAGTTTTCTAAACGATCTTAAATTATGTAGTTTACACTTCTCGCGAGTCGCGATGCGCACCTCGCGCTCATATCTGGCATGGAATGCCATAATATGAGCTTGGATTTTACATGAGTAATGCAACTGTGTAGAATTGAAGGTGGTTTATAAATTACTGTCATGAATACTGTAATCTTAGAGCCAAACATTATGTAACCTATTATCTAAACTATGTCTTCTAGCCTACACCACATCGGTATGGTTAACAAGTAACAAAATTAAAATTTTGAATAAACACCCACGGCAATGTCCTTTAGAACGAACCGTTTAAAAACAAAATCGAACTAAATTGTTAAACACAATCCAAAATTTCATCGTACCAACGGGACTTGAACCCGCAACCTCCGGAATAACATGTTCCGGTGCTTTACAAAAATATTAAGTGTTGTAACACTTTAAAGAAAACATGATATAAAATCTCACTAGTTTCGGAGAAAAATGGCAACATGGATTTGTCCAAACAATGTTTGCTGCAGCGCCCCCTGGTGAGTTGTCACCGTAACACCTATTTAAGAACATGCACCAATCAAACCTGAACCCATAACTGATAATATCGTTTAAAAACTAAAAAACAACCGACTTCAATGCCGCGCTATTTATTTTCAGTACCAATTTTGAGATGTTTATCTCAATATCTCTGGAGATACTTATCATACCTCGATAAAATTACCATGTTACCAGACTTGGGATATCTCCTTTCGAACAAAAAAAGAATAATCGAAATCGGTTCATAAACGACGAAGTTATCCGAGAACAAACATAAAAAAAAAAAAAAAAAAAAAAAAAATATATATATACGGTCGAATTGAGAAACCTCCTCCTTTTTTTGAAGTCGGTTAAAAACTGAATCAAAATCGGACAATAGGTCCATCTGAAAATCAGCGTTCCGGTTAAAACCTGAACATATGTGCTGAGATGGTCCGGTTCAGCACACACACACAAATAGCTTAAGTTTTATTATTTATGATGTTTTGTTTTATATACTACTAGGTTTAAGTTTTTGTTTTTATTTAAATACCTACGTTTTTTAGTGTGTAGCTGAATAAATGCATTTCATTTCATTTCATTTCAAGTGGTTTTGGGGAAAAATGGCAACATGGATTTGCACACACAAACAAACATCCTCTCACCCCAAACGCATATACCGTCTCCGTTCCGTCGTGGGTAAAAAGATGTTATTTTTTTTTTTTAAGTGACAAATATAACGAAAATCTTATAATTCGGAATGGACACGGCTTAGACTTAGACCCTCAATTAACACATAAGTTATCTTATGGAAATGCGCGAGTAACGCCACAGGCTATTATTACTATACAAATATTATTATGTAAAATTGTAAACACAAAGTAATTTTCACTCCAATAACTCTCTATACAAATCAGCTTTTAACTTACGAAGTACCCACAAAGAGCTCATTACGCTCGCTGACTTCCGGTGGCGAGGGCGTTTCCGCTGCCGCGACTCAGTCGACGTCTGTCTGCCTTCCGGAGCGGACGTGTTGAGAGTTAATACTGAGGATTTGAGTATCCAAGTTGCTTGGAAAATGAAGAAAGCTTTGTCAGTGTATTTTAAGCTTGTTTTATTTTTAGAGAGTTCAATAAATAGATGATACTTATATGCGCATAATTTATGATAAAACAAAATTAAATTAAATCGAATATATCACGACATATATATTAAGCTTTTTGTAAACACCGTTAGGTTTTTTTTCCATCTACGGGAGAGTTAAGTGTTTGACCAGTACGTATGTTCATCTGTACGCTCATAATTTCTACTGGTATGTACTGATATCACATAAAATTGAATATGGCGCCATCTAGATCATGTCATCTGTTGAAATTTATTAACCTCTTAATTTATGTACCTCGTAGGTGGTGAGGAAAACGAGACCCTATTACTAAGACTCCGCTGTCTGTCTGTCTGTCTGTCTGTCTGTCCGTCTGTCACCAGGCTATAGCTCATTAACCGTGATAATTAGACAGTTGAAATTTTCACAGATATTGTATTTCTGTTGCCGCTAGAACAACAAATACTAAAAACAAAATAAAGTTAAAAATTAAAGGGTCCCCATACAAAAAACGTGTTTTTAAACGCCATCTATCTAATTAGTTTCGGCAAAATGACATAGATGGCGCTAGTAAACGAGCCCCGTCTTTCTAGATCGCGACCAAACCAAATATTCTTGGTAATATCAATTAATCAAATATATGATATTGAAACTCTGTTATGTTTCGTATTGTACGGAACCCTCCCTAAGTGTGCGATAAGAGACGCGATGCTGACTCGCACTTGGCTAGTTTTATTTTTTTATGTTTGTTCGCGGATAACTTCGTCGTTTATGAACCTATTTTGATTATTCTTTTTTTGTTGGAAAGGAGATATCCCAAATGTGGTACCATGGTAATTTTATCGAGGTCTGATAAGTATCTCCAGAGATATGGAGATAAACACCTCAAAGTTAGTACTGAAAATTAATAGCGCGGCATTGAAGTCGGTTCTTTTTAGTTTTTTAAACGATCTTATATAAAGGAGGTGAAGCCGCGGCGCGCACTTAATAACATACCTATCAAGTTAAACTAACTTTCCAACACAATACCAATAACTTATGAATAACTTAGCTACGAGTCAAAGTTCGATCAATAGATTGTCGTCCTTGGCTTACTTAGGGCTGACTTAAGTGAGTCACTACTTACCTATGAGGTGTTGACATGCCTTTGTGTCCCGATCCGAAATTAAGTTGGTACTTAATTTCGGATCGGGACTCTAAGTTATGTACACTTCATTTTTGTCATTTTTCTATCGACTTCCAAAAATGGGGAGGTTGTCTACTCGTCTGTATGTTTTTTTTTTGTAATGTATGTCACGTGATTTCTCCGTCAATTGTGAAAAGATTCAAATGATTATTTTTCAATTTGTAGGGTACATTTCCAAGGTGGTCCCCATCGTAGTATCATTGAAATCTGATAAGTAAGTGAAATTATAATTTAATAAAAAAAAAACACGTTTCCACGCGTTATACCGACTAGATTTGAGTCTCACAGACCCTGTAATTTTACTGGCCAATTTATCATTGAAAATAATCACTGATTCAATTTCACTGGTGAATATCATCAAACCAGAAAGTACCGCTCCAGGTGAAATATTAGAAGTCCTACCAATAATATTCAACCCAAAATCAAAATCTTTAATATTTTTGCTTCTAAAGTAAACTATACATATACCAGGGTTTCATATTATAATTATTAAATTAAATAACCTCATTAACACTGAGTGCCTTCTAATTAGACGGAAGTGGCGCCATCTTGAGCGACCGCAACCGGAAGTGAGTGTGAAAACGACTAATTGCAACGTCAAGTTTTTATTGAATTCGCTATGATTAGAGACTTTCATATATTTTTAAAAGTTGGATTTAAGAAATTTTGTTTTTGAGGCAATTATAACTTATTAGAAACATTAAAGAGGACTTAGGAAATGGTGCTTGTATCCGGGTTTTTAGGGTTCCGTAGCCGAATAGCAAAAAACGGAACCCTTATAGATTCGCCATGTCTGTCTGTCTGTCTGTCTGTCTGTCTGTCCGTCCGTATGTATTTTATTCCGAAACTATTAGGACTACAGATTTGAAACTTGGTAGGTAGATGTATTCTATGAACCGCTTTCCGATTTTTATACAAAAATAAAAAATATAAAAGATCCCATACATGGAACTGAAACAAAAAAAATTTTTGTTCAAACCTATACGTGTGTACGGGGTGTCTATGGATAGTTCTTCAAAATGACATTGAGGTTTCTAAAATATTTTTTTCTCAAAGTCAATCATTTGAAAGATAGGCGCGTCTAAAGTGGTAAAATGTGTGCCCCCCCGCCCTCTAACTTTTAAAGTAAGGGAGTGAAAAATCTAGAAAAATTATATTCTGTAGATCTCCATAAAAACTTTCAATGAAAATTGGTTTGAACGAGATACAGTTAGCAATTTTTGAGATATAGCGACCGCAAATATAACTTTGTTTTTCATACAAACACTATGAAAAACAAAGTTTTTTTTGTAGTTGAGAAAAATCACAGTTATAGAATACTCTAGATTAGAATGCTCTACTGTGTTACGGAACCCTACGAGTGCGAGTCCGACATGCACTTGGCCAGTTTATTTTTATTAACCGACTTAACCGACATCCAACCGATGTTTTTAGGGTTCCATACCCAAAGGGTCAGAAACGGGACCCTTACTAAGACTCCGCTTTCCGTCCGTCTGTCTGTCTGTCTGTCTGTCTGTCTGTCAGTCTGTCACCAGGCTGTATCTAATGAACGGTCATAGTTAGGTAGTTACAATTTTCACAGATGATGTATTTCTGTTGCCGCTATAACAACAAATACTAAAAAACAGAATAAAATAAATATTTAAGGGGGCTCCCATACAACAAACTTGATATTTTGCTCGATATTGATAATGGCTACATGTAGACTTGAAATATTCACAGAATATTGAGTTATATTATTGACTTTAAAAATAAATAATTAAATTAAAATAAAATTAATATATAAGGGGGCTCCCTTACAACAGATAATTTATTTGCCGTTTTGATAAATAATGATACGGAACCCTTCGTGCAAACGATGAGTATCCTCTAGTATTCTATATACCTAAGATCCTAGCCTAAAAAGAAACTAAATCCAAAAGCCTTACGTAAACCATTTTCAGCAGCCTGAAACCACAAAAGCTTCAACTATTTGTGACAAAGTACCTACTTTCATCCGAAATCACTCGAAAACTCCATTTCGCGCCTTTGTTTTGACGGCTTATCCGCCATCTTGTTTCAAAGTAACAGGAAAAAATAAAATGGCGGATTGTGAGAGCTTTTTCGACTGCTGCTTTGTTTTATTCTTATTTTGAGTGGCAAGTGGAAAGGAAATTTTAATTTAGTTACAAACTAAATACAACAATTCAACGAGGTAACGTCGCCAGCTTTTTGGGAACGTTACCGGCAGACAGCTGCGACCTAGGTTCTGTTTTTTATTTATAACATTTTACGTATTTATATCAGTTTAATAGTTTTTATCTTAATTTAGTTTTAAGTTTTAACTAAAAGGCGCCACCGATTTATGGTGGATATACCATCTACCCGAACGAAGCGATTTGCTTCTTCGTTCATCATACGAACCGCTAAGGAATGGAATACCCTGCCTGAGTCCGTGTTTCCGATTAAGTACAATATGGGGGTCTTCAAATCGCGAGTGAATAGGTATCTTCTGGGTAAGCACGCTACATCATCGATCGCATCATCACTTAACATCAGGTGAGATAGTGATCAAGTGCTACCCAGTTCGGTATAAAAAAAAAAAAAAAAAAAAGTTGTATATATATGTACTATTTGTAAATATTGTTTAATATGGAAATAAAGTTTTATATGTGATCTGAAATACAGCTATTCAAATGTAAGTCGCGTTATAGCGGCTACAGGGTTAAGAATGGAATAACTTAATGTATGATCGTACATAACGAAATAAAACTGGCCAAGTGCGAGTCAGCTCTTATCGCACACTTAGGGAGGGTTCCGTACAATACGCAACATAACAGAGTTTCATCCTCATATATCTGATTAATTGATGTTAACAAGAATATTTGGATTGGTCGCGATCTAGAAAAACGGGCTCGTTTATTATAGCGCCATCTATGTCATTTTGCCGAAACTAATTAGATAGATGGCGTTTAAAAACACGTATTTTGTATGGGGACCCCCTTTCATTTTTAACTTTATTTTGTTTTTAGTATTTGTTGTTCTAGCAGCAACAGAAATACACCATCTGTGAAAATTTCAACTGTCTAACTATCACGGTTAATGAGCTATAGCCTGGTGACAGACGGACAGACAGACAGACAGACAGACAGACAGACAGACAGACGGACAGACAGCGGAGTCTTAGTAATAGGGTCCCGTTTTACCCTTTGGGTACGGAACCCTAAAAACCGACTTCACAATTATCGTTATATCGTTATATCGTTATCGAGGTATCAAATTTGTTTATATTGTTTATCCTCATATCTCCGGAGATTATTATAAGATCTCGATAAAATTTAAATGCGACCGAACAAGAGGCATAATCTCTCAAACAAAAAAATTTTTTTTAAAATCGGTTAATAATTGACGGAGTACTGAGGTAATAAACATTAAAAAAATACAAAAAAAAAACATTCAAATTGAGATCCTCCTCTTTTTACCCGACTGCGCGACGCAAAGGAGAGGTAATGTGTTTATCAGTTATATATGTATGTATGTATGTTTGTTCCTTTGTGGCATACTAGAGACCATACGCGTGGGCCGATTTCGATAATTGGCACGTCAATAGATTCGCCATGCTAGCGCGAATGTCAACGAAAACATAAAAAATTGAAAAATTCAAAATGGCGGATCTCAGACGCCAAAATTTGGGGTTCAAAAAAATTTTTTTTTTCAAAACCTATCGAGTGGGGTATCGAATTAAAGGTCTTAAAATGGAGATTCCAAATATATTTATAACAAATAATTTATGATCGTACAAATCGAAAAACAAAACGATTTTACATGCCGCGTCAAAAAACTATACTTTAAATTAAATTAAAACTTCAAACTTCACCGCAAACTCAAACTTTGACAGGAAATTAATTAAAGTTATAAATTAAAATTACGATCATCAATTATTAACTGGACCAATAAAATAATGGTACGAGGGGGATGAAAGGCAGACTCGGATGTGGTAAGAAAAGTGGAGGTGTGCCTTGTTCAGTTGTTCAATTCAAGATTGTTTAAATAAAACTGGCCAAGTGCGAGTCAGCATCGCGTCTCTTATCGCACACTTAGGGAGGGTTCCCTACAATACGAAACATAACAGAGTTTCAACCTCATATATTTGATTAATTGATATTACCAAGAATATTTGGTTTGGTCGCGATCTAGAAAGGACGGGGCTCGTTTACTAGCGCCATCTATGTCATTTTGCCGAAACTAATTAGATAGATGGCGTTTCAAAACACGTTTTTTGTATGGGGACCCCCTTTAATTTTTAACTTTATTTTGTTTTTAGTACTTAATGAGCTATAGCCTGGTGACAGACGGACAGACAGACAGACAGACAGCGGAGTCTTAGTAATAGGGTCCCGTTTTACCCTTTGAGTACGGAACCCTAAAAACTAAAAGAACTGACTTCAAACGTCGCGCTAGTCAAAGTAGCCAGCAGTAAGTAGCATGTCATCGAGGTATATAAATGCATCGTAATACAAATGTTTATATATTTAAAAGCGCTCAACTGATTTCGTTAAAATTTAAATGGGACCACCTGGGAAGGGTACCCTTTGAAACAAAAAAAGATTTTTCCAAATCGGTTCAGGCACCTTCGTGAAATCGGTGTTCATACATAAAAATAAAAATATATATTCCGACGAATTGAGAACCTCCTTTTGTGTGAAGTCGGTTAAAAAGGAGATGGAACTCAATTAATGTTAAATCTGGTAAAGGAAAAACATAGTTGAGAAACTCCCAACCCCCGGCAGAGTGGTAGGACACTGTCTAGTGTCCGCCTGGCCAGCTACTGCCCTCAAGTTGTAAAATCACTTCGAATGTGTTCAGCTTCATACCTACAGTGAAATTATAGAATGTCTAACATCTGGATTTTTCACGGTAGCGAGAGCAGTGGAATAACATCCAGAGTGTTGCGTGCCGTAGTATGTGCCGTAGACAGACGTCATCGTTTATCATCAAGCGAGCGCCTTACTGCTCATTTCACTCCATACTAATATAGATTTTTTTTTTAATATCTTTTAGGCTAGCGTTAGACCACTATCTCACCTGTTGGTAAGTGATGATGCGGTCGAAGATGATAAGCACGATAGACCTAGAATGGGATGGGAGATAATTTAAGATCGTTTAAAAAATTAAAAGAACCGACTTCAAATGCCGCGCTAGTCTTTTTCAGTATCAAGTTTGAGTTGTGTATCTCTATATTGAACTTATCTCAATGAAATTTTCATGAGACCACCTGGAAAGTATACTCCTTTAAAAAAATAATAATTTTCCAAATTAGTTCTGGCATCTCTGAGTAATCGGGGAACATATGTTATAATTGAGAACTTCCTCCTTTTTTGAAGTCGCTTAAAAATAACTAGCGAATGCCATATCCGAAATTCTATATTCCTTGACTGTATAGGAACACCCAATTCGAGCGCGTATATTATTCAACATTGACGAATATCGGCAATTTTCGACAACCCTGAAATGAGCGAAGACTTAATATGGATACGGCATTCTAGGAAAACTCTTTATTTATGCGATGCGCTCTAAACAGCAATTCATATAAGGCAAATGTTTGTGCCGTAACTGACTGAGCAAGCGGAGCGAGCGAAGCGTATCAGTTTCGAGATTGCCAAAAAATGCTTTTGTCCAAATGTTTGTCTGTTGTCGCCTACAGGTCGGTTTTTTTTCAAACGATTTTGACGAAAATTGGCACACGAGTTCCTTAATGTATGTATATAAGAATTCTTGTCGATCGTGTTTTTTGATTGGGGGAAAGTAGAAAAGGGGGAAGGGGAGAAGTTTGCTGTTGCATTATCAATCGATGGATTTCAGTCAAATTGGAGAGGCACAGTAAGGACTTCATTCTGCACAAGAGACGAGAAAACTTACTATTAACTTGAAATTCCAAAAGGTACGAGTATATCCACTCTAACCTCTTGTATCATACAACAGGGTTACCATTAAATTTTAATATTTAATACGATCGCGTGCGAAACGCGAGCGTTTTATAGCCCCTTATTCTGGCAACTCAAATGTTGCCGTGTCCTCTCTAGAGTTTTTATATCTGGCAATAGCAATCCCACCGCTGTAATACTACTGCTGTAAAGTAGTAAAATGATTTATTAAATAGGTTGTATCGTGTGGGGTGAAGGAGTGGCCAGATTTTGATAGGAGAGTCAGAGGTCTTGACCATTAACGCAAAATTAGCGTTTGAATACTATGCTAAATAATAACAGACTGCAAATCGGCAAACGTAGCGTAGGACGTCCAGTCAGTTTCAGTTTCAAAAATTCTTTATTTAAAATAATTATATAGTTGTACATTTCTAGTGTAAGTTAGTTAAACCTAGAAGCGACATAAAATAATAACAAATAGCAACGCTTTACAAGCTAAACACTTTTTAAAAGCTTATTGCATGAAAATACATTTGTAATTAAATTGTAAGGTAAGGAACAAATTGGTATCATTATATAATTATTATGCATGTTTTAGAGATTACATTACATTTATGAACAAGTAACAATAATCAATTACCTAATTAATCGCAAAACTTAGATGAAATTAATATAACAAGCCGTAAACAAAAATACTCGGCGATCGGCATGTAGGTAGCAGCAGAACTTACTCAGTGAGTTATCACTCGCACAGACAGTATTAGGCGCTGCGCACGTCTATCGCTCACCCCAATACCAGTCTTCATACCATATGGTAATAAGAGCGGGAATGGCGCGGGCGGTGACGCGCGATCCACGTTACTGCTAAAAACGGGCGAAGGTACCTATTCACAGTCAAGAAACAAGTGATGGGGCAGTTTGTAACGGTTGTATTTATCGATAAACCGGAGATTCGATTTTCGTGTTCTACAGATGTTGTTAATTAATTTGTTTTTATGTTTGTTATTAGTAAATAGATAAAACTTTTTTGATATTCTATGAATGTACAAATGAAGTGAAGGTAAGTAGAGTAAGAGAGAGAAAGTAAGAGGACGTCCAGTAACCAGGGCCGGTAGTCTCTACACTAATAGCGATGAATTTCAACCGATGCTCGTCGATAAGAAAAGAGATGTAGATAACAACTGCCTAGCTGCATCTCCTTCTACTAGACGTTTGCGATGACAGGACGCATCGCTATCAATGTAGAGACTTCCACTCCTGGGGTGGAAAAGTCTCTACATTGATAGACGGTTGAAATTTTCACAGATGATGTATTTCTGTTGCCGCTATAACAACAAATATTGTCTGAAGTACTGAAACATGCACTGGGTTGCGGGTGCACGTAATAGTACGGTTGGCAACCCTACATTAATCAGGGGAATTAAACATGTGTTTTAAGTGTGACGTTCGACTTCTAGATGAAAGCTGAATGGCTCAATACCTTTGTTTTTTTTTTGTAAATTCAAAGCAATAAGTTATGTTTCTGTTATATCTATAATATGTTTTATTGAATATGATCTATTTAATGTTATTTGACGTGTGTAAGTGCAAATTTTTAATTTGCCCATATACTGAATAAATGCTTTGACTTTTGACTTTTGAATACTAAAAACAGAACAAAGTTAAAAATTAAAGGGGGTCCCCATACAAAAAACGTGTTTTTACTTTAGCGCCATCTATGAACGATTGTTTACCAGTGTTTTTCAACCTTTTTCATGAGGCGACGCGACCCCCTTAGCATGAAATAATAATTCGACCTACTTGCAATGTTTATAATCTGTAATTTGTTATATTAAATAAATAAAATAAGTTTATTTCAAGTTACTTAGACTCATATACATACACACAATCAACAAATTAAAATTAAATTAAATACAATAAATTATGAGTTCGAATTAAATTTAAATATCATACGGAACTTCAATTTGAAATCAAATTACATCAGTATAAAATAAACAAAAATAGGAAACAAGTCAAGGTAAAATGTCAAATTCAAATTTCATGTCAAGGTTAATCAAATATTAAAATAAATAAAATCAAAATATTAATAATTAGCTTTAAATACACACTTTATGGGTACCCAAAAATGTTGGTGATATGCCTATCGGAACAGTGTCTGATAAAAGGACAGTTAGTTCGATCTGCAATCATTGTCAGAACGATGTTGCTACTGGCCCGCACCCTACGCACCAGAGACGCGGCACGCTTGTGCATGGTCGCGTGGAAACAGTCCACGCGAGCCTGCGCAAACATACCTGAGGCGCTGCAGCAGCGGGGCAGTCTCATCATCGCCCTGCTAGGCTATTCTGTAAGCTATCTCGATAGCGGAATCCGCGGTGAGATTAAAATTTCGTACTACGAAATTCAATCGTATTACGTTGGTATACGGTTGAATTTCGTAATACGTAATTTGAATCTCACCGCGGATTCCGCTGTCGAGATAGCTTACAGAATAGCCTAGCTGAACGCGTTGTTGAACTGCACGCGAAGAGCACTGTACGTCGAGCTCGTATACCTCTCCCATAGACTGCACGTGTAGAGGGTTATATTGCTAGCTTCTAGCCGCGGCTTCGTTCGTGTGGCCTACAGGAAACAAATTACATAGTTTTCTTTTGAAACAAATATTATAAGCACTCTCAGTCACAACACCTACAAATGCTCTTTAGTTAATATTTTCTTTAAAAGTATATTTTCAAACTTTGTTTTATTCTTTTACTGAGGCTTCGCGACCCCCCACGATCCCCTTATAGAGACTTCACGACCACCCAGGGGGTCGCGACCTCGCGACCCACACGTTGAAAAACACTGGTTTACCTTATTATTACCTAGCCTAACATCTTTGTGTTAACGTTTACTTTGTTGGTGTTAAAAGTTAACTTAACGTTAAATATTAGTTAGATGGCGTTGTAGTAAATAAGCATGTTTCGTATCTAGACGGTATTTATATATTACTAGCAGCTCGCCCCGGCTTCGCACGGGTAGAACATATATGCCTACAAAATTTGCATCAGTTTGTTGCATGGAATATAAAATATTAACATATTTAACAATCATCGTCATATTTCAACCAATTTACACAAAACCTTAACAAATTATGCACCTAAACCTTCCTCATAAACACTCTGGCTATTGGTGAAAACATGATAATCCGTTCAGAAGCTATTGAGATTATTGCGAACAGACAGACAGACGCAATGATGGACATTGTTTTATAATACTTACGTAGTGATATTGGACGGCCCTTTGGCGTAAAGGATAGTTACCCTGATTCTGACCCGAGGGTCGTTAGTTCTAATCCTAGCTATATACCTACCAATGAAAGTTTTATGTGCATTCATGAATCATGGGTTTTCGTGGGATCATTAAATCTACCTATAATTAAGATAGTTCACAAAACTAAAACAACTGACTTCAATGCCCCGCGAGTCAATTTCAGTAGCAAGTTTGAGACGTTTATCGTCATATCTCTGAAGATACTTATCACATCTCAGTGAAATTACAATGGGATCACCTCGGAAACGTACCCTACCGATTACAAAAATAATCATTCGAATCGGTTCATAATTTACGGAGTAATCGCGTAACATACACACACAAAAAAAGAAAGAAAAAAGAAACATACAGTTGAATTGAGAACTTCCTTCTTTTTGGTAGTCGGTTGAAAAGTAGCTTACCACCACCAAACAGAACATCTGCCGCCGTAACCTTACGGCGTTCCCCGACGCTAAAAATAGGGGTATTATACGTTTAACGTGTGTATCTGTGTGTCTGTCTGTAGCATCTTAGCACCCAACCGGATGAACCGATTTTAAAAGTAGGGGTATTATACGTTTAATGTGTGTATCTTTGTGTCTGTCTGTAGCATCTTAGCACCCAACCGGAGGAACCGATTTTGATTTTATTATTAATAGTTTTTTTTTTATAGATATCTTCATCGAGAGTGTTCTTAGCTTTGATTCATGAAAATTCGTTCAATCGTTATAAAACTATGAGCTTTAATCAACTTTCATAGGTCTGATCATTTCGAAAATCTTCCACTTCAACGATATTGTAAGAACATGGAAGCATTGACCTGATGCTGGGACATCTCCTGGAATCTACAGAATACTCAAATCCTCACCAACTTACAGCTCAGATTTTAAATGTCGTGTTTAGAGTCATTGGAATGCTTTTAATGAAAAGATTATACATAGATCAGTCGGGGTGGTTTAAAATATTATATTATATATATAGATCATTATTATTTTATACAATGGATCATATTATTATACTATATTGACTTCAAATTGATTGTGATCGATGGGGATCTACAGAAAAGCTCAGCCTATAATAATATTTTCGTAGTAACTATGACCTATTCTGTGGTTTCACTGCAAATATTTTATGAATTTTGCGATGCGTATATGTGAAATCCGTGATATCTTCTAGAGTTTTCATTTGAATTATATACTGTAAAGGACAATTTTAATCTATAATATGTGGCCAAGCTAATTAACGTAATTATTTGGATAAGGATTAATACTATATACTTAAAAATAGCCCTGGGAGTTATGTTATATTTTTTAACAAAAAATTAAAGATTAATATGGTTACTGTAAGTCAACCTTAAGAGATAGACATATGCTGTCGCGGACTTTTTTGTAGGTCTTATTAAGTTGTACAACTCTTCCATAGAAAATATTCTTCCATCTGTTTTCAATTGAGCAGCGTTCGTAAGAAATGTGTTTTTTCGACCGTTTTTTTTGTCGACTTAGGTTGCAAATTAGGTCTCCACGAATGTTCCTTTGATTTAAACGGGATAATATATAGCCTATTTTCATTTCGAAAGTCCATTCTATATATTAGTGAAAGAATTTTTAAATCGGTCCAGTAGTTTTTGAGCCAAATCATTACAAACATACAAAAATACAAAATTACAAAAATACAAAAATACCAAAATACAATAATACAAAAATAAAAAAATACAAATGTTCTCTCTTTATAATATTAGTATAGATATCGATGTTAAAACTATAATGTACTTAATTTTTCCGGCAAATTTTGTTCAATCGGAACCCTGCGTGTGCGAGTCCGACTCGCACTTGGCCAGTTTATTAAATTATCTTAATCCTAAACAACCCGCCACATTTCAGAGACCTCAGCCGCAATGAGCTGACGGCAGTAAGCCGGCGCACCTTCCGCGGACTGACGGCCTTGAAGAGTCTCCACCTCGATGGAAACCAGCTCAAGTGCATCGACGAGAAGGCTCTGGAAAATCTGAAGAGTTTGGAAGTTCTGTGAGTATTTACTCCATTTCATAGGTATATATAATAAGCTTAGACCAAGGATACGTTGTGAATCCAAGGTCTGTGGTAATGAATAATAAGGAAAGTTATGAGTCTAGATCTTTTCTTCGTAGTCATAGTATCAGACCAAATAAGAAGTCAAGACGGAGGCCTGCCGAACAACGCACTGAGGCTGGTTAAAACTACGCCTCGCCGTGTACATACACAGTTAAACGCACACACATATAATACGCCTTACCTTGTCAGACGCGCGGAGTGTCACGCTATAATAATTCGCAAATTTTGAAGAAAAAATGCTGAATTTTGTTGTGGAAAAATGTAATAACCAATCTTCAAGAAATAAAAAGCAGGATGGAATCTCATTTTCATCACAAAGTTTTTACTGCACGACAACACTCACTAAGTGCACACATGTTTACGAAACCGGCCTCAGTGCGTTGTTTGGCGTCGGGGGTCTAGACTTCTTATTTGGTCTGAGGTCATATAGCATGGTGGTGGCCTAGCGTGTTACCACCCTCGACCGCATCATCACTTACCAACAGGTGAAATAGTGGGCAAACGCTGGCCTATATGATATAAAAAAATCTGTGATGTCAAATTTTAAAAAATATGAGGCAAATGACCCGAGAAATGAGCGCTCCGGGTGCAAAGTACTGTTTTTACAAGCTTTTATTTAATATGTAGTATCATTTTTCGTGTGTGATGTCATGTATATGTATGTATGTTTTTTATTACAGAGTGTGTATGTACGAGCAGGTTTTTTTTTTTTGCTTTTTTTGTAGGTACATTTTTTGTTCTCATTTTTAGGGTTCCGAACCCAAAGAGTACCAACGGAACCCTATTACTGAGACTCCGTTGTCCGTCTGTCTGTCTGTCTGTCTGTCTGTCTGTCTGTCCGTCTGTCACCAGGCTGTATCTCATGAACCGTGATAGTTAGACGGTTGAAATTTGCACAGATGATGTATTTCTGTTGCCGCTATAACAACAAATACTAAGAACAGAACAATGTTAATAAAAATTAAAGAAAAGTTTTAAAAACGTTTTTTACGATAGCGCAGCGCCACCTATCTAGTTGCTAAGATAGCGCTATCGTCTTTACCTTAATCTGAATCTCGGAAGCGGCTCCAACGATTAAATAAAATGTAGTATACCTACAGGGGATTTCGGGGGCGATAAATCGATCTAGCTAGGAGTCATTTTCAGAAAATATTGTTTTATTCGTGTTTTCAATAATCAAATTTATTGATAATCAACTTAAAATATGACTCTTCCCGACATCTATTGGCGAGTAGAAGTACTGTATCAGTAAAGCAGTTAGCTGCTCTCAATTTAAAAAAAATAGTATTATTATTCGTCAATAGATGTCGGGAAGAGTCATATTTGTCCGTCTAAGTGGCAAAAAATTCCGAGCAAAGCTCGGTCAACCAGATATTTAATAATATTAATTACTACAATTACTATTACTATTACTACTATATAATACTATTCTTTTGTTGTAATACCTTTGTGTTAACGTTTACTTAGTTGGTGTTAGAAGTTAGTTAGAAATTCGATAGATGGCGTTCGGAACCCTCCGTGTGCGGGACAAAGTCTGACTCGCACTTGGCCAGTTTTATTTTTTCTCTATAAGTCTATAATAGAATGAAAAAAAATCATAATATAATCAATAATAATAATAAACTAAATAAGGTTTAATTAATTCCAGAACTTTAAACAACAACAATCTGACGTACCTTTCTCTGGAGCCGGCAGCAGTGACTCGACTCAGCACGCTACGCCTTACGGACAACCCTGTCGTGTGTGACTGTCGAGTGGCACGACTCGCGGCCGCGGCTAAAGCTGCTGCCATAGCCGGTGTTGGTGCTAGGTAAGTTGTATAAATATACATCCTTATATCATGTAAATTCGACCACGATATACTACCCATATCAATAAAAAAATAACAAGTACCTACCTTAATTGTTCATTAAATATCCATGCAAAGACTTACCGCGGACGTTGTTGAACCTATCGTAGGAATGTACTCGTGTCAAACGTCGCGCGTGGTGTTTACAGGTTTTGTACCGCGTAAGGTCATTGTACTTAAGTGGTACTAGCATTTCGTAAAATTTAGGATAATTATTAATCACTTTATCTCGAAATTATTTAAAGATACAAATCGTAAATGACATCGAATGTGTTATTATATGTTATCAATATAATATACCAAGTTGAAGCAGTGCATGTAGTAAAATTGGCTACATCTATAGAGCATAGATAGAGACAAATAGACTCAGCACACTACGTCTGACGGACAACCCTGTCGTGTGTGACTGTCGAGTGGCACGACTCGCGGCCGTGGCTAAAGCTGCTGCCATAGCCGGTGTTGGTGCTAGGTGAGTTATACATTTTTAACCCCCGACGCAAAAAAAAGGGGTAAAAAATTAAATAAATAATAATTTATTTCTAAAACACAAGTAAAAGGTTATACACAGTTTAAGTCTTCGAGCATTTACCAATGGAGATGTTAACGTTGTAAACCGCAAACATTTTTTTCTGCCGATACTTACCGGGGACGAGGTAAACACGCATTGCACACACACAAATCACTCACTTTAACGATCCCGTACACTAGCTTGAAACATGGACACAGTATTAAAAATACAGCGTAGTTATGCACGCTTATATGGCCAAAAATGGCTATATGGCCAGCAGAGGGTGGCAGTACGCCTTGCGTTAACATCTCCATTGGTAAATGCTGGAAGGTTTAAGCTTATGAACGAAACGGTTTATTCCGATTTAACTCAAAAACTACCGTACTGATTTCAATAATTCTTTCACTAATCGAAAGCTAAATTATCAGTGATTAATCTCACGGGAACTGGAACTACGCGGGTAAAACTGCGCTGTTAGTTTGTTTATATTTTTCCAGATGTCAGGCTCCGGCAGCACTGCGAGGTGCTTTGCTGACAGAGTTGGAAGTACATGAACTTATCTGCACTGGTGAGTGATTTTATAAGAAACAAACTATCCGATGGGTTATAAAGAAGCAATATCTGCGTCCGCGTGTTCGCGATCTGGTTTTCAATCGATTTCTGATCGCCATAGATTGCGTTTGGTATAAACCAGTCGGTACAAATACTACTGCGCTATCTGAACGCGCCTAGATCACGCAAGCAGGACGCTGCAATGTGGTTGTACCTTAAAGAAGTTTCAGTTCAAAAAAACTAAAATATTTCTCACGATTTTGAAAAGAAAATCTGTACCGAATGACATCAGCATATTTTTGGTAGCTCAGTGCTAATCAACCCTGGTCTCCCCAGGGCCAGTGAACTCCTCTCCAATGGAATGTTCCGCGGAGCCCCGGTGTCCCCCGCCGTGCCGCTGCACCCCTGAGGGTACCGTCGACTGCAGGGAGAAGTTACTATCTGAACTACCCTCCACTATACCACATAGAGCTACTGAAATGTAAGTTAAAAAGAAAACAAGTACCTACATTTGTATTATTTTCACAGTTTTACAATCCATATGGATTACAATTAACTGTGTTATTACTATTTAAAGTCGTTCCCTCTCTTTCCAGCCGCTTAGAACAGAACGAGATAACAGAGGTGGGAGCGGGTGCATTTTCATCAGTGAAACGAGTGGCCCGGATCGACCTGTCTAACAATAAGATTACAAAGTTGGCTGCTGACGCTTTCACGGGACTGACGCATCTTACTTCTTTGTAAGTGTCTTTTTTTCTTTTAACCAACTGGGTGAAACCAGCGGGGTGCACTTTTCCATACAAATGTATTCCCCCGTTTCCTCCCTGGAAAATGCTTCTAGAGCAAAATTTGTTTCTACAAAAAATCAAGGTCTGCTGTAGCTACGCCCCTATCATTTGCTTTTTAGGGTTCCGTAGACGAATGGCAAAAAACGGAACACTTATAGATTCGTCATATCTGTCTGTCCGTCCGTATGTCAAAGCCATTTTATTCCGAAACTGTTAGGACTACAGAATTGAAACTTGGTAGATAGATGTATTCTGTGAACCGCTTTCCGATTTTTATACAAAAATTAAAAATATAAAAGTTTAAGGGGGGTATCCCATACATGGAACTGAAACAAAAAACATTTTTTTTTCTTCAAACCTATACGTGTGGGATGTTTATGGATAAGGCTGTAAAAATGACATTGAGATTCCTAAAATCATTTTTTCTCAAAGTCAGTCATTTGAAAGATAGGCGCGTGTAAAGTGGTAAAAGTAGTGTAGATACAGTCAGCAGTTTTTGAAATATGGCGACCGCAAAGATAACTTTGTTTTTCATACCAACCCTATGAAAAACAAAGTTAATTTTGTAGTTGCGAAATATCATAGTTATAGAATACTTTACTGTGTTACGGAACCCTACGAGTGCGAGTTCGGCTTGCACTTGGCCAGGTTTTTTTCGATCAATCAATTGCAAAAAGAAATGTAAGTCTTCTAATCTCCTCTTTAAGATTTTTGAAGGGTCATATTTCTATTTGCAAATGGTTGGTAAAAAAAAGGAAATGGGTGTGGGGGCACAGTAGGTAGAGCTGACGCGACATAACATGTAACGTCGCCCGCGTCCCGCATACCTATTGGCCCACCGGCAGTGGTTTCCCGGATGCGATATAGGACAGATGTCTTGACAATAAACGTAGTGCATATGTACATCTTGTTATTTCTTCCCCCACACCAACTGAGAGAACACGCTATAGTAAGGGTAGTGCAGAGGTTCCCCTACAAAGGTGCCTGCACACACCCCATGCTGGCAATCACCGCACCGGGTGATACCGCACAATGGGCGACAGCAGACCTTGATTTTTTGTAGAAACAAATTTTTCTCTAGAAGCATTTTCCAGGGAGGAAAAAAGTGCACCCCAGTAGGTGGTTATTGGGTGTTCTACTCCAACCACATCTGTTGATTAAACGATATACCCAACTGCGTTCGCTCCGCTTGCTGCGCTCACTTGTTGCAGTTGGGTATATCGTTTAATCAACAGATGTAGCTGGAGTAGAACACCCAATAACTAAAAATTGATTATCTCTCACCACTTGTGTTTTAGAACTCAAAGCCTCCGGTGTAATAATTTTGATCGACGTGTTTTAGAACTCTCAATGACCCCGGATTAATAGTTTTGATCAACTGTGTTCGTAACACATACGGTTGGATGATCCATGGTAAGTATCATCCTGAGAGCCCAAGGTAGGATTATCTCTCACCGCATACGATGTCTCAGCACATACGGTTGGATAAAACATGGTAAGTATCATCCTGAGAGTCCAAGGCAGGATTATCTCTCGCCGTTTGCGATGTCTAAACACAATCGGTTAAGTGATCCATGGTAAGTTTCACTCTGGGAGCCCAAGGTCGGATTATCTCCACCGATTGCGATTCCTAACCTACCTGTGTTTTGAGCATATCGTATAGTCAGATAAACCTGTTCTACTACTTCTACTAAAGCCGTAATGACTTTTTGTTGGAATACTTACGATAAATTATCGCGCCCTAACCTACCTGTGTTTTGAGCATATCGTATAGTCAGATAAACCAAAAAATATTACAAAATTAAAATCTGCTACCCCTAAAGCACCAACTTTTATATTTTCTGTGCTTTAAAGAAATGTGTGTATATACGTTAATAAAAATTCAAGCGTAGTCACTCACCATTTTCATCTAAAGGATTTTAATTTATTAAATTCATGAAGATCTCATTGTCCCTGCTGCTTGTCGTTCCTGTAAAATATAAATTGGTACACATTAGTTTAAAACTAAGAATACACAATTTAATTTAAAAAAATCTTTACTCAGAATAAATCAAATTAAACTTGGAAATAACTAAACATTAAATCAGTGTGTAGTTAATATAAACAGCAATCGAAAAATAATCATTTTTATGTAATTTTTTAATATTATTTTCTTTACATAACATTTACATAACATGTTCAAAATAATTAGGATCGTTTAAAAAACCGACTTCAAATGCTACTGTATTCAATTTGAGTAGCAAGTTTGCAGTTATTATCGCCATATCTCTGGAGATACTTGATAAATTTACAATGAGACCACTACAAAAGTATAATCTTTGAAATAAATATATAATTTAAAAAATCGGACCACAATTGACAGAGAAAAATAAATAAAAAAAAATTTACAGTGAAACATAGAACATCCTCCTTTTTTTTAAAGTCGGTTAATAGGGCTTTTTGTCGTATGAAGACCTATTTTATTTTTTCGATTTCTAGTTATTGAGAAAATCTTTATTATATAATACGACAGAAACTTGGTTTTTAATTTTATTTTCGAATCAACCAAAAAAGAGTACGTTGCAAAATATTATACAATAAAAGCTAGGTACTTACTTGTTATTTCCAAATAGTTACAGAACTACACTCACCGATACACTCACCGACACCACAGCCGACACCGTACACTTATATAATGAATGATTTTGTTCACACGCTAGATAGTAGGTACAAACGTATCAAGGTAAAATGGATTGAATAACAATTATGTACATCGTAAGCATTTCTTTTAAGGGTTCGCATACACGTTCGTTTTTAACTCTGCGATTGAACTGTTCTGTAGGTACAGATAAATTTTTATACCATTAAGTTTGCACTGTACAGTTAATTAAATGCTATTTTAACCGACACCTAACCGAGGAGTAGGTTCTGAATTCGTCGGAATCTTTTTTTTATGTATGCTTCTCGATTACTCAAAGATGGCTGTACCGATTTAGAATATTTTTTATATTTGTTTGAAAGGACATACTTTCCAAGTAATTTCATTTAAATTTCATCGAGATCTCATGACTATCTCAAGAGATATGGAGACAAACACATCAAACTTGGCACATGACTAGCGCGACATTTGAAGTTGGTTCTTTTGGTTTATTAACGATTTTAAATTATAATTATTACCATTCAGTTAAACTATCATTCATATGTATAGTCACACTATTTAGTGAAAACGAGCAGTTTAAACTCAAGGTGTGTAGCGGCCTTAGGACAAATTACTTTTTAACCGACTTAACAAAACGAGGACTTAACAGATAGCGTTTGTACGAATTACTTTTTTGTTTATTATATCATAGCTCAATCATTTATGAACTGATTTGTTTTTTTTTTTTTTTTTTACTGACTTCACAAAAAGGAGGATGTACTCAATTCGTCTGTATAATTTAATTTTTTTGTCACTTCAGAACCTCATCATTTATTAACTGTGTGTGGATTTGGAGAATGTTTTTATTTTATTTTTTTACCGACTTCAAAAAAAGGAGGAGGTTTCTCATTTCTACCGATATTTTTTATGTTTGTTCGCGGATAACTTCGTCGTTTATGAACCGATTTTGATTATTCTTTTTTTGTTCGAAAGGAGATATTCCAAGTGTAGTAGTACCATGATAATTTTATCGAGGTCTGATGAGTACCTCCAGAGATATTGAGATAAACATCTCAAAATTGGTACTGAAAATGAATAGCGCGGCATTGAAGTCGGTTCGTTTTTAGTTTTTAAACGATATTATTATTAATAGAATATGTTTACAGTGTAGTTCCATTTTAATTTTAACGAGATCCGATAAGAATCTCCAGAGATATGGAGATAGATACCTCAAACTTAGTACTGAAAATGACTTGCGCTGCATGTGAAGTCGGTTTTTTTGTTTTGCGAACGAACTTAAATTATGTAAGAAAGTAAATAGTAATACTTCCCGTGTGGTGTATTGTACAGTTCAAATAATTAGATACCGTCTTATTATCTAAACACATAAAATATGATTGTAATATTTTATGCACTGACTTTTAATTTTTCTATCTTTTAATCTATCGTAGTCGGGTAATGGTGTGAGTTTTTATATTGTCATCCGAGTAGGCGGAATCTTTCTTTGATCCGATTTCAAAGGTGGTGCGACAAAGGTGGTGCGACCATTAGCTTCAAATTTGCTTGTTTTGTTAAAGTACGGGTACTTAATATCTTTTGAATTGGAATATTATTTGCTGACACATAAAAAGTATTTGCTATAAAATCGCGTAAAATTAGAAAACTGACATATTCTTCGCTGGTTCATCATCCTCGAGAATCTTGCTGCCTGCCAGACCCTGCCAACCGCCCGCCACCCTGCTCAGCCACCGCCTGCCACCCTGCTCAGCCGCCGCCTGCCACCCTGCTCAGCCGCCGCCTGCCAGACTCCGCCAGCCACCGCCAGCCCGCCTGCCGCCTGACATTGCGCAGCCACGACACTTCGAGAAAACATCTACAGAAATATGTGAGTGAGTATTGTCTTATTACGTGTTTTTTAAAATCTTTGTTCCATCCATACTCATTTTTTATTTTTTTTCTCAGGTCGGACTCTGAATACGAATCTGAAGCAATCGTGGCCACAGCACCGTCGGTGTTGTCGCAGCCTACCAAGAAGCCAAAAGCCTCAAAGCGCAAGATCACCCCCGTCGTTAACGCTGCTGCCCTTGCTAAGCGCGGTCATGCATCATATTCACCATCCTTCACACCACCCGATTTGCAAGAGCCGGAATTTTCGTGGTACGTATATATATATATATATATTATATCTGATAGGTTATCGTTTTTATCGCTTGGTGGTAACTACTACTAGGTACCGATGCAGGGCCCCAACCGTACTATAATTAACGTACCGTACTATAATTAACGTATATACGATAATTTAGGCCTCCGTATTATGTACGCAAATACACGATAAATTCCATACACCACAAAGTTTGAGAATTACGCTCATATTCAATAAAAAATTGAGATACTATTGTTTATTGGTAACAGCGCCAGCTTATTTCTTAATTTCAAAACGTTGGTACGCTTATAAAATCTGTGTACTGTGGTCTGTCTTCTCAGCCCGTCTGCCTGTATGGAGTTAAATATACATTGATTCTGTTCTGTATACACAAACAAAGTGTAATAAAAATTATCGTTTTATATGATTTTTTAATGTATTTTAAGCCATTATACTGAGTGTACGATAATTTTGCTCCAAAAACGTCAAAATACGATAATTTCACGGCCCTGGTACTTTCCTCGCTTCAGGTTGGGATCCCTGTACCGATGATGATAATAATTATTTAACAATAATGTATATTGTATGGAGTGAGCAACGTTAAATGATTATTTAACTCTGAATCTAATTATGATGATAAAAGTTCCTAAATATTATCATAACAGTATTTCATCATATTTTATTTTCTTTGTTTTACAGGTCTAAAAAACGCAAGTCAGACATCTTTTCGATTCTGAAAGGGGAAGAAAGCGTTGCTGCATCTAACGCATCACAAAGCGCCGGAGGCAACGTATCGACTTCTTCCTTCACGACGAGGGTTTCCGGAGGGCAGAGCCGACGCACCGCAACAGTCTCCGAAGGCGACTTTTACGTTGAGGTGAAGCTTTACAACGTCGTCGACGTTCAAAATACGCCTCCTCAAGAACGCTATAAAAAAGCGTTGACGAGTGTAAAGCTGCGTCTCAACGAACAAACTAAGGAGTGGGAAATTTTACAAGAGTTTCTCATTACGGTGTTTAAATTATTTAAAGATTCTAAACCATCAACATTTAGTGATAAGATTAATTTTAAATAAACAAAACGTGTGCATAGGTTTATTATGGTTTTTATTTTATTAAATTAAGTTAGGTTCATAAAGGTAGATAGAATTATTATAGTATGTTTTGATATATGTAGTGTAGGTAGACTATATTAAACTCTCAAAGTAATTTTTTTAATTAATTTGAAATAAAAAAGAAAATTAAAAGCGTATAATATTATAATACTGACTTTAAAAAATAGGTAACTTTCTATGTAGGTAGGTACTTAAATTAATAATTATATCTAGTAGGTAAACAAGCAAGTAGCTTCTACAATGCCATTCTGTTCAGTTTGTAACACATCTATAAGCGGTAGGCGCTGGACAGGTCATTTGCGAAGTAATACACATAAACAAAACGTTTTAACTGTACCGCATATCGATGTGGAAGGCGTAGATATTGTAGCGACAGCATTTCAGAACCGAATAATATCTTACAGGATTGCTGCGCAATACGCAAATGAACATTCTATTGATGTATTTTTAGATTCAATACGAAACAAAGTCAAACTCATTTTAGATGAATGCATAAAAAAACATATTTGTGTCAAAGTCAACTTCGAAATATTCTCAAAGTTTTTACTTTTCAAAAATAATGAACAAGAAACTAAATCGTTTATGACAAAAAATATCCCTGTTTATGGAAATTATAATTTTGAGCATTTATATTTAAATGTAATCAATACAATACGCACAAAAATTGACCAATTCGAAGAGCAAGATTCGGGTTGGACTTTTCTTAATTGTATGCATATTGAGGTTAATGTTAATAAATATCAACCACTTCGCGGCTCCACGTATATTGAACTACCAATATTCATCAAGAAAAAGAAAGCATGTTTAAATATTCAAAACAACGATAAACACTGTTTTCTGTGGAGCGTACTTGCAGCCCTCTATCCAGCTAAAAACCATCCTGAAAGGGTTTCGTCATATGTACATTTTCGCAATGTACTAAACACTGAAAACATTTCGTTTCCCATGACATTATCTGATGTTAAAATATTCGAAGAAAACAATCCAAACCTAAGTTTTATCATTTTTGGCTTAAAAAATAACAAGACTGTTGTAGGCCCGCTTTATAAATCAGAAAGCCATGAAAATAAAAAAACGATTCACCTTCTTTGGATAGAAAACAACACAACATCTCACTATTGTCTCATAAAGAATTTATCGAGACTGGTGAGAAGTCAAATAACGAAGCATAAAGGACAGATCTATTTTTGTGACACTTGTTTGTTGTTTTTTAAAACGGTTGAGGATGTAGAAAGTCATACCTGTAACGGAATTGTCACTGTCCTACCGGAAAAGGGGTCAGTAATTAAATTCAAGAATTTCGAACGCAAACAAGACATTCCTTTTGTAATTTATGCTGACTTTGAAACTATGCTAGAAGATGTAAGCAAAAGTGAATCAGATCCTCAAAGTTCTTATACGCGCACTACACAAAAGCATACACCTATCGCATTTGCTTACAATGTGATTAATTCTGTTGACCCTTCTTACAATAAATTCGTAATCTTTAGAGGTCCTCATTGTGTAGAAAAATTTGTTAGCTCTCTTTACAAAGATGTTCGGGATATCCATGCAGTGTTATCACAAAACGTTCCCATAATTTTTAATGCAAACGATGCAGTTGATTTTAGGAATGCAGTTCGATGTCATATTTGTGAGAGTTTTCTATTCGGAGATAAGGTCAGAGACCATTGTCACCTTACTGGACAGTATCGGGGTGCAGCTCATAGCTTATGTAATTTACAGTACAAAGTTCCAAAGTTTGTGCCAATTTTTTTCCACAATTTAGCAGGGTATGATTGTCACTTTTTTATAAAAACACTTGGTGAAGCGCCTGGACCAATAAAAATAATTCCTAAAACGAAAGAAAATTATATCTCTTTCACAAAATTCATTCCAATATCAAGAGACGAGTTCGTTCAGTTAAGATTTGTAGATTCGTTCAAATTTTTAGGAACCAGTCTAGAAAAATTGGTTAAAACCATGAAAACTCATGAGTTTACTCATTTAAGGAATATTTACCCAAATGAAAATGAGTTTTCCCTTCTAACTCGTAAAGGCGTTTACCCTTACGAGTACATGAACGCATGGGAACGTTACAACGAGCCATTTCTGCCAAGCAAAGAAAGTTTTTATAGCTCTCTCAACAATGAGCACATATCAAATAAAGATTATGAGCACGCACAGTCAGTTTGGACCCAATTTGAAATTCGGAACCTAGGCGAATATACCGATTTGTATTTAAAAAGTGATGTGTTGTTGTTAACAGATATATTTGAAAACTTTAGAAAAACTTGCAAACATTACTACAACTTGGACCCTGCATTCTATGTTACAGCACCGAGTTTATCATTCGATGCTATGCTTTATAAAACAGGCATTGAGTTAGAACTAATAGATGACTTTGCTATAGTAGATATGTTACAGACAGGCATACGAGGAGGTGTGGTAATGGCAGCACATAGGCATGCCAAAGCAAACAACGAATTTATTTTCGACCATGATCCTTTGATGCCAGAATCATTCATAGTCTATATAGACTGCAATAATCTTTATGGATACAGCATGTGTCAAACATTGCCCTTGTCAAACTTTAGGTTTCTTGATCAATCAGAAGTTAATAAACTGGATGTGAATAATGTATCTGATGATGCAGAGTTCGGCTTCATTCTAGAAGTCGATCTCATTTATCCAAAAAAATTACATTGGGAACATAATGATTTACCGTTTTGCCCCGAAAAAGATATTCCACCGGGTGGAAAAAATGAAAAGTTAATTCCAAATCTTTATGACAAATTTAATTATGTTATACATTATGTACATTTAAAAACCTGTTTAAGACATGGTTTGATCTTGAGACAAGTACATCGTGCTATAACGTTTCGACAGAGTGCATATTTAAAACAATACATCGATCTTAATACAAATTTGCGTCAAAAAGCAACGTCAACTTTTGAGCAAGACTTTTTCAAATTGCTCAATAACAGTGTTTTTGGTAAAACGTTAGAAAACAACCGCAAGAAGGTCCATGTTGAGTTGATAAATCAATGGAATGATCAAAACAATAGAACTAAAAAAAGAAATAACGCAGAAAAATTAATCGCGAGTCCAAACTTTCACAGTGCTTCAGTTTTTACGGAAAGTTTGGTTGCGATTCAATTAAAGCCTAATCGTATAGTATTGGATAAGCCACTGTATATCGGATTTACAGTTTTGGAATTATCAAAATCACATATGTATGATTTTCACTATTCTATATTTAAACCATTTTACAGGGACCGCTTGACGATGTGTTATACTGATACAGACAGCTTTATTTATCACATCCAAACCAAAAATTTTTATCAAGATGTGAAAAATACGTTTTTGGAGTATTTTGATACCAGTAACTTTTCTGTTGATAATTATCACAAATTACCAATAATTAACAAAAAAGTACCAGGACTTTTCAAAGATGAAATGGGTGGAAAAATAATCACTGAATATGTAGGATTACGCTCTAAATTATATTGTATAAAAAATACTGACACTGAAATTAAAAAGGCTAAGGGAGTAAAATCATGTGTTGTTCGAGATCTTAGTATCTTAGATTATACAAACACATTGCTTACATCAAATACACTACGCAAGAAAAACATATTGTTTAAAAGTATAAAACATGAAATATTTACACGTTCTGTAAACAAAATTGCGCTTTCTAGTAGCGACGATAAACGATTTATTTCGCAAGATAAAAAATCAAGCAGAGCTTGGGGTCATATTTCAATTCTTGGGGTCTAATCTAATGTAAGTAGCTTAAGATTATCTGTAAGATGAAATAAATATGTAATATAATAATAATAATAATAATGTTATAATAATAATGTAAAGTGAACCTTAAGTAAGAATATAGTGAATAAACGAATTTCATTTAGAATACTTGTTGTTTTTATTTTATTTTACGAGCCTTAACATCTAGCTTAAGTTAATAATGCAAAATCAATTTAATGTTTGTGAAAAATTTTGTGTAAGCTATTCCTGTAATCTACGTAGATACTTCAAATTCACTAACGCAGCATAAACTTTTAACACCGACGCAGGTGCACTGACATGTCACTACATGATTTTGCACATTCGACAAACATTGAATAAAATTCATCATGCCCTGCTCATTATACCCTGTTCGAGCGTCGCAGTTAACACACATATTCACATACTTTCAAGTCGACTTAAGACGTAAGTTTTGAACTTTTATTCGTTTATTTCTATTTACTCGATATTATCCATAAAAATGACCCTAATAGTTTTCTATTTTGTTTCAGATTATGACAGACATTGTAATAAATAATAACAGTGAGACTCAAGATGGACTTTTTGGAATTAATACCCAAGACCTTCTTTTCCACTGTGCGCAGAATCCATTAGAAGGCTTTGACGAAATTTTTCCAATCACTAATCAGAAGAAATCGTCTCCAAAACGTCCAAAACGGAAAACAAAGAAGACACCTGGTGAAACTAAGAATCTTCGCAATAGTATGCGGCGATCATCATTTGTTTTAAACCGTGAAGCATACAAAGGGAGACGTTTGATTCAGATCAAAATAGTAGACATTAGTGGTGATAACAGTGACACTGAAAGTGATGTTGTAATATCGGCTCAATATATAGTAAAAGATTTTACGGACAGAATATTAGATCAAACCGAAAGAGTGATTAAAAATATATCTGAAAATATAATAAGTGATTCTGACTGATGAGACGCATAATTGAATAAAATTATTTTTAAATAGATCAGTTAAATTAAATTAGAAGTGATTCTTAAGATGTTTAATCAAATCAGTAAGTAGTATCTCCCTGAATGCATTGTACTATTTAATTCATTAAATTTAAGATATGTTTTAATTTTCGATATTATATTAAAAACCTATTCAAATATCTGCTGTATTTTAATTCCTAAATACTCACCACTTTAATTCGTTAAAATATAATTTGGTAGAATAAAACAACAACCAGTTTAGGCAATAATTATTTTATTTTATTTAAAACATTAAATTAAATTCTTAGCTTACATTGAATAAATGTATATTATTATTATCATACCACTTTTTTAAGCACAATACATTTTTTAATGCACACATTTTCGTGTGTTGTACACAATTTAAATTTATATTAGGTTTTTCATAGTCGTGATATAATTTTAAAAAATTAGGACATCCTTTTTCTCCCACATCTATTATTTCACAGTTCTCACAAAGGCCTTTGATCCACATAACTTTCTCAGTTCCTTTTGTTAACACTTTTTTCTTATTCAAATATGGTATTATAATTCTTTTGAATTCCCTGTAGTCAATGTGGCCTTCACTCCAGAAATATCCTCGATTTGCTTCTATCCACCGCACTTGTTTCTTTTCTTCGATCGATAAGTTTTTAAATGGATAGGGGGGCTTGACAAGAAAGGTTTGGGTATTTTCTTCGTTTAAAATAGACAATTCTTTTATAATAAAATTATTTTGTGTATCTTTGAATCCTTGTACATCCACGAATATATATTTTATTCTGCAAGGATTCATATTTTAAGATATTTTTTTTACTATATTACTCAACGGTCTGTACTCGATGATGGAATCGTTTAAAATAAGACAATATGCAGCTGTCTGATCAGGTATTTCTGAATGACATTCAAGTTCCACACGTACGCTAACTACAGGACCTGACTTAAGGTTTTCGCTTTGTCTAGAGCAATCGATTACAAACAGCGGTGCTTTTTCTTTGAATTCAGAAGTACTTAGCAGTGGTTCACTTCTGCGTCCATAATAAGATGTCTGAAACCTGACATATTGCTCATACAATAATGAATATTTATGATCATCAAGACTAATATTCAAGTTTTCATATGGAAAATAGTTAGAGTTAAGATATACTTTGACATCTCTTAAATAACAAGGGTCGAATTTTGATATATCGCGATCAGCTAAATTTTTTCTATTTGTTTGTAAGCCTATGATTACATATCTTGGCTTTTCAATCTGTGAGGACGTTTTAATTGACCAAGTATGCTTAGTTGTTTTAGGTAATAAGGGATACTCATATAAATCACAATTTCTAAAAGCCAAATATAGAGAACGATCCTTTTCCAATAACTTTAGTAAATTAACTTTTTCTTTATCTGATACCTTGACGTGTGGAACGCGCCAAACTAACTTATTTATTATTATATCTTCAAGAACCTCACCAGATGGAACTTTCAAAGAATTCAAATTTGTATTACTGCGTAATAATATCAGTTCATGTTTACAATTCATAATTATTTTCTTATAATCTTCAGCAAAGCCCAAAATATTACTAAGAGGTATTGAGGCAGAAAAACTATTTCCATGGGTTGTTTTTGTTCCATTTATATCCCAACCCCAAGCTTTTGCTATCTTAGCTTCATTTTCATTAAATGATACTAAACTCTTCATTGTTGTAGTCATTCCAGCATTTTTGATTCTATCTATTTCAACTCCATTTAGTTCATAACGAATATCTTGAAAAAGAAACAGTAATGGATTGTTTGTGAATTCCACAGCAGTAACTTTTAGTTTTGTATCCTTCTTTATGATGTTTACTGTTCCTTCTAAATAAAGGGTACTTGCTGATGGTAGTATGTATAAATCCTGCTGATTGATAGGTATGCGGATTTCATCATTCCTGTTAAAACTTGTTACGTAAGGTTTATATGAATGATATTCGATACCGTCTATGGTGTTATCGTATGCTGGTGAACTTGTTATATCCAAAATGTTCATTTTAATAGACCAATTAATTTCAGGAACTTTTTATTTTCCCTGGTCAATTTAATTTTTTTCTTAGTTGTTCCTTTTCGGATTGTTCGATGAGTACTGATGTGTTTCATTATTGAATTACTACTTTTATTGAAGTCGATCATCTTTTCCTGATATGCAAATATAATTGAACTTCTTCACCGCGTAGATTTATTAAATTATTATTAATATCTAATAATCTAATATTAATAGTGCTGACGTCAATTTGATTGACAGGAAAATAAATTATATTCTTTGGCACTTCTATTATTCGGTATCCTGGAGGCACGTTAGGAGCAAATTCATAAAGAATATGGCTTGGTTTTCCATTAATATATGATCCGCTCACTATATCACATTCGACTCTTACCACTGTTGTCCATAAAATGTTAACTGGGAGTTGCGACTCGTGTATTATATTGGCTTTAAGAGTTTTATTACCAAATCCTAGTAAAGTTCCTGGAGAATTAGCTTTTTCAAAATGGATATCTTTAGAGCAGAAGATAAACGATTTCAACGTGTTATTATTGCAAAATAAATTAAAAGCGACTCCTTTTTTTACGTTTGACTTTAGATAATCAGAAATATCTTGCAGTTCGTAAGTGCCTTCTGGTATGTCTACGACTTCGTTATTGTCATAATAATATTTATTGTTTCTGTTATCAATGTTAGGTATTGAATTGAATGTTGAGAAATATAACAGAGCACACTCGTATTCATCATCAAATTGTAAAGCTGGATAATAGGTAGTGGATAAAATAGAGGTGTTGCCTGTTATTGACAGCGTGAAAGACATTTTAGAAATGATGGTAATAAAAACACGTTTATAAATATATAGTCACAATACTTTATTAGAACATTTTATACAAATAGTATTAGCATAACATTTTTTCCAAAATTCACTTAGGAACTTTAAACATAAATGACCACAATTAGATGTATTAAAACGTTGATATCTACAATAATTGTATGTTATATTAAATTTTAAATATCTTATTAACTCAATTGGTGGCTTTAAATCACCAAAGCTATCAAAATACTCGCAATAGTTAAAATGTTTTACATAGGCTACCCAATGGGTTCCTTCATTCTCTGAGCTATCTAAATTAACAATCGCACACTCAATGTCCTTAGGCTTTGGCGGCAATTCATTTCTCATGAAAACACCTCTAAAGTAAGGTATGTGTTTAGTAGCATACTCTAATATGTCTATATCAGTGAGAGCACGCTTGGGTAACCTTTCTATTAGTTTTTTGAACTATTTACAAAAAGACCATTGCCTTTTTTATATGGTTTTATATATAAGCCTTTTCCTAAGGCGATACTTTCCATCGTTTTATTATGACGTTGGGCTTCTTCCAAATTCTTTTTAGCTGCTTTATGATCATTTACAGCTTTAGTAATACCTGCTGCACCTCCAACCAATGCACCTAGAGCAGACAGTCCTGCGAATATTGGTATAAGTGGTAAAATACCACCTGTTTTTGGTAACGGTATTACACGAGGCAGACACACTCCTTTTTTATTTTTTATCAGTTTTTTCGCAGCTGAATATGCAGCTTTAATAGCTCTAGAATTGCTTTTTGGTTTTAATTTTTTCAGTCGTTTATGTATTGTAGAGACGATCGATTTAAATGTTCTCACGCCAGCACCATGCTTCATTTTGGTTTTCATCACTTTGCTCACAAGCCACGAAGACAGTTTTTCTCCTCTTCCTGCATTTTTCGATTTCATCCGTTGCTTTGCCATATTTAATAATTCTAAATCAGCTCTGTGTCGATCTTCCAATTTATTTGAATTATCGTATGCTATATCGTGTCTCATGCAAGCATTATCAAGCTCATTAACTCCTTGATCACCTCTCAATAATCGTTTTCTTAATCTGGTACCAGGTCCACAGTAATTGTACCCAGGTAAATGCAATTCAAATGGTAAGTTATTTATGATGCTGTTAACGAGTCCACCACCATGCATAGCTGAGTTATAAATGAGATAAAATATCTAAATAGACTTAATTTTATATACTTAGGTATGTAACTCTATAGAAAAGATAATCATACAATTGCTCGTTTTTCAATCCAACTGTTTTCAGTACTAGGTAGACCTAACCACTTTACGAATAATTTATTACCTTTTTTTCTTATAACCTTTTCAATTAGATACACATTAGGACACTTAGTTTTTTGAAGTTCTTGTTCATAAAAACTTCCTAAAATTGGTTGATAGTGTAGATCTTCTATGGAATAAGTGATAGGTTTAGAACCATGAACTTTTTTAATCAAAAACAATTCCGTAGACCAGTTTGGGGTGTATCCTTTTTCAAAGTTACCTTTATATTTACTTATACGAACATGGTCACCAACTTCTAATTTTCTGGTCTTTGACAGACAATTAATTTCCTGTGATTTGATTATATTTCTCAATACTTCACTTTGGTTTGATTGGTTAACATCGTTTGGTTTATATTTTATTGTTCGATGTATTGTGTTATTGTATGTTGCCATAACACTTTCTAAAAGCTTTCCAATCCATTTATAACTACCATTCAAACTAAAATTTTTATACAACTTGTTCTTGAGAGTTTTGATTAGTCTTTCTACTATAGAAGCCTTTTTTATGGAATATGTAGAGTAATGATTAATTTTATTTTTTAGCATAACTTTTTTAAATTCATCGTTATAAAATTCTGTGCCCATGTCAGTTTGTAAGTTAACTGGCTTTCGATAATTTTTAAATAATAGCGAACTAAATGCATTTGCTATTTCGGATTTAGTCTTCGTTTTAACAGGGATAGCCCAGGAAAATTTAGAAAAACAATCTATTACAACAAAAATATACCTATATCCATTATTACAACTTTTTATATTTTGAAAATCCATAAGATCAGCTTGCCATAAATCATCAATTCCTCTTAATATTACAGATCGTCGAACAAAGTTTTTACGAGCTGTTTTATGAATTTCATTTACTATTTGTAGCTTACTCATTTCTTTGATTTAATGATTTGGTCTAATTCAGCCTTTGTATAATAATCTGCTTTTAAATTCTCAATGCCTTTTTTAACATCTGCTTTTAAATCGTTGAATATTATATCGACTTCTTGTTTTTTTACAAACAATTGAGATTGGCTGTCTACGTATTCCTTGTTCACAGCATCGGTATTTTTCAATGGAATTGTAATCCCAGTCAACCTTGTATTTTGTAAATCGAACTCTCCGGTTTCAGTTCGCATCAAGACTTTATCAAAATTTTCTAAAAAGTCTGGTAAACGCAATCGTTTATGAATATGATGTCCAAACTTATCCATTATTGTGAACTGATGGGTGTTGTTGACAAAGATCAAATGATACTATTTTTAGAAATGTATGCTATTTATTAAGGTATAATGTTGCTTTCGCGCAGTTCTTCTATAATAGATATTATTTCATTATCTAACCCAGTGTTACCAGCATCTTTTGAAGCAATCAATAGTTTTAATCTTTCAACCAGTTCATTAGGATTGTCCCAGTAAACGTAGTCAACATTTTTCTTCCACTGTTTCAACAGAGGTAGTCCTTTTCCTTGATGAAGTAAATCAGGTTGACTACTGTCAGTGCTCGCTGAAACTTTACGCAACTTAAATAGCGGTTTTATTATATTCAAGTATTTTCGACCTCTGTTACTTCTGATTGGTTTATTTGGATCGAATTCTCTTCGGTGCACATTTGTTTCTAGTAACATTATTTTATAATGTCTCAAATCTTCATCAGTTATTGCAGATATATTAGGTACTTTTTTAAACAGAAGTTCCTTTATACCAGGAGTATATTTGTACTTGTTTGCACCAACTTGAATATAATCATCAAAAAGAGTTACACGCGAAGATCCCATCATGTGTTTACCTCGTTCATTTCTCACGCCAAACGGAACATCTTGTAAAGTTTTGGAAGACATGGACCACGAAGAAATTTCTTGATCACTTGAACCTGATTGCACTGATTTAAATGATTCCTCATTTTCTTCATTATCAGATTTTTCTGAATTCTCATAGCTTTCATCTGAATCATTAGAGTCTCTTGGACTAAATACGTCGAACTCGATGTTAGAATCTCTCTTAAGAGTTTTGTCCTTGTCTAATGGACTTGAAGTTTCAAATTGTACTCCTTTAGTTTGGGAACACGTTTTAGATTTTTCCACCATTTCATTAAGAGGACTTGTAATTGGTTTGAAAACAGATTCCAAAATACTATTGTTTTCCATTTCAATATCTCGCATCTTTTTAACCTTATTTTTAACAGCTGCCGCAGCCTTTACAATTTGTCTCTTTAGATTTTTTTCCATATCTTTAAATTGAATTTCAATTGATTGAACTATTGTCAGTGTTCTCACGAAAGTGATAACATATGTTTTTACTTCAGCTATTTATAGTAGGCTAGCAATAGAGTATAATCAGAAATGCAGCCGCAGCATGACCACAAGGTAAAAAACAAGTGTTAAGCTCTTCTTCTAAACAAATTTTACAGATTATTGAAGATGATGTATTTACTATCAAAGGTAGATCATCCAGTGAAGTCTGTTGGCAATTTTTTTTAATTTCTTCGTATACATAATTTTTCATGCTCTTAACGTAGTCTTTTCCTTTCATTACTAAAACATACGGACATGACTGGAACCAGCGCGCGTGCTCTACCCATGGTTGATCTTCGGAGTTCCAGTCTTTAAGCCTTCCATCGCAGTAAAAACAAATAACTCTGTCGTCACAGCCTGCATAAAAAAATCCTGCTTCAGCCATTTCTTGTGGTTTTTGTGTTAATCCTCGAGGCCAGGTATCGAAACTTCTTAAACGTTTGTATACAGTGGAGTATATACGGTTCACAGGATTATTAAACATGATTTCTATATTTAATTATTAAGTTTACTGCTATTAGCTGTTTACTTTTCAACACCTCGACAAGCATTGACATATTTACGACATACATACTAATGAAACACAACAAACGTATCGAATTTCTTTCGGTAACATCCTTTGTTTTTTTCACAATCCTTGTTAATCACTACATAACTGTAGGGTTCTTTCCATATATTTGCACACATTTCTCTAAATTCCTGCCACGTCATATCTGTATTGACGTGTTCATCATAAATATGTCTCATATTTATATCATCTTGCTTAAAGAGAACAATTAAATTTGCATTATCTCTCACTAACTGTTTTGGTATTTTGCTATAAGTCTGATTTAGATAAAAACAGTCTATATATTTATGTCTTCCCATTGCAAAATAGTCGCGCATATTTTTTTTTTTTTTTTTTTTTTAATACGTAGTAATATTTATTTCAGAAGAAGATACATAGGCTTACAATGAAAGTACTTATGATTATAGGTCTAAGGTAATGTTAATCTAAATTCTGTTACAATTTAGTTAACTTCAATTATACGTAATATTAAGGAGCCATAAATCCTGCACTAGGAGTAATCCTGTGTCGCAGGACTTAGCCTCTTTCTTATTGTACGTTACATGTGGTCTGAGCGCTCGTGTTTGTGTGTGTGTGTGTGTGTGTGTGTGTGTGTGTGTGTGTGTGTGTGTGTGTGTGTGTGTGTGTGTGTGTGTGTGTGTGTGAGAGAGAGAGAGAGTTTATTATGTCAACTTAAATAAGTCGTGTGTGTGAGTGAATAATGATTGTTTGCGAGTTTAAATAGTGTGTGTGTGTTTGTGTGTGTGTATGAGGATTTATGAATTGATGAGATGAGTTTGTGTACATGTAGCAGCAATTTATGTGATTGATATTGTTAAGATGTGGAGTGGAGTATGTTTTTATAGAATGCTTCATTGTTATGCTAATGTGCGAGTATAGTATGAAACCAACTACGAAAATCCATGATATGGTTGAGAATTTAGTCAGGTCAAACTATTTACATCGCGGGCCTGTATCGTCTTATGCTGTAGCGCAAGGTTTTGTAAGCGTAGAAGAAGTAACCTGCGCGAGACGAGACAGGCCCCTATTGTCAGCTAGGTCCTTTTAAAAGTGCCTCCGTTTCATCATAGCTTAAGGACCTGAGAAACCTGATGATTTTTTGCTTGCATTTGTATCGTGTCTCATTTAAAATGTTGATTTTTTTGTCTAATATTCGATACAAATACGGGCCACGATACGCAAAAGATCGTTGTGCAAACAAGCTTTTGGTACCTGGTAGGTCCCATAAGTTATGACGGGAAGATTTATGCCGCACCGATACGCTTGAAAGAGCGACCTTATGGTATCTCAAAGTCGTAGTCATAATGTATAGCTGCCTAACTGTCAGATGTTCAGTCTCAGAATACAGATCGTTCGTGGGATATCTATACGGTTTACTGTATGCCACTTTAAGTATTGCACGCTGGGCTCTTTCTAACTTCAGAAGATGGGTTTTAGCAGCTGTTCCCCAGCATACGATACAGTAGGTTATAATAGATTCGCATAAGGATACATACACAGATCTGATAGTATTCGTATCTGCAATTGAACGAAGCTTTTTGAAAACATGAAGCATCTTTCTAATACGGTTGCACAATGACTGAATCTGACAAACCCAATTAAGATGCTGATCAATTTGTATACCTAGGTATTTTATTGAGTTAACCTGTTCAATCTCTGGGCAAGAGCAGGGTATACCTGAGGTACGGTTGCATCGGTGGATTTGTAGTTTTATTGGAATATTCGGCTTAGTACGTTCTGATATCCTAAAAGCTACAAATTTTGTTTTGCCGTTGTTTAGTGTCAGGAGATTGGAGTCAAGCCAAGAGGCAATACGAGCCAGACCACTCTGAGCCACATCAACCACCTCGCTCCAACTTTTTCCGTAGAATATCAATGCAGTGTCATCTGCATAAGCAAAGACACTGCACTGGTTTGTACTAAAATTGCAGAGGTCGTTAATGTAGGTCAGAAAGAGAGTAGGGCCCAGAACACTGCCCTGCGGAACTCCAAACTCCACTGTAGCATAGTCACTGTAGCAGTTTTCAATGTGAACTCGCTGTTTCCTATTGGTCAGATATGACCGGAACCATTCCAGTGCTATGCCGCGAACACCCAAAAGTTCTAATTTCCTCAGCAGAATTTGGCTGGATACGGTGTCGAAAGCTTTGGCCAGGTCCAGAAACACACCAATGCATTTTTGACCGCTATTGATTTTCTCTGTTACTGTATCTACCAGATTGACTACTGAATCTTCAGTTGATTTATTACATCTGAAGCCATACTGGTTAGGTGACAATAAGTGGTTCTTCTCAAGAAAAGACAGCAGCCTCTTGTTAATAACCTTTTCCAGAATCTTAGCTAGTGTTGGTAGAAGGGAGATGGGCCTGTAGTTTGACACTTCTGTCTTTTTTCCAGATTTAAAGATTGGAGTAACATCAGCTATCTTAAGGCAATCGGGCACAGTCCCAGAAAGCATACTCAGATTGCAAATGTGTGCTATGGGCGATGATAGTACATGCTTAGCACTTTTTAGTGTGGAATTTTTAATACCATCACAGCCAGGGGCACATGAGTTTTTCAAACTAGTAAGTATTTTATTAATTTCAGAGCTACTTGTTGGTGTAAAGTAAAAAGAATTAATTGGACAGTCGTTATTAATGGGAATTTTCCGAACCAGTTCCGCCTCACAAGTCTTACTTTTTGTTAAAATTGTGTCAGCAAGATCTTTACCGACGAACGAGAAGAAATTATTTGCGTAGTTTACAGACTCTAATGCAGTCCTTTTTGATTTTAGAAGGTCAGGCGGACCATGAATAGCTGAGGAAATGTTACATACACTTTTTATGGTTGACCAAAGCTTTCGACTATCCCTGCTTGATGACTCAATGGATTCGCGATCATGTTTATTTTTCAGACTACTTAGCAGGCGGTCACAGTAGTTACGGTAGTTTTTATATTTAGTTATCAAATTTTGGTTGTTCTTGTCGACTTTGCACAGCTGGTGAAGAGAGTCGCGTTTCCGAACGCATCCGAGAAGGCCAGGAGTCATCCAGGCTTTACGCAAGAATTCAGCACTACGTATTTTGAAATGGGATGTATTGTTTATGAGGCATTCAGTTATCTTGTTTATAACGAAATCCGTTGCTATCGAAACATCTGTCTCCTCGTACACAGGGGACCAATCAACAAGTTCAATTGCTTGACGTAATGAGTAATAGTTAGTTTTCTTGATAAATCTTGACTGGCGTGGTCTCTGAGGGGATAGTTCTAGTCCCACAACTAATGTGTCGTGATCTGTTATATCTGTATCACATACTATTACACGTGCCTTTAGTTTGCTTTTCACGAGTACATGATCGAGACAACTGGGGCCGCGAGTTGGAAATGTATGCCCCGCTATGAACCCATAATGTGAAGTCAGATCTAAGTACTCTATTGCTCTGGAATCAGTGGTGTTCGGTTTTATATCTAAATTAATGTCACCTGTAATAATCGTGGAACCCTTTACACTACTCATAATATTTTCAAGAGACTGTAGGAATTTATGAACGTCCCTAACAGAGGGAGAACGATAAATTGCTACAATCGTCAAGGCGGTCGTAGGTTTGATTACTAAACAATTTGCATCATTACAAGGTGGTTCTTGAATATCTACCAATAGTCCATTTTTTGTGTAGACTACAATGCCTCCATTTTGATTATAATTTATCCGGGAATAGTGACATAAATAATTACTTAAATTTATAGGGCTAAAAACGTCGTCCAGCCAACACTCAGTCAGGATAATAACATCAGGTAAAAATTCTAATCTCTGTAAGAATACGGTAAAATAATCTAAGTTTTTGCGAATGCTCCTAATATTTTGACAGACGATTGTTGTTTTATTAAAGGGGTCTCCTATTATATTTTGGCAGTCACCTGGTGAAAATGCACGAAAACTTTCTATCAGCGTAGTGTCATCAATACTATTAATAAGATCTACACTACCCATTATCATGTGAAAGTTTGTCCAGTGCAATTTGAAATATATACAAATTGCAACTTATGGACATCGAAGTCTTTTTTTATTTTGATTCTCACACGCTACGTCATCGAATATAATTATTGAGTTACATTTTGCTGCCTCTGGAGTAAGAACTTCTTCATTTTCATGATACTTAGAAAAAGTAACACCAGGAACCATTCGTAATACCTGTTCCAAATACATGTATCTCGGTTGATAAAGAGTTTTTGAATAAACATAAACATTTTTAAATTGCAAACCATTTTCATGTAAGATGAGTCCGATAGCCAAATTAGTTTTTCCACAGTTCGACGGGCCACATATTATACATCGTATTGTATTTGGTAAAAGCTTTCCATGACGAAAACTGCGTTTTTCAGAATTAATATTTATATTTTCGAATTTTAATGATATTGGCTGCTTAACGAACTTCATTGCAAGAGCGCTTTTCGCAGAATGATAAGTAATGTTTAGTAACCACATTAATAAACATTATAATTTTCACCGGAGGCTTTGAGAGTTCTAAAACATGTTGATCAAAATTATTACACCGGAAGCTTTGAGAGTTCTAAAACACAAGTGGCGAGAGATAATCAATTTTTAGTTATTGGGTGTTCTACTCCAGCCACATCTGTTGATTAAACGATATACCCAACTGCAACAAGTGAGCGCAGCAAGCGGAGCGAACGCAGTTGGGTATATCGTTTAATCAACAGATGTGGTTGGAGTAGAACACCCAATAACCACCTACTCACCCCGCGTTCCGTCTTAAACTTGACTATGCACTAAGCGCAAACCGGCTCGAAAGAGACCGACAGACCACATGTATTCATCTTATATATAATAACCGGATCTTGGACCGGATTTGGGGGATCACATTGATCGCGTCCGTGAGATTCTGCCCTAGAGTCTCTCACACGTGTCCTCTGGGTGGCGCCAAAGGATCAATCGATATATCGGTGGTAGGCTTAAGCCGCGGCACGTAACCACCCACAGAGCAAAGACATGGCGCGAAGCGGTTCGCCGTGTTTCGCCGTGATGTTCTGTGATGCCAATTCGGAAGGGTGGGTCGGTACAGTTGTGCAGCATAAATTGGACTGTTCTAGCTCACAACGGGAATGTAGTGGCTGGAAGTTGGTCTCGGAGAGCAGCGGGATCCGAAGCACGGTTTTTCCGCTGGCCGACCGCAGGTAGTTGGGGGCCCAAGTAGGGAGCAAGCCACTCACGAAAGGCTGCCCCGCCACCTTGCGAAAAATCCCAGAGATGCGCCATCGTGCCGGTTGGCGACCGGACGAGAGGACCCGATGGACATCTTTGGGGGGGTTCGGGCGTCCCCGCGGTCTCCGGACCAACTTCAAACAGCTGCAGCATCTCGTTTTTTGGGTTATGTAGTCCTTTACGCAGCGCCTCGTCCCACTGCCATCTTTTCACCTATTCACTCCATTTAAAATTCAAATATGAGAAACGGCAAAAGCAAGTTGAGTTTTAAACAGCGGAAGCACGTCCTCTCCCTTAAAGTGCACCTTACAAATATTAGAGGACTGCACTCAAATATCGATCCAGTCCACTTTCATCTCGAGACTGAAAAACCTCACTTGCTGTTCCTCACGGAGACACAAATTCGATGCCCAGACGACGCTTCGTACCTGTCATATCCCGGTTATGTTCTGGAATATAATTTCAGACCACGTGCCGGATTATGTGTGTACGCGCGCGACGACATCTGCAGCCGTCGTCTCCGCAACTTTGAAGACCCTAAGTTCTCGGTGCTTTGGATGATGGTTGACACCGGCGTAGAAAAGATCATCTACGCTTGTGTGTATAGATCGCACAGCGGTGATCAGGAGACTAGCGGACTTACGGACTATTTAAGTATATGATGGCAGATTTAGCCCAACAACGGTACCCCTCGGCTCAACTTGTGCTTCTGGGGGATTTTAATGCCCATCACCAAGATTGGTTATTCCCACACCAGATCACCGACCACGCTGGAAGAGAAATGTACAAATTAGCTTTGACGCTAAACCTCACCCAGCTGGTCCAAGAAGCGACCAGGGTACCCGATGTCGAAAGTCACACCGCCAATTGTCTCGACCTTCTGCTGACTACAGATCCAGACCGATACGTGGTGTCGGTAGCATCACCGCTAGGTAGCTCCGATCACTGTCTGGTGAAGTCTGTGTCGTCATATTCCCCGCCTGATCCCAGCCCAAGAGGCTGTCGTCGGATATGGCGATACAAGTCTGCAGATTGGGATGAGATGCGTTCTTTCTTCGCGTCTTATCCTTGGAAGCAGGTATGCTTCTCTTCTGGCGATTCTTCAGCTTGCGCGGATGCTGTGACGGAAGTTTTGCAACAAGGAATGGAATATTTTATTCCATTTTCTGACGCTCCTTCTGCCAGCAGAGCTCGTCCCTGGTATAGAGCCGAATGTGGAAACGCAGAAGCGTTAAAGCAAAAGGCATATCTTGCTTGGGTTGATGCTCGAAACCGTAAAGCTAAGGATGTGAGCGAAAAGAAGAGAGCCTTTAACCGTGCTTCCAAGTCGTACAAAAAGGCACTGAAGAAGGCACGCTTTGACCACATTCACCGAATAGGAGCCAAGCTAGCTTCGCACCCTACAGGTAGCAAAGCGTTCTGGTCTCTGGCGAAATCCGTTGAAGCCAATTTTTGCCGTTCTTCATTGCCACCACTGCTAAAACCAGACGGGTCACTAGCTCATACTGCTGAAGAGAAAGCAAACTTGTTTGCTACTATTTTCGCGGAGTCTTCACGTTTAGATACTACGGGAGAAGTACCTCCGAATCTACCTGAGTGCGAGCTGGCTATGCCGGAAATCCGCATTCGTCAGGTTGAGGTCCGTAAAACGCTCCAAAATCTAGACGTGAACAAAGCTAGTGGCCCCGATGGTATACCAGCAATAGTCCTTAAGACGTGCGCTCCTGAACTTACACCAGTACTAACACGCCTATTCCGCCTCTCCTATGAGACAGGTCAAGTGCCAAGTGCATGGAAGCTTGCAAACGTGCAGCCAGTGCCCAAAAAAGGCAGTCGTGCTGATCCTGCAAACTACAGGCCCATATCAGTCACGTCCATACTTTGTAAGAGTATGGAACGTGTTCTTAACAACCGGCTTTTGGCATACCTAGAAACGAACGATCTCTTCAGTGACCAGCAATACGGGTTCCGCCGAAAGCGGTCCACTGGAGACCTTCTAGCGTATGCCACACACATCTGTAGCGAGGCAATCGAGAGACACGGTGAGGCGCTAGCCGTCTCTCTGGATATCTCGAAGGCATTTGACAGGGTGTGGCATGATAGCCTTATAAGTAAGCTTCCGGCTTATGGCTTACCTAGTGGTTTTCGTGGCTGGATATCTGACTTTTTGAGGGAAAGGTCATTACGAGTAGTCGGCTGCTCGTCTGATCGATTAGCTACTAACGCTGGGGTACCTCAAGGGTCTGTTCTCTCTGCGACACTTTTTCTGCTGCACATTAACGATCTGCTTAAACCCGGTACCTTTGGGTATGCAGACGACAGCACCGTTGTAGAGAGATATATATCTGATTCACGAGCTGGTAGTGCTAAGATCCAGTCTCTAAGAGAAGCTATGATTGATCGCATGAATTTGACACTACAGGCAGTCTCCGATTGGGGCGATGCTAACTTGGTCAAATTCAATGCATCTAAGACCCAGTCGTGTTTGTTCACCGCTAAACGGAGCCCCTTTGCCCTGTCTCCAACATTCCGAAATGTACCGTTGCCTGTCTCAAGCCACCTAGAGCTGCTAGGAGTTACATTAACTTCCAACCTCAACTTCGGCTCCTACATAGAGTCCAAAGCTAAACTAGCCGGTAAAAAGCTTGGCGTTCTCAGAAAGGTGAGGCGGTATTTCACGCAGGGACAGCTTCGAAGTCTGTACCAAGCACAAGTCCGATCTTGCATGGAATACTGCTGCCACCTCTGGGACGGCTCGGCTAAATATCAGCTGGAGGCTCTGGATTCTATCGATAAACGAGCAAGAATGCTAATTGGCGAAACTGAATCTACAAAAAACAAGCTTCAGAGCCTCGAGCATCGGCGTAGAGTTGCTAGTTTATCTGTGTTCTACAGGATACATTTCGGTGAGTGTGCGATGGAATTACACAATTTGATTCCTTCTTCCCCCTTTTACTATCGGACAACAAGGCAAACTAAACAACGGCATCCTTACGTGGTGGATATCCCAGCAATCCGCACTAAACGATTTGGTTCTACCTTTTTAATTCGAACTGCTAAGGAATGGAACACGTTGCCAGCTGACTTGTTTCCGAGTAGCTATAACTTGGGTCTCTTCAAGTCATGAGTGAACAGGTATCTTCTAGGCAAGCGTGCTACACCCTCGATCACATCGTCACTTTCCACCAGGTGAGATAGTGGTCAAATGCTTGCCTATCTGCAATAAAAAAAATAAAAAAAAACCGGCCAAGTGCGTGTCGGGCCACGCGCAGTGTAGGGTTCCGTAGTAGCCTGTTATTCAATGCCAGTCTTTACCCGTTATACACAAGCAACTAGGTACTCCGTCTTTGTCACTTTAAAGGATTTAAAAATTATCCTACACCCAAGTTCAACGACTATTACTGCTAAACTAATAAAGTTATCTTAACCGCTATAATTTTCTTTTAAGTTCATGAAATGCGCTATTATCACGAATTTTTCCAGATTTTTCAAGCCAGCAGTTTAGCTTTTAGAGGGGGGGGGGGGGACGCCCTACTGGAACAAAAATTTGCACTTTAAAGTTTAATACTTCGTAAATGGAGCATTCAGTCGAAAAATGGTATTAGCAACCCTTAGGTCATTTTAATAGACCTATTCAACGATACCCCACACAATGGGGTAGATGATGAAAAAAAAATTCATCCCCACTTCTCATATAGGGGAGCTAACCTAAAAAAAAAAATATTTTTCAAAATTTTATTTCAGCACTTTGTCGGCGTCATTTATTTGCATACCCCCACAAAATTACAGCTTTCTAGTATTAACGGTCTCTTAGCAAAACCTCGGACAGACAGACAGACGGACATGACGAAACTATAAGGGTTCCTTGTCAGGACTACGGAACCCTAAAAATCAATTGCTGTTGCTGTTCGTTAGTCTCGCTAAAACTCGATAACGGCTGGGCCGATTTAGCTGATTTTGGTTTTGAAATGTCTGTCGTAGTCCAAAGAAGGTTTAAACGGTGAGAAAATTTGGAAAAATTGCGAGGAATATAGTAAAAACAACAATTTCATTTTTCCCATATAAACTGTTCTACGTACTTTCCTGTCAAAAATTTGACGTTCGACCCTTCGGTACGGTAGGGGTTGAAATTTGAAGCACGTATTAAATTAAGGGTTTTGATTCGACAACATAATATATTCACATTACTCGAATTATCGCGTAGGTATTTTATTAACCGACTTCAAAAAAAGGAGGAGGTTTCTCAATTCGACCGTATATATATATATATATATATATATATATATATATATATATATATATTTTATGTTTGTTCGCGGATAACTTCGTCGTTTGTGAACCGATTTTGATTATTCTTTTTTTGTTCGAAAGGAGAGATCCCAAGTGTGGTACCATGGTAATTTTATCGAGGTCTGATAAGTATCTCCAGAGATATTGAGATAAACATCTCAAAATTGGTACTGAAAATGAATAGCGCGGCATTGAAGTCGGTTCTTTTTTAGTTTTTAAACGATATTATATATATTAATATTTTGAATTTTGATGGTTGTCATTATGGCGCTTCCATACAAGGGTATTTGCTATTTGTGTATAAAAACCGGTAAAAACAAAATAAAATTAAATTATAAAAGGCATACAAGAAACGAGTTCTTGAGGCTTTTTATGTTCGATCTTTACTTGAAATTTACTCATTGCAATGGCTGCAAGTGCAAATAATAAAAACTAAATTACATAAAGGGCGTCCTTATACAAGAAACGTATTTTCCGGCAACTATTGTTCAATCTGTACCCTGCGTTTGCATATCTGACTCGCACTTGGACAGTTTATTTATATTCGCGGTACGAAGTTCGCCGGGTCAGCTAGTGTACTATACAAATAGTATAGTCATGTATTGGCAAGTTGTTAGACAAGGACACACTCCCATCTAGGATCCTCTCGCTCGGGCCGTTTTGATGTATCGAAGCAATTACAACCTTATGTTCAGAGCATACGGATTAAATTGAATTTATAAAAATATCTGCTGTGCACTAGCTTTATATAGTACATTCATGATCTGTAGGGACATATTCTATATACTCTTATGTTTTCAAATACTATTAACTAGCGGATACCTGGCATGTGCTACTGCCAATGACATTACACTATAAACATGACTGTGCACAACAGATTTTTGACAAATTAAATTGAATCCGTATGCTCTGAACATAAGGTTGTATTTGATATGATACATCAAAACGGGCCGAGTGAGAGGTTAGTAGAACGGAGTTTGTTGTCTAACAACCTGCCAGTGCAAAATATGTATTACATGTATCCATATCTAAACTAATCTTATAAAAACGTTTTTCACTGTCTGTTTGTTACCTAATCACGTCTTACGGACGATCCGATCTTAAATTTAAATGTAACAAGGAGATACATTATGGCATGAGGATGAACATAGGCTATTAAATTCTTGGTGTACGTGAACGATTAGCTAGTAGTACATTAGGTATGTATTTTTTTACTGTTCCCCTCGAAAGAAAGGGACAGACACCGTGCAAGTGTCTTTCTCAGTAGTACATTATGTATGTATTTCTTTACTGTTCCCCACAAAAGAAAGGGATAAACACCGTACAAGTGTCTTTCTTTTTCGGTCAGATATTTCGCCTAGAGCACAGTCATGTTTATAGTAGAATGTCATTAGTTTTATGACGACTAACCTAATTAAAAAAATATATAATTTTCAGAGTTCTCTATGGAAACAAGATCAAGGATCTACCAACAGGCATATTTCATGGACTCACTTCTCTTCAACTTTTGTAAGTAAACAGTGCTTAATAAATAAGTGACTATAAGGCCTTGTCCGCGCAGCGATATTTCACAATGCGATTTTTATTCTAGCGATTTAAATTCCGCGACAATTTGCACCAAATCATAGACTTTTCTCGTGCGACTTTTTTTCCGCCAGTGCGGATACGTCCATTAGATTCAATATTTCACAAAATTCCGAAAAAAAAACGCGCTGCTAAATATCGCCGTGCGGACAGGGCCTTATTCGAAATCTTATCTTGTAAGTTAATCAACCGCCAAAAAAGAGAGGTGTTGTAAGTTTGACGTGTGTATTTGTTGTCTATGTGTACTTGAATGTTGGTCTGTGGTATTGTAGCGCGGATGAACCGATTTTTATTTAGTTTTTTTGTTTGCTAAGTGTCTTAATCGAGAGTGTTCTTAGCTTTGATTCATAAAGATCGGTTCAGCTGTTTTAAAACTAAGCTTTTTTCTAGTTGATGACGCTATGAGATCAACTTTAATTGGTCTGATCAATTCGAAAATGAGTATACTCGTACATCGACAATATTGTAAGAACATGGTAGCATTGACCTGATGCTGGGACATCTCCTGGAATCTGCAGAATACTCAACTCCTCACCAACTTACAGCAGAGATGTAGAGTTTGTGCTCATTGGAATGCTCTCAATGAACAGATTATACAACAGATTATACATCTGTGTTTTGAATTACGTATTTTAAACCGACTTTTCAAAGAAAACGTGGATCTCAATTCGTCTATGTTTTTTTTGTGTGTATGTTACGCGCTTACTCCGTCAATTGTGAACGGATCTGAATGATTCTTTTTTTAATCGGTAGGGTTTGTTTCCGATGTGGTTTCATTGTAATTTTATCAAGATCTAATGAGTATCTCCGGAGATATGACGATAAACGTCTCAAACTTGCTACTGAAACTGACTCGCGGGGCATGGAAGTCGGTTGTTTTAGTTTTTAAACTATCTTAATTATATTTTTTTAATATAATTATTATATATGTATACATAGATTATGTATTGTTTTCAGGTTGCTGAATTCAAATGAAATCACCTGCGTAAGGAAGGACACATTCAGAGATTTAGAGAATTTGAAACTATTGTAAGTACCTATTTCACACAAATTATCGTACTCGAGTATATGTAATCGACTCTAAATAAATAATAGTTAAAAAAAACTAAAAAAACACGCTTTTTATAGAAAACCGAACTAAAAAATATAAAATAAATTTAAATTAAGAATAGTGTTAAAAATTTCAATAAATATAAATTAATAATATTGTGAATAAAAAAAAAAATATTTAAAAAAAAGCGTGAGGTGCATGGTGTCAATAGTTATAAATATTTTATTGACAGATATGAGTAGAGTGATTATCATTTTGATAATATCTTAAAAGCACCCCTCGCTTTTTTTTATTTTTATTTTTTTATTCACACTATTATTCATTTATATTTTTTGAAATTTTTAACACTATTCTTAATTTAAATTTATTAAAATTTATTTTCTATTATTTTCTACTTTTTAGTTGAAAAATGGAATATTTTTTTATTAAATTAGTGTATTGTCATCGGTCCTCGATAAATCTACAAAGTTTGAACTAAATCTGGCCGTTTAAAGTGGATCAAAATCGCGCCCAAAGAAGCCGGTTACAAACATACAGGTGAAACTAATAAAAAGGTGGATGTTGTTGTGATTCTTCGATTTTAATGTTTACATTATTCTATATTTTTAACCGACTTTGTGAACCTTTTTGAACCGTCGGAACCTTTTTATGTATGTTCACCGATCACTCGAAGATGCCTAAACCGATTTGGAAAATTCTTTTTTTTGTTTCAAAGGCAGTGTTTTTTTTAGACCCAAAAAAGTGACATTAGCTTTTTATTTAATACTAGCAGCCCGCCCCGGCTTCGCACGGGTAGAACATATATGCCTACAAAATTTGCATCAGTTTGTTGCATCGAATATAAAATATGAACATATTTAACAACCATCGTCATATTTCATCCAATTTACACAAAACCTTAACAAATTATGCACCTAAACCTTCCTCATAAACACTGGCTATTGGTGAAAACCGCATGATAATCCTTTCAGTAGCTATTGAGATTATTGCAAACAGACAGACAGACGCAGTGATGAACTTTGTTTTATAATACTTACGTATTGATATTGGACGGCCCTTTGGCGTAAAGGATAGTTACCCTGATTCTGACCCGACGGTCGTTGGTTCTAATCCTAGCTATATACCTACACATGAAAGTTTTATGTGCATTCATGAATCATGAGTTTTCGTACAGTGGTAGTGGAATCATTAAATCTACCAAAAAGTAGCTTACCACCAAGGAGTACATCTGCCGCCGTAACCTTACGGCGTTCCCCGACGCAAAATGTAGGGGTAATATACGTTTAACGTGTGTATCTGTGTGTCTGTCTGTAGCATCTTAGCACCTAACCGGATGAACCGATTTTGTTTTTATTATTGATAGTTTTTTTTTTGTTTGATAGATGTCTTCATCGAGAGTTTTCTTAGCTTTGATTCATGAAAATTCGTTCAATCGTTATGAAATTATGAGCTTTTTTCTAGTTAATTGCGCTATCTCGATCGAAATCAACTTTCATAGGTCTGATCAATTCGAAAATCTTCTTCTACAACGATAGTGTAAGAACATGGAAGCCTCCTGGACTCTACAGAATACTCAAATCCTCACCAACTTACAGCTCAGATTTTAAATGTCGTGTTTAGAGTCATTGGAAAAAGCTATTATACATAGATCAGTCGGGGTGGTTTAAAATATTATATTATATTATTATATATATAGATGAATATTATTTTATACAATAGATCATATTATTATACTATATTGACTTCAAATTGATTGTGATCGGTGGGGATCTACAGCATAGCTAAGCTTATAATAATATTTTCCTAGTAACTATGACCTAATCTGTGGTTTCACTGCAAATATTTTATTAATTTTGCGATGCGTGTTTGTGAAATTCGTGATATCTTCTAGAGTTTTCATTTGAATTATATACTGTAAAGGACAATTTTAATCTATAATATGTGGCCAAGCTAATTAACGTAATTATTTGGATAAGGATTAATACTATATACTTGAAAATAGCCTTGGAAGTTATGGAATATTTTTTAACAAAAAATTTAAGATTAAAATGGTTACTGTGAGGCAACCTTAAGAGATAGACATATGCTGTCGCGGACTTTTTTGTAGGTCTTATTAAGTTGTACAACTCTTGCATAGAAAATATTCTTCTATAAATTATATAATATAATATTTTCAATTAAGCAGCGTTCGTAAGAAACGTGTTTTTTCGACCGTTTATTTGCCGACTTAGGTTGCAAATTAGGTCTCCACGAATGTACCTTTGATTTAAACGGGATAATATATAGCCTATTTTCATTCCGAAAGTCCATTCTATGTATTAGTGAAAGAATTTTTTAAATCGGTTCAGTAGTTTTTGAGCTTACTCATTACAAACATACAAAAATACAAAAATACAAAAATACAAATGTTCTCTCTTTATAATATTAGTATAGACTAGCTGACCCGGCGAACTTCGTACCGCGAATATAAATAAACTGTCCGAGTGCGAGTCATGCAGATTGAACAAAATTTGGCTTAACATTAGTTCCACTCCAATCGATTTACGGGTGGGAGGGGGGTTAGGGGGTGGGGGGAAATGGTAGAGCCACCCCCTGAAGGGGAAGTTGCAGAAACCGCCCCTTTTGGATATATGATTTTTTTTGTTTTCTAACCAAACTTTTCAAAATTTTAAAAAAAATGCTGGTGTAGGATATGGAAAGGGTGGGCTCAATTAGCTCATACACTAAAGGTCATGTACGCATTATGTCAAACACTTAAACTTGCCACTAGAAAGATACACACACCCACACACACACACCCACACACACACACACACACACACACACACACACACACACACACACACATACACACAGAAACACACACACACACACACACACACTCACACACGCACACAATGCACGTAACAACTCGTAAATCTACTACTGTTCATTTTTATCCTTATATAATGTTTTATCTATGGTAATCAATTTTGGCCATAGTCTATAAGTTATACACCTATTACTTAGTTTTTAAAATCGCTGTATGATTACTGAAATAAATTAAATTAAATTAAAAATTAAAATAACAAGAGAATGTAAGTTTGTCATTTTGAGAGCGTGATATATCAGTAGGTTTTCGTTTTTGAACTTATTTTTTATTTCAAGTATTTTGGGGTTTTTGCATAAATGTATGCATGCATACATGTCAACATACTTACATACATACATGCGATCAACAAACACATAACCCTCCCTATTGCTTCTTCGCGACGCCGCGCCGTGGGGTAAAAATTAGTTTTTCTTGACTTTGACGGGATGTATCTCGCAAACACTACGCTTGACAAAAATATGATATATCAAACCCTACCTTCATTTTAAAATCCCTATTTAACGATACCCCACGCGATGGGGTGGGTGAAATTTTTTTTTTAGTTCTTGACTTCGTGCCCTCTAGAGGGCGCCACATTCAATTTGTTGTGAAGTCACATAGCCTATAACCAGCAGACAAATAAGACGCGTCCAACGACACCTCATTTGTCAAATTATGATAAGTAGTTTAGAAGTTATCAGGGAACAGATGAACATACATACATACATACTTACATACGTACATACCCACATACCGGTCAAAAACATAACCCTCCTTTTTGCTTCGCCGTAGTCGGGTAAAAACAAAACAGTCCATCTATTAATTAACTTACAGTTATAATATTACAAGCTGCGCCCCTCGGCTTTGCTCGCGATTAATCCTGGTTACATACCTTCCTCTTGAAACACTCTATCTATTGATGAAAATCGCATTAAAACCCGTTGCGCAGTTTAAAAGATCTCTAAAAGCGTTTGTCCACAGTAACGGCACCGGGACGTCAGCGGCACCGAGATTTTTTCGTGGCGATTTGAAAATGATGTGCCGGCGATCGTTTGTCCACCGCCACCGATTCCGGTGGTTCTGTTTCTTCTAGCTGTCATGCGAGGCAGATGCGTTTCCATAGAAATAAAACAAACAACCTGAGACAAAAAAACAATAACCGATCAAACGGCGCCGGGAGCCGGCAGTGTGTGGACAAGATCAAACGTGTTTTGTATTGCGAGCCAATGCCGGTACATCGGCCCGTCAAAATCTCTGGCCGGTTTCTAGCGGTCGCGCCGATCTACTCGAAATATCGGCGGCCGGGATGACGTCGCCCGGTGCCGGTCATGCTGTGGACAAGCTGCCATACATACATATGTACCGCTACTTCGGCGCCGGCATTTTGTTGCCGGTGACGTCCCGGTGCCGTCGCTGTGGACAAACGCTGTAAGGGTACAGAGGGTGAGACAGACGGTGAGAAGTGACATTGTTTTATGCATATAACGATAAAATATTCCATCTTTTTTCAGATCTCTATACGATAACAACATCAGATCCTTGCCTAACGGTACTTTCGATGCCTTGACTGGAATTCAGACTCTGTAAGTACTTATCTATATCTTGTACAATACGAGTAAGTAGTACTGTTCAAGAAGATCGGAAATTTTATTTTTTTATTATTGAATTCCAGCATTTCAATTTGACCACCTTACCTCTTCGAGCATTTACCAATGGAGATGTTAACGTTGTAATCCGCAAACATTTTTTTCTGCCGATACTTACGGGGGACGATGTAAACACGCATTGCACACACACAAATCACTCACTTTAACGGTCCCGCACACTAGCTTGAAACATGCACACAGTATTAAAAATACAGCGTAGTTACGCACGCTCATATGGCCAAAAATGGCTATATGGCCAGCAGAAGGGAACGCCTTGCGTTAACATCTCCATTGGTAATTGCTCGAAGCCTTACCTACATCTCGCCTTAGGCGTAGGTATCCATGATCGAGACTTCAAACGGAAAGATATCGAAACTTCGACTTTACACACATCTCAATTTAAGCGGTGGAAAATTATCGAGACTTTGGTAGAAAATGAACTTGAAAAAAGTGTCAAACATGGAACGAGTTTGTACGCTTAAGAATTTTAAAAACTAAGTCTTTCGCTAAACATGTAATGTGTTCCGACAGCTATCCTGCGCGCCAGTACCCATTCTAGACCTAGCCTTGTACCATCTTCGACCACATCATCACTTACCAAGATATGATATAGTGGCTAAACGGGACCTTCATCATCATCATCATCAGCCTATCTCTGACATAGGCCTCACCTATGGCACCTTAAATGCTTCCAGACACCTCGGCCGAAACCCTTTCGCCTGTGATTGCTCTCTACGTTGGCTGGCTGCATATCTCCGCAAGAATCCCATAGAGACATCGGGAGCCAAGTGCGACTCGCCCAAACGTATGAGCAGGAAACGGATCGATGCGCTTCGGGAAGAGAACTTTAAGTGCAAACGTGAGTTCATACATTTCTTAAGGTCAATTTCCTCCAAGAGGAAAATATCGTCGCGCATATTTTTGATGTCATTGAATAAAGGATGGTATCAGTATTGCCTTTAATTATTTATTTATTTAGAGTTACTGATTTTAACGTGGTTATTACATATATTACAGGAATAAAGTTAGTTAGCATAGCGCGTCGAAACGTGAAGTCTTTCAAAACTTTTATGTTTTAGTGTTATGTACTTAACGGCTGTCACAAAATTTATCAGACATTTTTTTGACTTATAGAGATTTATTGAATATGCGATCCTAACATTCGCGTTCGCCTCAAATTTAGTTGCGAGAGATTTTATTATTTTCTAATCCATTACTTGAATATTTGTCCCCAGCGGGAGAAGAAACCCCCAACGCTTGCGGAACATCATCGTTCTGTCCTGCGGCGTGCTCGTGTGAGTACGGTGCGCGCGCAGTCACCGTCACGTGCGAGCGGGCTGCGCTCACGCAGGTGCCACGTGATCTGCCTGTTAACGCGCTGGCTTTGTGAGTAGTTTTATTATCATCATCGTCCCTTATATCTACATCGTCAATTTTATTGTCTACTGCTGGGCCCGTCTTTGTGTTTTTATTATGCTCTTCTGTACTAAACTAAAAAAATCACCTCGAAAGGAATTCTCTGACTTTCAAGGGCTGTACGCTGCCGGAACACTGTAAGATTATGGCGACAGATTTTCTCCTTGATGATAGTAAGTTCCGTTTTGTAGCAAGTCAGGCGGAGCAAGTCAATTCAAGTCGCGTGTGAATATGTATCTTTTTAGTAAGCGCGCTACATCATCGACCGCATCATCACTTAACATCAGGTGAGATAGTGGTCAAGCGCTACCCATATTCGTATAAAAAATCATCGGTTTTGCCATGCTATCGCTTTGTCATGTTAATTTAGTTATATTGAATAGCTTATATTTCTGACTATAAATGGTTTTGAATTAATGAAGTGTCTTATTCACAGGATAATGCCAGAGAACAATCTTGGGCAGATCAAGTCTGACGGATTCTTTGGTCGGTTACCAGACCTCACTAAAGTTGACTTCAGAAACAATGGTAATATATTAACATTTATAATGATTTTCACTTTCGTTTTTTCAAAGGCTTTTGACACTGTATTCGATCTGTATTGTAGACAAAAATATATTTAATTGTCATAATTTGATAATTATATTACTGGTCAATGATCAAGAACCTCTAAAAGTCTACTTAAAGTACAACTTTTTGATACAATATGTTAATTAATCATAGAGTACCACAAGTTAGTATACTTAGTCCTCTACTTCTTTCCAACTAATCAGTTATTCAAATGTTTATTGTAAAGACATTCGATTCTTATAAAATGACAGTTTATTAATATAATTCATGAAATAATACCAGTCAATCAATAATGGAGTTCCACAAGGCAGTATACTTGCTATACTTATACTTCACTTCAAATCATTTATATACAATATCTCAATTTATATAGCCTTTGAAATGAAGTTAATTTTCATTTTACTGTTTAACTGATTTATTTTTTAGATAGTTAGTGTAAATATATTTATTTGTGTCCTAGGTATAACAATAATAGAAGATAACGCCTTCGACGGAGCTGCCAACATACAAGAACTGTTGTTAGATGGAAACCTGCTTCAGACAGTCACGGATAAAATGTTTTTTGGTCTTCACAGTTTAGGCACATTGTAAGTATCATCATATTGATTTAAAAAAATAACGAAACAATATATAATAATATAAATTAATATGTTTAATTTATTAAAAATTAATAGATTAAAAAACAATAAATTATTTTTTTTAAATACTTGTGTACATTTCCACAAGTAAATTGTTAAACACAATCCAAAATTTCATCGTACCGACGGGAATCGAACCCGCACCCCCCGGATTACACGTCCAGGTGCTCTGCCAATTAAGCCACGGTTCGATCCATCGATACGACGAAATTAGTGGATTACATTTGTTAACCCAATTATGCATTGGTGGCGCCATCTATGACTACTTATTACGTAAGTTAAGCATTCGGAAGAAATCATTACAGTTTTCAAATCCGACGAGAGATGTTGCACTGCGTAAATTAAATATTATGTTTCTTTGAAGTGTTGTACACTTTATATTTTTGTAAATTGTTAAACCGTGGCTTAATTGGCAGAGCACCTGGACGTGTAATCCGGGGGTGTGGGTTCGAGTCCCGTCGGTACGATGAAATTTTGGATTGTGTTTAACAATTTACAAAAATATAAAGTGTGTGACACTTCAAAGAAACATAATATTTCCACAAGTTTTTTTCCATATTGGTTAAATGGATAAAAAAGACACGATTTAAATGTGAATCTAAATAACTCAGTAATGGCCGGTTTCTAAGTACATTTATTGAGACTTTATCTATTTAATAAAGGTACAATTGAGTATATAAACTCTCAATAAACTGACACCAGAAACCGACCATAATTCAAGTTTTGCCTTGTATACAATAATTTTTTTTTCACGGATGAAATGATAAATAAAGTGTTAGTACCGCCCCAGGTAGACTAGTAGAAATTCTACCTAAAACCATTAAAAAATCATCTACTGTCATCAACTAAAAAAATCTGAGGAAACTCTTTCACAAGTGCCCAGAAGTTACAACTTTCAACAGTGGTAACAATTTTTGTGCCACAATTTTTTTTAAAGACAGACTTGCTTAAGAGAAGGCTGCTCATAGATAATGTATGAAAGAAATAAAAATCATTTATTTTGTAACAAAACAAGCAGCAGTACTACACTTATTAGTTCATTAGAATAATAATTTAATACAATTTTATTTTTAATTTCAGATCCCTGTCAAACAATAAAATCAGATGTATTACACCCGGAGCATTTGATCACCTCACAATGCTATCGACCTTGTAAGTACTCGTATATATGTATAATGGATCCTCGATACATTTCGGCCAGCTCAGGATTGCTGCTAAAGTCTGTGTAAAAAGAGAACCGTCGTAGTAATTAGGTCGCGCGTGTCGCGCGAGTTCAGATCCGACTAGTCTGCGCGGACGGCACTCGATACACCAAACACAGAAATAGTGCGCTAGCTTCACGCTGTCAATGTCATTACTGCCAACGTCACGCGCGAAAATATCGCGCTTAAAGACGCAGCTATACTACTGATAGTCTGTGCAATAATATCGTTTAAAAACTAAAAAACAACCGACTTCAATGCCGCGCTATTCATTTTCAGTACCAATTTTGAGACGTTTATCTCAATATCTCTGGAGATACTTATCATACCTCAATAAAATTACCATGGTACCACACTTGAGATATCTCCTTTTGAACAAAAAAAGAATAATCGAAATCGGTTCATAAACGACGAAGTTATCCGCGAACAAACATTTAAAAAAAAAAAAAAAATATACGGTCGAATTGAGAAACCTCCTCCTTTTTTTGAAGTCGGTTAAAAAGAGAACCGTCGTAGAAAATGAGGTTGGGCGTGTTGTCATTTACTGTTTTCTTGAGTTAACAACACGGCTCTCTCATTGCCAGTACGACTAAACATTTTTGATACTTGGTAGGTACCTCTTATCATTATAGGATGCTACTAGGTAGATAAGTACCATCCTTTCTTACCTTTGAATGTTAGTTCATCGTAACGCCACGATGGTTCTCTTTATGCACATACTCTATCACAATTTGCTTTGCTCACACATAAATGTATAAATACTTAAATCTTCATCATTTATTTTCGGACAGTGAGGCCATTTGATAAGGTTGTATTGGACAAATGTGTATCAAACATAAATAGGATGTTTTCTCCTCTAGAAATCTAGACACAAACCCCCTCGAGTGTACATGTCACATATCCTGGCTTGGAATGTGGCTGAGCGCGCGTGCGCTCGCTCCGAGCGCCACCTGCGCGGCGCCTCGCTCGCTGCACCACGCCGCGCTCGCTTCGCTCGACCACCACCACTTCAAGTGTACACGTAAGTTACTTACTTACTTACCTCCTGTGGCGCTACAACCCTACGTGGGTCTTGGCCTTCTCTACTAGTTTCCTCCAATTAATCTTATCATGGTCATCAGCGGGTGTCAGTCCACTACTGGACGTAGGCCTCTCCCTCTCTATCATAAATCTCTATTAATCTTATCCCTGGCTGCCTTTTCCCATGCCCTTTTGACCCAGGGTTTTGCAATTCTTCTCAGATCTTCCTTCACACATTGTTGCCAGATTTTACGGGGTCTCCCTCGGGGTCTTTTTAATACGCTTTTATTAGCTTCAGACGTATGTATGTTTGTATGTTAGTATGTAACGGAATCTTTGAACATGATTTTAACCCCCTTCAAAACGTCGGATTAACTCGAAATTTGGCATACTTATTAAGGACCGATGACAATAAATTAAAAAATTAAAAATTAAAAAAAAATCGACTAAAAAATGAAAAATAAATAATTGTTGGATTTTCTATAAAAGCGTATTTTTTTAGTTTTTTAAAACTATTATTTATTTTAGTTGTGGAATCCAATCTGAGAGAATTTTAACAGCCCTGGTATCATTCATCGTGGCCAAGTGGCCGACCCATCTCAAACGCTGCGCCTTAACGAACCTGATAATGGTCTCGTCACGCAGCAGTATAAGCGCGTTCACGTAGGTTATATAGTCGCTCGCTAAACTCGGTCTCGGAAACGAAGATGTATCCTCGGACAGGACCGGCGCCGAAGACGGGCAATCCTGCCCACCCTGCACTGCCGCGCCTCCAGTCGCCGTGTGCTACGCCCACTCTAACTATATGTCACCAAAATATAAGGTGCCTAACTAACAAGACTAAAAGCCTCGAGGTACTATTGACTAAGGAAATAGCCTGTGACTTGATAATCATCACTGAACACTGGCTCCGCAGTCACCAATTAGTTTCCGTTACTATATGTAACTATGATTTATTGTCATACAGCTGTAGGGAACGCATAGCACATGGTGGTAGCTGCATCTACGCGCGCTCAGGTATAAATGCTCTAAATAGACAAGACTACTGCGATTTGTCGCAGGAACAAATTTTCGACGTGTGCGCCGTGCATCTACTAGATGAGGATATACTCATCGTCGGTATCTATCATTCAAATCAGACGGCTCTATCTGATTACCTAAAGTTGTTTGAAAACCTGCTTGCTAAGATATCAAACGAAAATATGAAGTGTGTGATTATGGGTGACACGAATATTAACCTTCTTGAAAATTCCAGCGCTAGAAAACAGCTGTTAGATATTATTAGTAGCTACGATTTTTGTCAGCGGGTTGATTTCCCCACGCGAGTTGTGGAGGGAGGCAGCAGTACGCTCCTGGACCATGTGTATACAAACATTCCAGGGGCGCGCATTGCCGCTGTCGCCGCTGTCGAGACGCACTTGAGCGATCATAACGCACAGCTGTTGTCGGTGCAGCGTGACGTCACACCCGCTCCTACCTTTAAACTATCGCGAAGCTTCACTGCCGCGAACAATAGGAGCTTTATAAGCGCCCTCTGGTCGATCGATTGGACCCCTATTATAGAGAAAAGTAACGGTCGTAGCGACGCTTTGGCTGAGTCTCTTGTGAACGCTTTAACAAATAAATTTAATATTTGCTATCCCATAAAAAATAAATTATGTCGTAAGAACCGCAGTTGGGTAGATGAAGAAACGCATAATTTTAAACATCTACTCTTCGATATCTTACATACCCGAAAACGTTTTCCGGGGAACATAGACTTGATTAAAAACAGTATAGAATACACGCGCAAGTATCACGCGATGCTGAAGGAAAAGCGGTTTGTTTTTTATAATAATATTATTCGCAACGATCCCAACAAATGTAAGTGTATGTGGAGGATTATCAATGCAGAGCTGGGTCGCGGTGACCGCGAACGCGTCGACTTCACAGATCTCCTGCGTGACGCCGACGGTCAGCCTTTCGTTTCCAAGAAAGAATTAGTTGACACGCTTAATCTGGAATTCGTAACGGCGGCGAGCAAGTGTGGCGCGCCGATAGCTGATGGCCCGCGCGCTTTAGCGACGCTAGCGGATGGAGCGTCAGCCAGCGATACCTCGATCCGGATAACGACTTTCACACCCACTGAAATCAGCATAATAGCTTCCAAGTACATAGCACCTAAAACGAGCACCGATCTGTATGGCATTTCCGCAAGCATAATCAAGACCGCTATTAGGCCGCTAGCAAGCATCATTGCTTATGTTTTTAACACTTGCACGCGTGAAGGCGTGTATCCGATGGTTTTAAAAAAAGTTAAAATTAGCCCATTATACAAAGGGAAAGGGAAAAAGGCCGAGGTCAAATCATACCGACCCATTTCATTGGTTCCCGCCGTGAGCAAATTGTTCGAGGTTGGACTCAATAAGAGAATTATCTCGTTTCTGTCGAGTCGCGAGATCTACACCGACAGACAGTTCGCATACCGGGCGGGGCGTTCCACTACCGACCTGGTGCGGGAGGTGGTGTGGCGCGTGCTGAGCGCGCGCGAGGCGGGACAACAAGTCGCCTTGTTGTGCTGCGACCTGTCGCGCGCGTTCGACACAGCCGACCATGCACTAATAGCGGGCAAACTACGCTTCTATGGTCTTCGTGGACCGGTCGTGTACCTCCTGACGTCATTTATGTCGAATAGGACACAAGTGGTTGTAGGTGACAGGGGTCGGGTGGTATCATCCGAATTGGTGAATGTGATGGGAGTCCCGCAGGGTTCCTGTCTCTCCAATACCCTATTCAGCCTGCTGCTGAATGATCTCCCGGGTGCTATCGAGGACGCGGAGATATACATGTACGCCGATGACGTGGCAGCTGTGATCACCGCGCCCTCGGTTCGCGGTCTGGAAAGTAAGCTAAATCTGGTAGTGGATCGGCTCGAGAGGTGGTTCAGATCGAACGGATTGGCGCTCAATAGGGATAAAACGTTCTTTATGACGTTTAACCTCAACGGCATGATCCCTCAACCGTATAATGTAGTCGCCGGCGACTCTAAACTGAATCAAGTCCAGCACACTAAGCTACTGGGCTTCGTTATTGATAGCGCACTTGTATGGGACCACCATATAGACGAGTTGTGTGGTAAACTCGGTCGCTCGTGCTTCGCTCTGGGGCGGCTCACGAAAACAGCTTCTCGTGCAGTGGTGCGCTCGTGCTATTTTGCAACCGTACACAGCGCTCTCACCTACGGCGTCGAACTATGGGGTCGCGCCGCGGACAGACAGAGAGCGTTCGTGATGCAGAAGCGAGCCGTGCGCGCCATCATGGGAGTCACAGACGACGTCTCCTGCAAAGAGCTTTTCAAGGAGCTGAGAATACTGCCTCTGCCTTGTGAGCTTATTTTCGTAGTGGCGTTATTCACGTTCACACATCTCCATGTATTTAAAAAACGGGGGATTAACGAGACACGAGCACTGCGAAGTAACAAATATAAAGACCGCCTTATAACACCCTCGCATAAGCTCGCGAAATCGGAAAGATCTGTATATATAATGGGTCCGTCGGTATATAACAGACTACCTGAGTCCGTGCGCGATGCACCCTCCACTGTGTGCTTTAAAGTACGTTTAAAGAAGTGGCTGTTGAGCCACTGTTTCTATAATCTTAATGAATTTTACAAATTACCTGAATTTATATAAATTTAATTTTTATATTTATAATTTATACAATGATATTTTGTTACTATTTTGACTGCATTTATAATAATTATCTTTATGTTTACACTTGTCACTTATTCTCTGTATACGAATTATGTTGATTAGCTATTAATTATTTATTTTAATAGTTTGTAAGATCAGCAAAGACCTGTAACATCGGTGTTATCAATAAACAATTTGTATTTGTATTTGTATAAATCAAAAATAGAAACCGACTGGAAGATAACAAGATAAATTAAAAGTTAAAAACTTTTCATACACAAGCTTTTTCTAAAGGCATTATGATGTGCAATGAGAAATACTCGTCAAGACGATTTAAATGAGCCCAAACTCGATGAGGTTGTGTCGTTTCATTGCGAAGTTCCTGTGGCCACCTTTCAACTCCATCATCAGATCAGCACCTTGTCATCATAATATTGTATTGTCACGCGATTCACACGTGTATGCCAAATTTCAGCTTAATCGAACCCCTGGAAGTCGCTCTTAAATCAATCGCAAGATTTGTGACGGACAAATTAATTCGCCGTGAAGTAGAGATAAAGCTTGTAAAAATAATCAGGGTATCGTAAGGCGTGAATATTGGAAACTTTAATTCTTCCTCCAGCGGAAGACCAAGGCTGCCTATCTGCCGACTACTGCCCCGCAGCGTGCACTTGCGCCGGTACCGTGGTGCGATGCGCACGCGCACAGCTCACCGCATTGCCTGCTAACATACCCAAGCAGACGACGGAACTGTGAGTGAATCTATTACACATTTGATAATATGACAGTATTATGCAGCTGATAGACGGACAATCAATTCCATTCGGAATATGATTCGTACTGCCTTCAGTTTGCGTCTTATTGTTTCATTATTTCACAATTTTTTTTTAGACAAAAGTTGTATGAAGTACTAAAACATGCATTGAGTGTACACTTGGTGGTACCATTGGCAATCCTACATTATTTATGATTGGATCAAAGTTTAGCCCGTCAGATGTAGACTCCCTCTATGCAAACACGTGAACCCCGGTGAGAAGTTTTTTTTGACGTGACAACATCTAATAAATCGATAAACGCCGCCTTGAACGCCGACTGCATGCACGAAAAATGTCCCGTTACGCTCATTGTACGCTTGCGCCGATTTCATCAATGTTTTGTTGTTTGAATGTGAAAATGGATAAGCATATGAATATGAAAATCAATGTTTTGTTATGACGTTGTCACGTTAAGGTTAAACTTGTCCGTAAACCAACTTTACAAACAACCTATTTTATGCGATAACTTTGTCAATTCAAAAAGAGAATTTTACGGTATCTTATTTGCAATCTTATGTTGTATTATTAAATTTACAAGCAAGGTATGGAAATTTGGAATATCACCGATGCATATCTTCCAAATTTCAACTTAATTTTTCAGATATTTGTTTGATTTTCATTGTATTGACTACTTGACCAATATGACTCACGTAATAAGGTCGGAAGTCGATGGCGGCGTGCGTCCAGTTTCAGTATGAAGTGTGGCGCTCGCCGTAAGCACTCGTACTCGCCACTGAAAAAGGAGCGCGGTCCGCTCAGAAACTGGCCGTACGTCGCCATCGACATTCGACCTTATTACGTGAGTCATGACGGTCTATAGTTAAAATGTATTGGACACATGATACGTTTAATTTTTGAGAATTTCAATTAAATACATAATATTATGAAATTGAATACGAAGAAAAATCAAACAAAAGTCCAAAAAATTATCCATCGGCCATACCGGTTCAATAGTTAAAATTTGCAAAGATAGCATCAGTAATATTTCATGAACTACAGAAATTGACTCCCACGGCGTTTGAAGTTTGTGAACTGTCTTTCCAGGTACTTAGAATCGAACGAGATAACCAGCATCCTTCCGGAACAGATCAGCCATCTCACCCAGCTGACTCGACTGGATCTCTCCAACAACAAGATCGGAGTGTTGGGCAACAACACCTTTGAAGCTTTGACCAAGCTGTCCACGCTCATTGTCAGCTATAACAGGCTTAGATGTGTTCAGGTTGGTGAAATTCTTATTGTCATCATTATTGTCATTATCATCATCATTATCATCATCATTATCATCATCATTATCATCATCAGCATAATCATTATTATCAGTCCATAGGTTTAAGTCCAAATCCCAACGCGCATTTCGAGCAGGACGGTGACTGATGGCACGTTTTTCAACATTGTGCTGTTTATCTATTTTTTTTTTTTTTTTTTTTTAAAGATTACTCGCAATGTGGGTTGCACATTACTAGTATTCTTGTTAACCCCTCCAACTAAGCTTAATATGCTTGTGTCTGGAGTGGGTTCACGTCAGTAGTGCAATGGGTGGGGTGGGATTCGAACTCACGACCTCTCGATCGCCAGTCCGACACCCTATCCTTTGGGCTACTGCCGCCTTATATACAATCTATACTCGCACACATTCACCGGCACTTACTGGTTAATAATCCAAATGTATTACACATGATTTATGAGACGAGTGTAAACTGGCTAGCCGGCAGAGGCCGACCTAGGCGAACGTATCACGACCAGATTGAAGATGTTTTAAAGAAAGGCCAAGTCTAAAGTACCTATAACCGGCGAGCATGTATGAAGACGCTCATGAAAGTGGAAGAAGCGAAAGAGGTATGTCAGGATCGTAGCATGTAGAAAGAAGTAGTCTCTGCCTACACCAACGGGAAAATTTATTTAAAAACGTATTTTTTATTTTGTGAATTCAAAAAATGACGAAGATATAGAGCGTTGAAATTCCGCGTAACTTCATGGCCCACTAAACTCCCGAACTTTGACGCTCTGTATCTTTGTCAATTTTTATTAATTTGTAAAATAAAAAAAAACGTGTCCATTATTTTTAGATACTCCAACTGACGGACTAATAAGATTTTTTTTTAATCAGGCACCATCCCTAATAAATAAGACACGTTTTGTTACAGAGAGACGCGTTAAAGGGTCTGACGCAACTTCGAGTCCTGTCCCTCCACGGGAACAACATATCTATGCTGGCAGATGGAGTGTTTAGAGATCTGGTGTCCATTTCTCACGTGTAAGTGATTCTCTCGTTGTTACCGATTTCAAAAAGGAGGGGATCGTTAATTCGTCAGTATGCATTTTTTTACTGCATTCATAAAAAAGGAGGAGGTTCCCAATTCGTTGGAACCTTTTCTTGATTTTTTTTCTTTTTTATGTATGTTCACCGATTACTCGAAGACGCCTGAACCGATTTGGAAAATTCTTTTTTTTCGTTTCAAAGGTGAGCCCCGGTGGTCCCATTTAAATTTTAACGTAATCGGCCGAGCCGTTTTTAATATATCAACATAACATTTGTATTACGACGCATTTACTTATCTCAACGACTTACTACTAACTACTGGCACAGATTATGTAATAGTTACTTCGTCTACTGACTAAATTATTTAAATTACGGTCGCCGATTTCTCTGTCAATTGTAGATCGATTTTCAATTATTTTTATTAGTACTCCTAAGCACAGCAGAAATACTTCTGAGGTGGTCCCATTTTTTTTTAAAGATCTGATTAGTATCTCCAGAGATATCAAGATAAACAACTCAAATTTGTCACTGAAAATGACTAGCGCGGTATGTGAAGTCAGTTTCTTAGTGTTTTAAAAGACAAATAATTAACATTTGCTCATCAATACCTGTGAATAATATAACCTGTGAATGGATAATTTAAACTTTGTGATAGATTCAACACAGTGACAAACTTCCGATTAAAACTCGAGGTCTTAGGACCCAGATCTTAAAAGTACTATAGACTAAGATTTCGTCGTCCTTTTCTAAATGTTTGTACCTCTTCCAGCGCCCTCGGCTCCAACCCTCTTTACTGCGACTGTTCCACCCGCTGGCTCTCGGAGTGGGTGAAATCAGCCGGAGAGTATGTAGAGGCTGGCATAGCTCGGTGCGCCGCGCCGGCAGCCATGCGAGACAAGCTTATACTGAGCACGCATTCTACAGCGTTCCTGTGTAACGGTGAGACAGTAGACATGTTAAGTGACGTCAGCAGGACAGTATGTAGAGGCTGGCATAGCTCGGTGCGCCGCGCCGGCAGCCATGCGAGACAAGCTTATACTGAGCACGCATTCTACAGCGTTCCTGTGTAACGGTGAGACAGTAGACATGTTAAGTGACGTCAGCAGGACAGTATGTAGAGGCTGGCATAGCTCGGTGCGCCGCGCCGGCAGCCATGCGAGACAAGCTTATACTGAGCACGCATTCTACAGCGTTCCTGTGTAACGGTGAGACAGTAGACATGTTAAGTGACGTCAGCAGGACAGTATGTAGAGGCTGGCATAGCTCGGTGCGCCGCGCCGGCAGCCATGCGAGACAAGCTTATACTGAGCACGCATTCTACAGCGTTCCTGTGTAACGGTGAGACAGTAGACATGTTAAGTGACGTCAGCAGGACAGTATGTAGAGGCTGGCATAGCTCGGTGCGCCGCGCCGGCAGCCATGCGAGACAAGCTCATACTGAGCACGCATTCTACAGCGTTCCTGTGTAACGGTGAGACAGTAGACATGTTAAGTGACGTCAGCAGGACAGTATGTAGAGGCTGGCATAGCTCGGTGCGCCGCGCCGGCAGCCATGCGAGACAAGCTTATACTGAGCACGCATTCTACAGCGTTCCTGTGTAACGGTGAGACAGTAGACATGTTAAGTGACGTCAGCAGGACAGTATGTAGAGGCTGGCATAGCTCGGTGCGCCGCGCCGGCAGCCATGCGAGACAAGCTCATACTGAGCACGCATTCTACAGCGTTCCTGTGTAACGGTGAGACAGTAGACATGTTAAGTGACGTCAGCAGGACAGTATGTAGAGGCTGGCATAGCTCGGTGCGCCACGCCGGCAGCCATGCGAGACAAGCTCATACTGAGCACGCATTCTACAGCGTTCCTGTGTAACGGTGAGACAGTAGACATGTTAAGTGACGTCAGCAGGACAGTATGTAGAGGCTGGCATAGCTCGGTGCGCCGCGCCGGCAGCCATGCGAGACAAGCTCATACTGAGCACGCATTCTACAGCGTTCCTGTGTAACGGTGAGACAGTAAACATGTTAAGTGACGTCAGCAGGACAGTATGTAGAGGCTGGCATAGCTCGGTGCGCCGCGCCGGCAGCTATGCGAGACAAGCTCATACTGAGCACGCATTCTACAGCGTTCCTGTGTAACGGTGAGACAGTAGACATGTTAAGTGACGTCAGCAGGACAGTATGTAGAGGCTGGCATAGCTCGGTGCGCCACGCCGGCAGCCATGCGAGACAAGCTCATACTGAGCACGCATTCTACAGCGTTCCTGTGTAACGGTGAGACAGTAGACATGTTAAGTGACGTCAGCAGGACAGTATGTAGAGGCTGGCATAGCTCGGTGCGCCGCGCCGGCAGCCATGCGAGACAAGCTCATACTGAGCACGCATTCTACAGCGTTCCTGTGTAACGGTGAGACAGTAGACATGTTAAGTGACGTCAGCAGGACAGTATGTAGAGGCTGGCATAGCTCGGTGCGCCGCGCCGGCAGCCATGCGAGACAAGCTCATACTGAGCACGCATTCTACAGCGTTCCTGTGTAACGGTGAGACAGTAGACATGTTAAGTGACGTCAGCAGGACAGTATGTAGAGGCTGGCATAGCTCGGTGCGCCGCGCCGGCAGCCATGCGAGACAAGCTCATACTGAGCACGCATTCTACAGCGTTCCTGTGTAACGGTGAGACAGTAGACATGTTAAGTGACGTCAGCAGGACAGTATGTAGAGGCTGGCATAGCTCGGTGCGCCGCGCCGGCAGCCATGCGAGACAAGCTCATACTGAGCACGCATTCTACAGCGTTCCTGTGTAACGGTGAGACAGTAGACATGTTAAGTGACGTCAGCAGGACAGTATGTAGAGGCTGGCATAGCTCGGTGCGCCGCGCCGGCAGCCATGCGAGACAAGCTCATACTGAGCACGCATTCTACAGCGTTCCTGTGTAACGGTGAGACAGTAGACATGTTAAGTGACGTCAGCAGGACAGTATGTAGAGGCTGGCATAGCTCGGTGCGCCGCGCCGGCAGCCATGCGAGACAAGCTTATACTGAGCACGCATTCTACAGCGTTCCTGTGTAACGGTGAGACAGTAGACATGTTAAGTGACGTCAGCAGGACAGTATGTAGAGGCTGGCATAGCTCGGTGCGCCGCGCCGGCAGCCATGCGAGACAAGCTTATACTGAGCACGCATTCTACAGCGTTCCTGTGTAACGGTGAGACAGTAGACATGTTAAGTGACGTCAGCAGGACAGTATGTAGAGGCTGGCATAGCTCGGTGCGCCGCGCCGGCAGCCATGCGAGACAAGCTTATACTGAGCACGCATTCTACAGCGTTCCTGTGTAACGGTGAGACAGTAGACATGTTAAGTGACGTCAGCAGGACAGTATGTAGAGGCTGGCATAGCTCGGTGCGCCGCGCCGGCAGCCATGCGAGACAAGCTTATACTGAGCACGCATTCTACAGCGTTCCTGTGTAACGGTGAGACAGTAGACATGTTAAGTGACGTCAGCAGGACAGTATGTAGAGGCTGGCATAGCTCGGTGCGCCGCGCCGGCAGCCATGCGAGACAAGCTCATACTGAGCACGCATTCTACAGCGTTCCTGTGTAACGGTGAGACAGTAGACATGTTAAGTGACGTCAGCAGGACAGTATGTAGAGGCTGGCATAGCTCGGTGCGCCGCGCCGGCAGCCATGCGAGACAAGCTCATACTGAGCACGCATTCTACAGCGTTCCTGTGTAACGGTGAGACAGTAGACATGTTAAGTGACGTCAGCAGGACAGTATGTAGAGGCTGGCATAGCTCGGTGCGCCGCGCCGGCAGCCATGCGAGACAAGCTCATACTGAGCACGCATTCTACAGCGTTCCTGTGTAACGGTGAGACAGTAGACATGTTAAGTGACGTCAGCAGGACAGTATGTAGAGGCTGGCATAGCTCGGTGCGCCGCGCCGGCAGCCATGCGAGACAAGCTCATACTGAGCACGCATTCTACAGCGTTCCTGTGTAACGGTGAGACAGTAGACATGTTAAGTGACGTCAGCAGGACAGTATGTAGAGGCTGGCATAGCTCGGTGCGCCGCGCCGGCAGCCATGCGAGACAAGCTCATACTGAGCACGCATTCTACAGCGTTCCTGTGTAACGGTGAGACAGTAGACATGTTAAGTGACGTCAGCAGGACAGTATGTAGAGGCTGGCATAGCTCGGTGCGCCGCGCCGGCAGCCATGCGAGACAAGCTCATACTGAGCACGCATTCTACAGCGTTCCTGTGTAACGGTGAGACAGTAGACATGTTAAGTGACGTCAGCAGGACAGTATGTAGAGGCTGGCATAGCTCGGTGCGCCGCGCCGGCAGCCATGCGAGACAAGCTCATACTGAGCACGCATTCTACAGCGTTCCTGTGTAACGGTGAGACAGTAGACATGTTAAGTGACGTCAGCAGGACAGTATGTAGAGGCTGGCATAGCTCGGTGCGCCGCGCCGGCAGCCATGCGAGACAAGCTCATACTGAGCACGCATTCTACAGCGTTCCTGTGTAACGGTGAGACAGTAGACATGTTAAGTGACGTCAGCAGGACAGTATGTAGAGGCTGGCATAGCTCGGTGCGCCGCGCCGGCAGCCATGCGAGACAAGCTTATACTGAGCACGCATTCTACAGCGTTCCTGTGTAACGATGAGACAGTAGACATGTTAAGTGACGTCAGCAGGACAGTATGTAGAGGCTGGCATAGCTCGGTGCGCCGCGCCGGCAGCCATGCGAGACAAGCTCATACTGAGCACGCATTCTACAGCGTTCCTGTGTAACGGTGAGACAGTAGACATGTTAAGTGACGTCAGCAGGACAGTATGTAGAGGCTGGCATAGCTCGGTGCGCCGCGCCGGCAGCCATGCGAGACAAGCTTATACTGAGCACGCATTCTACAGCGTTCCTGTGTAACGGTGAGACAGTAGACATGTTAAGTGACGTCAGCAGGACAGTATGTAGAGGCTGGCATAGCTCGGTGCGCCGCGCCGGCAGCCATGCGAGACAAGCTTATACTGAGCACGCATTCTACAGCGTTCCTGTGTAACGGTGAGACAGTAGACATGTTAAGTGACGTCAGCAGGACAGTATGTAGAGGCTGGCATAGCTCGGTGCGCCGCGCCGGCAGCCATGCGAGACAAGCTTATACTGAGCACGCATTCTACAGCGTTCCTGTGTAACGGTGAGACAGTAGACATGTTAAGTGACGTCAGCAGGACAGTATGTAGAGGCTGGCATAGCTCGGTGCGCCGCGCCGGCAGCCATGCGAGACAAGCTCATACTGAGCACGCATTCTACAGCGTTCCTGTGTAACGGTGAGACAGTAGACATGTTAAGTGACGTCAGCAGGACAGTATGTAGAGGCTGGCATAGCTCGGTGCGCCGCGCCGGCAGCCATGCGAGACAAGCTCATACTGAGCACGCATTCTACAGCGTTCCTGTGTAACGGTGAGACAGTAGACATGTTAAGTGACGTCAGCAGGACAGTATGTAGAGGCTGGCATAGCTCGGTGCGCCGCGCCGGCAGCCATGCGAGACAAGCTCATACTGAGCACGCATTCTACAGCGTTCCTGTGTAACGGTGAGACAGTAGACATGTTAAGTGACGTCAGCAGGACAGTATGTAGAGGCTGGCATAGCTCGGTGCGCCGCGCCGGCAGCCATGCGAGACAAGCTCATACTGAGCACGCATTCTACAGCGTTCCTGTGTAACGGTGAGACAGTAGACATGTTAAGTGACGTCAGCAGGACAGTATGTAGAGGCTGGCATAGCTCGGTGCGCCGCGCCGGCAGCCATGCGAGACAAGCTCATACTGAGCACGCATTCTACAGCGTTCCTGTGTAACGGTGAGACAGTAGACATGTTAAGTGACGTCAGCAGGACAGTATGTAGAGGCTGGCATAGCTCGGTGCGCCGCGCCGGCAGCCATGCGAGACAAGCTCATACTGAGCACGCATTCTACAGCGTTCCTGTGTAACGGTGAGACAGTAGACATGTTAAGTGACGTCAGCAGGACAGTATGTAGAGGCTGGCATAGCTCGGTGCGCCGCGCTGGCAGCCATGCGAGACAAGCTTATACTGAGCACGCATTCTACAGCGTTCCTGTGTAACGGTGAGACAGTAGACATGTTAAGTGACGTCAGCAGGACAGTATGTAGAGGCTGGCATAGCTCGGTGCGCCGCGCCGGCAGCCATGCGAGACAAGCTTATACTGAGCACGCATTCTACAGCGTTCCTGTGTAACGGTGAGACAGTAGACATGTTAAGTGACGTCAGCAGGACAGTATGTAGAGGCTGGCATAGCTCGGTGCGCCGCGCCGGCAGCCATGCGAGACAAGCTCATACTGAGCACGCATTCTACAGCGTTCCTGTGTAACGGTGAGACAGTAGACATGTTAAGTGACGTCAGCAGGACAGTATGTAGAGGCTGGCATAGCTCGGTGCGCCGCGCCGGCAGCCATGCGAGACAAGCTTATACTGAGCACGCATTCTACAGCGTTCCTGTGTAACGGTGAGACAGTAGACATGTTAAGTGACGTCAGCAGGACAGTATGTAGAGGCTGGCATAGCTCGGTGCGCCGCGCCGGCAGCCATGCGAGACAAGCTCATACTGAGCACGCATTCTACAGCGTTCCTGTGAGATTGGATACTTACATAGTCGTAACGTTAAATAATTAAAAATTCGAATGATTACGTATATACGAGTATATAACTATCTGCATGCCAAATTTCAGCGCAATCCGTTTAGCGGTTTAAGCTGTGCATTGATAGATCAGTCAGTCAGTCAGTCTGTCAGTCAGTCAGTAAAGTTTGCCTTTTATATATACAGTTAATCTCTAAACATTTTAACGTCGGTTACGATGAAATTTTGGATTGTGTTTAACAATTTACATTTTAACTAGTTCAAAAATGTGATCTGTTCGTGTATGCCCAGTATGAAGACCTCAATTTTAATCCATATTTAATTACATTCTTCTAGAATGAGACACATGAATGTATTTTATTCTATTTTTCGCGTAATTTTTTTACCATTGTACAAGGCGTTTTTGCAGATTTTTTTAACATACTTTCTTCATTCCACCACTGCATCCTGCATCATTCTCTGTGTATCCATCATTCGGAATCGGGTACATTCTTTACTAAAATATAACAATAATCCTTCTTTCCCAGAGTCACCACCCTCAGAAATAATATCAAAATGCGACCGATGCTACAGCAACCCGTGTCAGAACGGCGGTTCGTGCGCCCCGTCAGGTGCCGGTGGGTTTAGTTGTTCGTGCGCGCGTGGCTACCACGGGGACACTTGTGGTGCTATGATCGACGCGTGCTATGGCTCGCCGTGCGCGCATGGAGCTTGTCAGGTGCTGGAAGAAGGACGGTTTCAGTAAGTCTCTTCTTCTTCTTCTTCTCTTCTTTTATTCTACCAGGCTCTCCATCCCTTACGTAGAATGCTGTGTATATATCATAGTGTATGTTAGTCGCATTTATTCCAAGGTACCAGGATCTCATAATACAGTAAGAGGTTCTATGGCTAGTGGGATGATGTTTCAGTTTCAGCTACTTAATATTAAACTCGACTGCGTACACCGGCCCCAATGAGACTGACCTTGAACGGAGTTTGTCTCTTTCTTTTGTATGGACAACTTTATATATCTTATCTCTAATATATAAAATTCTCGTGTCACAGTTTTCGTTGCCATACTCCTCCGAAACGGCTTGACCGATTTTGATGAAATTTTTTGTGCTTATCCGGTATCTATGAGAATCGGCCAACATCTATTTTTCATCCCCCTAAATGTTAGGGGTAGTCCACCCCTAAATTTATTTTTTTATTTTTTAGACAAAATTTTTAATTTCTATTTTTTTATGATACAACATACAAAAATACATACAATCCTCAATTTTCACCCTTCTACGATCAACCCTTATTTTTTAATAGCCATTTTAGTAATTTAATCATTTTTCCTCCATACATACTTACAATAAGTAAGCTATTTTTTGTCTACACTAGAAATTACTACGAAATTATTTATATGGCAAAACAACGTTTGCCGGGTCAGCTAGTACACTGTAAACATATGTAGCACTAGCAGGTTGTTAGACAATGACACACTCCCACCCGGGCACAGAATAATGAATAGTGACCCGGGTGGCTTTCGTGTTAGCCGTTTTGTTCTACAAAGCAATTAAAACCTTATAGTTAAAGCATACGGATTAAGTTATGAATTATTAAAACTATTATGAAAATGTTCCTCTCTTTCTTTGTTTGCTGTAGTTTTAGTACCAGGAGTTCATAACTTATTAAGAGGTTTACTGTCACACTTATTGCGGTGGGTTGTTGTATGATTGCGTAACTTTTCTCTAGCGATAGACAACTGTGGCTTGGTGCTCGGCCTGAAGGGGACGCGTTCGCGCGTACTTACATATTTGGTGTCGGTTTTCGTCACCGCGATCCGGCCGACCGAGCGTGGAAGACAGTGTTTCCTGTCCCGCCATAACTTTTTTCTTTTGTATCATATAGACTAGCGTTTGACCACTAGATGTCCAAACTCACCAAGTCTCACCTGTTGGTAAATGATGATGCGGTCGAGGATGGTAGCATGCTAGGCCTAGAATGGGAACTAGCTCTCAAGGGTAGCTGCCGGAATACATTACATGTTTGGGCGACAGATTTTCTAATTTGAGGGTGGCCAGGCGGATACTAGATAGTGTCCTACCACCGGGGGTTGTTTGTCTCTTAACGATGTTTTTCCTTCACCGGAAGGCCACTGTGAAAAGCGCACATACATGTTTCTATAGAAAAATCCATTGTTGCACGGCAGGGATTGAACACACTCGGTACCTCTGGCATCAAAGCCGACCATCTCCCACGACACCCCGGACTCTCAATTGTATCATTTACCATGTGAATGTATTTCCCCCGCAGTTGTTCTTGCCAGGCTGGTTTCACAGGCGTGCGGTGCGAGGTAAACATCGATGACTGCGTTGCCAATAGATGCCAGAACAACGCGACGTGTGTCGACAAGCTCGAGGGATACTCTTGTAAATGCTCGCCTGGCTATATGGGTGAGGAATTATTTTATACTCTTCATCATTTAGGTACGACTTTCGGACATCTAGAGAGGATGGATGAAGGAAGATTGACGAAACAGATTTATGTGACGAATGTGAATGGGGCATCCGGTAGAGGCCGATCTAGACGAACGTATCACGACCAGATCGGAGACGTTTTAAAGAAAGGCCAAGAAAAGTAAGTACCAAAAAGCCAAAATTGCTGCAAAAAAGCTTGGCATACTGTCCAAAGTCAGGCGGTACTTCACACCGGGACAGCTTCTGAATATGTATCAAGCCCAAGTCCGGTCGTGTATCATAGCTAATTCTGTGTTATTGAAGAGTGCCATACAAACAATCGACGTCAACGCTAGTCTGAAGGGAACGTCGTGCACGAAGACCCGCAGAGAACTGTACTGTGCCTGATATGTGTGAATTGAAGCACTGACGCACCACTGTAGCACGGATACGGAACTGTAACGGTACTGTGCCGGAACTGTGGGTTCACTGATATGTGTGAATCGACCTTTAAGTTAAAAATAATAGGGGGTCCCCATACAAGAAACGTTTTTTTCGGCATTTGAATATAACGTTATCTACTAACGCTTTACCTAATCGTCCATAGATGGCGTTATATTGAAATGCCGATCCCTAACACCTTTTTTATACGTTAGATGGCGTTATAGTAATAAAATGTTTATTAATTATTATTTTTTGCTGGCGAAAAATGAAATGGCGTAATTTTTTGCTCGATCTTATAAAAATCTGTAGTGTGGTACGGAACCCTACGAGTGCGAGTCCGACTTGCATTTGGCCAGTTTGTTTTTCTTGTCCTGCCACGTGCTAAGTCTAATTACTGTCTACCTCAGCCTTGCGTTTCATGTTCCATCATTTTGACAACCTTACATGCACTTTGCAGAACAAATACTTCATATTTATCTTAACTGTAAATTCCAGGCGAATACTGCGAAAAGAAGATCCCATTCTGCACGTCTGAATTCAACCCGTGCGCCAACGGTGCGAGTTGCACGGATCACACGAGTCATTACACGTGCTCGTGTCCCAAGGGGTACTCCGGTCAGAACTGTACCTTGAACGCTGACGACTGTATCAACCATATGTGTCAGGTGAGGGGGTATCATTATCAACAACATTGTTACAACGGTGCGAGTTGCACGGACCACACGAGTCATTACACGTGCTCGTGTCCCAAGGGGTACTCCGGTCAGAACTGCACCTTGAACGCTGACGACTGTATCAACCATATGTGTCAGGTGAGGGGGTATCATTATCAACAACATTGTTACAACGGTGCGAGTTGCACGGATCACACGAGTCATTACAGTTCGTCCGCAGCGTTCGTAAGAGCGACACTACGTCCGTTTGCACGTGTAAACATTTTAAACTTTAAAGCCGTAAAAGTGCAGTGATAACCTTAAAACCTACATAGTTCCGTAGTCAAATTTACAATGCTCCAATCTTAGTTTGTTTGGTGAAAATCCGTGAAGAAACATCGAAAATATAAGCAAAAACATTTCAAATGCTTCACTAACGTTTGGAGTCCTGACCTACCGCAACTTACAGTGTTACCCGCTGCTCCGAGCGACCGGTCGCAGTGGTGGTGATTCACACTTTGCACTTTGTTCGAGACCGGTTTTTGTCTAGGAATCCAGGGCCGTATCCAGTGTGGCAAAATGATCTGCTCGGCGTGCAACATCACTATTAATGACGAAAATGAACTGCACTGTAACAACGACAATTGCTATAAAATATACCATCGAATATGCGCTGATGGGCAAGGCATGGCAAGTAAAGAATGTTGGATATGTCCTGAATGTAGCTGTGCCTCGAAAAGAGGCGGTGATAATAGTTCAACGCCAGTAGGCTCGTTAAAGAAAAACCGCAACAATGTAACTTTCCGGAAGAAATTTCCGTCGACTGTTCAAGTAGAAGCACCGGAATACAAAAATCAAGATAATGAACTAGCCGCTGAAGTGCGTCGCCTCACAGAAGAAATGGTGTCGATACGACAATTGCTACAAGATAGTGTTTCGATAGCTAAGACAAATGATGTGAAGATGGAAATATATGTGTCTCAAATAAGTTCCCTGCATAAAAAACTAGAGGAACATGAAATCACTAATAAGACGTTGGCTGCAGATTTGAAACGGTATGTTGCTCAAGTTGAAAAACTAAATGCCGACAAACCGGATTTATCGAATGTCGGCAAAGTTAATTCAGAAGTGGTCGCAACTGAAAGTGCAAGCAGCAGTTTGTGCCGGTCCCAAAGATCTTCTACTAATAAAAGACAGAAGAAAAAACAGTTTGATGGAGAGCCCAAAAAACATGTTCAATCAGTAGTTGAAATTGAACCGGTTATCGTGCAACCTAAGACCGTTCCAGCTATCTGTAGTTCAAAGCCTAATGCAGTGCTTGCAAATCCTAATAATAATATACTCGATATAAGTACTGACGTTAAGGAAGATAAGGGTATTGAAACTCCGAATCAAGTTGAACAAGAGGCTCCGTGGAATGAAGTCAAAAGAAAGGGCCGTCGCCCGACTTCAATGCTTGGAACTGCTGGACCGGCGGTGACCACCCTTAAAGCGGTGGAGCCGCGAAAACATCTGCACCTGTGGAACATGGAATCGACAGCTGAAGAGATCCGTGCCTATCTTTCTAAACTTTGCCCCAATGGAACATGTTCTGTCGAGGAGCTTAAAGCTAAAGGCAGTTATAAATCTTACAAGATAGGAGTACCATTAGCTTACTATGATCTATGTTTCTCAGCTGAGGTCTGGCCGGTTAATGCCAGGATCAAGTCATGGGTCACATTAAAGAAGCCAGAAGCTTCACGGTCTACATTGGATAAAAAACAGCCCTTTCGTGGCCTGCCAAGCACACAAGAAAGCCGCTTATGTTAGCATCAATATTCTATATCAGAATGTACGTGGTCTGAAAACCAAATTACCAGCATGGCGCCATCATTTAGCGGTATCAGAATATGATTTGACTGCAGCCACCGAAACTTTCCTGGATGAATCAGTTCGGGACTCCGAGTTAACTGCCAACAACTGGTCAGTGCTGCGAAGGGACAGGAGTACACACGGTGGTGGTGTTCTACTCGCCGCGCGTGCCGATATATTTCTGCATCGACGTTATGATCTCGCGACGGAATCTGGTGAAGATCTTTGGGTGGATTTTTCGTGGCGTGGTCGGGCGTTTCACGTGTGTGTCGTTTACATCAGACCAAGGGCTGTTGAAGATGAATATATGCAGTGGTTCAATAAAATTGAACATTCAATTAATCAACTAAAAGGACATGTAATTATACTCGGAGACCTTAATTTAAATAGCGCATCATTAACCATCAAGCATTATTATGGTTACTTTTTATCAATATGTGATTTGACGGAAAATAATAATGTAATGAATCTATGCGGTGGTAAACTAGATGTTGTGCTTGTCCGAGAGAGCGTTGATGTCGGAGAGGTGACAGTTTCTCGTACTGAGGGTGTAGTTCCCATTGACGCGTATCACCCGGCCCTCGACATTGAGCTACTAATCCATTCAACTTGCTATTCTGACGTTATACCACCTAGTAATATAAGTCCTTCAAATGATTGGAATTTTAACAAATGTGACTATGTTAAGCTGTATCGTTTGCTCTTTAATGTTTCATGGCAAAGTGTTTTCGAATCGAACCACCCACATGACGCAACACAATGTTTCTATGACATTGTGTATGATATTTTTAATGCATGTATGCCTAGGAAACACCGCAGGACAAATACTGACAACCGCTATCCAGTCTGGTTTACGCGGGATATAATTAGGGATATAGCGCTGAAATTAAAATTGCATAAGGCCTGGAAACTTAACAAATCAGATGAGACGTATAAACAGTTCCATAGTCTTAGAGCCTCACTAAAGAATAGAGTTTCACAAGCTTATAAAACACACATAGCTCTGATAGAGGATAATAACCCCAGAACGCCAGAACCCACGGGGGTTAACCTTTATGGTTAACCCCCGTGGGTTCTGGCGGCACGTTACTAGCTTACGGTCGAAGGGTGGCTTCGAGTCAAGTGTTACCTACAAGGGCGAACCTTTTTGTGGAGTTGCAGCTGCTGAAGCGTTTGCCACCTTTTTTGCCAGTGTTTTTTCACCGGACATACCACGTCTGAATTATACCGCAGCTAGTTCTACATCTAATATCGTTTACAACAGCAACTATGTCACTATATGCAAATTTGATAACTCTGACGTTATATATGGTATCAACAAACTAAAAACTAGTAGCTCAATTGGACCAGACAACATACCCTCAGTTATAATCAAGAATGCGAAAGAAGCTATCTGTGATCCACTATGCCATATTTTCAATAAATCATTGGAATCAGGTTTATATCCTCCGCAGTGGAAAGTATCGAGAGTTACACCAATACCTAAAACAGGAAACAAATTTTGTGTCGAGGAGTACCGACCGATTGCCATACTATCGTCACCGGCAAAAATTTTTGAGAATATCCTCCATCAACACATTTACCTTCAGGTAGAGAAATATTTATCAGACTCTCAGCACGGTTTCAGGGCAAGACGATCGGTCAATACCAACCTCCTTACCTTAGTGAACTTCATCTCGGTAAGTCTAGATCGCGCTCATCAAGTTGATGTTTTATACTTCGACTTTCGCAAAGCATTTGATAGAGTTGATAATGACGTGTTATTGGATAAAATGAATACAATCGGCTTTACGCCTGCGCTTTTAAGGCTTTTAGCAGATTATTTACGTGACCGCCAGCAATTCGTCAGGCTCGGTATTTACGAATCCTCACCATACCACACACGCTCTGGTGTGAGTCAGTACTAGGCTCAGTACTAGGACCTCTGCTTTTCCTCATCATGGTTAACGATCTTCCGGTGATTCTTAGGCATGCTAAGTGTCTTCTATACGCAGATGATTTAAAACTCTTTGCTGAAGTAAGATCAGAAGCGGACTGCTTGGCACTCCAGGAGGACGTTCGTGCCGTGCATGAATGGAGTATCAAAAACAAAATGGAATTGAACCACTCGAAATGTTGTGTTATGAGTTTTGGTCGCGGACGGCGCCCAATTTCGTTTGACTACAGAATTGGTGAGGCCATTCTTCCTAGAACTTTAGTAATGAAGGACTCGGGTGTCGTATTCGACCAAAAGCTCACTTTTCATGAGCATATGCTTTTAGTCGCAAAGGAATCTTTTAAGCGCCTAGGTTTCGTACTCCGGAACTTGCGTGATTTCAAGAATGAGCATGTAATACGGCTCCTATAATACGCTTGTTCGCAGCAAACTTGAGGCGAGTTCGTGTATCTGGAGTCCTTATGAGTCCACATACGCGCTCTTACTTGAAAAGGTGCAAAAAACATTCCTTAGGTACCTATACAAACGAACTTTCGGGTATTACCCGTTCATGTACCCCACAGCGTTCCTCCTGGGATGCCTCAATTATAACTCGCTCGAGACTAGGAGAGCAAATGATCAGCTGGTTACTATGTTCAAAATTTTTCGGCACAAGATCGACGCTCCTAATCTCCACAATGAACTGGTTGAATTGTTTGTCCCAAACAACTATCTCCGGTCTCGGAGACACAAACTGTTCGCCGTGCCATCGAGTCGCACGGTGGCACGCCAAAACTCGCCTATTCCTCGCTCCCTCTCTGCACTCAATGCTATGCTCGAAGCAACTCCTGAGTTAGACCTGTTTGCGGACGAATGGAGGGTATTGTTGACTGCCTTCCAAAAATTTTGTGAGACTTAAATCTACTGGGTGTTAATATATAATTTATTTATTATTATTTTTAATATTTTTAAGGATGACGTTTTAAAATTAATATTCTATATACTTTGATCTTATTATGTTGTATTATTTCTTTCTATTTTTTTTAAATATAATTTTGACGTTTCTCTATTGTTTGTGTTATCAATGTACTTATGACTTAAATGATTTTATGAATTAATTTGTGTTAATTAGTGTAAGTGGTTTGTTACCGTTCTAATTATCAATAACTAACTAAATAAAAAATAAAATAAAAATTACACGTGCTCGTGTCCCAAGGGGTACTCCGGTCAGAACTGTACCTTGAATGCTGTCGACTGTATCAACCATATGTGTCAGGTGAGGGGGTATCATTATCAACAACATTGTTACAACGGTGCGAGTTGCACGGATCACACGAGTCATTACACGTGCTCGTGTCCCAAGGAATACTCCGGTCGGAACTGTACCTTTAACGCTGACGACTGTATCAACCATATGTGTCAGGTGAGGGGTTACCATTATCAACAACATTTAAACCCCCCACTCATCCTAGGCCTAGCGTGCTACCATCCTCGACCGCATTATCACTTACCAACAGGTAAGATAGTGAACAACAGTCAACACTAGCCTATATGACATTTAAAAAAACCTGAAGCCTGCCACCAATGGTCACCCATTTAAAACCACCCAGGGAACACGTGGGAGGATATATATTATAGTGTTCGGACATAGGTGGGTAATAATGTTCCTCCCGTGGGTGACAATGTAGTCTACATGATAACTATGGGGTGGAAGTCGCTACAATGATAGCGATGCGTACTTTCTTGGTAACCATACACTAGAGGGAGATGCAGCTAGACATTAATATAGCAGCATCTCTTTTCTTCACGACAATCATCGCCCGAAAATCATCGCTATTCATGTAGAGACTTCCACCCTTGGGCCGGCAGTCATTATATTGATAGCGATGAATTTCGAGCGAAAATCGTCCATACGAAAAGAGATGCAGATAACAACTGTCTAGCTGCATCTCATTCTAGCAGACGCTTCGATATCTATGTAGAGACTTCCACCCCTGGAAAGTGTTTGCATTTGGATAGTTGCTACTGGAACTCCACTTCTCCAACCACCCTTTCCTCTTTCCAGAACGGTGCAACATGCGTGGACGGCCTCGATGAGTATCGGTGCGCATGCGCCGGCGGTTACGCGGGACGTTACTGCGAGGCGGCGCCGCACGCTGCGCTCGGTACTTCCCCCTGCGCGCACCACGACTGTGTGCATGGAGTGTGCTATCTACCACCACCTACTGGACATTTACAGGTAATGTTACTGTGTAGACATTGACTGATATTGACGGACATGGACTAATATTGACAGACATTGACTGATATTGATAGACATTGACATTTGTGTTACGCGGGTAAGATATTACCCTCTGCGCGCACCAAAACTGTATTTTTGTTATGTTTAATAGCTAGCTTAAAGTAACTACACATAACATCATGGTCAAAAACTTTCTGGTATAAAATAAAAAAAATAGGCAAGCAATTGGCCATGGTCAACCGCTTGCCTATTTTTCGATCCCTGAGATAGTGCATTAATCAAGTGGGGCTCAAAAGGGGGGTGAGTTTGGAATATATCACGTGTATTATTACGTATTTATTTTTCGTGAACGTACGATTTCTAAACTAATATAATATTCTGAAAATCTCAACATACTTTGTACCAAAAACATACACGTGATTTTGCGGTAGGGGGGGGGGGGGAGGAGCATAAAACTTCACCATATCACCAGAGGAGAGGGGGTCTACAAATTGCTAAAAACATCACGCGATTGGTCGACTCGACCCTTTCACCAGATGTTAAGTGACGTTCTGACATTGTATTTACAATGAATGTTGTTTCAGGATGATATAATAATGGAGAGATCACTGCTGTCCACTCCTCACGACTACCTCTGCAAGTGTGCTCCTGGATATTCTGGTAAGAAGACCACACCTTCACATTGTTCATGCACCAACCGCAAATAAGAGCACCCGCTCGAAAAAGCCTCCAAAACTGCAAATAATAACTTTGTTATACTAAATTCACTTATTTTTAGAGTTCCGTAGCCAAATGGCAAAAAACGGAACCCTTATAGATTCGTCATGTCTGTCTGTCTGTCCGTCCGTATGTCACAGCCATTTTATTCCGAAACTGTTAATACTACAGAATTGAAACTTGGTAGGTAGATGTATTCTGTAAACCGCTTTCCGATTTTTATACAAAAATAAAAAATATAAAAGTTTTTCATCCCATACATAGAACTGAAACAAAAAATATTATTTTTCTTCAAACCTATACGTGTGAGTCTATGGATAGGTCTTCAAAAATGACATTGAGGTTCCTAAAATCATTTTTTCTCAAAGTCAATCATTTGAAAGATAGGCGCGTCTAAAGTGGTAAAATGTGTGTCCCCCCCCCCCCCCCCCCTCTAACTTTTAAAGTATGGGAGTGAAAAATCTAAAAAAAATATTTGTTGTAGATCTCAATAAAAACTAACAACGAAAATTAGTTTGAACAAGATACAGTCAGCAGTTTTAGAGATATGGCGACCGCAAAGATAACTTTGTTTTTCATACAAACACTATGAAAAACAAAGTTAATTTTGTAGTTGCGAAAAATCATAGTTATGGAATACTTAACTGTGTTACGGAACCCTACGAGTGCGAGTCCGACTTGCACTTAGCCAACAATATGATCCGTTTCACACACGCATTGTACACAATATGATCCGTTTCACACACACAATGTACACAATATGATCCGTTTCACACACACAATGTACATAATATGATCCGTTTCACACACACAATGTACATAATATGATTCGTTTCACACACACATTGTACACAATATGATTCGTTTCACACACACATTGTATAAGGGGTTTTACCTTTGAGATACGGTACCCTAAAAACTCGCACGGCATGTGACTTTAGTCGTTAACAGTAACTGTATGTTGACTGTATGATTTTCAGGTCGTCTCTGCGAATATCTCACGTCGCTAACTTTCATCCACAACGACTCGCTCGTTGAATTAGAACCTTTGAGGACATCGCCACAGGCTAATGTTACTTTAGGTAAGTCTTTCATTATTAACCGACTTCAAAAAAGCAGGAAGTTCACCGATTACTCGAAGAAGCCTGAACCGATTTGGAAAATTATTTTTTTATTTGAAAGAGTATACTTTACAGGTGGCCCCATTTAAATTTCATCGAGATATGTTCAGTATCTCCAGGGATATGAAGATAAACATCTCAAACTTAGTATTGATAATATCGTTTAAAAACTAAAAAAGAACCGACTTCAATGCCGCGCTATTCATTTTCAGTACCAATTTTGAGATGTTTATCCCAATATGTTAAAGTATGACAACATAATTCAAATTCCCGCCCACCCTAACATCCGGAGCCCGCGCGCACGCATTGCGTCTCGCTCTTTTTCCTTCTACCCTCTCCCTCTGTTTTTTCACGGAAGAGCGGCTCCGCCATCTTTAAGCCAAAATACCATATCGGCTCGTAAAACATTAATATTTTAAAACAATAAAGTGCCGTGTCAACTTATCAGAAGATAACAAACAGTGATTTTCAAGTGTCAGCACCCTTATAAAACAACGGATAAAACCAGGGGGCCCCCTACCAAGCATCGGGAGCCGACAATCGCGATAAGCTGTGAGTCCACCTTCTCCTACCTATTCCACATTTCTTTTCTCAATTCTCAACGAGCAAAAACATATTAGATACAGTCCACTATCGATAACCATAACATTAAATGGTCCTTCGAGCCGGATTCAAAAAGGTATCAGTGCACAAATGGTTATCAATGCAGTTTAACACTCATCATCATGGCGGAACTCTTGTTAGATTTTTGTGAATTTACAACATCATATATTGTGTCGTAGGTATTTAACATACAAAAGTACCTATCATCATAACATTTCTCGTTTCACGGAAATTACGTGATCTGTGAGCGAGTAGTTTCGTGTATTTCGTGTGATCTCGTGTTTTCAAATTGTGGCCGGTCATAATCCGCCATTTTAAACATTCAATCGTCTTGTGCGTAACATACGACGCTCAAAACGAAACATCATTTCTGTGTTGGAATCATGTGTAACATAATCGATATATATGTATAACTATCATTGTGGTACGTACATTATTTCGAACTAACAATATAATAAAATTATCATAAAATTCAAATTGAACCATCAATATTTTTGAATTTTGCGTTAATTAATAATAAAATGCGTTATCAAACCGATACAACAATAAACGCTATTTAGCATTCATGTGTTGGGAGCAAATTAACAATTTGAAATCAATGCCCTCTGGTTCAGCACTAAATCTTAGGAGCATGTTAGATGTGTACAGTGAAAATTTATCAATGCTCAGTTCGTTAGGTCTACCAACAACACAGTGGGATTTTGTTTTGTTCCACTCATTATTAACAAAATTAGACAAAGCTTCTCGTGAAGCTTTTGAGCTTCAAAGCACAACTAGTGATTTCCCTAGCTTTAAGGAATTGCAAACATTTTTAGTGGATAGGTGTAACGCTCTTGAGCGCTCCACTCTAAATGTGCACAATAATCAATCATCATCATCAGCTCAACCACATAACAACAAGCGGGTAAATTTGAACAATCAAACAAGGTCCACGATGCTTTTATCTCAAGCGTCGAACCAATCATGTGCGGTGTGTGAAGAGAATCATGCTCTTTACTCGTGTAACAAATTCTTATCAAAATCTCCTTATGAGAGATCTCAAGTAGTGAGACAAAAAGGTTGTGTTTCAACTGCTTGCGTGCAAATCATATCACAGCAAATTGTACATCAACTCATACATGTAAAACGTGTAGCCAGCGTCACAATAGTCTTCTTCATTATTCCAAGAGGACTGAGACAAGTGTTCCTGTCAATTCACAACAAAAGCAATCATACGCTCCCTCTTCAACACGCTCAGTGCTTATGCCTGATCCCAAGGAAAATGTCATCACTCCAGTCACAACATTATCAAACATAGCTCCCGGTCCTACATTTAACACACATTTTGTCTTGCTTGCAACTGCTGAGGTGGAGTTTAAAGACGGCAGAGGTTCATATCAAAAGGTCCGCATTCTGCTGGACCCTGGTAGTCAAAGTCATATCATCACCAAAGCATGTGCCCGTCGCTTAGGTTTGACTCAATATAAATCACAAACCCCAATGTCAGGTATCGGTCAAGTTCCTGCATGCTCTTCAAGCAAAGTTTTCTTGGAAATCAGACCAGTAGGGAAGTCGGAGCCATCATTCACTTCTGAAGCGGTGACGTTGGATAGGATCTGCGGTGATATGCCCACCCATCCTGTGAACATTCAAAATTTTGAACATTTATCAAATGTGAGACTGGCGGATGAGAAATATCATTCTTCTCGTCCTGTGGAAATCCTTATTGGTGGAGAGCTATTCCCTCAAGTACTTTTGCCAGGAAAAAATGATATTGGTCCACATGCAGCAACCGCCATCAACACAGTATTCGGATTTATCCTAATGGGTAAAACATCATCAAGCTCATCATCATCCACTCCACTATCAATCAATCATGTGGCAATGGACGCCAATTTGGATGTAGCCATTCAGAAGTTTTGGGAGTTGGATAACATACCTTGTGGAGATAACATGCAATCTCATTCGGTGGAAGACCTCCATTGTGAGGAGATCTTCCAATCAACACACAAGCGTGAGAATGACGGACGATACAATGTCCAGTTACCATTTCGTGAACAATCACCACCGGCATTTGAGGGTGCGCATGCTATCGCTCTTCGTCGTTTTGTGCAGCTGGAAAAACGTCTTCTGGCAAAACCAGCTTTTCATGAACAATACAACCAACATGTCATGGAATATTTATCATCTGGTCAAATGGAGAAGGTGCCTGCAGATGAGTGCCAGTCTCCCACTGCATTCTATCTCGCACACCATGCTGTTACCAAATCAGATCATAGTCTTCGTGTAGTCTATGATGCTTCAATGAAGGATAAGAGAGGTGTATCTCTTAACGACACTCTTTTGACAGGTGCCAAACTTCAGGCTGACATAACAAACATTCTTTTGCGTTTCAGGCTCCATGCCATTGTGTTTTGTGCGGATATCCGGCAAATGTACCGGCAGATCCGAATAGCAGAGGGACACCTGGATTATCAACGGATCCTGTTTAGGTGCTCCCACAGCGAACCACAATTCAAGAGTTCAGACTCAATCGTGTAACGTTTGGTGTTTCTTCGGCTCCTTTTCTAGCAATTCGTGTTTTACATCAGTTAGCTCGTGACGAAGGTGACTCGTTTCCAGCTGCAGCTCGGGTGTTGTTGGAGGACATTTATGTCGACGATGCCGTTACAGGTTGTCCAAGCGTCGAAGAGGCGATCGTTCTACAACAACAGCTGATTGACATCATGGCAGCTGGAGGGTTCGAACTGAGGAAGTGGTCCAGCAACTATGCAGCTGTACTACATAACATACCAAAGAACCATAGAGCGGTGCCAAACGTCAACCTAACATTTGACAGTGACGGTCAATTTGTGAAAATTCTGGGTTTAGCTTGGAACTCACAAGAAGACATTTTCAATTATCAGGTGAATCAAATCAATCGTGAGTGTACCAAACGTGCCATGTTATCAGAGCTGGCTCGTATTTATGACCCAATCGGGCTTTTAACGCCTTTATTGTTCTTGGGAAAACAACTGATTCAACGTCTATGGCTTCTGGGTTCATCGTGGGACCAACCTGCCCCGGACGATATCAATCAAATTTGGTTGAAGTATCATCAGCAGTTGCCTCATCTTTCTCAGCTCCAGATTCCACGTCGAATCACATCCGATGATGCTGTGTCATACCAGCTCCATGGATTCTCAGACGCGAGCGAGGCAGGATTTGCAGCTGTTGTATATCTCCGTGCCACTAATCATCATAATCAGCATCAGGTCATATTGGTCAGTGCGAGGTCACGTGTCTCCCCAACCAAGCGCAGAACCTTACCTAGGCTCGAGTTGTGTGGTGCTTCGTTGCTGGCAGATCTCATGCGACACATCATCAACATCTATCACAAATCGCTCAACATAGAGAGCATTTATGCGTGGACTGACTCCATGATCGTGTTGTCATGGATCAGATCAAATTCATCAACTTTTAAAGCGTTCGTGGGAAACCGCATATCAAACATTCAGCGTAAGCTCCCCGAAGCTTCCTGGCATCACGTCCCAGGCAAACACAACCCTGCTGACGCAGCAAGTCGTGGTTTGACACCCGATGAGCTTATCAATCATGATCAATGGTGGACAGGCCCTCAGTGGCTTTCGTCAGATCAAGAGCAGTGGCCTCAAGAGCCTCAACAAGCAGACATTTCAAACTATTCAGACTCTGAAGTAAAATGTGAAAATCGCACCTGTGTTTTGAATGTGTCAAACACAGATGAAACCCATTCCATCGATCATCTGTTAAACAAGTTCTCATCATTGAGGAAGATCCAACGTATTCTAGCATATTGCAACCGTTTCATTGAAGCTATGCGTGCTCGGAAGAAATGTTCAGGTCACATAACTGAACAGGAACTTCATCATAGTCTCATGATTCTGGTAAAACATGTTCAAGTCACAAATTTCAATGAAGAAATCAAACTTCTAAAAACAAATCGCGTGTTACCAAAAGCATTTCGAAAGCTTAGTGCCTTTATGGATGACAACTACATATTACGTGTGGGGGGTAGGCTTTCCCAATCAGAACTGTCTTATGAAACAAAACACCCAACTCTGCTCCCTCGTAAGCATCGTTTGACCCAGCTTATTATCCAGTGTACTCATAATGAACACTTACATCCCGGATTGCAAACATTGCATTACTTGCTGCTTCAAAATTTTTGGATCTTGTCTCCTAGACGAGCCATAAATCAAATCATTTCAAAGTGTCATCGTTGTTTTCGCGTAAAGCCACAACATTTTCAACCAGTAATGGCAAACTTACCACGGTCTCGTATCACTCAAATCAAATCTTTCCAGATTGTGGGTTGCGACTTTGCAGGTCCAATAAATATAACATTTCAGCGTTATCGTGGTGTACGTACAACCAAAGCTTGGTTGTGCCTGTTTGTTTGTTTTGCAACAAGGGCGTTGCATTTGGAACTTTGCTCCAGTTTATCAAGTGACGTATTCATAGCCTCCCTACGCAGGTTCTTTGCAAGACGGGGACGCTGCAACATCATTCATAGTGACTGTGGGACTAATTTCAAAGGTGCTCAGTCACAACTTGTAGAATTGATGCGTTCAGCGTGCGAATCAGAGCGCATTGAATTCAAATTCAATATTCCAGGATCCCCACACATGGGCGGTCTTTGGGAAGCAGGTGTAAAATCTGTAAAAACGCACTTATATCGTGTTATAGGCACTCAAATTCTCACATATGAGGAGTTAAACACACTTCTGACGCAAATAGAGTCGGTTTTAAATTCGCGTCCAATCTCAGCATTAAGCTCTGATCCATCAGACTTATCTGCATTAACTCCGGGACATTTTTTGACACTAGCTCCCTTAACCACGGTGCCTTCACCAGATTATTCCAACATAAAAATGAACCGACTCACTCGGTGGCAACTGATACAAAAGATGCACCAAGATTTTTGGTCTCGGTGGCATGTTGAATATCTAACCAGTTTATTACAACGTTTGAAATGGACCATCGGTTCACCTCCAGCAAAAATTGATCAGCTCGTTATCATCAGAGATGAAACTACTCACCCACTACGATGGCGTTTAGGTAGGATTGTTGAGTTGTACTCAGGACAGGATGGTGTTCCTCGTTCTGCATCGGTCAGGACTGCACAAGGTGTCTTCAAACGACCACTTGTGAAGTTGTGTCCCTTACCAGATATTAATGATTAGTGTCATCATCATTCATTTCTACCATTTTATTTATCATTATTATATCACTTATCATATCATATTTTTTTTATTACGTCAATGTAATTATCTTAAGCATATCCAACAAAACTGCATTGATCATTGTGAACTGATATTTGGGGTTTTCAGTCTCATAAATTTCGCCAGCGGGGGGGGGAAGATAATGTTAAAGTATGACAACATAATTCAAATTCCCGCCCACCCTAACATCCGGAGCCCGCGCGCACGCATTGCGTCTCGCTCTTTTTCCTTCTACCCTCTCCCTCTGTTTTTTCACGGAAGAGCGGTTCCGCCATCTTTAAGCCAAAATACCATATCGTCTCGTAAAACATTAATATTTTAAAACAATAAAGTGCCGTGTCAACTTATCAGAAGATAACAAACAGTGATTTTCAAGTGTCAGCACCCTTATAAAACAACGGATAAAACCAGGGGGCCCCCTACCAAGCATCGGGAGCCGACAATCGCGATAAGCTGTGAGTCCACCTTCTCCTACCTATTCCACATTTCTTTTCTCAATTCTCAACGAGCAAAAACATATTAGATACAGTCCACTATCGATAACCATAACACAATATCTCTGGAGATACTTATCAGACCTCGATAAATTTACCATGGTACCACACTTGGGATTTCTCCTTTCGAACAAAAAAAGAATAATCAAAATCGGTTCATAAACGACGAAGTTCTCCGCGAACAAACATAAAAAAAAAATAAAAAAAAATAAAAAAATATACGGTCGAATTGAGAAACCTCCTCCTTTTTTTGAAGTCGGTTAAAAATGACAAGTGCGACGTTTGAAGACTTTAGGTATTTTAAACGATCTTAAATTATACAAATATACTAAAATCTGCTCCAGCAGGGTTATTCTCAATCATTTGAAAGCAAGCATATTCGGATTCGGAAACTGCCTTCACTTCGACTTGGATCTTTGCAATTCACAATGCTCCGATCGGTTACATTTGATATTTTGACAGACGGACTATCAGTTCCATTTGGATCATGATATGTACTGTGATCGGTATGCGTTTCTCTATGTTGTGTTTCACTATTTCACTTGTTTTATTTTTTTTATATAAAAATTGTCTGAAGTACTGAAACACACAGTTACATGTATGGTTGGTTTTAACCTACTTTAATTTTTTTTTAATATTCTGACGTAAACGATTGGATGACAGCTGAATGGTTCATTACTTTTTTTTTCTAATTCAAAGCGTTAAATTCTGCTTTTGCTATGTTTACTTGATAATTGGTTATGATTTATGATTTTGACGTGTATATGTGCGTATATTTATACTGCCTACATACTGAATAAATGCTTTGATTCTTGATTCTTGATTAGAAAAAATCAGTGATTCTAATTGGAAAGGTTTCCGCGACAAAATAGCTCATGGATTTATCAATATTAAAAATTAAAAATGCAGCTTCCGAATCCCAATAGGTTTTCGAATGATTGAGAATCAAGGGGCTAGCCTTTTTTTATATATTGTTGGACCACTATCTCGCCAGGTGGTAAGCGATGATGTGGTCGAAGATGGTGAACACGCTAGGCCTAGAATGTTCTGACTGTCAAGGGCTGTGTGCTGCAGGAACACCGTAAGGTTATGGCAGATTTTCTCCTTGATGGTGGTAAGCTACTTTTTGGTAGCAAGTCAGACGGATCATCGATATTAATATGCGGCCCAAGGCGTCGACCTGGCGATCGAGAGGTCGTGAGTTCCGTCCCCTATTGCACTATTGACATGAAACCACTCCAGACACAAGCATATTTAGCTTAGTTGGAGGGTTACGAGTAACAAGACACACATTGCTAAAGTCCCCGTCACGAGAAGCTATAAATTATGTAAACAAACATCTTTTACTAAGTAAACATTTTATACGGCGAGATAATAATAAATTGACCATATTCAATCGACATGAAATATAGACGGGTTATATGAAAGTAACAACCTATTTAATTTAGTCGGATCATATTTTAACGACGCAAAGCGCTATCGTTTGTGTTTCTTGGTACCGGACGCAGGGATTGTAAACTATCGGGACGCCATTTTGAAATAAACGCGTCATTCGAGTTTCGAATGCGTACGAGTACGAAATTCATTTTTTTTGTTGGTTCAAATGTTGTGAACTCCTGAACACTTGTTTACATAATTTATAGCTTCTCGTGACGGGGACTTTAGTATGCTTTTTTACCCACGACGGAACGGAGACGGTATATGCGTTTGGATGAGAGGTGTTTTGTGTGTGTAAATCCATGTTGCCTTATTAACCGACTTCAAAAAAAGGAGGAGGTTTCTCAATTCGACCGTATATATATATATATATATACTATATATATATATATATATATGTATGTATATATATATATATATATATATGTTTGTTCGCGGATAACTTCGTCGTTTATGAACCGATTTCGATTATTCTTTTTTTGTTCGAAAGGAGATATCCCAAGTGTGGTACCATGGTAATTTTATCGAGGTATGATAAGTATCTCCAGAGATATTGAGATAAACATCTCAAAATTGGTACTGAAAATGAATAGCGCGGCATTGAAGTCGGTTGTTTTTTAGTTTTTAAACGATATTATTTCTCCAAAACTAGCAGTCCGATTATGATGCAATTTTCAGTCATGGGTTTGGGTTTGATTGGTGCATGTTATTATATAGGTGTTACGGTGACAAATTACCAGGGGGCGCTACAGCAAACATTGTTTGTGCAAATCCATGTTGCCATTTTTCTCCAAAACTACTCGTTCGATTTTGTATTTAAACGGTTCGTAATTAATCAGTGGTGGTTCTTTGAGACGTTTACTTTCTAAAGGACGCTGTCATGGGTGTTTTAATCAAAATTTTAATTTTTTTATTTGTTAAAGAGAATGCTTCTACCACCTATGGCCACAGAATAATATAGTACCTATTATGGCACTCACTTAACTTATTGTACTGAATAAATGAAGACAGTAAAATGTTCTTTAATTCTTGCAGTGTTCTCAACAACACAACATCACGGAGTACTCATGTACTTCGGTGAAAACGAACATCTCGCCGTGGAGCTGTTCAACGGTAGAATACGCATCAGCTATGATGTAGGCAACCATCCCACTTCCACTATGTACAGGTGAGTACCTCCTCTATATATCTCTATATATAATTTAATTGACAATTTGACCAAGCTAATTTTATTATTCTGAATCGTTTGACATTGTTTTGATGAACTGATGTTATTGTAGGGAGATACTTCGTTATATCTGTGTTTTTTAGGGTTCCGTACCCAAAGGGTAAAAGTTTTAGTTAAGTTTTAGGAGTTTTAGTAATAGGGTCCCGACCCTATTACTAAAACTCCGCTGTCCGTCTGTATGTCTGTCTGTATGTCTGTCTGTATGTCTGTCTGTCTGTCTGTCCGTCTGTCACCGGGCTGTATCTCATGAACCGTGATAGTTGGACGGTTGAAATTTTCACAGATGATATATTTCTGTTGCCGCTATAACAACAAATACTAAAAACAGAATAAAGTTAAAGATAATAGAGTGTCCCCATACAAGAAACGTGTTTTTTTCGGCATTTCAAACCATCTACGAGTATGTACGCTTAGTTAGGTAAACGTCCCAAAGATGGCGTTATATTAAAATGTCGATCCCTAACACCTTTGTTAGACGTTAGATGGCGTTATAAGAAACTAAATGTTTATTAATTATGATTTTTTGCTGGCGAAAAATGTTAGTGGTGTTTTTTGCTCGATCTTATAAAATACTGTAGTGTGTTACGGAACCCTACGAGTGCGAGTCCGACTTGCACTTGGCCAGTTAATTTTCCCTTGTTTATTGATTTAGTTAACTATAACAATAATCAAATTATAATATACTTTCCTTTTTTGTATTGCATGCCAATAGGTTGGATGCAGCTGTCTAATTTTATTTGACAACCTCTTATGTATACCTGTATTCGCAATAAATAAATTAATTAATTAATTGAAATATAAATTGAATTGAATTTAAAGAAATTCAATTCAATTTTAATGGGAGGGTATAGAAGTATACCCTCCCATTTTAAAAATCCACCCTAATGACCTTCTGTCACTTTTTTTTTAAATCATATAGTCTAGCGTTTGACCACTACCTCACCTATTGGTAAGTGATGATGCGGTCGAGGATGGTAGCACGCTAGGCCTAGAATGGGAACTGGCTCTAAAGGATAGCTGCCGGAACACATTAGTCACAGTTTTGTAACTTAATTATAATTATGTTTCTTGAAGTGTTACACACTTAATATTTTTGCAAATTGTTAAACACAATCCAAAATGTCATCGTACCGACGGGATTTGAACCCGCACCCCCCGGATTACACGTCCAGGTGGTCTGCCAATTTCGGCACGGTTCGATCCATCGATGCGATGAAATTAGTGGATTGCATATTGTTTTTTAATTTAAAAAAATATAAATTATTGCTTAGTGGCAGAGCACCTGGACGTGTAATAGCGTGCGGGTTCGAGTCCCGTCGGTACGATGAAATTTTGGATTTGTTTTTAACAATTAAATTATATTTGTTTGTTTGTAGTTTCGAGATGGTATCTGACGGTAAATACCACAAGGCGGAGTTGTTGGCCATCAAGAAGAACTTCACGCTTCGAGTGGACGACGGCCCGGCGCGGTCTATTATCAACGAAGGTAAAATGCCACAAACCTATCTGTTCCGTACCCTTAGTACGATTCTCATAACAAACTCGATATCGTATATCGAGCAAATTTTGTATGAAAAACAGTACAACGCCTCTAGTGGTTACTATACTTCACTAAATTTTGACCAATCAGAGAGCCAGAATAAGTCGAAAACTATGTGAGATCTGTCAAAAGCGTTAACGGTGAAAACTCGTACTTAGGGTACTGGTGACAGCGTCACTAGTGTAGCGTTTTGTCCATAGACGTAATGTAAATTGACTGCGCAAATCGGTCCTGATGAGACCGACCTAGAACGGAGTTTGTCCCTTTCTTTTGTAAGGACAACTTATATCTAATACTATAAGAATCTTTGTCCTGACATACTGACTGACTGACTGACTGACAGACAACGCACAGCCTAAACCGCTGGTCGTAGAGACTTGAAATTTGGAGGGTATATTTGTCTTACTACGTAGGGGTGTACTAAAAAAGGATTTCCAAAATTCACCCCTTAAGGGGATAAACCGGGGGTTCAAAGTTTGTATGGAGAAACAAAATTAGATAGTCTTTTCTATTTGAAACTTAACACAAGTACTTTAGTAAGTAAATACGTGTTTCAGGCTCTTTCAAAATTCCACCCCTAAAAGGGTGAAGTGGGGTAACAAAGTCTGAAATCAATATTGTTTCGGATTCCGCTGAAATTTGGCATGCAGATAGTTATTTTGGCTTAGGTATCCGCTAAGAAAGAATTTTTCAAAATTCACTCTTCAAGGGGATGAAGCGGGGGTTCAAAGTTTGGATACTCATTTTATTCGACATTTCACACAAGTACTTCTGTAAATTGTAAACTGTAACCTATGAATTAACTGTAAACTGTAAATTTTCAAAATGCCACCCTAAGAGGATAAACTGGGGTAACAAAGTCTAAAATCAATATTGTTTCGGATCGCGCTGAAATGTAGAATACATATAGTTATTATGACGTAGGTATCCGCTCAGAAAGGATTTTCTAAAAATTCCTCCCGGATACGGAACGGGTATTCAAAGTTTGTATGGCGAAATAAGATGAGATAAAGTACGTGCTGTAAAATTTTTTGAAATGCGGTAGGTAACAAAGTCTGAAAATTTGGGTTTTTCGGTTTTTATAAATATGAATCCCGAATTTCTTTAGTCACGCGATAAGATGAAAACGGGTGAACCGATTTGGCTAATTCTTATTTGATGTATGTAATAATAGAATGGTTTTTACAAAAGAAAAGTTTTAAGTAAATAAAAGAAGTTTTTAACGCGGGCGAAGCCGCGGGGCACTTCTAGTATGTATATATATGTATAAATACTATACATATAGTATATATATAGCACTAGCAGGTTGTTAGACAAGGACACACTCCCACCCGGGTGTCTCTCAATTGGCCGTTTTGTTCTACAAAGCAATTACAACCTTATAGTTAAAGCATACGGATTAAAGTTTCTTATCTGATGGGAGTACTTCCGAAACACCAGTAGATTCAACAGTCAATCAGTTTTCATCTTTTGTTTGCAGATCTAGGGTTGCCTGTTACGACGTTATTATGCGGCTGATAGTCGGACAATCAGTTCCATTCGGAACATGATTTGTACTGCAATTAGTCTGCGTTTTATTTATCTATTATGTTTCATTATTTCACAATTTTTTGGATAAAAATTGTCTGAAGTACTGAAACATGCACTGGGTTGCGGGTGCACGTAATGGTACGGTTGGCAACCCTACATTAATAAGGGGAATTAAACATGTGTTTTAAGTGTGACGTTCGACGTCTAGATGAAAGCTGAATGGCTCAATACCTTTGTTTTTTTTTTGTAAATTCAAAGCGTTATGTTTCTGTTATATCTATATTTTTTGTTGAATATGATCTATTTAATGTTATTTGACGTGTGTAAGTGCTAATTTTTAATTTGCCCATATACTGAATAAATGCTTTGACTTTGACTTTGACTTTAAATTAAATTTGTCAAAACATCTGCGTGCGCCATCTTTTTAACCGACTTCAAAAAAAGGAGGAGGTTTCTCAATTCGACCGTATATTTTTTTTTATTTTTATTTTTTTTATTATGTTTGTTCGCGGAGAACTTCGTCGTTTATGAACCGATTTCGATTATTATTTTTTTGTTCGAAAGGAGATATCCCAAGTGCGGTACCATGGTAATTTTATCGAGGTATGATAAGTATCTCCAGAGATATTGAGATAAACATCTCAAAATTGGTACTGAAAATGAATAGCGCGGCATTGAAGTCGGTTGTTTTTTAGTTTTTAAACGATATATATTACGACTATGGTTTTGTCAAAGCTACCTCAATTTTTTTCTTTGAAAAAGCTTTAGTTCCAATTTTATCCGCCTGAAGAGATAAGTTGGTCGCTCTGTAGATTACTTTTTTATATCTTACTAGCGACTCACCCCAGCTTCGCACGGGCAGAACATATTTGTCTAATGTTTTTTTAAACCTTCGACAATCATCGTCATATTTCAACCAATCTACACAAAACCTTGACGGATTATACACTTATACCCAGTTCACACCAGGCGATTGTAGTAGTTCAACTGGCTAGGGATGTACTTGTCTTTCGATTCCAAGTACTTTTAGTATCGATACTTTAGAATCGATACTTAGTAAGTACTGGTTATATGTACTCGTTTCGTTAATCAATTATTTGTTTTGGAAGAACATTTAGGCTGGCATTATACAGCGATAATAGGGTTTTAACTACTTGAATTGCTAATCAAGCGCGATTTAATCGATAAAAAATATCGATTGGGTATTTTTAACCGACTTCAAAAAAGGAGGAGGTTTCTCAATTCGACCGTATATATATATATTTTTTTTAAATATTTTTTTTTTATATTTGTTCGGGGATAACTTCGTCATTTATGCACCGATTTTGATTATTCTTTTTTTTCGAAAGGAGATATCCCAAGTGTGGTACCATGGTAATTTTATCGAGGTCTGATAAGTATCTCCAGAGATATTGAGATAAACATCTCAAAATTGGTACTGAAAATGAACATTGAAGTCGGTTCTTTTTAACCGACTTCAAAAAAAGGAGGAGGTTTCTCAATTCGACCGTATATATATATATATATATTTTTTTTTTATGTTTGTTCGCGTATAACTTCGTCGTTTATGAACCGATTTCGATTATTCTTTTTTTGTTCGAAAGGAGATATCCCAAGTGTGGTACCATGGTAATTTTATCGAGGTATGATAAGTATCTCCAGAGATATTGAGATAAACATCTCAAAATTGGTACTGAAAATGTATAGCGCGGCATTGAAGTCGGTTGTTTTTTAGTTTTTAAACGATATTATTTAGTTTTTAAACGATATTATTGTTACTCGTATCGTACATTCCTAGGAAGTTGAACGACTAGAATCGCCTGCTCTGAACTCGGTATAAGCTACTTTTTAGTAGCAAGTCATCATCTTTTATACATTGCGTCTATTTCACAATGTTTTTAATAAAATTTGTTTGGAGTACTGAAACATGCATTGCGGGTGCACGTAATACTTACGGTGGGCAACCCTACATTAATCAGGGGAATTCAACATTATGTTTATGTGTGAAGTTCGACGTTTGAATGAAAGAATGGCTTTACTTTTGATTTTTTTTTTATTAATATAAATAAGTTATGCTTTTTTATATTTATTAACCGACTTCAAAAAAAGGAGGAGGTTTCTCAATTCGACCGTATATATATATATATATATTTTTTTAATGTTTGTTCACGGATAACTTCGTCGTTTATGAACCGATTTCGATTATTCTTTTTTGTTCGAAAGGAGATATCCCAAGTGTGGTACCATGGTAATTTTATCGAGGTATGATAAGTATCTCCAGAGATATTGAGATAAACATCTCAAAATTGGTACTGAAAATGAATAGCGCGGCATTGAAGTCGGTTGTTTTTTAGTTTTTAAACGATATTATTGATAATAATTATTGATATGTTCTATTTAAAGTTATTTAAGGTGTGTAAGTGCATTCATTTGCCCATATACTGAATGATTCAGACTTCTCAATAGCTTCTAAAAATTGGATCCAATAGAAACGTAAAATAATTTTTAATACAATTTTGGATTGTGTTTAACAATTTACAAAAATATAAAGTGTACAACACTTCAAAGAAACATAATATTTGATTTACGCAGTGCAACATCTCTCGTCGGATTTGAAAACTGTAATGATTTCTTCCGAATGATTAACTTACGTAATAAGTAGTCATAGATGGCGCCACCAATGCATAATTGGGTTAACAAAAATGCAATCCACTAATTTCGTCGTATCGATGTATCGAACCGTGGCTTAATTGGCAGAGCACCTGGACGTGTAATCCGGGGGGTGCGGGTTCGAGTCCCGTCGGTACGATGACATTTTGGATTGTGTTTAACAATTTACAAAAATATAAAGTGTGAGACACTTCAAAGAAACATAATTTTTAATACAGTTGCTCAAAAAGTCAGTATTATACAAGGTACTCGTATACTGTGGTGGCGTATTGCAGGGACGTATAGCGTTCGGGATGTGGGCTATTACATACTCGCGCTTTTTCTTTACCTTTCCCGAACTCGTGCGTTCTCTTTCCCAACTGTCAAAATAATGTCTCATAAAAAGGAAAAACCAACCATGAAGTTTGTACTAAAATAAGTTATTTTTCAAAAAAAATAAAACCGACTTCATATCCACAAAAAGGCACTCAAAAGCGAAAAATAATTTACTTAAAATTATTATAAGCGTTACCCACGTCTCTATTTGAAGTCGGTGCCAGCCAAGTCTAATAGGTAGTAGATAGATAATACCTACGAGTACATGTATCTACCTACTTACTAACCTACATGTACCTACTTACTACTACTACATACATAGCATCTATCTTATATCCAATAGACTTGGCTGGCACCGACTTCAAATAGAGACGTGGGTAACGCTTATAATAATTTTAAGTAAATTATTTTTCGCTTTTGAGTGCCTTTTTGTGGATATGAAGTCGGTTTTATTTTTTTTGAAAAATAACTTATTTTACCCTTTTTAGTGCAAAAAAAGTTTTAGTGAAATTACATGCATCTATTAAATTTCGTGTCTGGGCCGTTATACACTGACGGATATATACTTTTTGAAAATTTCAAGTGTGTACCTATAACGGTTAAGAAGATACAGATCTGTAAAGTGCGCACATATAGACACACGGACGGACGGACGGACGAACAGACAACAAAGTCTCAGAAAGTGTTCATTTGGTAGCCTTTGGGTTCGGAACCCTAAAAAAATTGACTTTAAATGCCGCGCTAAAGTGAAAATATTCACTAGTAATAATGATGTCATCAAGGTCTCATAGGATAATGTCCAAAATGGCCCTGTGCAATAAAAGCATCTGACACACGATAATTAATTGTCTATTTTATTACAATAATTCCAAATACTTTTATAACACGGACTAGTTGTATTCCAAAATGAATATAAAAAAGTATTATTTGCGATTATTAACATTAATTGCCGCCATATGGCCAACAGGGTACTGAATCACTCTACTACGTTATAAGAGGCACTTCCCTGTATTGTGGATACCCGAATTATGTAAGCACTGTGTAGCCAACCTAACAACGGAAAGTATTATTTACGTAGTAACTATTATATAATATGTGGTTTTATGCTTATAATTTTTTTTTGCTGTGTTGATTGGTACAAAGTACGTTCATGATTCTGAGTTATTTAATTATGTATGCAGTGTCGCGGGACTGAAATGGCCGCCATCTTCGCCAAATGTCATGTCATGTCAAAAAATATTAGGTATGTTTAAAAAAGTTTGCACTCTAACAAAACTTTGCCCGGTAGAACATTCCTGTGAAGACAAATTATTTATATTTATACATAATTATTTATTATAATTATTAATATATAATTATTTATTGAGGGCCCGGTGGCGTAATTGGGAGAACAGTCGGCTTTGATGCCGTGGTACCGAGTTCAAACCGCCGTGCACCAATGAATTTTTCTATCGAAAAATATATGTGCGCTTCTCACAGTGGCCCTCCGGTGAAGGAAAACATCGTTAAGAAACCAATAACCCCCGCATGGTGGTAGAACATATCTAGTGTCCACCTGGCCAGCTACCACCCTCATGTCAGAAAATCTGTCGCCAAACATCTAATGTGTTCCGGCAGCTATCCTTGAGAGCCAGTTCCCATTCTAGTCCACTTCTCTATCTTCGACCGCATCATCACTTAGCAACAGGTGAGATAGTGGTCAAACGCTTGCCTATAAGATATTACAAAAAACAATTCCCCACCTTTATTTCTATCTCGCTCACAGTTACCGTAAGAATATCTTATATGCAATAGCAACCTCCATTGTGTATAATCTTCTTGGGACTCTTCTACTAAAACTAGTACAATCTCCTATGTTTGGGGTATTTATCTCCATATCTCTGGTGATACTAATCAGATCTCGATAAAATTAAAATGGGACCACCTCGGAAACGTATCCTACCAATTAAAAAAAGAATCATTTGAATCCGTTCACAATTGATGGAGAAATCGCGTAACATACACAAAAAAAAAAAAAAAAAAAAAAAAAAAAAAAACATACAGACGAATTGAGAACCTCCTCCTTTTTTGTGAAGTCGGTTAAAAAATCATAGAAGTTTTTATGATTCATGCAAATACGTATATTTCTAAAAAGAATTGTTTCAATATCAGATTTAATGATTTGATTGAATGAGTTAGGTTAGGTTTCATTCCATTTCATGTCATTAAATTTCATTTTCATTTCATATCAATAAAAAAATTCTACTGAAGACTTGGCTGTATGGGCATAGTTCCCTTTGCCTACCAGAATGGGTGAAGAAAAAAAACTCTGCTTATATTCAACGGTTGGCGCCATTTTTCTGAAATTTTCTTTGCGAGTTTAGTTGTTTGTTGCACAAAATGAGTAATTTCGACCCTAGTTTTGAATGAACACCACCGGAACTCAGTATAATAAGCACAAAATGCTTCAGAGAACATTTTACCGGAAAAGTCAAAAAGTCGCGACATAGCTACATACGACGAATTTATTGCGTGGAGAGAAATGTTAAGTTAGTTGAGTTAATTGTGTTTTTACTATTTTATTGAATTGCTTCATTTTTTCGCAACTGTATTAAAAATAGTCGTTCAGTACACGTGCGGAACCGTCATTGCAACTTGTTCCGACTGTCAACCCTCGCCTTCGGCTGCGCCTCGGCTCGGGTACACATTTGTCGGAACTCTTTGCAATGACAGCCTTTCCGCACTTGTAATGAAATATACTTTTCGAGTTCCTGTCATGTAAGCACCTATTTTGTTTCCATACAGGAAGTAAAGAGTTCCTGCGACTCGAGCGCCCCATGTTTCTCGGCGGCGTGCCGGAAGATGTCGCTAAGGACGCCTTCAGCAAATGGCACCTACGGAACATTACCAGCTTCAAAGGTGAGGGTGAGGTATTTAAAATCTACCTCCAAAAAGGAGTAGAATTAAACCTACTGTACGATCCCAGTTAAGACCGTACAAAATAATAAGTTGTATTAGTAATAGTTTTTAAGTAGAGTTTATTTAGACACAAATTACAGTAAAATGGAAGGCGATTCTCACTCGACCGCGCGTCTGTCGCGGTGCGTCAAAGCGTACTCTAAGTAAGTCAGTGGTTGTGAAAGTTGCCTACATAAAGTAAAGTAATGTACTCCGTACACCCACTACCTCGGGCTTCAAAGTCGACTATTCTTCTATTGCGCCCTCAAAACTTCGTTGATACTTCTTGTTTATTTGGCAGAATTCAGATTTTTTTTTCCCACTAAAATTAAAATATTGATTTAACGAAAATAAATCAGATTTTCGTTTATATTTAGTTACTAAAAATACTAAATCCCTTATTTTCTTCTTCTCCAGAGTTTATGAAAAAACGAAATACTTTTTAGATAAAATTAACCATGACCATTAACCTACTTCATAAAAATCATGTTTTTAATTATTTAAAAATAATTTATTATATATTTGTTAAAATAATATACTATACGTATTTGTTTATTAATAACTTTCTCGTGTAGGTTGTCTAAAAGAAGCAGTGATCAACAACAAACGCGTGGACTTCAGTAACGCGGTGCGGGTGCAGCGCGCGGGAGCGGGATGCGGGGAGGAGGAGCCTCCCGCACCCCGCGCGCCTCCCGCGCTACAGGGGGACACCAGACAACATCAGGTAGGCTGCTCATTGTGTTGATACTACCCTTAACTTTCAGGGTCACTTACGAAAGTGACCCAGAAAGTTATGCGAAAGTGCCCTCTAAAGTTGTTAGTTGAAAGTGACATCAAAAGTGATAAGAAATGACCTCGAAATTTGTGTAAAATTAACCTTGAAAGTGGTTTGAATGTGACTTACGTGACCTCGAAAGTTGTGTGAAAATGACCTTGAGAGTTGTGTGTAGTGACCTCGAAAGTTATTTGAAAGTGGCCTCGAAATTTGTTGCAAAGTGACCTTGAAAGTTGTATGATAGTGACCTCGAAAGGTTTTTTTTCAGGATCCGTGCATACCGAATCCATGCGCACGCGGCGGTCGATGTGTGAGAGAGGAAGGTTCCCCTTCAGACTACACGTGTCGATGCCCCACCGGGACCGCGGGCGTACAATGCGAGCTGAGGGCTTCTATACGTAAGTAATTACTGACGCTGAGGGCGTATAAATACAATCTCATTTTACTGAGGCGTTTTTAGGGTTCCGTAGCCGAATGGCAAAAAACGGAACCCTTATAAATTCGTCATGTCTGTCTGTCCGTCCGTATGTCACAGCCATTTTATTCCGAAACTGTTAGAACTACAGAATTGAAACTTGGTAGGTAGATGTATACTGTGAACCGCTTTCCGATTTTTATACAAAAATAAAAATATAAAAGTTTAAGGGGGGACATCCCATACATGGAACTGAAACAAAAAAAATTTTTTTTCTTCAAACCTATACGTATGACATGTCTATGGATAGGTCTTCAAAAATGACATTGCGGTTCCTAAAATCATTTTTTCTTAAAGTCAATCATTTGAAAGATAGGCGCGTCTAAAGTATTAAAATGTGTGTCCCCCCCCCTCTAACTTTTAAAGTATGGGAGTGAAAAATTTAAAAAAAATATATGCTGTAGGTCTCAATAAAAACTAACAACGAAAATTGGTTTGAACGAGATACAGTTAGCAGTTCTAGAGATATGGCGACCGCAAAGATAACTTTGTTTTTCATACAAACACTATGAAAAACAAAGTTAATTTTGTAGTTGCGAAAAATCATAGTTATGGAATACTTAACTGTGTTACGGAACCCTACGAGTGCGAGTCCGACTTGCACTTGGCCAGTTTATTTAACTGAGCGTTTAACTCGAACTGAGATCTCATATAACTGTGTGTATAAGTAATTAGTTACTGAATGAATATTGAGGTGGCGCTGAGGGGGGTGTATAGTGAAAATCCAAATTAAGAAGTTTCTCACAAGAACAGTACCCTTAGTACGAGTTTTCATCGTAATCACTTTTGACAGATCTCACATAGTTTTCGACTTATTCTGGCTCCCTGATTGGTCTAAATTTAGTGAAGTGTAGTAACCACTAGAGGCGCTGTACTGTTTTTCATACAAAATTTGCTCGATATACGATATCGAGTTTGGTATGAAAACTCGTACTAAGGGTACGGTTAATTCAAACTCGAGTCGTTTACACTTACTATGCTAAGGCCTGTCAGATATCGTGCTGGCCCTCATGCTGGACCTGTTAAACGATTACTTCGCCAATTATGAACCGATTTGGATGGTTATTTTTCAACCGACTTCCGAAAAGAAGGAGGTTTGAGGTTATTTCTCAATTCGTCTATATTTTTTTTTTATTTTTAGGGTTCGTACCTTAAAAGGTAAAAAAAGGAACCCTTATAAGATCACTTTCTTGTCCGTCTGTCTGTCTGTCCGTCTGTCCGTCTGTCCGTCTGTCCGTCTGTCTGTATGTCCGTCTGTCTGTCTGTCCGTCTGTCTGTATGTCCGTCTGTCTGTCTGTCTGTCTGTCCGTCTGTCTGTCCGTCTGTCTGTCCGTGTGTCACCACTGATTTTCTCAGGAACGGGTGGACCTAGCAAGTTGAAATGTATACCTGATACTGAGGTCTACAGTCTCTATTGCTTGTATAAAAATCAAGGTCTTGAGTCAACACAATAAAAAGGTATGGGAAAATTTAGATTTTCGCGAAAACTTAATTTTCAACTTTTTTTTTTTCGGAATTTTTCCTTTACTTGTACCCTAAGCTTATAACCAAAATTGACAATTCTAGGTAAACCGGAAGTACCCTATAGGTTTTGGGTCGAAAACCCGTACTTCCTGCAAAACTTGGCAGGAAGCAAGCTCTTACAGCACAAATAAAGGAATAAAAATAAAAAAAGTTGAAAATTAAAGGGTGTCCCCATACATACATAGTTTGTGCCAATTAAGGTAGACCTCTGAGTAATATGAGCGCTGATACAATTTAGAAGTCTAGCTTAATTGGTTGGTACGGAAGCCTCGGTGGGCGAGTTCAACTCGACTTAGCCGGTTTTATTTTTGTATGTATGTTACGCGATTACTCCGTCAATTGTGAACCGATTCGAATGATTATTTTTTGACGTGAAAACATCTAATTTTTTAAATCAGTTTAATGTACTCTACATTTCTGAGGTGATCCCATTGTAATTAAATCGAGATCTGATAAGTATCTCCAGAGATATGTCGAATAACGTCTCAAACTTGCTGCTGAAACTGACTCGCGCGGCATGGAAGTCGGTTGTTTTAGTTTTTAAACTATCGTAATTATTGCATAGGTAGGGTTCAATCTCCAAGGTGCGGTCCCGTCCCGTTTACATTTTATCAAGATTGGATAAGTATCTCCAGAGATACGGAGATAAACACTTCAAAATTGGTATTGAAAATGACAAGCGCGGCATTTGAAGTCGCTTCTTAAACGAGCTTAAATGATTAAAACATTTATTTCTATTTACAAATAGGGGGCGCCCCTGTAATCACCCAAGCCAAGATACCACAGAGGAAACATGTGTTTAGCAACGTGCAGGCTTCACCGGGTAAGTTGAATTGAAAAAAAATGTGGTGTGTTTTCAACCGACTACACAAAAAGAAGATCAATTCGTCTGTATGTTTTTTTTTGTATGTATGTTACGCGATTACTCCGTCAATTGTGAACCTATTTGAATGGTTCTTTTTTTAATCGGTAGGGTACATTTTCGAGGTGTCCCCATTGTAATTTTATCGAAATCTGATAAGTATCTCCAGAGATATGACGATAAACGTCTCAAACTTGCTACTGAAATTCGACTCGCGGGGCATGGAAGTCGGTTGTTTTAGTTATTAAACTATCTTAATTATATGAAATCACGATGCAAGTGAAACTTTTTGTTTATGTGTATCTGTGGTAGCTAGCTACTATGACAACAGTTTACATGACACATTAGCATGTCGCTATAAAAGGATGGTGCACTGCAGATGTTTTGACAAATTCAATTTAATCCGTATGCCTTTAACATAAGGTTGTAATTTCTTTGTACAACAAAACGGCCGAAACGAAAGGCGCCTAGGTGGGAGTGTGTCCTTGTCTAACAACTTGCCAGTGTTATTGTGTACTTGTACTATATGTATGGTATAAATAAATGTTGTTCATACAAAAGAAAGGGACAAACTCCATTCAAGATCGGTCTCTTGCGGGCCGGTTTTGCGGTTTAGTTCGCAGTCGAGTTTAATATTGTACAACGTCGTTGGCATGTACACAAATATGGCTGCGGAAGCGTCCGCCAATCACAGCTAGACCTAAATGTCATACATCATATCCACCAATCAGCACCGGCTCTAATGTGATAGATGGACGAAAAAATTGAGGCGTGATTAGGTAACAAACAGACAGAGTGACAGAGTTACAAACGTTTTTCAGGGTTCCGTGCCCAAAAGGGTAAAACGGGACCCTATTACTAAGACTCCGCTGTCCGTCTGTCTGTCTGTCTGTCTGTCTGTCCGTCTGCCACCAGGCTGTATCTCATTAACTGTGATAGTTAGACGGTTGAAATGTTCACAAATGATGTATTTCTGTTGTCGCTAGAACAACAATTACTAAAAACAAAATAAAGTTATAAATTAAAGGGGTCCCCATACAAAAAACGCGTTTTTATATTTATTATACATTTTTATATTATAAAATTAGTCTGGATTTTTGTTTCAGCGGCTCCTTCAAGCAAGCAACAATCTCCCGCTGAAAACCCGCCGGCTGCACCTACCAAAGGATGTCGAAAGGTAAGTACATATTTTTATTAATTGATGTGAAACTTCTTTATTATCACTCGGGTAAAATTTGCCGGATGTGACGTAGCGTCACGGTCCGAAGGGAGCGGAAGTAACGTAAGCGTCATGTTATATTTTATATTTATAAACGCCTTCTACTGTGGAATATGTTTGTAGTTATAATTTATGTAAATAGATATAAGTAAAATTGTTTTATTGTAAGTGGGTTGAATTTCATGACATGACCAACTCAAAATGTTACCGCAAAATTCTATAATTAAATTTCAGCGCATTCGCAATTAAAGATATAAATAAATAAATAAATATTTAGCTAAGTGACAGACAGATACTCTGTAGGTGACCTATAAGATATAACGCTTTAGGTTTAAGTATCTGTTATGTTGTATTTTAAGGGCTTGTTTCACCGGTTCCTGATCGCCCTATTATGAACTAATCTGGCAGATTTTTAACAGTTTTTATATGGCGTCATCTGTCAGATAGCTGTCTGAAACTTTTATCAGAAAATGGTGGCCCTTAGAACTTATACTACAATTTATTCTGTGCGTTTAGTATAAGTAAATAAATAACAATGTGTGACAGGAAACTACCCGTGAGTTCATAGTGGAGGGCACGTGCCGGTCGCGGCGAGCCGTGCGTGGCGCCCGGTGCGCACGCGCCGGGTGCGGCCGGGGGCACTGCTGCGTGCCCCGGAACACTAAGAAGAGGAAGGTGGGTTCACTACCGATAGAGATGTACCTGTTACACTTACACAACTTCAAGATTCTGGGTTACATACAGACACATACACTCGCTAACAGACACGCGCGCACACAACACACACACACACACACACACACACAGAGACACAGACACACAGAGACAGACACAGAGACAGAGAGAAATAGAGAGAGAGAGAGAAACAGAACAGAGAGAAAGAGAGAGGGACACAGCACAGTTTTACATAATATTAATTGTAAAACTGCAATACTGTGCACACACAGTCAGGTATATACATGCCCACATTGTAGTGCATTTTGTTATCCTATGTGTTCACATAATTTTTTTTAGTAGTTGTGGCACTTGTACAGTGCCCCAAGTATAACTTGGCGGTGGTGGTTTTTGGAACTAATTCTTTTAATTGAAACTGTGAGTTTGACGTTTGAGAGATTACCGCGACATTATTGTTGATAAATCTGCTACATTAGAATAGTTCAATAATGCCAAAAGTAATAAAAAGTGGTTTAAGAGAAACTTTTATCAAAGTACAAAGTAAAAGCACAGTGGCGCACAGGCACGCCAAGTTATACTTGCCGGACTGTACCAAGCCCCTTAGGTTAGACACCAACACCATAGCTAGATAACAAACGCTACTTCAAATTAAGTACTTATCGTGGATGGAATATTAAGCGGATGTGGCATTTAAATAACAAAAATAATATGAGAAGGATAAAACTATACAATCACTGGTATGAGAGAGCGAGATGAAGAAACATTTTTTATCCCTTACCTGCGTATGCGATTAAACTGGCTCCAGCAATGCTTGGAACCAAGTTCTAGTGCACCCATTGGCTCTCACCCGCTGTCATGTATAACCCGACCAAATTACGTTGTTCATTTTATCTTATAGCTGGCATATGTATCACGTGTTCATCGTTTTAGTCGGGTTATATCTGTATAGATATTTCATTCGCATACGCTAATGTTCTCTCTACATATATATACTTTCTCTATGGTACTTATATTTTATCCCTTAGGATAGACCTTTCTTGCCAATGTCAAAGCAGGACCATAACTATTATATAATCTGTGGCAGGGCGTACAATGAAAACCATCTACAGTCCGGCAAGTATAACTTGGCGTGCCTGTGCGCCACTGTGCTTTTACTTTGTACTTTGATAACAGTTTCTCTTAAACCACTTTTAATTACTTTTGGCATTATTGAACTATTTTAATGTAGCAGATTTATCAACAAAAATGTCGCGGTAATCTCTCAAACGTCAAACTCACAGTTTCAATTAAAAGAATTAGTTCCAAAAACCACCACCGCCAAGTTATACTTGTGGCACTGTACCGCAATTACAAAGTTCTTAGTGTGCCAATTATTAGCAGTTCCTCCCTACGTTGCAGTAAGTCATTTCAAAATATTTTTGTATATTTTCAGATCCGACTAGTCTGCGCTGACGGCACTCGATACACCAAAGACATAGAAATAGTGCGCAAATGCGCGTGCAGCAAAAAATGCCCCAGAACACCATTCCTGCACTAGGCCAAGACTGACAACTGTCACTTTCACGCTGTCAATGTCATTACTGTCAACGTCACGCGCGAAAATATCGCGAGGTACTACTGATAGAGTCTGTGCAAAAAGAAAACCGTCGTAGAAATTGAGGGCGCGCGTGTTGATGCTTCTAATTTACTATTTCTGTTGCGTTGACAACATTGCATCTGTCATTGCCAATACGACTAAAAAATGTTGATATCTTGGTAAGTACCTACTCTTATCATTGTCGTGTGCTACTAGGTAGGTATGTACCTTCCTTCCTTACCTTTGAATGTCAGTTCATCGAAACGCCACGACGGTTCTCTTTTTGCACAAACTTTAGAACTGAATAGAAAATTCCTAGAATGTTTATTTTTTTTTAATACACGAGGGCGTGTATTAAAAAAAAATAAACATTCATTTTAAAGAAAGTATTATAATATCGTTTAAAAACTAAAAAACAACCGACTTCAATGCCGCGCTATTCATTTTCAGTACCAATTTTGAGATGTTTATCTCAATATCTCTGGAGATACTTATCATACCTCGATAAAATTACCATGGTACCACACTTGGGATATCTCCTTTCAAACAAAAAAAGAATAATCGAAATCGGTTCATAAACGACGAAGTTATCCGCGAACAAACATAAAAAAAAAAAAATATATATATATATATATATATATATATATATATATAGGTTTCTCAATTCGACCGTATATATATATATATATATATACGGTCGAATTGAGAAACCTCCTCCTTTTTTGAAGTCGGCTAAAAATAGAATCGTGATTATATTATAATACGTTCATTAAAATTTCTAAACAAACAAATTTTAGACAAACGTATAAAAGTATTTGATTGACAGTGAACTAGTGACTTTGACAGCCTCACACGGATTTTCACGTCACAATACAATCCTACGGGTAATTTACCAATATGGTAACTTTATATTATTACCTGGGTAAATATCGATTTTGTAGGGATCCACCGAACCATAGACAATACCACTGTAGGTACAGTTTTTGTACAATTTGATTTTTTTTATTTGAACTACCTTTATTTTAACAAATTTTACATTGTTGATGAAAGTGTTTTGCTAAAACTACTAATACTAAGTACTAAGAAAATAAACTAATATAGTACTCCACTAGTTACTTTGTTACTAATTAGCTCGGTTAAAAAAAGCCACGGAATGGTTTTGACGAATTAAGACGCCATCGTACGAATACCAAATATCATTTCATGCATTTTTTTAAGAAAATTACACATTTTTAATTTGGTATTTTGTGTCATTAAGTTTATTTACACTATTTGAGGTTTTAATTCTTCTTATTAGTAGAACTATTAACGGGATATTTACCATGTTTTTTTTAAATTATTTGAGTCTCCATAAAATCCTTAAACTTATACATCTTACTTTTAAAAGCGTTTTTATTTATTAAAATAATAAATCATGACTGTATTTATTTATTTTTACAATATGAAGTAAAAGTAGTTCAAATCAAAATACAACCATTATAAATTAATCGAATTTATGTCATAAAAATGAATTTAACGATGTAGCGGCCTAGGCGTAGTACCCCACTTTTTGACTAACGTTTTTTGTAAAAAAAAATATAATTATACATATTATAGACAACCCGAATAAGTTGTTTCGATGCTTTAGTGTAATAATTATTAATAACTAGCTGTGCCCCGCGGCTTCGCCTGCGTTAAAAACAACTTTTATTTATTATATTTTTTTTTCATAAGAACCATCTCCTGACGATATAAAACACAACAAAAAAAGAATTAGCGAAATCGGTCTAATCGGTCGGCGTGATGCCGTGACCAATGGCAATTGAGATTAATTTTTATTTATAAATAACAGTTTTTATTAAAAGTCACAATATTGTAATGCAATAAAAGATGCATAATAACAAAAAAATTAAGATTTTTACGTTGGGACCAGCAAACACAGGAGGTTCAAATTTACGTAGGTTCTATCTAATATATAAAATTCTCGTGTCACAGTTTCGTTGCCATACTCCTCCGAAACGGCTTGACCGATTTTGATGAAATTTTTTGTGCTTATCCGGTATCTATGAGAATCGGCCAACATCTATTTTTCATCCCCCTAAATGTTAGGGGTAGTCCACCCCTAAATTTTTATTTTTTAGACAAAATTTTTAATTTCTATTTTTTTATGATACAACATACAAAAATACATACAACCCTCAATTTTCACCCTTCTACGATCAACCCTTATTTTTTAATAGCCATTTATTTATATGGCAAAACAACGTTTGCCGGGTCAGCCAGTAATATATAAAAAAGATAAAGTAGGTATCTAGTTACTGTATAACTGAAGAAGACAAATGGTAGGTAGGTACATCATACATGTATTGGTGGAGCGAACAGTGTCCATTCTATACGTAGTATTATTATCTGTTCTATGTCGCATCATAGACAAAACAGTTTCGTTTTATGCCGTGCGCGCCGCGTGATAGACACAACTGTTTTAAGACAGACTTGTCCCGTAAAGACAAGTCTGTCTTAGGACTGTCGTGGCTATAGTCTGCGTTCAGCCGAACTGTATAACCGAATTTTTTTTTTTTATCAAGGCAGCGAGACCACTTAGTCGGGTAACCCTAATAAAACATACTATACACTACACGTTAGAGTTAAGCTCGCTTAAAACATATGGAGATTATTATTACTTAATCGGATTGTATTATTATCATGATTACTGCCTATAATATAAACTAGACGCTCAATATTCCTATTAAAAATTTAAAGGCTGATTTATATTTCTAAAAACCATCTAATATAACATTCATATACTTACGTTATTTTAAAATCGCTATCTATGTCATTTCGAGTATCGTATAGAGCGTATCGTTTTATCGTTGTTTATAAATTTAATCATTCAAATTTACCATAGACAAATCTTAATAAAAGCTTAGTAGGTTAATGTTGAGCGTGTAGAGAAGCCTTTACTATTGAGTGTTGCCAGTTCAACATTTCTAAATACTACTCAATATTAAAATATAATTGTGTTCATTGTAATTAAAGTAACTTATTTATTGTTTTTAAAATAATAATTTTAGTTAGATTAAGGGGAAAATGCTGCCATGTACCTTTCTCTTGCCTGTAGTTTAATTTTCTATCACTAAGTAAATTAGTGTTGCCATTGATTACTGATTTAATTTTAAGTAATATAATTATTACCTACGGTAAATAGGCATTTTTATATCATTATTATACACTATTGAAGTATTAAGGTAAGACATATTATAATTAGATTTGCGCTTACCATCATAATTGTGACCACTTCATCTCTATGTCATGTATAAAAACAATGTATATGCTAAGATTTATATGTTACTATATTAAATATACTCTAGCATTTATGCGATAAAAATAAAATTATAATTTATTATTTTCCTACATTTTAATTAGTTGACATTATGGAATGTTTAATTTTTATACTAAATTTATTTTATGAATACCAACATCAAATTATAATTGGGATTCTTATGTGTTTTCCAAATTAAATATGCCACTATTTAAAATGCTTTGGTCAACGTGTTTCCGCTTTATTTAATTGTAAAATACTAGTTTATAAGTAATTTGTATATTAAAATAACAATGTTGCTATTATAAAAAATATTTAAGCATTCCTTATTTATTTTCATGTGTTTATACTGAATGGGTAGAATTTCTCGAAACTGGCATTTAAGAAGATCATGATCAAATGTGACTTTTAGGAGCCAGCGCGAACTGTGTTGCCATCATCCAATTCTTGTTAGATTTGGTGACTATTGATTAATTTTGGCTACTTTTGTTAGCACTTTCCAACGACAAGTACCCACTGTCATAGGAGAGTTATTATTAAAACCTTAACTTATCGCTGGATAAAATCTTTATCAATGCCGCTATAGTGATTGAGGCATTTAACGATTAACAAAAAAACATAAGTCAGTATTAAATTGATCTATAAATAAATAGGAGAATCCATTGTCACAACAAAATAAAAAACGTGTGCACTGTACTGTGCACGCGTTAGAAGTTATACTTCTGTGGCGTATGGAAAAAAATAACTAAAATGCAGTAGTGATTAACGATAAATATTAAAATTAATCAAAAATATTTTATTTAAATAAAAAAGGTTTATTAACGTAAAAATATGACGTTAAATATGACATATACAACTTGAACATAGTCATGCCACCTAGAACTAACTTCACGGTGTAGGATTTAGGTGTCGGTGTGCGCGCGCATCGTAAAAATTCACTCTCATCATTTTTCTCTATCGCGCCAACAGAAGTATAACTTCAAAAAGTATCATAAGGTACTAATGTATTATTAAATCATTAAAAATAAGTTGCTTCCCGCGTCTGTACGCTTAGATCTGTTAAATTACACAACGGATTTTAATGCAGCTTTCATCAATAGATAGATTTTTCAAGAGGAATGTTTATAACTAGGATTAAACGCGAGCAAAGCTGCGGAGCGCAACTAGATAAAAAAATAAAACCTAAACTTAGTACCTACTGACTTAGCTCTGTTTAACTTTAGGCTAAATTTGGAGTATCGTATCAGAACAAACTCATCTTAATGAATCTGGAGCCTCTGGCACAGATTATATAATAGTTACTACGTAACCTCTGGGCCAAACTGCAGCGCCATCTTTTGTAGTGGCTTTACGATGGATTCTCCTAATACAGGGTGGATTTTTGAAACGGGCGATAGCTTGAGGGCAGGGTACCTAAGCTTGAGTTTGACAGTTGATTATTGAATGAACAAAATCAATTAAATGACGGGAACGCGGCTGCATGTATGTAATGTAGCCATAGACGTAATATAAAATGACGGTGCACTGCAGATGTTTTGACAAATTCAATTTAATCCGTATGCTTTAACAATAAGGTTGTAATTGCTTTGTAGAACAAAACGGCCCAATTGAGAGACACCCGGGTGGGAGTGTGTCCTTGTCTAACAACCTGCTAGTCCTATATATGTTCTATACTATATGTATGGTATATATGTAAGTTGTCCATACAAAAGAAAGGGACAAACTCCGTGCAAGGTCGGGCTCATGGGGAACGGTATACGCGATCAAGTTTAATATGTAGCAGGTCTGTGAATGTAGCAATGACACTTGCAAAAAAACGCCAAGCAGCGTTTAAAAGCCATAAGAAGAAGAACCTACATAGCCGCGCCATATAGCCAATCTCTGTCATATTCGTTCATTTAAATCATTAATATACGGGGTAGGACGTTGTAGATAATAAAATAAACAACTTGCTTATAATTTATATTCAAGAAATACGGGTGGAGATATCTACCATATATGATATAGACCATTCTATACCTAACGGGTTCACCATCATCAACGACATCATCGCTTACCACCAGATGAGATAGTGGTCAAACGCTAGCCTGCCGCATAAGAATATACCTTAGTGATTTCTGCCAGACAACCGATTTTTGTGTAAATTGTCCAATATTTTTTTTCAATATCATAAAAAAATAAGCTTAATAAGAATCTCGATAAAAAATAACACTTCTACATGTCCAAGAATATTTTTATTAAAGGTACCTCTTAGTACCTTTATGAGGTACCTGCCGTTAAGGTCCCATCAAAAATAAATCCACCCTGTATATTATAAGAACTTTAAGTTTTACTTAGATGTCGCTTATGTGAGCTGAGGCCGTAGCATGCGCTTTTTAAGTGTATTATTATTTAATTAATGTATAAATTTGTAATTTATTTTAAGTAATAAAGATGTTAGATTATATCGAGTTTTCTTTCCATTTTTAGGGTTCCCTACCTAAAAAGATAAATAAACTGGCCAAGCGCAAGTCGAACTCGCACTCGTAGGGTTCCGTAGTACACAGTAGGCTAGTATTCTATAACTATGATTTTCGCAACCAAAAAATTTACTTTGTTTTTCATAGTGTTTGTGTGAAAAACAAAGTTACATTTGCGGTCGCTATATCTCAAAAACTGCTGACTGTATCGGAGACATAGGGGGCCGGGGGGAGGTGTCATTACATATACAAGCAATAGGGATGCTCACGATTATATCGACACTAGAGATGGGAAAGTAAACAATATCGTTATCGATATTGTACGGGCACCGTACTCATGTATTTATACTAGCGTAAGCGTTTGTGCCCTTCATTATATTTCTTAGCTTAACATACCATCAGTACAAATAAAGCCACCGACAGAGACGCACGGCTCTTTCATTTACCTACACACATCGCACATACGTGGTTAGTGATAGAGTGCGTCACACATTAGCGTGAGTTGAGTTTGTGCTCGTTCAGATATTATTTACCAAATCTTCCAATTATGATTGGTATAACTATTATTTTGTTGAAGCACCTAATATGTTCCCCTTTTATTGTCTATAATATTTATGCAATTTACGTACCTATTGCGCCACTAAACGGTAGCAGATTATACAGAAGACCGCAAGAGTACAATCGGCCCCTGTGCTTAGCATTTGTGGACTATGAGAAGGCCTTCGACTCAATCGAAAACTAGTCCGTTCTGGAGTCCTTGCAGCGTTGCCAAGTCGACTGGCGATATATCGAAGTGATGAGATGTCTATATAATGCCGCAACGATGACTGTACAAGTACAGAACCAGCGAACTACAGATATGCACCTGCGTCGAGGAGTGAGACAGGGGGACGTCATATCCCCGAAGCTGTTCACTAACGCCTTAGAGGATATGTTTAAGACGCTGAACTGGAAAGATTCTGGCATCAACATCAACGGCAAGTACATCTCTCACTTACGATTCGCAGATGACATCGTCATTATGGCAGACGCTGCAGGAACTACAAAGAATGTTGAATGGTCTAGCTGATACTTCTCGTCGCATCGGTCTCGGGATAAATTTGGATAAAACCAAAGTCATGTACAACGAGCACGTTGTTCCGGAACCGATTGGCGTAGATAGAATCCCACTCGAAATTGTTACGAAGTATGTTTACCTAGGGCAGACGCTCCAACTAGGCAAACACAACTTCGAGAAGGAAATCCAGAGAAGAATTCAGCTAGGGTGGGCTGCATTCGGAAACCTCCGTCGTCTTCTCGTAGCCTATACCGCAGTGTCTAAAGACAAAGGTCTTTAAACCAGTGCGTCCTACCTGTGATGACATACGGAGCCGAGACGTGGACACTCACAATTCGACTGGTTCACCAATTTAAAGTCGCTCAGCGAGCTATGGAGAGAGCTATGCTCGGTATTTCTCTGCGGGAACGAATCCGGAACGACGTAATTCGCCAGAGAACTAAAGTTGTCTACATAGCTCAACGGATTAGTAAACTGAAGTGGCAGTGGGCTGGTCATATCTGCCGCCGGACTGATAACCGTTGGAGTAGACTTGTCCTGGAGTGGAGACCACGAATCGGCAAACGTGGCGTAGGACGTCCTGAGACCAGGTGGAGCGACGACATACGCAAAGCGGTGGGCAGTGACTGGAAGAGAAGAGCCGAAGATCGGGCTCAGTGGCCCATCTTGGGAGAGGCCTACGTCTAGCAGTGGACTGACACCAGCTGATGATGGTGATGATGCGTATCTACCTATTTATAAAAACTCATAGAAATTGCTTTGTGGACAAACTGGAAGCCTACAGTCTGCGATTAAAAGATAACGTTTTAGATACAATATCGATAAACCTATTTTTAAATTGGCATGTAGTGTAAAAAGTGTCTACAATATCTGTCAGAACATTTAACCATCTCCCGCCAGATATAAAGCAGACTAAACTTATATTATTTAAATGGTAATTAAATAAAAGCTTATAGAATATACTAGCAGCTTCGCTTCGCTTTGACACGAACAGACAGACGGACAAGAAAGTGATCTTATAACGGTTCCTTCTTTTACATAACATACAGCCGAATTGAGAACCTCCTCCTTTTTGTATGTCGGTTGAAAAAGCGAATTTACTATTACAATCTTATTATTTGCGGTTGGTTTATGAACAGGGCATTGTTCTAGGGATTGTACTGCGAAGTTAAGTTTGTACAGAAGCCGGTGCGCGAGTCAACTTGCAGCTGACCCGTTTTTAGGGTTCTGTACCCAAAGGGTAAAACGGGACCCTATTACTAAGACTCCGCTGTCTGTCTGTCTGTCCGTCTGTCACCAGGCTGTATCTCATGAACCGTGATAGACAGTTGAAATGTTCACAGATCATGTATTTCTATTGCCGCTATAACAACAAATACTAAAAACAAAATAAACTTAAAAATAATAGGGGGGGCCAAAACAAGAAACGTGTTTTTTTCGGCATTTCAATATAACGACAACTATGAAAGCTTAGGTAAACGTCCATAGATCGCGTTATATTGAAATGTCGATCCCTAACACCTTTGTTTGACGTTAGATGGCGTTATAAGAAATAAAATGTTTATTTTTTGCTCGATCTTATAAAATACATGTAGTGTGGTACGGAACCCCACGAGTGCGAGTCCGACTTGCACTTGGCCAGTTTATTTGTTTCATTACGAGTATGATTAGTACCTAGGCACAGATTATATAATAGTTACTACGTAATAGATACTTCACTTCCCTACAAAAACACAATACCAACGTTAATTTCAGACAATACAAGCAAAAATGTGTCTAAGGCTCGACCTAGCGTTGTTATTACTTCGTTCAGCGCGCGCCTGATAAAGGGGTTGATTCAACGAAATAAAAAAAAGTTTACGAATTTTATTTATTCACCTCACAAAACAACATCAAAATTCCTAACTAAGAGCAGGCCTGTCGCACTCCGCGCTGTAGCTATGAAACTACAAGTACCTCCGCGCACCCGCTAGAGTCCAAGTTCAGTCAGTTAAGTGTCACGCGCGCTCTCGGTCGGCCGCGCGCCTTACTTGTACCTACCTCATTATTATATTCCTTGCTTCATCATATAGTAACTGTAAAGAATAACTATGTGAAAAGCAAAGAATGTCACACATAAAATGGTAGGTAGGTATAAATCAGCTGAGTTTCATGTTACAAGGGAATTCACGTAATGATCTTTAGGGAATTTCTATCGACATTACATCTTGCTTTATTTAGTTAGTTCTAAGATAAATAAATAGGGTAGGTACCTACTAACGTTTACTTCAATTTTCCTTTTTTTCTTTCTTAATGATTTTGTCGTATCATACGATAGTCAGATTTTTATAATCGGAGAGTTAATGTAATTAAAGTACTTATAGAGCTCAGATCACTGAGATTTACTGAGATCTGATAAGTATCTCCAGAGATATGACGATAAACGTCTCAAACTTGCTACTAAAATTGACTCGCGGGGCATGGAAGACGCTTTATTTATGGTTTACGTAAATACGACCATGTATCGGAGTATCGGCAGAGACTTCAATGGCTTCCGATCCGACTTCGTAGAAATAGCCACATTCTTTCTCTACTTTATAGTGTTCTCTTCATTCCTTCTACACCATCTTATCTCAAAGAGCGTTTCCTATTCTTGCACCTTTCTAATAATCTTTCTCTCCGCTCCTCTGAATCCCTTCAGCTAATGTTTCCTCAACATACCACTAGATTTTACGAAAAATCGTTTACAGTGTCTGCTATCAGACTATGGAATGAGCTACCTCAAGACATTAGATGTGCTAAATCACTCCCAATTTTCAAGTCCATGGTTAAACGTCATTATTTATCCTTGCCTTGTTAAAACTGTTTGTCACACTGCTATATTAGTATTATTTTATTTTTATGTAGGTATATATATATATATATATATATTGAGTTTGTATGTGTGTACAGTGTTTATCTATGTATAATGATGTGTATGTATCTATAATTATAATGTAGATATTTTAGGTTCTTAGTCTTAACGGTCTAAACTGTATGTTTATGAAATGCAAAATAGTTTTAGCTGAAATAGCCCTCCGCCATTACGTATGCATTTATCCAGTCCCTACATAGGTTGTCTGGAAGAGATTGCTTGATGCGATAAGACCGCCGATTGCTTTACCATTATGTTATTGTTTTTTTTTTAATGAAGCTATTGTACATTTTGTATTTTGTGTTTTGGTAATCAATAAAGAGTTTTGTATTGTATTGTATTGTATTGGAAGTCGGTGTTTTAGTTTTTAATCTACTTCACAAAAAGGAGGAGGTTCTCAATTCGACGGTTTTTAGGGTTCCGTACCCAAAGGGTACCAACGGAACCCTATTACTGAGACTCCGCTGTCCGTCTGTCTGTCCGTCTGTCACCAAGCTGTATCTCATGAACCGTGATAGTTAGACAGTTGAAATCTTCACAGATGATGTATTTCTGTTGCCGCTATAATAACAAATACTAAAAACAGAATAAAGTTAAAGATAATAGAGGGTCCCCATACAAGAAACGTGTTTTTTTCGACATTTCACGCCATCTATGAACGCTTAGTTAGGTAAACGTCCCATAGATGGCGTTATATTGAAATGTCGATCCCTAACACCTTTGTTAGACGTTAGATGTCGTTATAAGAAATAAAATGTTTAAAAATTATTATTTTTTTGCTGGCGAAAAATGATAGTGGTATTTTTTGCTCGATCTTATAAAATACTGTAGTGTGGTACGGAACCCTACGAGTGCGAGTCGACTTGCACTTGGCCAGTTTATTTAAATGTTTGTGACCTCAGAACTCTGTCAGACCTTAACCGATTTGAAAATGAAATTATTTTTTAGGGTTCCGTAGTCCTGATAAGGAACCCTTATATTTTCGTCATGTCCGTCTGTCTGTCTGTGTGTCTGTCTGTCTGTCCAAGGTTTTGCTAGGAGACCGTTAGTACTAGAAAGCTGAAATTGTGTAGGTATGTGTGTATATCAATAACGCCGACAAAATGGTGAAATAAAATATTGGATTTTTTTTTCAATATATTTTTTTTATTTTGATATTCAACTATTGCAAAATAAAGTTTTCCTAGAATGAACAAAATACATAATTATTTTTGGACGAAAAGGTGAGTCGGCTCCTACACTATTATAATGTTACAAGTCAAACAACCTACGATTCTAGGCAAGTGATACTATTGTCGCGTTATTTAACTTACGCAATCTAAAACTTTACTCAATTTTAATTGAACGTCACGTATTTTAGTTTAACTGTAGTACTTTTATCCTACCTCGACATTAAACATTAATGTAGTACTTATTATCAGTAATGTACGCATTACACTTTTCTACGAGTATTCTTCTACCAATTAAAGGCTTACAAGTTTGCTCATTTCTCAACATTCAACCCTATAGTAAAGGCCGCGAGTTGACCGAGTTATTCAGACTCTCGCTGTGCGGACTTACGGTGCATTTTACTGTGCGCAACACGCGGTTCATAGTTACTATTAGTTGATACTGTGGCGCAAATTCAAGGTCGCAACCGAGGCGTGAAGCGCATTTTGAACGTTACTGACGTTGTAACTAGGTTTAATCTCGCATTTTTGCTCTCAGGGAGTGCAATTTCTGTACTTGTACTATTCATTATTCTGTGCTTAAGAGTCGAATTTAAGTCGAGAAAGTGAATTTTACGCCGTCTTGTCGTTAACATGAAAAATATTGTGCTTGTTTTTTGTCAAACTCGCAAAATGACTATGAAATCGTTTCTAAGATAGAATACGAATGCGCAGTTATCCCGTCATTAGAATAATAATATACGTTGCACGCGCTTAGGCAGTGACAACCGACTGGCAGGTAGTACCGCCGGCGGTGCTCGTAAGTTTAGGTATCAAGCGCAGTAGCTATGGGCGAGTGGGGGAGGCCTGACCTAGGTAAGCTACTTAGGTACTAATCATACTCGTAATTAAACAAAAATTACCTACCTAATTGGGTTCTTTAATAGTGTTAATTCTATCACCCCTTTGTCATAACTTATAAACCTACAAACTTACAACTACACTACAAAACTAAACATAAAATTATGATATATTCGTAAATGTCTCAATTGTCCCAAATCATATCTAATAAGCCAAACAATATAACAATAACTCTTGGCGAAGCGGCAGCCTTTGTAATATCACCGACTGGCCACAGCAAGCGCCGTCTGCGGGCGGCTTCGAGTATTTACTAATGGAGATGTTAACGTTGTAATCCGCAAACATTTTTTTCTGCCGACACTTACGGGGGACGAGGTAAACACGCATTGCACACACAAATCATTCACTTTAACGATCCCGCACACTAGCTTGATACACGCACACAGTATTAAAAATACAGCGTAGTTACGCACGCTCATATGGCCAAAAATGGCTATATGGCCAGCAGAGGGGTACGCCTTGCGTTAACATCTCCATTGGTAAATGCTCGAAGGCGGGCGGTGACTACCAGTTTAGATGTGTGCGCGAGCACACGCACACAGAAGCTCACGGCAAACCACTACTATTTATTGTGACGCGGCTGCGGGGGACGCTGAGATACCAATACGTTTGCCAAATACGTACAACACGAAAACATGTTCGGTCGGATATTCTAGTGTTAAGTGTCTCCATGTAGAACGTGCCGTATCTTCTTTTCACACGATCAACTGTGTCTGCCTATGTGTGTATAAGTACAATTGTGTGTGTCAGAATGCGTACCGTGTGTGTATTTCTGTTTCCTTTTTTAGACTTTATTTTTTATGCCCAGCCACCTAGTTACGATTTACTGCTACTTGTATTATTAATTATTCTGTCCTACTGGGAACAATTTTTGTCCTATTTGGCACCACTGGCGACAGCTGCAAAAGATTTTTAATCCCAAACTTTTATGCGGATTGCAGACCAAAAGCTAAGCCAACTTAGTTTAGCTTAGCTTCGCATAGCTGTGATGCAGTTTTACATACATGTATGTAGACTGCAAACTAAGCTATGTAAGCTGTGTGACCAACTACGCTGCGTCAGCTATGCGAGCTAAGCTAAACTAAGTTAGCTTAGCTTTCGGTCTGCAACCCGCATTAAACTCGGGGGACAACTACCACGAACATTCGAATTATCACAACCCGTCCTCCAAATATGACGCTAACCAGTAAACGCGGGATCTCGGCGGATTGACTGGCGACAATATCTTTGTCCAATTGGCGGTTCGAGCCACCACCACGGCCAGTGTCCCATGGTCGGCTGTTAGCATCACGATCACGTGTGGGTGTGTTAAACATCTAAAGGCGTCGGAAGGTAACATTGGCTCTGCCGCGTGTGACACGACTAGTTAGCTACAGGGTGTAGTAAATAAAACAGTATACATGTTATAAGGTAGACATATAATATAATCCTAGAATCCCTCCTGGTAGGAGCGCGAGTCGAGCCGGGCCTGTAGCAGTTCCAACTGACGTCTGGCCTCACACTGCGGGAAGTTGTTCAGTTCGTAGTATTGCGGCGCGATCTTGAGCAGCCATTCCGCTGGAAAATAACATTACATCAAGTTTAATAAACTTCAAACTTCACAACATAATATTATAAAACAAAGTCCGCCGCTGCGTCTGTCTGTTCGCGATAAACCCCAAAAAAAACTGAACGGATTTTCATATGGTGTTCGCCAACAGACAGAGTGATCCACGAGGAAGGTTTACGTATATATATATAAACCTTCCTCGAATTATAATTCGTTAAGGTTTTGTGTAAATTGGTTGAAATATGACGATGATTGTAGAAGTTGTTATTTCATACTCGACGCAACAAACTGAAGCAAAAAATTAAGGCATAATTATGGTCTACCCGTGCGAAGCCGGGGCAGGTCGCTAGTTCAATATAAAATATATTCACAGTGTCATAAGATACTGTATTCCAGTAAAATTACAGGGCATGTGAGACTTAACATCTTTGTCTCAAGGTAACAGGCGCAGTGCAGTGACATGCAACATTCTGGCTGTCCAGAATGTTGCAAACCGCCGTATCTGTAATAGGTAGACGTCATCGCTTACCATCAGGCGAGCGTCGTGATTGTCCTGTTACCTTATATCATAAAAAAGAGGGTGCGTAGAAAGCTACGCGTTAGAAGTGAAGCTTCCAAGTTCATTTAATTTATTTCTCAACATCACTACTATACTACTTATTCAATTATCAACTTTATCTGTAAAATTTTAGCGAATACGTCTTCGTAGTTACGCCGTTCTACAACACAGGGCGTTTATAAATATAAAATATAACATGACGCTTACGTCACTTCCGCTTCTTTCGGACCGTGACGCTACGTCACTTCTGGCAAATTTTAAGCCTAAAAGTTTCACTTAAAAAAAATCACAATTGTTTTTTAAACTATATAGGCTAGCGTTTGACCACTTTCTCACCTGGGTCCTGTACCCTTAGTATGAGTTTTCATCGTAAACGCTTTTAACAGATGTCACATAGTGTTCGACTTATTCTGGTTCCGTGATTGGTCCAAAATTATTGAAGTGTAGTAACCACTAGAGGCGCTGTGCTGTTCTTCATACCAAATTTGTTCAATGTTCGATATCGAGTTTGGTATGAAAACTCGTACTGAGGTCACTGTTGGTAAGTGATGATGCGGTCGAGGATGGTAGCACGCTAGGCCTAGAATGGGAACTGAATAAAAAATCAAACTCACGTTTAATATCAGTGACTGTCCGTATATAGTTCTTGGTGGTGAGCACAAACTCGTTGTATATGACCCAGTCCGGCTTGTGGTCGAGACAGGTGGAAGGGTGCAGTTGTACCACCTGGTTGTCTTTCACCGTCAGGTAGTGACCGGTACGCTCTAGGTGTGCCACCTGCAATATAATACAATACAATACTCAAATATTCTGAATGAATGAAATAAGATATCGGTAATACAATGGGCGGCCTTATGACTTAAATACAACCGTTGGATGGACAGGATTTACAAATTATAATATTGCAGGGGTGTGCTGTAGCTATAAGTTAACATATACATAAGGGTGTAGTAATATTGAAAGGTGTGTATGTATAGCATGTCACGAATCCTATACCTAAATATCAAACTTCAAATCGAAACTTTATTTTACCATACAAAGTTTAAAAATTAATTTTTCGCAATATTTTGGACAACCCTAACTGTTCTTTCGCCACTGGACGCCGACATTTTTCTTCTCTTCCTTTCTTTCGTGTTGCTAGTGGCTGGCCGTATTTCAAGGACATGGCGCTCGTATTCGATTGGCCCACAGTATTTCAAAGAAGTGATCGTTTCCGTACCCAATTGGCGAGCGGCATTCACAAAACATGATTTATGGCTTGTCGGTTCTTTTGACCTAAATAATAAATTTTATTTTAAATTATTTTAGTCAATGAATAAGTTTACTACTTGTACTATTATTTATTCTGTGCGTTTACGTCTGCTAATCAGCTGACATTAGGGTTATAAATAGCGAAGTTTTTGGAAAAGTTTAACTTGTCATAACTCTGGATCCATGCTGCTGAGGAAAGCGAGACTTTGCAGGTAGATTATACATCAGGCTAGGTATACACAGTTTAAATATTACTACACCCTTATGTTACACCTTGTATATGAAATATACATAAAATTCATACTTATACACATTACGACATAATACATATCATAGATGCATATACATTATACAGATATTATTTTAATAGATACATATACCTAAATAAATAAGTTCAAAAAATCAACTATGAATGAATGCCCCAGTTGGTAGAGGCCGACCTAGTTGAACGTATCACGACCAGATCGGAGACGTTTTAAAGAAAGGCCAAGTCAGAAGTACCTATAACCGGCGAGCATGTATGAAGGCGCTCATGAAAGAGGAAGAAGCGAAGGAGGTATGTCAGGATCGTAGCATGTGGAAAGAGGTAGTCTCTGCCTACCACAACAGGATAAGATCGTTTAAAAAACTAAAAAGAACCGACTTCAATGCCGCGCTATTAATTTTCAGTACCAATTTTGAGGTGTTTATCTCCATATTCCTGGAGATACTTATCAGACCTCGATAAAATTACCATGGTACCACACTTGGGATATCTCCTTTTCAACAAAAAAAGAATAATCAAATTCGGTTCATAAACGACGAAGTTATCCGCGAACAAACATAAAAAAAAACATATATACGGTCGAATTGAGAAACCTCCTCCTTTTTTTGAAGTCGGTTAAAAAATGGGCATGATTTTTAAGCATTAACACCATATATTTTTTTGCATCCATTTTCAGCACCTCCAGGAAAATGTACAATTTTTTTGTGTGTGCAAATGTATAAATAAATACATAAATAATTATATAACTAAACTTATATTTAATAAATCTAAGGTCAGTATAACAAAGAGCGGTTTTATCACTTAAAGCGATCTCTATCAGACAACCTTTGTATGGACAGAGTATTGCAGGAAGTAGAACATGGTGGTGTATAATAATAAGAATTTAAGATTCAATTGTTTGGCCACGTTGGTTGAAAGGATAGATATCTTGACATCTAAGCGAGAGGTCATAGGTTCTATCCTAACACGGGTCCTAGCACGGGTGTTCGTCCACTGGTGGACCATAGTATACTATGTCAGTCATGACCAACATTATGCTGAGATGAGTCCTATTTTGTAAACTACACCTGTCTAAATTGTGCTTAAGTTAATAATATTGGTAATTAACAAATTGTTTTTTTTAAATATCTTATAGGCTAGCGTTTGACCACTATCTCACCTGTTGGTAAGTGATGATGCGGTCGAAGATGGTAGCACGCTAGGCCTAGAATGGGAACTGGCTATCAAGGATAGCTGCCGGAACACATTACATGTTTGGCGACAGATTTTTTAACTTGATGGTGGTAGCTGGCCAGGCGGACACTAGATAGTGTCCTACCACCATGCGAGGTTGTTGGTTTCTTAACGATGTTTTTCCTTCACCGGAACCGGCCACTGTGAAAAGTGCACATATATGATTCGATAGAAAAATCCATTGGTGCACGGCTGGGTTTGAACTCGGTACCTCTGGCATCAAAGCCGACCATTCTCCCACTTACACCATAGAGCCCTTTAAATGTTTGATGCAAAATAAATCGATTTTCTTGCTTTCTTCTTTTTAGATCGATGTTCGCCTGACTCACTACCAAAAAGTAGGTAAACTAAGGCCCACTTGCACAGACCAGAGTTAACACATATTTTTATAATCCAGGGTTATCTATACTAAGAGAGAACATTTGTATTTTTGTATGTTTGTAATGATTTGGCTCAAAAACTACTGAACCGATTTAAAAAATTCTTTCACTAATACATAGAATGGACTTTCGGAATTAAAATAGGCTATATATTATCCCGTTTAAATCAAAGCTACATTCGTGGAGCCCTAATTTGCAACATAAGTCGGCAAAAAAAAGGTAGAAAATACACGTTTCTTACGAACGCTGCTCAATTGAAAATAGATAGAAGATTATTTTCTATGCAAGAGTTGTACAACTTAATAAGACCTACAAAAAAGTCCGCGACAGCATATGTCCATCTCTTAAGGTTGACTCACAGTAACCATTTTAATCTTATAATTTTTGTTAAAAAATATTACATAACTTCCAAGGCTATTTTCAAGTATATAGTATTAATCCTTATCCAAATAATTACGTTAATTAGCTTGGCCACATATTATAGATTAAAATTGTCCTTTACAGTATATAATTCAAATGAAAACTCTAGAAGATATCACGAATTTCACATACACGCATCGCAAAATTAATAAAATATTCGCAGTGAAACCACAGATTAGGTCATAGTTACTTGAAAATATTATTATAAGCTTAGCTATGCTGTAGATCCCCACCGATCACAATCAATTTGAAGTCAATATAGTATAATAATATGATCTATTGTATAAAATAATATTCATCTAAATATATAATAATATAATAATTTAAGCCACCCCGACTGATTTATGTATATATAATCTTTTCATTAAAAGCATTCCAATGACTCTAAACACGACATTTAAAATCTGAGCTGTAAGTTGGTGACGATTTGAGTATTCTGTAGAGTCTAGGAGATGTCCCAGCATCAAGGTCAATGTTCCATGTTCTTACAATATCGTTCGAATTGATCAGACCTACGAAAGTTGATTTCATAGCGCAATTAACTAGAAAAAAGCTCATAGTTTTATAACGATTGAACGAATTTTCATGAATCAAAGCTAAGAACACTCTCGATGAAGACATGTATAAAAAAAAAACTATCAATAATAAAATCAAAATCGGTTCATCCGGTTAGGTGCTAAGATGCTACAGACACACACAGATACACACGTTAAACGTATAATACCCCTACTTTTTGCGTCGGGGAAAGCCGTAAGGTTACGGCGGCAGATGTTCTCCTTGGTGGTAACCGACTTCCAAAAAGAAGGAAGTTCTCAATTCCTCTATATGTTTCTTTTTTCTTTCTTATTTTGTGTGTTTATGTTACGCGATTACTCCGTCAATTGTGAACCGATTAGAATTATTATTTTTGTAATCGGTAGGGTACGTTTTAGAGGTGGTCCCATTGTAATTTCATTGAGATGTGATAAGTATCTTCAGAGATATGACGATAAACGTCTCAAACTTGCTACTGAAATTGACTCGCGGGGCATTGAAGTCAGTTGTTTTAGTTTTTTAAACTATCTTAATTATTGGTAGATTTAATGATACCACGAAAACTCATGATTCATGAATGCACATAAAACTTTCATTGGTAGGTATATAGCTAGGATTAGAACCAACGACCGTCGGGTCAGAATCAGGGTAACTATCCTTTACGCCAAAGGGCCGTCCAATATCACTACGTAAGTATTATAAAACAAAGTCCATCACTGCGTCTGTCTGTCTGTTCGCAATAATCTCAATAGCTACTGAACGGATTATCATGCGGTTTTCACCAATAGCCAGAGTGTTTATGAGGAAGGTTTAGGTGCATAATTCGTTAAGGTTTTGTGTAAATTGGTTGACATATGACGATGATTGTTAAATATGTTAATATTTTATATTCGATGCAACAAACTGATGCGGGCTGCTAGTATATATATATATACGGTCGAATTGAGAAACCTCCTCCTTTTTTTGAAGTCGGTTAAAAAGAGGAAGATATGGTACCCCGCTCCTAAATGTGGACCGTATGAATTAGATTCGCGATCTAACTTCACCTTAGTCACAATCGCACTGGCGTTTGTGTAGCACGTGCATTTAAATAATTACCAACTATGCCTTCCTCTGTTCTTCATTCACATCAAGCCCGAAGTGAGGGCCGTATTAAGCCCGCACGCTCCCCGGGGGTAGTTGCCCCCGGCGCCCCACCTGGGTAAAGAGGTCCGCCTCGAGACCCGCAGTCGCAAACCCACGAAGGGAATGCATGACCCACTACAGTACAAGCTTTATTCATTTTTTCATGTAGTTGTTTCTAGTTCCAATGTGTTTACGTGGCATAAGAGTGAGTACCGCATCTACTTTTTTATATCGATGTGTATTAACAACGGTCTTTGCAAGCGGGCCTTAAAATTATAAGTTTACTAACCTGCATAAAGAATCCGTTGACGAGTGCTTTCCTTATATTAATGTAATAATCTTTACTTGTGAATTCTGTGCTCGTTCTTTTAAGGTTAAATCTGAAATAAATGAAGCAATAAAGTATTGAGTATTGAAATTATTACATTATCTTTTATTATATTATACATTTTTGTAAATTGTTAAACACAATCCAAAATTTCATCGTACCGACGGGACTTGAACCCGCAACCTCCGGAATAACATGTTCCGGTGCTTTGCCAATTAAGCAATCCACTAATTTATTCGTAACGATACTTCGCACCGTTGCTTAATTGGCAAAGCACCGGAACATGTTATTCCGGAGGTTGCGGGTTCAAGTCCCGTCGGTACGATGAAATTTTGGATTGTGTTTAACAATTTACAAAAATATAAAGTGTGAAACACTTCAAAGAAACGTAATATATTATACATATTAAAGGCACGGGTAATTTATGGTATCAATCCTCGGTACAAATTCATTAATCACGTGATTTTTTTAGCAACTTTTTAACCAACCCCCCTATTTAAAAAAACATTTTAACGATTTTTTTTCGATGTTCTCCCATTACTTAAACACGCGTGAACCGATTTGGAAAATTATTATTTCGTATGAAAGAGTAATTATACTTCACAGGTGGTCCCATTTAAATTTCATCGAGATATGTTCAGTATCTCTAGAGATATGCAGATGCACACCTCAAATTCGATACTGAAAATTAGCGCGGCATCTGAACTGAAATCGGTTCTTTTAGTTTCGTTAAACGATATTAAATTAGTTAGTTTAATATCGTTTAAAATTAAAATAAAATTAGTAAATTAGTTAAATCACAAGCTTTTACAAAATCTAGGACCGGAGTAAGTTACACTTGTCTTATCAAGAGAAGAAAAAGTAAGTAGAAGCAAGAAGATGAAGGGCTCTTAGGCGTTATTGTGCGAAGGCTCGACTTTAAACACAGCGGCATTATTCTAAAGAATAATTAAGATAGTGAAAAAACTAAAACAACCGACTTCCATGCCGCGCGAGTCAGTTTCAGTAGCAAGTTGGAGACGTTAATCGTCATATCTCTGGAGATACTTATCATATCTCGATGAAATTGCAATGTGACCACCTTGGAAATGTATCCAACTGATTTATAAAAAAAACATTCGAATCGGTTCACAATTGACGGAGTAATCGCGTAACATACACACAAAAAAATAAAAACTGGTCAAGTCGAGTTGGACTCGTCCACCGAGGGTTCCGTACCAACTTCGCAAACTAGGTTAAAGGAACATTGTAGTTCGATCCATAGAAAATGTATTACACCAACTACACATACTAAGTTTGTTTTAGTAAATTAATAAATTTAGTCATTACACTACATATTTACGGTTTTCAGATTTATTCCTTTTTAACACTTTACTTCTTGCCAAATTTCATGATTCTAGGTCAACGGGAAGTACCTACTACTGCTACTAGGTTTTGATTCCCTTTTGAAATTGCAAAATATGCAAAATAAACTGGCCAAGTGCAAGTCGGACTCGCACTCGTAGGGTTCCGTAACACAGTTAAGTATTCCATAACTATGATTTTTCGCAACTTCAAAATTAACTTTGTTTTTCATAGTGTTTGTATGAAAAACAAAGTTATCTTTGCGGTCGCCATATCTCTAAAACTGCTGACTGTATCTCGTTCAAACCAATTTTCGTTGTTAGTTTTTATTGAGATCTACAGCATATATTTTTTTTAGATTTTTCACTCCCATACTTTAAAATTTAGAGGGGGGGACACACATTTTACCACTTTAGACGCGCATATCTTTCAAATGTTTGACTTTGAGAAAAAATGATTTTAGGAACCTCAATGTCATTTTTGAAAACCTATCTATAGACACCCCACCCCACACGTAAAGGTTTGAAGAAAAATTTTTTTTTGTTTCAGTTCTATGTATGGGATGCCCCCCCTTAAACTTTTATATTTTTTTATTTTTGTATAAAAATCGGAAAGCGGTTCACAGAATACATCTACCTACCTAGTTTCAATTCTGTAGTCCTAATAGTTTCGGAATAAAATGGCTGTGACATACGGACGGACGGACAGACAGACAGACAGACAGACATGACGAATCTATAAGGGTTCCGTTGTTTGCCATTCGGCTACGGAACCCTAAAAATAGGTCATATCTTTTGATCATGTTGACTTACAGGTTTGATTTTTCACAGCCGAAAGATACCGTAGACCCGAGTATTTAGTATAAGTTTCAACTTGATACCTCTACGCATTCCGGAGATAAAGAGTCTTGACAGACAGACAGACGCACAAGGTGATCCTATAAGGGTTCCTTTTTAGGGTTCTGAACCCAAAGGGTACCAACAGAACCCTGTGCGTCTGTCTGTCCGTCTGCCACCAGACTGTATCTCATGAACCGTGATAGACAGTTGAAATTTTCACAGATGATGTATTTCTGTTGCCGCTATAACAACAAATACTAAAAACAGAACAAAGTTAAAAATTAAAGGGGGACCCCGTACAAGAAACGTGTTTTATTAGGCACTTCACTTTAACGCCATCTATGAACGTTTTGTTGAACATTTACCTTCCCTAACACCTTGGTGTTAACTTTCACTGAGATAGCGTTAGACATTCGTTAGATGGCATTTACTACTCGGTTTTGTTATTTATTTAGTACTAGCTGGCCCGGCGAACTTCGTACCACCTAACAGACAATTAATGTCTTTAATTAGGCGGCAATAGCCCAATGGATAAGGTGTCGGACTGGCGATCGAGAGGTCGTAAGTTCGATCCCCACCCATTGCACTATTGACGTGAACCCACTCCAGACACAAGCATATTTAGCTTAGTTGGACGGGTTAGCAAGAATACTAGTAATGTGAAACACACATTGCGAGTAATCTTTATTAAAAAAAAATGTGTTACCTTTTAGATGAACTTAATTTAGGCTTTTATAAACGTAATTTCATTTATTTATTTATTTCCTATACTTTAAATATAACATAACAGATACTTAAACCTAAAACGGTATATCTAATATTTACAATAAAAAAACAATTATACTTATATCTGTAATCAATGAATGCCAAAAGAGATATTAAGTTTATTAATGTATTATGGCAATCCAGATATAGAATAGAAATTGGTAAAAATGATTTTTGGAAATATAAACCTTTTTAAGTTGCTTGTAAGCATACATTTCTGAACGCACGCATATTTGACAATCAATAAATATGTCAAACAATTATCATGACTGACAATATTTGACATTTTTAATATCTACGTGACTTGAATTCACAAAAACTTGAAGAATTTTTACTTGACTTATTACTTGACACGGGCTAAATACACTAATCGTGTGGAGCCAATATTATACCAAAAAAAAATACGCGATAATCCGAATATTGTAATGCTATCCACTCATAGGAAGAATTTTTATACTTGACACTGGCTAAATACACTAATCTTGTGGAGCCATAATTATACAAAAAAAAATACGGCGGGATAAACAATTGAACATCAAATGATTGGCAGTTTTTAAACCCAGGAACATTTTGGCAAAAAAATTTTTCTTATATAATTTTTTTAGGTCAATTATTCATTGTTTTTAATACTTATTATCCTATTCCTGACAAAAAAAATATCCAAAAATACAAAAATCATAAAAATTGGTCCAGCCGTTCTTGAGTTATAAGTGTAGTAACTAACACGACTTTCTTTTATATATATAGACTAGCAGCCCGCCCCGGTTTCGCACGGGTAGAACATATATGCCTACAAAATTTGCATCAGTTTGTTGCATCGAATATAAAATATGAACATATTTAACAACCATCGTCATATTTCATCCAATTTACACAAAACCTTAACGAATTATGCACCTAAACCTTCCTCATAAACACTCTGGCTATTGGTGAAAACCGCATGATAATCCGTTCAGTAGCTATTGAGATTATTGCGAACAGACAGACAGACGCAGTGATGAACTTTATTTTATAATACTTACGTATTGATATTGGACGGCCCTTTGGTGTAAAGGAAAGTTACCCTGATTCTGACCCGACGGTCGTTGGTTCTAATCCTAGCTATATACCTACCAATGAAAGTTTTATGTGCATTCATGAATCATGAGTTTTCGTACAGTGGTAGTGGAATCATTAAATCTACCAAAAAGTAGCTTACCACCAAGGAGTACATCTGCCGCCGTAACCTTACGGCGTTCCCCGACGCAAAATGTAGGGGTAATATACGTTTAACGTGTGTATCTGTGTGTTTGTCTGTAGCATCTTAGCACCTAACCGGATGAACCGATTTTGTTTTTATTATTGATAGTTTTTTTTGTTTGATAGATATCTTCATCGAGAGTTTTCTTAGCTTTGATTCATGAAAATTCGTTCAATCTTTATAAAATTATGAGCTTTTTTCTAGTTAATTGCGCTATGAAATCAACTTTCATAGGTCTGATCAATTCGAAAATCTTCTTCTTCAACAATATTGTAAGAACATGGAAGCCTCCTGGACTCTACAGAATACTCAAATCCTCACCAACTTACAGCTCAGATTTTAAATGTCGTGTTTAGAGTCATTGGAAAAAGCTATTATACATCATCAGTCGGGGTGGTTTAAAATATATTATATTATTATATATATAGATGAATATTATTTTATACAATAGATCATATTATTATACTATATTGACTTCAAATTGATTGTGATCGGTGGGGATCTACAGCATAGCTAAGCTTATAATAATATTATCCTAGTAACTATGACCTAATCTGTGGTTTCACTGCAAATATTTTATTAATTTTGCGATGCGTGTTTGTGAAATTCGTGATATCTTCTAGAGTTTTCATTTGAATTATATACTGTAAAGGACAATTTTAATCTATAATATGTGGCCAAGCTAATTAACGTAATTATTTGGATAAGGATTAATACTATATACTTGAAAATAGCCTTGGAAGTTATGTAATATTTTTTAACAAAAATTTTAAGATTAAAATGGTTACTGTGAGTCAACCTTAAGAGATAGACATATTTTGTAGGTCTTATTAAGTTGTACAACTCTTGCATAGAAAATATTCTTCTATCTATTTTCAATTAAGCAGCGTTCTTAAGAAACGTGTTTTTTCGACCGTTTTTTTGCCGACTTAGGTTTGCAAATTAGGGTCTCCACGAATGTACCTTTGATTTAAACGTGATAATATATAGCCTATTTTCATTCCGAAAGTCCATTCTATGCATTAGTGATAGAATTTTTTAAATCGGTCCAGTAGTTTTTGAGCTTACTCATTACAAACATACAAAAATACAAATGTTCTCTCTTAATAATATTAGTATAGATTATACTGTGGCACAGAATAGATACTAGGCCTACGACTGTGGTACGGAATCCTACGTGTTCGTGACTGCGAGTCACGAGACACGCACATGGCCAGTTTATTTCCTTTTAAGGTACGGAACCCTAAAAATATAAAAAATTAGAACCTCATTTTTGAGTCGATTAAAAAATGAAGCCATGTGTGGTAGTGTTGTAAGCCCCTCTTTCCCCGCGGTAGGTTAGTTACCTGTCCATTATCCTACTGAGCTGCTGTCGCACGTTGTCTCCGGACTTGAGAGATCTGTAGTTTATGAAGTTGTCGAAACACCAATGTGGATCTTCCATGTCTGAAACGTGCAAATTTATTATTTATTATTTGTCTTCTTCTATAATATATAATTTAAGATCGTTTAACAAACTAAATCATTAATATAAACTATCTTAATTATAATAAAACTAAGCAACCGACTTCAATGCCCCGCGAGCAATTTCAGTAGCTAGTTTGAGACGTTTATCGTCATATCTCTGGAGATACTTATCAGATCTCAATGAAATTAAAATGGGACCATTCCGGAAACGTGCCCTACCGATGAAAATAATAATAATTCAAATCGGTTCACAATTGACGGAGAAATCGCGTAACAAACAAACAAAAAAAAAACATTCAGACGAATTGATTACCTCCTTCTTTTTGGAAGTCGGTTGAAAACCGACTTCAAACGTCGCGCTAGTCAAAGTAGCCAGTAGACGTAGTAACTATTACATAATCTGTGCCAGTAGTTAGTAGTACGAGTAAGTCGTCGAGATAAGTAAATGCGTCGTAATACAAATGTTGATATTTTAAAAACGGCTCGGCCGATTTCGTTAAAATTTACACGGGACCACCTGGGAAGGGTATCCGTTGAATCAAAAAAGATTTTTCCAAATCTGTTCAGGCTGTTCTGTGCTGTTCTGTTCATCTTCGAGTAATTGGTGAACATACATATAAAAAAGGTTCCAACGAATTAAGAACCTCCTCCTTGTTTGTGAAGTCGGTTGAAAAATCAGCGATAAAGAAACATAAGACACGTAAATTTTACGACAACGTGTGACGTTCATTCATAGTGACCGGTATCCGACCTCGAAAGCGTCGAAACTTGACAACCCTCAGCCAGATAAATAAATAAGATAACTTACTCTGTTTAAAGGCGTGGTATACATTCAACAGTGTGAGATGGTCACCGTCGATGTGTGCGAACCGCATCTTAGCCTCGTCAGCCGCCTTGCGTGCCTCGTTCGGTCGGACGAAACATTGCGGGACTGGGGACAGCATAAATACGTATTCATTAATATGATCCGAGTACGTAAATACACCCCGATGCATAGGGAAATGCGTGATCCATGAGCGGAAAAACGACCAGCCCACTGCCACTTCAGTTTGCTAATGCGACGAGTTATCTGTGTCTAGCAAATTTTATAGAATTTATTTGGTTTACTTCGTGTCTATGTATAAATCTATTTATATATAAATAAAAATAAATTATAAAAATCTATATATATATATATATATATAAAGGAATCCCCATTTCAATTGGTCACGCCATAACTCGAGAATGAGTGGACCGATTTGGGTAATTATGTTTTTGTTGTTTGTAATTTTTTTATTATTATTATTTGATCCGCACGTTTTATTCCTCCGACATTGGTCGGAGACATTTTTGAGCGGGTATACTTTAAAATAAAATGCATTAAGCTATTGAGCGTTCATGCTGAGTTCTAGGTTATTGTGCATGTGTTTTTTATTGTGTGGTGTTTAATGTATGTAAGTGTGATATATAGAGTATACAATTAAATAGATATGTATTGTATATTGATACCAATATATATATAATTATTATTGTTATTATTATTTTTATTTTTTTGTCTTTTACTCATACTTTTTATATGCTATGTAATTATTTTTTTTCGTAGGTATATAGGTACATATTCCATTTATCATTAAGTATTATTTTTCTGTTCTTTCTTTAATACAAATCATCGGTTAGCATTATTCACATTATATAACATTAATTACACATTAAAATACATAAAAGAAACAATTACAAAGTCGTAACGAATTAAAGTTGATTAGTCAGAATTATTATTACATGCAATTAATTATATAATTAAAACAATCACTATTTAATTTAAAAAAATGTTCTTACTTCCATTTAGCGGTACTTCCATTCACTTAACATACTTTTTACATGGTTTCTCTAGAAAAATCAATAAACAATTGTTGACTACTCCCTGACCTGAGTAGATCTCCTAACGTGGCTCGCGTTATTTTGGATTTTATTTTAACTTCGGTTTCCAATCGTTGCGCCCCAAATCTTGGACAATCCACCAACACATGCTCCACATCTTCAACCAGTCCTGGCTCGCACACGCACCATGGATCAGTTTTCAGCTTGAACTGGTTAAGGTATTGGCCCAAGCCGCCGTGCCCGCTTAGTATTTGTGTTAATAATCCATCTGGTTCTCCTTACAAAGGCGTACGCAGAGCGAACATCAGGGAGGAATTGGTGCATTATTTTGCCCGATGTTTTATTAATATAGTCGCTATTTCATATTTGTAGAGAATTCTTTCTGATGACTCGCTTTGCGTTAGAGGTTATTAGGAAGTTAGAGTAGTCAGGCGCAGTCCGTTTGTAGAGAGCCGCAGCCTTTGCCAGCTCATCGGCTCTCTCGTTTCCCGGAGTGCAGACGTGAGCTCGCAACCAAAAAAGCCTAGCTTCAACGTTCCTGAGTTTTATGTTCATTATGTTCTGGCGGATACTAAAGGCGACAGGGTGCAACGAGGTATAATCTTCTATAACTTTTAACGATGACTTCCTGTCACTGAATATATTAATTTCCGGTGCTTTTAGACCTTCCGCTATTTCTGTCGCCTTCAACATCGCCAGCAGCTCAGCTTGGAACACAGAACAATGTGGTGCTAATTTTTGTTGTTGTTGTTGTTTGTAATTGTCAGGACAAAGGTTTTTATGAAATAAAAGTTTTAAATAAATTAAGTTTATTTTAACGTGGGTGTTGAGGACGCCGAGCCAGCTAAACGTATAGGTTATTAACCATAAGAAATAGCTATGAGAATACAGTACAAACTGTAGTACCTTTAGTCCTAAGTAGTATGTAAGGCTAAATGAAATAGAATTGTATAGAAATGTATTAAACTTACACGTGTCACACCGGACACGAGGCTGGAGGTGAACGAAACCGTAGTCGGACCGCCTTGGGCCTTTGTCGGCATATGGCGGCTCCTTTAATTAAAGTGACCGTTTGATACACGTGTCAGATGCAATGACCTCCAGGCGCGTGTATAAGAAAGCGTATTGTAAAATTGGCCCCAAATGTATGGGGAAGAATAGAGACATACTAGTTCTAAGAGTAACTTTTAACGTATATATAGATACAAAATTGTAATCGAGTATGCCATGCTAATGAAAATGCAATCCGAAGACTAAGTGTTGTTGTAAATCAAGAATAAACGTGTGAAACCAGGAAGACCTTTCAGTATTACAGTTCACTGACCCTGTTGTCCTCAACAGTGGGCAAAGTCGCGGGGCGCTAGTATGTGCATAAGTGTAATAAATTAGTATGATCCAGACGCGATAACGTGTGGTAGATTGTGCATGATTCCTATATGCATGCTTATGTTTATGTACCAACAACGTGTAGATACGAGTATGTAAATTTGTATTATCCATGTGCGTAAGTATGATTCCAATAGGTATACATATCTTTATGTTCCAACGACGTGAATAAGTGTAAACTTGTATGATCCAGGTACGTAAGTTTGTAGATTGTATATTTAGCTAGTAAAGTGACTCACTCTGAGCCACTTTACTAGCTGTGAAGTAAAAAAGAGCATCCTATCAATTACCTCCAATGCGATGGGCGGTGATTGTGTCAGTCGAAGTATGATAGTGCCTATCTTGGACTAAGTTCTGCCCATTATTTGCCACATATTAAATACTTCGATTGAGACATCCACCGTTTTCTCATGTTGGAAAGAAGCCCAGATCATTCCTTTACCCAAAAAACCTAACCCTAAATCCTTTGGTGAATTCCGTCCAATCTCCATACTTCCTTTCCTCTCCAAAGTGTTGGAACGCTTGATCCATAACCAATTAAGTGTTTTCCTTTCTCGTAACAACCTTTTGAATCCTTTCCAATCCGGCTTCCGTCCTGGGCACAGCACGGCAACTGCTTTAGTCAAAATAACCGATGACATACGACTTGGTATGGAAAATAGTCATGTCACAATCCTCACGTTACTTGACTTTAGCAATGCATTTAATGCTGTGGACCATGATATCCTCCTTGCCCTTCTCCGCTCCCTCAACTTTTCTACGGCAATGGTTGAGTGGTTTCAGAGCTATCTTTTAGGACGCCGGCAAAGTGTTCGCCTGGATGAATCTTTTTCTTCTTGGTGTAATACGGTGGCCGGAGTCCCTCAGGGTGGCGTTCTCTCCCCCCCTTCTATTCGCTGCTTTTATTAACTCCATTTCAAACCAAATAACTTCTCCTTACCACCTTTACGCAGATGACTTACAAATATACACACAAGCGTCACTAAATAAACTATCTGAGGCTGTTACGACCATTAATCTAAACCTTGATCGGATTGCGGACTGGACTAGGGCTTATGACCTCAAAATAAACCCAACTAAAACCCAAGTCATTATAATAGGCAGTTCACGATTGATGACGAAGATTGAGTGGCAAAATCTACCTTCTGTGATACTTGATAACGTCATGATTCCTTACAGCTAAGAAGTAAAAAATCTAGGCATCATGTTCGATCGTTATCTGTCATGGAACACACAAATTAATACATTGAGCCGTAAGATGTTTGCATCAGGTGGTTCATTAAAAAGACTGCGTAATTTTCTTCCAACTGCCACTAAAATTACCCTTGCACAATCTTTACTCCTTCCCATATTAGACTACGCTGACGTCTGCTATATTGATCTTACCGAGAACCAGCTAAATAAACTTGAGCGCTTCCAAAATGTCTGCATCAGGTTCATATTTGGATTACGCAAATATGACCACGTATCACAATTTCGTGCTATACTCAAGTGGTTGCCTATACGACTTCGACGGGATGCATACATTCTTTCGCTTCTCTATAATGTACTATTTCTTCCTTCCGCTCCTCACTATCTTCGCCAAAATTTAACTTTCTCTGCAGCTCTAGGACTTTCAATTTGAGGTCATCAGATAATTTAGTACTTGAGATCCCCAGTCATAGTACTGGGTTCTATGATAGATCGTTCGCTGTGCGAGCTGCTCGTCTATGGAATGCGCTGCCTATTCCGATAAGGAAAGCGCAGTCTCCTAATGCTTTTAAAACGCAAGTCAAAGATCACTTTTTAAGTCGGCAATCATAGATTACTTATAGGACATTGTCAAGATCCGTGTTTAAAATTATGTTTAAAGTTTTTTTAGATTGCTGTGGCTTCATTTTTGTATAAACATATTTTTGTTTAAAAAAAAAAATATATATATGCAATTGTTGTGGTAGGTTAGTAATATTAAGTAGGTTTAAAACAATATTAGTATGGTTCATAGACTTTTTGTATCACTATTTATTTAAGGAAAACCTCCGTCTAAAGTATCTTTTAAAGTCCAGTCCATCCAAAGGTTGCCTGGAATAAATCGCTGTTAGCGATAAGGCCGCCCATTGTTACACTATAACTATTACATATTTATTGTACGTATGTAGTTTTAGGATAAGAGGTGTCACAATAAAGAATTTTGTATTGTATTGTATTGTATTGATTAATTTCATTATTTCATTTCCTATATGTATGCATAGTATGTTTGTTCCAATGACGTGCATATGTGTAAAGAAGTATGATCCAGGTGCGTAAAATTGTCTAGGTACTCACCGGACAGCATGGCGGTTACGGAGAGTATTTCGTTGGAGCAGTTGTGGTTACAGCTGGCTATCAGCATCTTGGCTAGCTGTGGGTCCAGGGGGAACTCAGCCATCACAGCGCCGAGATCTGTCAGGTTACCGTCGTCATCTGGAATAGTCGGCAGGTAGGGTTAGAATAATAATTAAGATAGTTTAAAAACTAAAACAACCGACTTCAATGCCGCGCGAGTCAGTTTCAGTAGCAAGTATTAAACGTTTATCGACATATCTCTGGAGGTACTTATCAGATCTCGATGAAATTACAATGGTACCACCCTTGGGATATCTCCTATCCAACAAAAAATAATCATCAAAATCGTCCGTCTATCTGTTTGTCTGTCTATCTTTCTGTCTGTCTATCCGTCTGTCTGTCAAGACCCCTTTTTCTCAGAAACGCGTAGATATATAAGAAACTTATATCAAATACGCGGGTCTACGGTATCTTTCGGCTGTCAGAAAATCAAACCTGTAAGTAAACGCGATCAAAATATATGACTGTTCATGTCGCATTTTTGCGATTTCACGCGGCAATCAAAACCTATAGGGTTCTTCCCGTTGACCTAGAATCATAAAATTTGGCAAGAAGCAAGGTCTTGATGTACTCATATAGAAGGATTAATCTGAAGACCGTAAATACAGTGCAACCTTAATATAACGTACCTCAATATAACGAATTCCTCGATTTAACAAATTCTTCGTAATCCCCTTGAATTGTCCATAAAATTCAATATAAAATATACCTTTACATTGCGAACATTCTTTGCGTACAACCTCTTTATAACGATTTTCAACTATCAAGAAAAAGTATTCATACCTCTAATTAACGAATTTTGCCAACCCAAAACCTTTAAAAGTTTCCACCAATAATATAACTCTTAATCTTATAATGTGATTCATGTCTCGACATGTTTCGACACGCTTTTGTTTGTAAATGATGTTGAAATGATGGTGAAAATGTGTTATCATTTATTAGTAGAAGTTCGCTATAACAAGATAAGTACGTAATATTGAGGTGAATAAAACTATTCTTTTACCTCTTTATAACGAATTTTAGACCAATCTAACCTCAACATAACAAACCTCAGTTCAACGAATTACTTGATATTACGAATATTTTCTTGTTCCCCTCCGATTTGTTATATCGAGGTTGCACTGTATGTAGTTTAATAACAAAAAATAAGTGAATATTACAACCTCATTATTTGCGGTTGGTGCAATACATTTTCTATGGATCGAACTGCAAAGTTAAGTTTGTCCTTTAACCTTGTTTGACAAATTTCTATGGAAGTCTCGGTGCGCGAGTCCTACTCGCACTTGGTCGGTTTTACGTTAATTTCAATGACTGTCTATTCCAACAATAAGCCTTCTGGTCTTCCGTTGGGTCCCTATTATTATGGCATATGCTGATTGCTAAAAGAGCTTAAAAATCAAAGGGTTTAAACCAGTATTTCCCAATTAATGGTATGCATACCCCTGGGGGTACGTAAAGTAACATGAGCGGGCACGTGCGGAAATCTCTTGATTCTTCTAGCCATGCGAGCTACATTGTCAACAGTTGGCTAAAAACTGGATGCTGTAGCTTAAGGGGTACGCGAGATGAAGTCGTTTTTTGAAGGAGTGCATAAGCAAATACTAATGGGTACCATAGGTTTAAAGCAGTGATTCCCAAAGTGTCAAGGTGGACCCCCAGGGGTCCACGGGAAACTCGAAGGGGTGCTACGTCGGCATAATAAAGGCGGCAATAGCCCAATGGATAGGGTGTCGGACTGGCGATCGAGAGGTCGTGAGTTCGATCCCCACCCTACCCATTGCACTATTGACGTGAACCCACTCCAGACACAAGCATATTTAGCTTAGTTGGAGGGGTTAACAAGAATACTAGTAATGTGCAACCCACATTGCGAGTAATATTTATAAAAAAATAAAAAAAAAAAAAAAATAGGCGTTTACAATTTGTTAGTTTTTAGTTCACGAAAATTTATCAGGTTTCAATAGTGAAGAACAAAAATGTTGGCTTGGCTTTACCTATCAATATAGGCAGGTTATATTTTAAATAAGGTCAGCGACTGTTAGTTGTCAAAAACCATAAATAGCAGCATATAGCATATTAGATTAGATATTCAGTACAAGCGACAAGCGTTACGAGCGGACGGGCGATGTTTTCTGCTTGTTCAGGGCCGGTAGCCGGTAGTAGTACATGAATAGCGATGAATTTCGACCGATAATCGTCGATAAGAAAAGAGATGCAATTATACTAGTAGACATTTGCGATGACAGGACGCATCGCTATCAATGTAGAGACTTCCACTCCAGACGTATAAAGAGACGAATTACGACTTGTGCTGTGCTTAGAGTCTTGCATGAACTTGTTTGATTCTTCAACAATATAAATACGAATGCCAAGGACAAACGTTACTCTAATAAGTAACGCTGATGTTTTAGGAATTTTTAAAAGAAAGTGTGATTGAATCGATGTTAGTTTTAGCGTCACTTTTAATATACTCACTATTTTTTTATGAAATTTGAGAATATGGTAGAAATGTAGCAGCATGTCCACCCTAACCAGTAAAATGTTCGAAGTGGTCTACGGGAAAAAGTTTGGGAGCCTCTGATTTAAAGCATTAAATATTTTAAACTTTTGAATATTGTTATCAAAATGTTATTTTAAAAGAACATCTCACCAAGCGCAGCCAAATAATTGAGCAGCTCCAATGCCCTCATCAAGGTCTCGGGGGCGGGGGGGTCCATGAAGTCAAAGTGCACCAGATCATCGATGCCGAGCTTCTTCAGCTGCAAAACTACAGATCCTAAGTTCGATCTGCAATTGGGGGGAAATATTGCGCACGGCATTAGATCCAGGAGGGAGCAGGGGGGTCGCAGATATTATAACTATAGTTTTTTTTTACTTAATTTTGAATATGATTTACCCTTTTTTTTATATCATATAGGCGTGTGTTTGACCACTATCTCACCTGTTGGTAAGTGATGATGCGGTCGAAAATGGTAAGCACGCTAGGCCTGGAATGGTATTTGGCTCTTAAGGATAGCTGCCGGAACACATTAGATGTTTTAGCGACATATTTCCTAACTTGGGGTCAGGATGAAGAAAAAATTGATAGCCACATTTGGATTTTTCTTTTTTCATGTTGTTGTTTTATATAATTTATGATTGTTTAAAAAACTAAATCGACTTCAAATGCCACGCTAGTGATTATCAGTAACCAGTTTTGAGGTGTTTATCTCCATATCTCTGAAGATACCTCTGAACATATCTCGATGAAATTTAAATGGGACCACCTGGTAGGTACATCTTTTTGTCCGTTTCTTTTTCTTGTGTAATTGAATAATCGAGGAACATACATAAAAAAAAAAGCTTCCATACAATTGAGAACGCCTCCTTTTTTTCATGTCGGTTAAAAATTAACATGAATAAAAAGGATCTAGCTGATTGTTATTTCAAAACTGATCAGTCAAATTGTGGAACCTCAATTTTTTAAACGAAATCATTATTCCCCATACGGTTAAAACCATGGTATGCAGATCTTATAATTATAAAATCCAAATCCAGATCACTACAAGAAAATAATAAAATTTCATACAAAACCGTTTCATAAATCACCTCAAAATCTCCGGATAGGTGTTGTCTTGCATCTCGTTCTTGTACGCTTTCTCCGTGTAGAGACGGAAGCATTTCCCCGGTCTAGTCCTGCCAGCACGACCAGCACGTTGCTGCGCTGATGCCTTACTGATTGGAGACACGAGGAGAGACTCCACTCTGATACGGGGATTGTAAACCTTCTGCTTAGCGAACCCTGGATCTATCACGAACACTACACCGTCTATAGTCAGCGAAGTCTCAGCTATATTCGTGGAAACAACAACTTTCCTCCCAATCGCTCCAGTCGGTCGATTCGGTGGAGCAGGCTCGAAGATTCTCTGCTGCAGATTCGGAGGTAGAGTGGAATACAACGGAATGCATTTAAGTTCCCCCGCTTCCGGGCCCAGATTATCAATCTCACGTTTGATTCTCTTACAAGCGTCTTCAATCTCTTCTTGTCCTGTCAAAAAGAGTAATATATCTCCGGAAATTTCTTCGCATATATGTATCTGTATGACTGTACGTATCGCAGCTTCTAAGTAGTCCCGTTCAGGTTGCGGTGTGTAAAAAATTTCTACCGGATGTGTTCGTCCCGGTACATTCATTAATGGAGCGTTGTCAAAGTACTGCTGAAATTTACCAGCGTCCAACGTGGCTGACATAATAACAAGCTTCAAATCTGAACGTTGTTTAATAACTTCTTTCAATACACCCATGAGTATATCCGTTGCTAACGTCCTTTCATGAGCTTCGTCAAGTAGAATCACTCTGTAGTGCTCAAGCATCGGATCTGACATTGCTTCTCTCAGCAACATACCATCTGTCATGTATTTAAGGACGGTCTGTGGTCCGGAGCAGTCTTCGAAACGGATGCTGTAACCTACTTGCTGGCCAAGGGCTACGTCCATTTCTTCAGCCACTCGTTGGGCCACTGACATGGCAGCCACTCTCCTGGGTTGTGTGCAAGCCACTCCGGTTGATTTGCTTCCGGTTACAGCAGAAAATTCTACTGACCACTGTCAAAGAAAAACATTATTATAGACTGTTATTCATAAAGAGATGGCGGCGGCCGCTAGCGTGCAACGAGCTATCTCGAATCTCTCAAACTATATAAGTGACCTTTACGAATCTGATGATGATGATGATGATTGGTCAAGCTTTCGCGAAAATCTAAATATGCTATAATATCATATCTGGTTGAAATTTAGAATCGTTTGGCACGAAAAAGGGGAAATGGAGGGGTGGAGAGGGTAGGTGAGGGTCCCCCTTTCACTACCCCACCACCCTCATTACAAGGTAATGCATAGTTTTTGAGTTATGATTTTTTTTTTTGCAAAATCATAACCTCACTTGGTAAAAATTTAGAATCGTTTGGCACGAAAAAGGGAGGGTGAGGTGATGGGGGGGTAAGGTAGGGTCCCCCTTTTCTTTTCTCACCACTTTCATTACAAGGTAAAGCATAGTTTTAGAGTTATGCATATTTTTGTAAAATCATAACCTCACTTTTTTTTAACACTTTGCTGATCAATATCACTGTTTTGTTGGATGTTTAACAGACTTTTTGCGCTTCGCCAGCCGCTGCCGCGGCACGCTCGCTTCGCTCGCTCGGCTCGCGCGTTGTGTTGTCGCAGTTTCAACCTAACCTAACCTAGTTTTTTTTCAAGTGGGGTGTTCTTATTAATTTAGTAGTGGTAAATAATATTACTAAAATTTTTACTAAGTTATCTAGCCCTTGTAATTATTATTTGCGCTTTGTTTTTATGGTTTAGTATATTTTTAGGTTAGATTTTGTTTATATCGTTTTCTTGTAAAATATGCATTATCTTGTTATAAGTATGGTATTGTTACAATCAGTGACCTAACCTCTACCCATCCCCATAACATTTTATATCAAATTCATGCCAAATGATGCTAAATTCAACCAATAATCCAAAATCAAACCCAACAAAAATAGGCATAACTCAAAAACTATGCATTACCTTGTAATGGGAGTGGTAGGGTAGTGAAGGGGGGACCCTGACCTTCCCATTCCACCCCTCTATCACCCCTTTTTCGTGCCAAACGATTCTAAATCCAACCCTCATATCTTTTCATCGTGTTGACTCAGGACCTTGATTTTTATACACCTAATAGGAACTATAGACCTTAGTATCTGGTATAAATTTCAACTTGCTAGGTCTACTTGTACCTGAGAAAATCGGTGGTGACACAAGGACAGACAGACAGACAGACAGACAGACAGACAGACAGACAGACAGACAGACAGACAGACAGACAGACAGACAGACGGACAAGAAATTGATCTTATAAGGGTTCCTTTTTTATCTTTAGAGGTATGGAACCCTAAAAAGGCTATCTTTATCCCAGTTTCCTATATCTAACCTGTGGTATCTGCGTGGTCTTCCCGGAGCCAGTTTCACCAACCAGCACCACACACTGGTGCTGGTTGAGGAGTCTCATGAAGTCGTTCTTGTACTCCCACACCGGTAGACCGAGACGACGTCGGAGAAGCTCATGGTAGCGTTGTGAATGTGGAAGACCTGCAGAATAAGAAAGGGGGATGAGGACTATACATGGCAGTGATAAGTCACTACTGAAAACTTACTTATGTAGACCAGCAGGGCCTTATCCCCGGGGGAAAGACAAAATTATTTCCCTGTTTTTCGCTACTGACATGAGATCAACACAACAATTTAAACGCTTGGTGAAGTTTAACCACGAGTTTTGATTTTGTTTCGTATTAAAAAGTTTAAAAAAAGAACTGATTAAAAGTCAGCGGGCATTTATAAATGTCGAAAAACTTTACTTATAACTTGCCTTCTCCACCAAACAAAACACGGATAAGTGGAAAGATAAAATAGTCCCCTTGCCATGCTAGCCCTGCTGGGGTGGAAGTCTCTACATTGATAGCGATGTGTCCTGTCATCGCAAACGTCTTATAAAAGGAGATGCAGCTAGAGAGTTTGCATCTCTTTTCTTAACGACAATTCAATCGCTATCAATATAGAGACTTCCACCCCTGGCGAGCTCTTACCTATAACTATACATAAAGCTTTACTTATAACCACACAATAACCAACACTTTCCCCTGGCTTAGCAAAGCCCGTCCATATATAACGCTACCGCAAACTCCCCTATTTTCCCTCCAATCAAAAACCACGATCCACTAAAAATTTAAATAAATCAAGGAACTTGTGTAGGCGAGAACAGACAGACAGACGGACAAAATCATTTTTGGGCCAATCTCAAATCTGAACTGGTATCTTCTAGACAAGCGTGCTACATCGTCGATCCCATCTTCACTTATCGTCAGGTGAGATGATCAGAGGTCATGATCATAACGAAAAATAAAAAATAAGCTCAAAAACTAAAACCCGACTACTGAAAAATCACTCTCTAAAAAGTATGAAACAAGAAAATATTCTCACCTGAGATCGGTATGTACAAACTAATCAGTATGTATCGTGTATTATACAAACAACTAACTTATGATAAATATTTTATTGTTTTTCATAAATATTCTTAGTGGTGCTCAGTGGATACCCGTGGTCGTATGTTACTTTGCAGAGTGTATTGTTTTGTTACGGTAGGTGACATACGACCACGGCTATCCTCTGAGCACCACTAAGAATATTTATGAAATACAATAAAATATTTATTACAAGTTAGTTGTTTGTATAATACACGATACATATTGATTAGTTTGTACATAGCGATCTCAGATGAGAATATTTTCTTGTTTCATACTTTTTAGAGAGTTCATTTTTTATTTAAAACATTTTGGGGTTTTTGGATAGATGCATATATGTACACATGTTAACATACTTACATACATACATAGTGATCAACAAACACATAACCCTCCCAACTGCTTCTTTGCGACGCCGTGGGGTAAAAATTAGTTTTGACTTCGGCGAGATATATCTCGCCAACGCTACGCCCTACAAAAATATGATGTACTAAACCCTATCTTCATTTTAAAATCCCAATTCAACGATACCACACAAGATGGGGTGGGGTGAGATTTTTTTTTAGTTCTGGACTTCGTCCCCTCTTGGGGGCGCCACATTCAATTTGTTGTGACGTCACATAGCCTATAACCAGCAGACAAATAAGACGCGTCCAACGACACCTCATTTGTTAAAATATGATAAGTAGTTTAGAAGTTATGAGGGACCAGATGAACATACATACAAACATACATACTTACATACATACACACCCACATACCGGTCAAAAACATAACCCTCCTTTTTGCTTCGCCGTAGTCGGGTAAAAAAACCGCCTTCACATGCTACTATAGTCAAAGTACTGGCTAGTTATAATTTATCTCCATATATCTGGAGATAATTGTCATAGCTCAATAAAATTTGAAAGAGACCAAACAGGAGGCTTAATCTTTCAAACAAAACAAGAATTTTTCAAATAGGTCAAGATTTGACAGAGGAATCAAATTATCAGTATTCTGAGGTAACAAAAAAAAAATTCAGTTGAATTGAGAACTTCCTCCTTATTTGTGAAGTCGGTTAAAAAATCTGCTGTATAAGGCACAATAATTTGAAGATTGTTTAATTCAATACCACGCTAGTCATTTTCAGTACCAAGTATGAGGTACCAAGAGTACCAAGTACTCCAGAGATAAAGAGATGAAACCATCTCTTTATCTCTGGAGTCCTGGCCATTTAGTTACTTGGAGTGTCTCTTGTTATTCTCGGTGAACGGTGAATATGAGAATAACAAATACGGGGATAAAATATAGCCTGGCTGATACTATTACTCGCTGATAATGCGGTCGAAGATGGTAAGCACGCTAGGCCTAGAATGGGAACTGGCTCTCAAGGATAGCTGCCGGAACACATTAGATGTTTGGTGACAGATTTTCTAACTTGAGGGTGGTAGCTGGCCAGGCGGACACTGGATAGTGTCCTACCACCATGCGAGGGTTGTTGGTTTTTTAACGATGTTTTTCTTCACCGGAGGGCCACTGTGAGAAGCGCACATAAATTTTTCGATAGAAAAATCCATTGGTGCACGGCGGTTTGAACTCGGTACCACGGCATCAAAGCCGACCGTTCTCCCGATGCCACCGGGCCCTCAAAGTCAGTAGTATTCATTAGTGAAAGAATTTTAATCTGTCTAGTAGTTTTTGAATTAAATTATAACAAACATACAAACAAAGATTTGTTCCACTTTACAATATTAGTTTAGATAAACTATGTATGTATGTATAGTGTTTATTATGTAACTGTATTGTTCTATGTTGTCCCTGAATGTTTGTTTCCAGACCTCAGACAAGTTTAACCAATATAACATCGTTTAAATAACTAAAACAACCAACTTCAAATGCCGCGCTATTATTTTCAGTACCAAGTTTGAGGTGTTTATCTCCATATCTCTGGAGATACTTATCAGATCTCAATGAAATTACTATGGTACCATTCTTGGGATATTTCTTTTCCAACAAAAAAAATAAATTAAAATCAGTTCATAAACAACTAAGCTATCCACGAACAAACATAAAATAAAACCTTCTTCTTATAAGTTGTTAAAATAAACTGGCCAAGTGCAAGTCGGACTCATACTCGTAGGGTTCCGTACCACACTACAGTATTTTATAAGATCGAGCAAAAAATACCACTATCCTTTTTCGCCAGCAAAAAATAATAATTAATAAACATTTTATTTCCTATAACGCCATCTAACGTCTAACAAAGGTGTTAGGTATCGACATTTTAATATAACGCCATCTATGGGACGTTTATCAAACTAAGCGTACATAGATGGCGTAAAATGCCGAAAAAACACGTTTCTTGTATACTTCTATTATTTTTAACACGCGTGGGCCGATTTTGATAATTGGCACGTCAATAGATTCGCCATGCTAGCGCGAGTGTCAACGAAAACATAAAAAATTGAAAAAATCAAAATGGCGGATTTCAGACGCCAAAATTTGGGGTTCAAAAATTATTTTTTTTTCAAAACCTATCGAGTGGGGCATCGAATTAAAGGTCTTAAAATGGAGATTCAAAATATATTTATAACAAATAATTTATGATCGTACAAATCGAAAAAAAAACGATTTTACATGCCGCGTTAGTCACTTTCAGTAACAAGTTTGCCGTGCTTATCTCTGAAGTTACTTATCAGATCTCAATAAAATTAAAACGAGACCAAACGAAAATCATATTAACTCAAACAAAAAAAGAATTTTCCAAATCGGTTAAGAATTGATGGAGTTCTGAGGTAACAAACAACCTCTTCCTTTTGGTATAGTCGTTTAATAGTACGGAATTTGCCGTCCTTTACTTAACTAAAAAGTGTAAAATAAAACATTAAATTAAAAAATCAAAAAACCCGACTGCGCAAAAAGTGAAGTGTTAAAAAACGAACTGAAAAGAAAAAAACAAGTAAGTCTAGTAGTTTAGACTTCTGTTTAGGGATATCAAAAAACTATACCATTTAAATTCTTTCTCGGTCGATACACTCATAAAATAAATTATACATTGTTATATGGAATGTAGAGACTTTTAACAGTCGGGACACATTAATGGCTTAACGAATGGGGATTAAGGGGGTATTCTGGTCTAGAAATTCGAAAAAATCGATTTTTTTTTTGCATATTTTCAAAGTTTAGATTCCCTTAAAAATATGTCCTTAAATGGATTTTTCAAAATTCGAATAATTTTCAAAGATACAGTGGATTTTGTGACGCAGCATCTAAGCCGGCCGATCGTCGCTCTCAAACTTTAAACGCGTTTTTCTCGAAACTACTTTTTTTGAAGTGGTTGACATGATATCTCAAGTTATAGCGAACCGATTCTTTTGAAATTTGGTGGGAATCTTCTTTATATATCTCTCTATCGCGTCTGCTATGGATTTTAAAAAATTTCAATTTGGAGTATTTTTAAAAAATTCAAAAAGGTCAAAGAAAGGGGTTAAAAAAAAATTGATATTTCATGTCGACGCCATTTTGTGATTTTTTTTTTTTTTGTCTGTAGTCAACGCGATAGCGACATCTTTATAGATTGAGAATTTTTCAATTTTTTTTGTTTCAGATCACTACAAGAGCTGGAATCATGTTAACCAGGGTGCACCGTTTTTTTTGTAGCCCCCACTTCACCGGCCTGTGATTTGCCCAATTTGTCATTTTTTTTTTTTTCAATTTTTTTTTACATTCTTGTAACGTCAATAAACATCATATAAAAAACCGATACTAAAAATATTTTTCATTTTTTTTTTATGTTACTTTGAAAAATGCCTAAAATTTAGGCTTCTAGACCAGAATACCCCCTTAATGTGTCCCGACTGTTAAAGTCTCTATATTCCATATAGCAATGTATAATTTATATTATGAGTGTATCGACCGATAAAGAATTTAAATGGTATAGTTTTTTGATATCCCTAAACAGAAGTCTAAACTACTAGACTTACTTGTTTTTTTCTTTTCAGTTCGTTTTTTAACACTTCACTTTTTGCGCAGTCGGGTTTTTTGATTTTTTAATTTAATGTTTTATTAGTATTTGTTGTTATTAGACATCGGATTATATGCATTTGCATGTTTGCATATAACTCTCTAATTACGGCGTTAGTGCATATTTTAGCCTTTTCCCCCAATCGTGCATATTTCGTTAAGGAGCGGGAGGCATGTGTGACAATGACGCGTAAGCGCGAGCGCAGTGGCTGAATGACTGACAGTGCGGCTCGCGAGTCGCGCCGCGCGCGGCCCGATCACAGATCAAGTATATGTAGCTAAAGCTAGTTTACAAAGTTTTCCGCTAAGCGCTAGTGTGCTTGGCTGCTTGCCCGTCAGTTGATTGCGGCCTCCCGCGCGAGCGGAGCTAGTCGCCATCCACGCGCATGCGCAGGTAATCCAGAAATGGCGCCAAATTTTAAATATTGTCCAATGACGTCAGTTGATGTGGAGAGGTCGTTCTCGGCGTACAAATTGATACTGGGTGACAAACGTCACAAATTTGAGCTCGAAAATTTGGAAAAATGCTTAATTGTATATTGCCACAAAAACTATACTACTTAATTTTAAGAGAATTTCGCAGTTTTTGTACAATCTTTGATTAAAATATATAAAAATAATAAAGGTTTTTTGATTTTGTATTGTGCATATTTTAGGCATATTAGTCGTTTTTAGTGCATATTTCGGCCTTTTTTAGTGCATATTTGCATGCATATTTTGGCATTTTGTTAGTGCATATAATCCGATGTCTAGTTGTTATAGTGGCAACAGAAATACATCATCTGTGAAAATTTCGACTGTCCAACTATCACGGTTCATGAGATACAGCCTGGTGACAGACGGACAGACAGACTGACAGACAGACAGACAGACAGACAGACAGACAGACAGACAGACAGACAGCGGAGTCTTAGTAATAGAGTCCCGTTTTACCCTTTGGGTATGGAACCCTAAAAACCAGCACACCGAGCAAACTCCTTGCTCCGCGCTTGTCTACTCTATCCACGCATCATTGGCAAAATTGTGGTAACACTGCAAAAGCCACCAAAGAAAGGTTAAAGTTGAATTAATTGAACTCACCAGTATACGGGTTAATGCCGGGTGTGCTGGTAGCGGTGGGTGGGTGAGCGGTGCCGATGGTTGCCACGCTGTCAGAAGACTCACCGCCTCCAGCCTTCGCAGCTGCCGCTGCTTTCTCCTCTCTACAGGGTAATCAACAAGGTTAAGTCACAGATTATATAATAGTTACTACGTAACAGATATTTCACCCCCTACAAAAATAAAATACCAACGCTTATTTTAGCCTAGTGTCAGACAATACAAGCCAAAAATGTGTCTAAGGCGCTCGACCTAGCGTCGTTATTACTTCGTTCAGCGTGCGATGTACCAGCGCGCACCCGATACGATGTGCATTAATGAACTGTGAAGTGTTAATTTAATAATATTAAAAAAAAGTTTATAAATTCTTTTTATTTACCTCACAAAATAACTTTAAAGTCCCTATGTAACGAGGTATTTCGACTCGCTACATATTTTTCTCTTGGAAGCACATTTCAGCTTCTAAGACTGACAAAATTACCTTTTGTTTTAAATAATTTAGAACATTTTCGTATTTAGTCATTTTAAGTCGATTTTAAATAATCGAGTTACTGCTTGGTCTGTGGATCATTCAATATATACCATAGACAATCTCTCAAAAAAAAAAATTTGACTTTGAAAATGTTGAGTCAACTCTCTATGAAAGGCTTCACTTAATTCACTTTTTTTACTGTGTTTTTTTGAGATAGACGTGATTTTATTGGTTTGTTATAATCCAAGTTAATCATGGAATTATCCATGATTATTTTAGACTTTTGGAGCCAGAAAATGGCCAAAAATTGCTTTACTATGTAATACACACATAATTTTACGGTAAGTCAATTTTTGATAACCTAAAATGTTACGCGTCATCCTTAATGGCGACATACTTACTTACAATTGGATTTTTGTTACAGCCTTTGGCGCTGTTGGACGTTGTTTGATGCTGTTTTGATAGACGCCGTTTTGTTTGGTTTGGTTTGGAGGAGAAGTTTTCACACAGACGGGATGACCGATGTTCTATAGCTATGCCACGTTCTCGGACTTCGCCGGACGCTGCAGCTAAGCTAATTTCATTATAACTCTTTTTTTATTGTAAATTGTTAAACACAATCCAAAATTTTATCGTACCGACGGGACTCGAACCCGCACCCCCCGGATTACACGTCCAGGTGCTCTGCCAATTAAGCCACGGTTCGATACATCGATACGACGAAATTAGTGGATTGCATTTTGTTAACCCAATTATGCATTGGTGGCGCCATCTATGACTACTTATTACGTAAGTTAATCATTCGGAAGAAATCATTACAGTTTTCAAATCCGACGAGAGATGTTGCAAAATGATTGATGATGTTGTTGTTGTTGTACCTAAAAATGTAACGAAAACCGAATGGTATTTATAATCAAATGTTTAGACCTAGAATTGCGGCTTTAACTAAGTAATGTGTAACTCACTTTGGAGGTAAGGGACGTTTCAAGTATTAAAATTTATCATACATTCCCAAAACAGTGTTATTATTTGCCTGTCCCCCGGTCTGATATTAAAGGTCTCAATGAAACCGCTGATTATCCTGGTATGTTTTTTAGATTCTGGTAGAACAAGGGCGCTTGATATTCATAAATACTGTTAAACTTTTATTTTTCGCCACAAACTTTATATTACACCTAACTAAGAGACGCATTTTTTTTTTCTAGTCCTAGAATACTCCTACTCTCAAGGGCTGTGTGCTGCCGGAACACTGTAGGGTTATGTCAATATAATTATTTGTTTTAAAATTGTTTATTCCTTACTAAATGATATTCGATTCATAGATGAAACAATTAACGATAGTTCAGTATGTTGTCTCATTTGCAAGCATTCATTTTTAACATAGGCGAAAGAGATGACAAGATATAGTATTATAGCTGTAAGTTTATAGTTAGGAGTCGGGACCTCCCTGGCCGGGTTCATATAAGTGGTACGTGTCATATCATTCGTTACGCTGCGCTAGCGAAAAAAACGTTTTGTTACACCTACAGCCAATTGCCGTATTTTGTGATACGGTAATGAGGTATTTCTGATAAAGAAGAAAGAGAATTTTTTGTAAAAAAACATGAATTGCCATATAATATGGCAATTGCCGTATCAATAACAATGCTGGTCTGTCTGTGGTAACAGCAGTAACGTGTTTTGTAAATTAAAATTTCCCACCCTTGTTTTGCATTTTCAATCGACTTCCAAAAAGAAGTAGGTTCTCATTTTGTCTGTATGCATTTTTTTCTTTTGTGTGTATGTTATGTGATTACTCCGTCAATTGTGAACTGATTAGAATGATTCTTTTTTTAATTGGCAGGGTACGTTTATGAGGTGGTGCCATTGTAATTTCATCAAGATCTGATAAGTATCTCCAGAGATATGACGATAAACGTCTCAAACTTGCTACTGAAATTGATTCACAGGGCATGGAAGTTGGTTGTTTTAGTTTTTAAACTATCTTAATTATTAGTAGCAAGTTTGAGGTTTATCTCAATATCTCTGGAGATACGTATCAGATCCCGATAAAATTACAATGGGACCACCTTGAAGATGTACCCAACCAATTAATTAAAACCGGCCAAGTCGAGTTGCACTCGCCCACCGAGGCTTCGTACCAACGTTGGATGGTATGGTATATGGTGGAAGCTAGACCTCTATATTGTATGAGCGCTCCTATAACTCGGAGGCCTATCTTAATTGGCGAAAACAATGTATGTATGGGGACACCGTTTGATTTGGCGATAAATAAAAAAGTTGATAATTATGGTATATTTTGGTACTTACAAGTTTTCGCGAAAATATAAATATGCCCATATCTTTTTATCGTGTTGACTCAAGACCTTGTTTTTTATAAACCTAATAGGGACTATAGACATCAGTATTTGGTATAACTTTCAACTTGCTTTTTCCACCTGTTCCTGAGAAAATTGGTGGTGACACATGGACAGACAGACAGACGGACAAGAAAGTGATCTTATAAGGGTTCCGTTTTTTATCTTTTTAGGTACGGAACCCTAAAAAAGAATAATTCAAATCGGTTCCCAATTCGCATAGTATCAAACATACAAAAAAATATGGTAGGAGCATATTATATCAATGTTCTGTCTGACTTGCTACCAAAAAGTAGCTTACCGCCATAGAGAAACATTTTCTAACAAGGAAACAACATTACCTTACGAGGTAATGACGGCAGATTTTCTCCATAACCGGGGACACTACGGAACAGTGTTCCGACAGCGTATAGACCTTGAGAGTCAGAGTATTCTAAACTTAGCATTGTTTACTATCTTTGACCACATCATCTAGATCAGATTATGCACAACAGTACCCAATACGAGTATTGATACCTAACTCGATATTGAATATCGAACTACTTTTGTGTGAAAAACAATACAGCAACTCTAGTGGTTTTTACACTTTGCTAAATTTAGACCAATCACAATTAGGTTGCCAGCATAAGTCGTAAACTAAGTGAGATCTGTCAAAAGTGTTTACGATGAAAACTTGTAGGGTACTGATGTTACAATTGGTATGAAGCTGGCAATAAATGGTTTAGTTAATATTTGTGTAGTTTATTTTAAATAATTACAGTGCACATCCCATCGCTAGCGCAACAGTAAGAGCATGTGCACAGTTAATGACTGCTATGAAAGACAAACAATAGATGCGAAACGAAAACATTAATTGTTAATTATTTATACATTTACTAAAAAAACATTGAACCTACAGAACTGAACCTATTGATTGATTTACAAATTTACATAAACAACTTACTGAGGCATTGCGCACTGTTGCGTTGAAGTTTTGCAAAATTCCAATGTATGTATACTACTGTCGAATCTAGTATGATGAGCGAGCAAGTTAGGTAAATGACTGAGATCACATCAGAACAAATATTACATACGCATCAGTATGCAGCTAACAAATATTATCAATGAAATGCAAATAATCAATAAATTACATGGAAACAAGGACATAAATATAAAAAATCAAGCATGGCTATATCTCAAATAAACATGTAGAAGAACGTGTTCCAAACCTTTTTTTCTTGATAAAAGGGTCCATTACTTCAATGCGTCGTTTAGACATAATTTAAAACACCATGTACCCACTTATTTATATAAAACACAATAAAATTCAATTGTTATCTGAAATATAATTACACGACCGACAAAATGGCGACTGAAAATGAAATATAGATAGATAGATAGGTAGGGAATAGGGATGCCCATTATGCCCGATACAAAAATCGAAATAAGTCGAACACGAGAGAATAGCGATGCATACAGAGTATCGATACAGCACAATACAATACATAGATAATTAATACGATATTTTGACCATACGATACGCTTGTAGGACAACGCTTGTTGCACAAGCGTATCGTACGGTCAACAAAATAAGACATGTGTATATATTGATCATCTGATCTGATCACAAAATATCTAGATATTTTGAAATCAAGATCGCGATCCTCTTTCCTCGTTCAATCTAGATCACGCGATCGTCGCGATCACTCGCGTGATCTAAATTGAACGTGTAGGCGCAGGACCGCAGGATCGCATCAGTCTTGCTGTGCGCTTATACGAAATATGAGAAAACAATAGGTGTTGTCGCGGCGGTAACGATACACGGACATCGGTCTATATTGGCCGGACGTTGAGGATGTGCCCACAGGTGGACCACGCCGTCCACCAGGCCAAAGCCGCGCCGAGCCGGCCTTACTCCGTCCGGTCCTGTACTTTCAGCTGCCTCTTCACACCAAAGTCGGCATCTACAAGACTTACGTCCGAACAAGACTGACATATGCCGCGCCGGCGTGGTATGCTCTCTGTTCGGAAGCGCAAACAAACCGTCTGCAAGTAGTTCAAAACGTCGCCCTGCGGATATGCACGGGAGCCGGTCGTTACGTGCGCAATGACGTAATCGCCCGGGACGTGAAGATCGAAACGGTAAGGGAGTTCGTGGTTCGTATGGCGCGTGGTCAGTATGATCGCGCTGACAACGGACCACACCCTCACCTGTGGAACATTGCGCCGCTTCACGCCCGGCCGCCCGATGACGCCGTCGTCGTTACCAGGCGTGCACTCCCACGCGACATCGTCCCGGTGACAACGGATGACACAGACGACGCCAGCGAAGAGGAGGCATAGAGAGCATACCACGTTCGATATACCCAACCCATACTACCGAAAGAGGGCCGTATCAAGCCCGCACGCTCCCCAGGGTTAGTTGCCCCCGGCGCCCCATCTGGGTAAAGAGGTCCGCCTCGAGACCCACAGTCGCAAACCCACGAAGGGAATGACATGACCCACTACAGTACAGTGTAATGTTGTGGCGTGATCCCGTTATCCGTGATCGCGATCAGAACTCTGTGATCGCGATCGAGATTGAGTGTGTACGGGCTGCCGTACGGTACGGTTCGAAAGTCCGTTTGCAGAGCAGAGAGAGACAGTAATATGAACGTGAGCTTTGCGTGAAAAAGATGCCTTGCACACATCACGAGTGCGATCATGGTGCCAAAGAAACAACAATACTCATTTCATGTTCAGTGAGCGAGACCTAATTAAGATAATACTTAACGAGCGTGTAGAAAGGTGTGATATATAGAATTTTGAAACTTATTCCGTTATAGGCAAGGTTTTCGTGAGACTCGCAACAATGTAATACGCGTTTAGTAGTATGGAGTAGGTGATGGTTACGCTAAGTGTGATGCGCGATTTGAAATGTCATGCTTCAAAGTAATATCAAGTTTTCGAAAGTAATGAGTAATGTTGCATTACATTTCCATGTACCGTTGTGCGCATGCCTAAGTGACATATCGCATCAAACTGTGACAATTTAAATTTAATTATTTGAAGATTCAAAATCATATATCATAACATACTAATGATAATCAATGTGATTCAACACACATTTTTATTCGTAATTTGTGATACCAATGACAAATTTGTTAAACAATAGCAACTTTTGCGGTATAATAAGATGTATTTTTATTATAACTTGATAAATTTGTTATTCTGTTCGAATTCGAGCAACATAACTTAAGTGTTGGAGTTTTGGCGGGTACGTAAAAATTAGAGTCCGACCGAAACTGGTTTTCCGGCTGAAACCTAAACTGAAACCGAATATTCTGCCGTAGCTTCAGTTGCCGACCCCTGCCGTAGGCTGTTTCATGTAATTAAGTTTCAAGCGTAAATATGTCCATCGATATCGACGTTAATCGCGTTTCCAATTATTGAATTGTCTGTAAAGTGTATTTATTACTTTTATCGTTGGTGTTAATTCGAATTTCTCTAGAAATACAGATAAACGTAACCTATACATAATTGTGACATAGGACAGGTTAAGCGTTTTCGTTATGCGTGAGCACTGTGTATTATTGGTTTTCTGTAGGCCACACGAGCAATGCTGTGGTCAGAATCTAGTAAGATTATAATTATAAAACACTGAAAATAACATATTATTTTTAAGGTCCCAAAAATTGGCACAAAAATTAATACTTAGTACTAACGTGGGGGAACTGGTGCCCGTGTTAGTGGGGGACGTTGGAAGTAAAACTATATTTAAAGTCCCAACGGCCACCACTGTGGGACGTTGGGACACAAAATAATAATTTGTTCTAACGTCCCCCACTGGTGCTCGTGTTAGTGGGGGATGTTGGGAGTTAAACTATATGTAATGTCCAAACATCCACCACTGGGGGATGTGTTTCAGTGGTGGACGTTGGGAATATACCTTTTTGAAGGGTGGGAGCGGTGTTGGACTAGTCGGCGACAACCTTTATGCTTCGCTTCATAGTACGCGCGCTCGAGCAACGCACACAATAGAGAACGATATGCTAACGAACACGAAATCATGGAACTTGTCTGTGTAATTAGTGTGACTAACTGACTTTCTCTTATTACACTACGCCTTGATTAGTTAGTTGAGACTGAATATCGCGTAGTCAAATAAGTCCTATTATTAAACATCCATGGTGTACATGTAATTATGAATACATAATATCTTAAGAACATTGTTAATCGATTACAATCGATACAGTTCTTTAAAATTCAGTCTCTTATGTTTTTAACCCATGGTTACATACTACTTAATTTTACGCAGAATCATAGTATATAGAATCAAAGTATATAGTATATAGAATACTCAGGCTAAACCTAAAATTTGATATATGTATATTTATGTATACATAATAATTCATAACATATATTGTACTAAACATTCATCTATAAAAAACTTCTGAAATATTTTTAAGTAACAATTAGTTTTCGGTTTCAATTTACTGAAAGTATTGTTGACGTATACTCTTGTAATTAAAAAAAAATCCTTGTCAAAAATGTACGTGAAACAAAACGTTTGTAAAGTTCTAAATTCAAGTGTTGCTAGAAAATAAGACAATTAATTTCCCTCGAAAGACGATAATTGAAACTAATCCTTCACAATCACACCATTATTAATCATCAGTGTTCATAATCATCTTAAACATTGTCAAACAAGTTTTTAGGGTTCCGTAGCCGAATGGAAAAAACGGAACGTCTACAAAAAAACCTCAAACTTGTCTAACTAGGTTATGGGACATACTTGACTTTGCAGTTTAATCTCTAGGCATCGGGCCTAGATGCTGTTAATGCACCAACCGCAAATAATAAGTTTGTAATAGTAAATTCGATTTTGTTTTGTTATTTAACTATATGTTTTCAGATATTTTCCATTATAAGTATTGAAAGACGTTGTTTCTTCCCAAATTTAATGATTCAAGGCCAACGGGAAGTAGGTACTTACCCTTTATGTTATGATTCCTTTGTGAAATCGCAACGTATGCGAAAATATGTGACATAAGCGGTCATATTTTTTGATCGCGTCGACTTACAGGTTTAAGTTTTTCACAACTGAAAGAAACCGTAAACCTAAAAAACCGTAACCGTGTTTGACATAGGTTTCTACCTTTGCGCGTTCCTGAGAAAAAGAGTTTTGGACCAACGGACAGCAAAAAATGATCCTATAAGGGTTCCTTATTCCTATTGAGGTACGGAACCGTAAAAAGAGCTTATTTGACCGTTACTTACTTAAGTGAAGTTACTGATATATATATATATATATATATATATATATATATATATATATATATATATATATATATATATATATATATACACTGATATATAGATATATATAAACTGGCCAAGTGCAAGTCGTACTCGCACTCGTAGGGATAATGCGACATGCAATAAGTGAACGAAAAAGTTTGAGACAATGTGATAAAAGTTTCACTTTAAAATTATTTTATTGGCATATTTCTTGGCCTTATTTTTTCTAAATTTCTTGTCATTTTGATTTTTTTCTGTCTGCGGACACTAGAACATTGATGTTTTTCACAGATTGACGAATAAAAGTCACAACGAATATAAATCGCACTGGGTTGTAAAGGGAAAAGGCAACTTATCTACGCGGTGGGTCCTATACCCATACAGTAATCTGTGGCCTAAATAAATATTGGATTTAAAGGCTCCCCCACACAGGCGCGTAATTATAGGTCGATAATATCGCATGCGGTATTCGTCACGCAACGTCCTACTTCCATTGCGGCGTTATTATCGCAGCAGTGTGTAACTACATGACTATCCTAATACAAAATGTACTGAAAACAGAGATATCGCAATAACGCATGCGATATTATCGACCTTTAATAACGCGTCTGTGTGGGGGAGCCTTAAATATCCAATTTTAAATAATAATTTTAATTTTAAATAAATTAAGTTGGATATTTATTTATGGAAATTGGAAACTGCTGGCCTGGCAACACAGTTATTCAAAATGTCATTTCTCGCGAGATGAACTGCGTATTTTGATCACGAACGACGATTCCGTGCTATTTTATTATGAATATTTTTAACTGGATTAAATATGTTTAGAAAAGTGATGAAATCAATGCAGTTATAAGTTGAGTGTTATGATAACAAAATCTTCAGAGTGCTGACAAAACATAGAGAGGTCAAATACGTGACATGAAATACTTGTGAAATGAATGAATGCTACAAGCATATCGAATCGAGACTAGTAAATTAACACCACGAATCTGTAAAGCAGACAATACAGAATATCTTGAATTTAAACAGACGTAAGTTTCATAGCTTTTTACTTTGTACAAAATAATGCAGCAGCTAAAAGTGCATTCGGTTCCAAGATGGCGTCTCTACTTCTCATGTGTTTGCCGATTGTTTATTTGTTAGCGGAGTTATAATTTGGGACTGTGACACTGCTGTAGTTTGTTAAACTTGGCGTAGATTAGTGCCACTGTAAAGTTAACTAACTACATTAACGGTCAATAAAGGTAAACAACCCCATGAACTTGTTCGAACATGTTTGATTTTTTAACAACATCGTTCTTGTGTATTTTTTTCTTCAAGTCGTACCTATTAGCGACTTGCCACCCGCCCCGGCTTCGCACTGGTACAGCATTTAAACGTGCATCTGTTTGTTGTCTTGTGTGAATTTATGTCTTCTACAATTATTGTCATATTTCAACCAATTTGCACAAAACCATAACAAACACAAACCTAAACATTCCTCATGAATCACTCTGTCTATTGGTGGAAACCGCATGAAAATCCGTTTAGTACTTTTGAGTCTATTGCGAACAGACAGACAGACACGCAGTGGGGGATTTTTTTATATGTAATGATGATAAGTATATACCTACTAGAGGTGCTCGTTATATTAGATAGCATTTAAAAACGCAGCTAAATAAATATAGCAATAGCAGTCTGCTTTTTATATTTATAGCAGACTTCTTTCTGCGCCGCAGCTTCGCGGTGGCGCCTTGCTCTAGTAACATATAATATTCTTAGTATGTATTACGTTTTTACACATTTTAATTTTCTAGGTAAGTAAAAAGTAGTAATTGTAAAAGGAACTTCTTTTAATCACTCGAATTGTTCATCAAAACGATGACATAGCACACTAATTTCATTTTGTCTATATGCTGCGGCGCCGAACACTACTGCGATCTAAAACGAAAAAGCAGTCATGCTATTTATATTAATATTCTGCGCTTTTTACTGCGCGTTTCGTTACAACGTGTTTTGCGTTTAGAGCTGTTAGGTACATGACCTATACCTACTAAATATTACAAGCAACGTAATCAACACCAATTTTATAAATGCGAAAATCAGTTTGTATGTATGTTTGTTTGGGACTTCTTGACGGTAAAACGGCTAGACCGATTTGCCATGCTGTGTGCGACCTGCATAGTTCCCGTTCCCATGAGAATAAGCCTATATTACGTGCTGATGATAATGTACCTTTCTTCTAGTTAAAGATTTTTTTAATCGGTCCAGTACCCTAAGTACGAGTTTTCATACCAAACTTCTAAATATTGTATATTGAGCAAATTTTGTAAGAAAAACAGTACAGCGCCTCTAAGGGTTACTACACTTAACTAAATTTAGACCAATTAAGGAGCCAGAATAAGTTGAAAACTATGTGAGATCTGTCAAAAGCGTTTACGATGAAAACACGTACTAAGGGTACAGTAGTTTTTGAGTTATCTATATATATTATATATATTTTGAGTTAATATATATTGAGTGAATCATAACAACAACAAAAAAATCGAATTGTTCTTTTAATGTTAGTTTATTAACTGACTTTGCAAAAAAAGAGGAGATTCTCAATTCGTCGGAATCTATTTTTTTTAATGTATTTTCACCGATTACTCGAAGATGCTTGAACCGATTTGGAAAATTCTTTGTTATATTTCAAAGGGTACCCAGTTCCCAGGTGGTCCCATTTAAATTTTAACAAAATCGTTCAAGCCGTTTTTATTATATCACCATTCGTACACCTCGATGACATGATTCTTACTGCTGGCTACTTTGACTAGCTTGACGTTTGAAGTCGGTTCTTTTTAAATTTCATTTTCATTTAATTTCTATTTTAAATGCAAAACAAATGCAATGTTCCTAAGCAATTATTTAAGTTCATATTTAATTTATTAATTTTTCGTTTGTTGGTTTTTTTTTTATTGTAAATATACTGTACACTGGCCATACATACTTTTGACACTGGCAGAAAAACGCCAAGCAGCATTTAAAAGCCACAAGAAAAGAAGAAGTCAGTTCTTTTAGTTTTTTAAACAATCTTAAATTATTAACACTTGCTTTTGGGTCCCCATACAAAAAACGTGTTTTTAAATGCCATCTATCTAATTAGTTTCGGCAAAATGACATAGATGGCGCTAGTAAACGAGCCCCGACTTTCGAGATCGCGACCAAACCAAATATTCTTGGTAATATCAATTAATCAAATATATGAGGTTGAATCTCTGTTATGTTTCGTATTGTACGGAACCCTCCCTAAGTGTGCGATAAGAGACGCGATGCTGACTCGCACTAGGCCAGTTTTATTTTAATCATAACTTCAATAAAATTTGCTTAATCTGAATTTACTTATCTAACTTATAAATGTTACTATTCATAAACAAAAGAAATTAATATAGTAAGTGGAACAGCAAAAGCTAGCATTCTTAAAAACTTCAACTTTTTGTTAATAATATGAATAAATGAATATGAATAATATTAAACCAAACATCAGTGTTTTTTAGGGTTCCGTATCTAAAGAGTAAAACGGGACCCTATTACTAAGACTCCGCTGTCCGTCTGTCTGTCTGTCTGTCTGCCTGTCCGTCTGTCACCAGGCTGTATCTCATGAACCGTGATAGTTAAACAGTTGAAATTTTCACAGATGATGTATTTCTGTTGCCGCTCTAACAACAAATACTAAAAACAGAATAAAGTTAAAAATAATAGAGGGTCCCCCATACAAGAAACGTGTTTTTTTCGGCATTTCACGCCATCTATGACGGCTTAGTTAGGTAAACGTCCCATAGATGGCGTTATATTGATATGTCGATCCCTAACACCTTTGTTCGACGTTAGATGGCGTTATAAAAAATAAAATGTTTATTGATTATTATTTTTTGCTGGTGAAAAATGATAGTGGTATTTTTTGCTTGATCTTATAAAATACTGTAGTGTGGTACGGAACCCTAGCTTTGCTCGGTATTTTTGCCACTTAATATTCTTATAGCTGTGCGATAAGCGCAAGTTACATTCGTGGTTGGTCTTTACTTAAACAGACAAATATGACTCTTCCCGACATCTATTGACAAATAATAATACTATTTTTTTTAATTGAGAAAGACTAACTGCTTTACCCACACAGTAACACTAAAGCTACTTCTACTCGCCAATAGATGTCGGGAAGAGTAATATTTTAAGTTGATTATCAATAAAGTAGATTATTGAAAACACAAATAAAACAACATTTTCTGAAAATGATTCCTAGTTAGATCGATTTATCGCCCCCGAAATTCCCTGTATACTTAATTTTATTTAATCGTTGGAGCCGCTTCCGAGATTCAGATTAAGGTAAAGACGATAGCGCCATCTTTAATGATCATCTAGATGGCGCGGCGCTATCGTAAAAAACTTTTTTAACTTTTCTTCAATTTTCGTTAAAATTTAAATGGGACCACATGTAACTGTACTGTATAGTATACTGTATGTATGTCTATGTGTACTGTATAGTAACATTTATAATTTAGATAAGTAAATTCAGATTAAGCGAATTTTATTGAAGTTATGATTCTATAATATCGTTTAAAAACTAAAAAACAACCGACTTCAATGCCGCGCTATTCATTTTCAGTACCAATTTTGAGATGTTTATCTCAATATCTCTGGAGATACTTATCAGATTTCGATAAAATTACAATGGGGACACCTCGAAAATGTACCCTACCGATTAAAAAATATATATATATATATATACGGTCGAATTGAGAAACCTCCTCCTTTTTTTGAAGTCGGTTAAAAAAGTAAGTGTTAATAATTTAAGATTGTTTAAAAAACTAAAAGAACTAACTTCTTCTTCTTCTTAATATGGCTTTTAAACGCTGCTTGGCGTTTTTCTGCCAGTGTCAAAAGTATGGCCAGTGTATAGTATATTTACAAGAAAAAAAAACCAACAAACGAAAAATTAATAAATTAAATATGAACTTAAATAATTGCTTAGGAATATTGCATTTGTTTTGCATTTAAAATAGAAATTAAATGAAAATGAAATTTAAAAAGAACCGTCTTCAAGCGTCACGCTAGTCAAAGTAGCCAGCAGTAAGTATCATGTCATCGAGGTGTACGAATGGTGATATAATAAAAACGGCTTGAACGATTTTGTTAAATTTTAAATGGGACCACCTGGGGTATCCTTTGAAACAAAAAAAGAATTTTACAAATCGGTTCAGGCATCTTTGAGTAATCAGTGAACATAAAAGATTGCGTTCAATTTAGAGCCTCGTCTTTTTTTGTGAAGTCAGAAGTCAAAAAGAGTAAAGGATAATTCAGATTAGAACATAATACCTACACTTGCCCTTTCTTGATACTTTACATACTCTACTACTGTAATCTTATGACCCCTACCTATATACCGTAAATATATTTACCACCACTTGACACATTTAGATAATGGATGAAATATGATAACATTGCTATAAAATCATATTGCTGTTTATACCTAGTCATATGTATTTGCATATAAGACTTGCACTAACTAGGAAAAATCCCCGGCATACTTTTTCGCCCTTCAAAATAGATTTCTACTAGCCGATACCTGTGTTTAGTAAACCATAATATTTTCCTTTTCTTTATGCTTTACATTATCATCAGTCCACTGCTGGACGTAGGCCTTTCCCAAGATACACCCCTGAGCCCGATCTTCTGCTCTTGGTTTCCAGTCACTGCCCACCGCTTTGCGAATGTCGTCGCTCCATCTAGTCACAGGGCGTCCTACGCTACGTTTTCTGATTCGCGGTCTCCACTCTAGAACCAGTCTGCCAGATGCATTACATACTCTTTAAGATTGTTTCAAAAACTATTAATTAACCGACTTCACAAAAAAGGAGGAGGTTCTCAATTCGTCTGTGTTTTTTTTTTTTTTTTTTTTGTGTGTATGTTACGCGATTTCTCCATCAATTGTGAACGGATTCAAATTATTCTTTTTTTAATTGGTAGGATACGTTTCCGAGGTGGTCCCATTTTAATTTTATCGAGATCTGATTAGTATCACCAGAGATATGGAGATAAATACCCCAAACATAGGAGATTGTACTAGTTTTAGTAGAAGAGTCCCAAGAAGATTATACACAATGGAGGTTGCTATTGCATAGAAGATATTCTTACGGTAACTGTGAGCGAGATAGAAATAAAGGTGGGGAATTTTTTTTTGTAATATCTTATAGGCAAGCGTTTGACCACTATCTCACCTGTTGCTAAGTGATGATGCGGTCGAAGATAGAGAAGTGGACTAGAATGGGAACTGGCTCTCAAGGATAGCTGCCGGAACACATTAGATGTTTGGCGACAGATTTTCTGACTTGAGGGTGGTAGCTGGCCAGGCGGACACTAGATATGTTCTACCACCATGCGGGGGTTATTGGTTTCTTAACGATGTTTTCCTTCACCGGAGGGCCACTGTGAGAATAGCACATATATTTTTCGATAGAAAAATTCATTGGTGCACGGCGGTTTGAACTCGGTACCACGGCATCAAAGCCGACTGTTCTCCCAATTACGCCACCGGGCCCTCAATAAATAATTATATATTAATAATTATAATAATAAATAAATATTATAATAAATAATTATGTATAAATATAAATAATTTGTCTTCACAGGAATGTTCTACCGGGCAAAGTCTTGTTAGAGTGCAAACTTTTTTAAACATACCAAATATTTTTTGACATGACATGACATTTGGCGAAGATGGCGGCCATTTCAGTCCCGCGACACTGCATACATAATTAAATAACTCAGAATCATGAACGTACTTTGTACCAATCAACACAGCAAAAAAAATTATAAGCATAAAACCACATATTATATAATAGTTACTACGTAAATAATACTTTCCGTTGTTAGGTTGGCTACACAGTGCTTACATAATTCGGGTATCCACAATATAGGGAAGTGCCTCTTATAACGTAGTAGAGTGATTCAGTACCCTGTTGGCCATATGGCGGCAATTAATGTTAATAATCGCAAATAATACTTTTTAATATTCATTTTGGAATACAACTAGTCCGTGTTATAAAAGTATTTGGAATTATTGTAATAAAATAGACAATTAATTATCGTGTGTCAGATGCTTTTATTGCACAGGGCCATTTTGGACATTGTCCTATGAGACCTTGATGACATCATTATTACTAGTGAATATTTTCACTTTAGCGCGGCATTTAAAGTCAATTTTTTTAGGGTTCCGAACCCAAAGGCTACCAAATGAACACTTTCTGAGACTTTGTTGTCTGTTCGTCCGTCCGTCCGTCCGTCCGTCCGTCCGTGTGTCTATATGTGCGCACTTTACAGATCTGTATCTTCTTAACCGTTATAGGTACACACTTGAAATTTTCAAAAAGTATATATCCGTCAGTGTATAACGGCCCAGACACGAAATTTAATAGATGCATGTAATTTCATTAAAACTTTTTTTGCACTAAAAAGGGTAAAATAAGTTATTTTTCAAAAAAAATAAAACCGACTTCATAACCACAAAAAGGCACTCAAAAGCGAAAAATAATTTACTTAAAATTATTATAAGCGTTACCCACGTCTCTATTTGAAGTCGGTGCCAGCCAAGTCTATTGGATATTAGATAGATGCTATGTATGTAGTAGTAGTAAGTAGGTACATGTAGGTTAGTAAGTAGGTAGATACATGTACTCGTAGGTATTATCTATCTACTACCTATTAGACTTGGCTGGCACCGACTTCAAATAGAGACGTGGGTAACGCTTATAATAATTTTAAGTAAATTATTTTTCGCTTTTGAGTGCCTTTTTGTGGTTATGAAGTCGGTTTTATTTTTTTTGAAAAATAACTTATTTTCAGTACCAAGTTTGAGGTGCTTATCTCCAAATCTCTGGAGATACTCATCAGACCTCGATGAAATTACCATGGTACCACACTTGGGATATCTCCTTTCCAACAAAAAAAGAATAATCAAAATAGGTTCATAAATGATGAATTAATCTGCGATTAAACATTTTTTGCCGCGCTATTAATTTACAGAACCAAGTTTGAGGTATTTATCTCCATATCTCTGGAGATACTTATCAGCTGAGTTCTGAGGTAACAAACATTTAAAAAAATACAGGTGAATTGAGAACCTCCTCCTTTTTTGTGAAGTGAAGTACTATCCTAGCCTTTATCGTACAATTCAAAACTGTGTCCACAATTATCATTGTCCACTTAATTGACTCATTTATTTGAGTGCTGTATCATTTTAATTGGACACATTTGATCATTATGCTTGAGTGATGGTTTTGTGTGAGTTGAATTGTTCTGAGTCATTCTTGAGTCATATGTGCATTGTTACTATGTTGGGAAGATTAGCGTCTGAAACATAAGCCTGCCACAAACGCGCCACAGCTACAAAACTCTGCCACAGTTGCTGTGTATTTCGTGTGCGTTCGCCCAGCAAAAAGTATCGCCTTTTCAAGAATTGAATGATGCAGATAATTAGTGCCTTATATCGTGTAAATGTGCCCGAAATTTTAAATTTGTGCCTCCAGCGACTTCGGATTTATTTAAGAAAAACGGATTCTGCTGCACGAACGTTCGCCCAGCAAAACTTTTTTTTAAAGATGGGTATAGCTGTATATTAAATATGCAAAAAGATAGCTTAAATAAGAGTATAAATGTGATTATTAAATGTATCGTGAGGATTACACATAATATTATTATTAAGAACGGTTGTACACTCACGGGTTTTTTTATCGGAATTGCTCCGACCAGTTTCAGACACGTTTGGTGTCCTTCTTCTGGGAGCCACGTCTACCGCAAGCTCCTCGCGCAACGAGCTTCGGCACGTAACTTCAGTTCGTTCTTAATAATAATATTAAGTATAAATGTGCCGTGAAAGCCAAATTTGTGCCTCTTAAGATTCCAGAGATATTTCGTTTTTTGCTGGGCGAACGTTTGGGCGATTGCTATATATCGGAAACGGCTGAACGCACAGTTATGATTTTTTGTATACAGATAAAGTAAATTTGTGCATATTTGTGCCCGAATTTTCAATAACATGACTAGCACGGTTCAGGAGCTAATATTTTATTTCCTAGAAAATGGAAAAATGTTCTGGCTCTCGAACGAACAAGACAAAGGACTTCGCGTTAGTGCCAACTGGTACCCGTTATATATTCCCACGATCCTGTAAAGTTTCGCCGGCCTACTACATATCATTGGCGAGTTCTTAACGGTTTTGTCTTTTTTTGAGGTTATCTTGAGTGAAATTACTTAGAATACGAAAACACTAGTTTTCTGTGAGCTGGCTTATTACACGCTTCTACAAATAATATGAGCGCTATTTTAAGAATACGTATGCAAAAAATCAAGTATTTATATCCATTTATTTAGACAATAATGACAAAAAACCATTCGAAATATTTTTGGTAGATTACCCGACCAAACTCGAGTGAACATTAAAAAGCGGCCGCACAATACTTCATACTACACAATTTTAAAATTTCGGGCACATTTACACGATATAAGGCACTAATTATCTGCATCATTCAATTCTTGAAAAGGCGATACTTTTCGCTGGGCGAACGCACACGTGTATTTCGACGGGACTGATGTGTACATTCGAATGCCGTCGTTGCGACGCACACTATTGCGAAAAAATGTCAAGTGGTACGTCCTTTCGAAAAGCTGTTGTATCGAAAGCCGCTGTTTTTTTTTTACGAATTTTTTTTTATGTGGTGCGCTAGATCGATAGTCACGGTATCGAAATCCATTGTAGCTATTCGAAGCACAGAGCGTAGCGCTTCGCCGGCTGCTGCCACAGCACGCTCGCTTCGCTCGCTCGGCTCGCGCTTGGTGTTGTCGCAGTTTAAACCTAACCTAGTGATTTGCATTACTTTCCATACCGTGATCTTTTTTTAAGCTCATTAAGCAAGCTATTGACCTAATTGACCACTATCTCGTCTGATGTTAAGTGACAGCACGCTTGCCTAGAAGATACCTACCTATTCACTCGCGACTTGAAGTCAACTGAATCAACCACCGATGATGATGAACACAGTGTTTAATAGATATGTTTTGTAATGTTTTCAGATGGTAGTTCGCCGGACGAACTTCTCATTGTATGACTGACTCACCAGATATGGGGCAACAGACATCGCGGAAGAGTGAGTGTCTATTTTCAATCATTCTTTTTTTTTTTCACGGGTAGGGGACATCTCCATGGTGGTCTCTTTATACAATTAATTGAAATCTAAGGGTCAGTTCACACCGCAACGCAACGCGACGTGACGAGGCTTTTGGTTTCGCGCGGCGCAGCAAAACGCGCGAACGCCGCCAAATTATCTAAATGCAATGTGTATCTTATTGTGTAGTTTATAAAGTTCAATTGCTTATCACGCGACTTCACGCTGCGCTGCGCAGCCTGAAGCCGCCGAACTTACTGAATGAAATGTGTATCTTTTTGTGTAGTAAGTAGTAAATAAAGTTATTTTTTGTATCACTCTCTTAATAATTGCGCGCCGCGTCGCGTCACGGCTGAGCTGACCCTAATGAGTATTTCAAGAGAACAAGCACTAACTTGACAAGAACACTTATTATGTCACCTATCTAACAAAAAAAATTAAATCAAAATCGGTTCATCCGTTTCGGCGCTACGATGTCACAGACAGACACATCACAGGTACACACATTTCAAACGTATGTCGTCCCTCTTTATGTGTTGGGGGTTAAAAATAAGTGTGTCGTCATTGTCGTCAAATACCAAAATATTTACTTTTATTACATCACCTCAATTTTTTTCTTCCATTTATAACATGTCACCAACATACAGCCGGTGCTGATTGGTCTATAATATAGATATTGGTCTATATCATAGACAAATCAACACCGGCCGTATAGACTCTATACCTAGAGAGAGTATTTTAAATATAGACTTGTCCTTAAAATAATAATAATAATATGAGAAAGATAAAACTATACAATCACTAGTATGAGAGAGAGAGATAAACAATATTTTTTTATCCTTCTCTGCATATGCGATTTTGCAAACTGGTTCCAACACTGGCTCTAAGTTCTAGTGCACCCATTGGCTTTCACCCGCTGTCATGTATGACCCAACCAAACTACGTTGTTCATTTTATCTTATAGCTGGCATATGTATCACGTGTTCATCGTTTTAGTCGGGTTATATAGCTATAGCTATTTCATTCGCATACGCTAATGTTCTGTATATATATACTTTCTTTATGACTCTATATTGATGTATGACATTTAGATCAGCTGTGATTGGCGGACGTTTCCGCAGTCATATTCGTATGTCATGCTAATGTGTCATGTCAACTGCTGTCATAGGAGCTAGCTACCACATTAACTAAAATAACATACATACACATTAAGTAAAAGTTTTACTTGCATCTTGGTTTTATAAAACGACACCACTTTTCTTTTGGGTAACATTTGTGTAATTAATTAAATTATGTTTGCAGCGGGCGAATGCACCTGCGGTTGCGGTGCCTGGGAGCGTCGGAGATACGCCGAGTCGCCGAGTAGCGTGCATCGATACGTCAGCGCGGTCACGGACAGGTTAGTTTTTGAACTAAAACTTCTTTACGCACGCTTGACTTGAAGAGTAAGCTGGTGATTGCGTGACCAGATCGATACAAAAAGTTTGATCGGGCGAGGCGAACGCATGTTTTGATCAATACATTAAATATTCTACGTTTAGAGTGAATAAAAAATCATTTTAAAGTTTGTATTTTGTGAATTTTCGGGTGAATAATAACAAATGATGGCAAGAAGTGACACAGACTCTGAATATGAAAGCGGTGCTCCAGGACAATCAACTAAGAAGAAATATATATATATATATATATATATATACATACATATAGATGGAGCTGAAGAAGTTTTACTTCAGTCGTATGATCTAAAGCATTTTTAGGGTTCCGTAGCCGAATGGCAAAAAACGGAACCCTTATAGATTCGCCATGTCTGTCTGTCTGTCTGTCTGTCTGTCTGTCTGTCCGTCCGTATGTCACAGCCATTTTATTCCGAAACTATTAGGACTACAGAATTGAAACTTGGTTAGTAGATGTATTCTGTGAACCGCTTTCCGATTTTAATAGAAAAATAAAAAATATAAAAGTTTAAGGGGGGGCATCCCATACATGGAACTGGAACAAAAAACATTTTATTTCGTCGAACCTATACATGTGGGGTATCTATGGATAGGTCTTTAAAAATGACATTGAGGTTTCTAAAATAATTTTTTCTCAAAGTCAATCATTTCAAAGATAGGCGCGTCTCAAGTGGTAAAATGTGTGTCGTCGTCCCCCCCCCCCTCTAACTTCTAAAGTAAGGGAGTGAAAAATCTAGAAAAAATATATTCTGTAGATCTCAATAAAAACTTTCTACGAAAATTGGTTTGAACGAGATACAGTCAGCAGTTGTTGAGATACAGCGACCGCAAGTATAACTTTGTTTTTCATACAAACACTATGAAAAACAAAGTTATTTTTGTAGTTGCGAGAAATCAAAGTTATAGAATACTCTACTGTGTTACGGAACCCTACGAGTGCGAGTCCAACTTGCACTTGGCCAGTTTATTTATATGAACTGTGAAATAAATAAGTACATAGATATTATAAAACAAATTCCCCCGCCACGACTCTCTGTCAGTCTGTTATAAACTCAAAAACTATTTAACGGATTTTCATACTGTTTTTACTAATAGACAGATCGATTCATGAGGAGGGTTTATGTATATAATTTGTCAATGATGAGAACTGATGGAAGTGTCAGAAAAAATCAAGCATTAGAAAATCGAACAATAAAATACTTAAAAGTAAGAACTACTAAAAATGGACAATGTATGTATTGTGTTATTAGATGGGGCTCCCGTGAATGCGCCTGTCGGCGTCGACGCTGGAGACGTGCGCCGTGCGTCTGTACCGCCTACCGGCGTGTGAGTGATGATCGGTAAGACATTGTTAGATGGGGCTTCCGTTCCCGTTCCTGTAGGAATATTGGGATAAAATATAGCCGATGCTACTCGCTGATAATAATGTAGCTTGCTTCTAGTGAAAGAATTTTTTAAATCGGTTCAGTAGTTTTCGAGTTAAATCGTAAGAAACAAAAAGAAAAACAAATCTTTCCTGTTTATAATATTAGTTTAGATATAGTGTTAATCTCCAAGGTGGTCCCACTAAAATTTTGTACAGATCTGATAAGTATCTCCAGAGATATGACGATAAACACCTCAAAAAAAGAAACAGTGAAAGACTTCAAATGCCGCGCCGTCGCATTTTGAATATCGTCATTTATATTTTGAATATCGTCGTTTATATGTTGAATATCGTCGTTTATATTTTGAATATCGTCGTTTATATTTTTAATTACGTCGTTTATATTTTTAATATCGTCGTTTATATTTTGAATATCGTCGATTTTGAATATCGTCGTTCATATTTTAAATATCATCGTTTATATTTTCAATATCATCGTTTATATTTTTAATATCATCGTTTATATTTTAAAAATCGTCGTTTATATTTTGAATATTGTCGTTCATATTTCAGATTTGCAGCCGTTCTTACGTTGGGCGCGAGGGAGCTGAGACGAGAACTTGACGCTATTGTCATCAACACAGGTAACTTAACTTTATTCATTTATTTTATTCATTTTTGAAAGAGTAACAAACATCCGTCCAAGAATCTATACTCACTAACTTAAATTAATATAAAAGCATCTAGATGGCGCTAGAGTAGGTTGATTAGCTATCCTTGTAAATATTGCCTAAATGTATGAGATCCTGCATCGTGCAAACGATATTTTCCACGATGTTGGAACCTGATGCATTTGCTTCGACTGATCAAGTTTTAACCTCCGACGAAAAAAGAGGGAGTGTTATAAACCTGACGTGTGTGTCTGTCTGTGGTATCGTAGCGCCCAAACGAATGAACCGATTTTGATTTCTTTTTTTTTCTGATAGGTGTTTTAAACGAGAGTGTTCTTGGCTTTGATTCATGAAAATCCGTTCAGCCGTTTAAGACAAGACTATGCGTTTTTTTATAGTGGATGTCACTATAAAATCAACGTGCATAGGTGTGATCAATTCGAAATTCAACGATATTGTAAGAACATGGTAGCATTGACCTGATGCTGGGAACATCTCCTGGAATCTGCAGAATACTCAACTCCTCACCAACTTACAGCAGAGATGTAGAGTTTGTGCTCATTGGAATGCTCTCAATGAACAGATTATACATAGATCAGTCGGGGTAGTTTTACATTATGAGTTTCAGTATTATATAACAAGTTATTGTGTTATTTTCAGATAGTGATACGTCGCGAGACATCGGCGAGTCTACAGCGGAAGTATACGTTCTCTCTGTGGCGCCCAGACCGTGAGTATAGCTAGTTAGTGCCCCCCAGGCCTGTCGCACTCCACGCTGTAGCTATGACAATATTAGTACATACTTGGCAGCCGGCCGGTTACAAGTTCAGTCAGTGGTGTCACGCGCGCTCTCGATCGGACGCGCGCCTTTACTTTACTATTCAATCTGTTTTCTCACAACACTCAACCGTACAGTAAGAGACAGCTGACGGCCCGCGAGCTGACCGAGTGATACAGACTCTCGCCGCGCGGACTTACGGTGCATTTTACGGTGCGCAACACGCGGTTCCTAGTTACTGTTAGTTTATTCTGTGACGCAAATTCAAGGTCGCATCCGAGGCGTGTACCGTATTTTGAACGTTACCGTCGTTGTAACTAGGTTTTATATCGCATTTTTGCTAAAAGGAGTGCATTTTCTCTACTTGTACTATTGATGATATTGAAACAGTTTTCCATTGCCTAAAAACGCGGATAAAATGACATTTTCTAAAAATGAAACCTAGCTAGATATATTTTTGTAAATTGTTAAACACAATCCAAAATCTCTCGTCGGATTTGAAAACTGTAATGATTTCTTCCGAATGATTAACTTACGTAATAAGTAGTCATAGATGGCGCCACCAATGCATAATTGGGTTAACAAATGCAATCCACTAATTTCGTCGTAACGTTACTTCGCACCATGTCTTAATTGGCAAAGCACCGGAACATGTTATTCCGGAGGTTGCGGGTTCAAGTCCCGTTGGTACGATGAAATTTTGGATTGTGTTTAACAATTTACAAAAATATTAAGTGTGTAACACTTCAAAGAAACATAATACTAGCTCTAATATATAAATAAAAATAAAAAATAATTAAAATATATAAATAAAAAACTAGCTAGAATATACAAGAATTGCTCGTTTAAAGGTACTATAGATATATAAGCTATATAAGACATCTGGACTGTATATACATTGTTTACAGCACAAGTGAGAGTGACAGTTCATCTGAAGGCAGACGCGACCTACAACCGACCACCGATGCGATACGACTGCCGCCGCATTTTCAGGTTACTTTTCTATTGTTAAAAACAATTTACAGGGTTCCGTACTTCAATAGGAAAATAGGAACCCTTATAGGATCAATTTGTTGTCCGTCTGTCTGTCTGTCAAGACTCCTTTATCTCAGGAACGCGTAGAGATATCAAGTTGAAACTTATATCAAATACTCGGGTCTACGGTCTCTTTTGGCAGTTTTGGCTGTGAAAAATCAAACCTGTCAACCCGATCAAAAGATATGACCGTTTATGTCACATATTTTCACATATTTAGGGAATCAAAACTTATAGAGTTCAAAACCTATATCCCGTTGACCTAGAATCATGAAATTTGGCAAGAAGCAAGGTCTTGAAGCATTTATATAGGAATTAATCTGAAAACCGTAAATATGTAGTTTAATAGCAAAAAAAAACTGATATGATCTATGTAATGTTATTTGACGTGTGTGCAAATGCTTTGATGAATAAATGCTTTGACTTTTGACTTTTGAATTTCTGCGACGGTTCTCTGTTTGCACAGACTATATATAATTATTGTATTTGTATGTTATTATAATGTTTCAGGTGGTGTGTGGAGGCGAGTTACGCGCATTGTTGCTCCGAGCGCCCTCTACACAAGGTGTAGCTCCGCCTGCTAAAGTTCATACACAGGTATTTATTAACGTAACCGACAGCCAACTTCTGAAAAGGGGAAGGTTCTCAATTTGTCTGTATGATTGTTTTTTTTTGTTTGCATGTTACGCGATTACTCCGTCAAATGTGAACCGATACGAATGATTCTTTTTGTAATTTGTAGGGTATATTTCCGAGGTGATCCCATTGTCATTTCATTGAGATCTGGTAAGTATCTCCAGAGATATGACGAACGTCTCAAACTTGCTACTGAAACTGACTCGCGGGACATGGAAGTACGAGGGTCATTCAACAAGTACTTAGCCTCATCGCCCAATGGCACTGCGATTACAAAAAATTTTTACCATAGTACAGTGCAATGTTTTTGAAGCCTATTGTCAAAGTTTTAAAAAATGACCTTTATTAGTTTTGTTTTAATAGCCTTTGAAAGCGAACGTGTCGGCCAGTTTAACAAAAATGGAAAAAGAGCAGTATCGTTCGGTGATTCGATTTTTATTTTTGGAAGGGAAAACGCGCAGTGAAATTAAAAATCGCTTGGAAGCTGTGTACAGTGACTCTTCTCCTTCGATGGCAACCGTCAAGAATTGGTTTAACGAGTTTGCTCGTGGCCGCAAGTCGGTTTTTGATGAGCCACGCCCAGGTGCCCCGAAAACGGCTACTACGGAGGAAAACATAAAAAAAAACCACGATCTCGTGTTGGCAGACCGCCGATTGAAGGTTCGCGAGATAGCTGACACTGTGGGCATTGCAGAAGGAACGGTGCATCATATTCTCCAAAAGAACTGGGCATGAGAAAGCTGTCAGCGCGATGGGTGCCGCGTTTGCTCACACTGGACAACAACCACGACAACGCGCCGGCTCACACCTCTGCCGTCGCCATGGCCAAATTATTCGAATTGCGCTACAAATTGCTGCCCCATCCACCTTACTCTCCAGACTTGGCCCCCTGTGACTTCTTTTTGTTTCCAAACCTGAAAAAGTCACTCGCCGGAAAAAGATTTGGGTGAATGAGGAGGTCACCACCGCCACGGAGGCCTATTTTGCAGACTTCAGGAAAACGTATTTTTTACACGGGTTAAAAAAGTTGGAGCATCGCTGGGCCAAGTGTATTGAGTTAAAAGGAGATTATGTAGAAAAATAAATCGGCACTGTTCGAAAATTTTCGTTTTTCTTTTGTAGGCTAAGTATTTATTGAACGACCCTCGATCACTATTAGTTTCAGTAAACTATCTTAATTATTATTTTTAATCTTAGGTATTGAATTTAAAAAAAAATTACGTTCAGCTGTGGACTGACACTGGCTGATTATGATGATGAAAAAAACTTTAACATTAAAAAACAATTTAAAACATTTTTTTTTTTAATTTTTTGAATAAATATATCATATAAAAATATATAAATCGTAAATAGAAAAATACAATATGAGAGTATATAAAATAATATAATGTGTGTTGTCAGGTGGACTACATACACTGCCTGGTTCCGGACCTGCAAGAGATAACTGCGTGCTCGTTCTACTGGGGGAAGATGGACAGGTACGAGGCTGAGCGGCTTTTGGACAACAAGCCTGAAGGTAAGATAGGAGGAAGATTGATTGATTGATAGATTGATTAATTGTTTATTCCAACGACCAAATTTACAAATAAAAATTAACAATTTTGCTAAAGCTAGCGAATCAACAATATCGTTTAAAAACTAAAAAAGAACCGACTTCAATGCCGCGCTATTCATTTTCAGTACCAATTTTGAAATGTTTATCTCAATATCTCTGGAGATACTTATCAGACCTCGATAAAATTACCATGGTACCACACTTGGGATATCTCTTTTCGAACAAAAAATAATAATCAAAATCGGTTCATAAACGACGAAGTTATCCGCGAACAAACATAAAAAAAAAAAATACGGTCGAATTGAGAAACCTCCTCCTTTTTTTGAAGTCGGTTAAAAATAAAATACATATTATTTTAATATAAACATGATGTTGAGAATCGCTGACGTGAACATAGCCGTTGGAAAAGGGTTGGGCTCAGCATATTGCTGTAACTCTGAAAAACCGCAGCACTGATTTTCAGCCCAGCCCTAAGGAGACGTACGGATTTCTATCTAGTAGTTAATGTATATACATATTTTAATATTCATATAAAAATGCAATAAAAAAGAAAATAAATAAATAGTGCTTTGAGTAGGACATGTGTATCTCAGGAGAGATTAATCAAAAAGAGTTATATCTGTTTAAACCAGGGTTGATATGATTTAAACCAGTGATTTAAATCGCGATTAAAATATAAGTGAAACAACATAAACATATACATATCATTTACACAATATGAATAAAAGGAATTGTGGAGGAATTGGATATAATCAAACAAATGCTATGTACTATGTATGCTCCTCCCGCTGGGGTCGTAATAATATTCAGTATTTTAGAGGTGGCATAATCGGGAGAACGGTTGGCTTTGATGCCAGAGGTACCGAGTTCAAACCCCGCGTGCACCAATGGATTTTTCTATCGAAAACATTATATGCGCTTTTCACAGTGGCCCTCCGGTGAAGGAAAAACATTGTTAAGAAACCAACAACCCCCGCATGGTGGTAGGACACTATCTAGTGTCCGCCTGGCCAGCTACCACCCTCAAGTTAGAAAATCTGTCGCCAAATGTGTTTCGGCAGATATCCTTGAGAGCCAGTTCCCATTCTAGGCCTAGCGTGCTTACCATCTTCGACCGCATCATGACTTACCAACAGGTGAGATAGTGGTCAAAACGCTAGCTTATAAAATATAAAGAATAAAAAAATAAACTGGATTTGTTTCAGGCACGTTCCTCCTCCGCGACTCTGCACAAGAAGAGCATCTGTTCTCCGTGTCGTTCCGCAAGTACGGTCGGTCGCTGCATGCGCGTATAGAACACTATCAGCATCGGTTCAGCTTCGACTCGCACGACCCGGCCGTGTTCGCCGCGCACACTGTCACCAAACTCATTGAACATTATAAGGTACATTGTTACACTAAAATACAAAACTTCGGGATTCGAGCCCGCACTGACTGGGAATCATGGCCAGATGCTCTGACCAACTAAGCCACGGTGCGTTCCTATCGATACGACGAAATGTATTAATTGCATTTTAACCAATTACGCATTAGTGGCGCCATCTGTGATAACTATTTCGAAGTTACTTAGTTACAAGTAACTAACGGTGTTACTTATAAACGTGTCTCAAATTTTGAGCAGTTGCTGTACTATTGATCAAGGAAAATCTCACTCATAAACAGTAATCAAAGTTGAGAGGTCGTTGAGAATGACATTGACAGCTCTCAAAGTTAACCACCTCCGGGACTGTTAAGCACCTGCTGAGAGGCAAGATGGCGCTGGCATAACAAATCAGCTGATATATGCCAACTCTAGACTGGGGCGGATTTCGCAGTATTTTTAACCGACTTCAAAAAAAGGAGGAGGTTTCTCAATTCGACCGTATATTTTTTTTTTTTTTTTATGTTTGTTCGCGGATAACTTCGTCGTTTATGAACCGATTTCGATTATTCTTTTTTTGTTCGAAAGGAGATATCCCAAGTGTGGTACCATGGTAATTTTATCGAGGTATGATAAGTATCTCCAGAGATATTGAGATAAACATCTCAAAATTGGTACTGAAAATGAATAGCGCGGCATTGAAATCGGTTGTTTTTTAGTTTTTAAACGATATTATTTCTGTTACAGTCCGGCAAGTATAACTTGGCGTGCCTGTGCGCCACTGTGCTTTTACTTTGTACTTTGATAACAGTTTCTCTTAAACCACTTTTAATTACTTTTGGCATTATTGAACTATTTTAATGTAGCAGATTTATCAACAATAATGTCGCGGTAATCTCTCAAACGTCAAACTCACAGTTTCAATTAAAAGAATTAGTTCCAAAAACCACCACCGCCAAGTTATACTTGTGGCACTGTACTTGATCTGTCAAATCTAGTCCGTTACAGATAAAAAATGAATACCTGGGCGCTGGAATCGTTCTTTAGTTGACTAATTTGGTTATAGTGTATGCCAACAGCCCATGGAGCATATCTGTTCCGTGTCTCAACCAAGCAACGACTGACTAACCGTTTATGAGTGAAAAAAATCAAAGATCAAGTCCTTGAGAGCTTCTCACCTGAGAGGCAGTTCAGCAATTGATCAATGGATTTTCATAAGTAACACTGTAAATATACAAGGTACAGCCAGGAGCAGCGCGGCGAAGCCCTAAGCCGCCAAATTAACTCAATGAAATGTGTGTCTTTTTGAGTAGTAAATAAAGCTCTTGTTTGAACCACTCTTTTAATATGTTAGCGCCGCATTCTGAGCTGACCCTTATAAATCGATGAACGCCGGCTGCACGCACGAAAAGGTGTCACGTTCCGCGTGCAAGCGAGACCGCGGAACGAGCGATAGAGAGGCACAATCGTATGACGTTATCACGTAAAATGATCGTCCGTAAACCGACTTTACAGGCAACCAATTCATTTTTACAAGCTTTTATTTAGTTTCACCTGTCCCGATGTTTGTAATCAAATCTTGTAAACTAATTTTGAACCACATAATATATATATATATGTACATATATATATATATTTTATGTTTGTTCGCGGATAACTTCGTCGTTTATGAACTGATTTTGATTATTATTTTTTTATTGGAAAGGAGATATCCCAAGTGTGGTACCATGGTAATTTTATTGAGGTCTGATGAGTATCTCCAGAGATATGGAACACCTCAAAATTGGTACTGAAAATTAATAGCGCGGCATTAAAGTCGGTTATTTTTAGTTTTTTAAACGATCTTATAAAATATTTGCTTGTTCTACAGGACCCAGCCTGCGTGATGTTCTTCGAGCCGATGCTGACGGCTCCACTGCCGCGTAACGCTCCTTTCACGCTGCAGCAACTTGCGCGCGCGGCGGTTGTCTCACACACTACCTACGATGGTGAGTAGCCGGCTCGAAGGACCAACTGCTATGATTCTTTTTTTAATATTTGTTTTGTGATGTGCTCAAGGACCTACATCAAAATCGGTTCATCCGATTGGGCGCTACGATGCAACAGACAGATACACAGTTACACACGTCAAAGTTATAACACCCCTCTTTTTAAACGACTTCAAAAAAGAGGAGGAGGTTTCTCAATTCGACTGTTTTTATTTATTTGTGGTCGCGGTTTAACTTCGTCGTTTATGAATCAATTTTGAGGATTTTTTGTTGGAAAGCAGATATCCCAAGGGTAGTTAGCACCGTTGTAATTTCATCGAGATCTAAAACGGATATCCAGAGATGTGTTTATAAATGTCTCAAACTTGCTACTGAAACTGGCTTGCGCGGCATGGATCGGTTGTTTTAGTTTTTAAACTATATTTTTGGGTCGAAAAATAAAGGAAACATTTTGAAAATTAAAGGGTTGCCCCCATACTTACATAGTTTATGCCAATTAAAATAGGCCTCTGAGTTATATGAGCTCTCGTACAATTTAGAGGTCTAGCTTAAGGGGCGAGTTCAACTCGACTTGGCCGGTTTATTTTAATCGGTAGGATACATTTCCGAGGTGGTACCATTGTAATTTCATCGAGATCTGATAAGTATCTCCAGAGATATGACGATAAACGTCTCAAACTTGCTACTGAAATTGACTCGCGGGGCATTGAAGTCGGTTGCTTTAGTTTTTATACTATCTTAATTATTTAAAAGTCGCGATATCGCAACCTCGGGTGTCCAGAGGTTAACACAATTTTTTTTTTTTCAGGTGTAGAATCGCTCCCGCTGCCCGCTCGACTGAGGTCATATCTCAAGGAGTATCACTACAGGCAGAGAGTACGCGTGCGTCGATTGGAGCCGTGTTATGATAACTGATGTTTGTTTTGTTGTGTGTTTGATCGTCCGAGACTGTTGCGGCTTTAGCCGGCGATTAGTTCGGCCTCTTTGGAAAGAAAACTTTCGGTGAATTCTCTGATGCGGGTAATTTAAAAATAAAACATAGTAAGGGCCTGCTTCACCGGTTCCTGATAATGTGTTAGATCTGACACATGACGCAATATAAAAGCTATCAAAAATCTGTCAGATTTATAGGACCTGGTAAAATGGTCCTTACTCTAATAAAGTTGTCTGTAAATCTTTTAGGAACGAATTCTGTCCAATATAAGAAACCTTGTTTTTTTTGATGCCGTGGTACCGACTTCTAACCCCGCCGTGCACCAATGGTTTTTTCTTCGAAAAAATTATGTGCGCTTTATACAGTGGCCCTCCGGTGAAGGAAAACATCGTAAAGAAACCAACAACCCCCGCATGGTGGTAGGACACTATCTAGTGTCCGCCTGGCCAGCTACCACCCTCAAGTTAGAAAATCTGTCGCCAAACATTTAATCTGTTCCGGCAGCTATTCTTGAGAGCCAATTCCCAGTCTAGGCCTAGCGTGCTTACCATCTTCGACCGCATCATCACTTACCAACAGGTGAGATAGTGGTCAAACACTTGCCTATATCATATATATATATATATATTAAAAAAAAGACGATCACGATTCCACATTAGACTCACATTGTCTGAAAAAAAACACACCTTATACACATGTCGCATAAATAAATAAGAATTGCTCAAATCGCCATTTCAAGTAGTTAGAACATATTAGTGCATTGAAAAAACCACAGATGGCACAGAAATAAAGAAGAATTGTGCTGTTTTGTCGCCATAAAACAGGCGCGCTATGTGTGACGTTAGTCGATTTTGTACCTTAACGTGTATACAATACGGTACACATTCTTTAATGGCTTTCGTGTTATTTTTATATTATCGTATTTTTTTTATTAATATACTATTTTCTAATAGATATTTCTGTTATTTATTTAGATTAATGTATTGACTCGCAAATACTTTATTTGTTATTTATGTATTGTACTGTTTTTTTATATGCAGTATTAATGTCATGGTAGCGAATCGTGCATATTTAGTTTCGACGTCATAGCGAGGACGTACATAATGGCTCCGGGGTTTAACCATGGACATGAGAGCGTGTATTTACATGCCGTATATTACGTTTAATTTTACGTTTTAGGATCGCATAATCGATTTTTTTCTATACTCGTGTCAAAACTTCGCTGCCCGTGGAGCAACAAAAGTGTGAGAATGAGATGCCTATACAGTGCTCTCTATCGCACTTGCAGTTCTCATGGAAGATAATAGTGATGTTCCGCTATCTTATCGATATTAATACGATAAAGAATTAACAAAAATAAATAATAGTTAAAAAAAACTAAAAAAAATACGCTTTTATAGAAAATTCAACTAAAAAATAGAAAATAAATTTTAATAAATTTGAGTTAAAAATAGTGTAAGAAAAAATGATTTTATTGTAAAAAAAAAGCGTGGGGTGCATGGTATCAATAGTTCCAAATATTTTATGAACAGATATCACTAGAAGGGTTATTTTGATAATATCCTGAAAAGCACCCCACACTTTTTTTACAATAAAATCATTTTTTCTTACACTATTTTTAATTCAAATTTATTAAAATTTATTTTCTATTTTTTAGTTGGATTTTCTATAAAGCGTATTTTTTTAAACTATTATTTATTTTTCATTTTTTAGTCGATTTTTTTTTTTATTTATTTATTGTCATCGGTCCTTAATAAGTAAGCCAAATTTCGAGTTAATCCGACGTTTTGAAGGGGGTTAAAATCATGTTCAAAGATTCCGTTACATACTAACATACAAACATACATACGTCTGAAGCTAATAAAAGCGTATTAAAAAGATAGAAACAGATATTTATTTACAAGCAGCCCCTCGCGGTGTCACCCGCGTAGTTCCCGTTCCCGTGAGAATACGGGGATAAAATATAGCCTATGTTTCTCGCTGATAATGTAGCTTTCCATCAGTGAAAGAACTTTTGAAATCGGTCCAGTAGTTTTTGAATAAAATCATATCAAACAAACAAAAATTTAAAACATCAATTCTTTGCGCTTTATATTATTAGTATAGATTAGGCAAATTACGAAATTGGTATGTCAAAATGTTAGCACGAAATTATAGATCACAATTAGGTGAATATTATGTCAATAATAAAACACTATTTCAGTAATAAACACGTAGGCTCCTTCGAATAAACAATAAGTCAGGTAACTGCGTTAAAAAATGGCCCAACAAAAGTCGTGTCCAAGCAGGCGGGGTTAAAAGTCGTGTCCAGCGCGTCATCAGTCGGACATTTGTCTTGACTCAACTGTCATAACAGACATTGCAGCACATGCGCGAACCAATCCCTGCTTTCGTTCTGAAATTAAATCAATCACCAAGCCAATCATTTGTAACTTCCAAAGTGATTCTTATTTTGAATCTACGTCGTTTTGGTTTGAAGGAGGGCCACTTTTTGTGTGGAATTTGTTCTGAATTAGACTTCCTGACTTATATTTTATTCGTAGATAGGCTCTGAGTGTGTTGTGTTGTTTATGAAACATATATAATTATGTTATAATTTTAAATTGCCCGCAAAAATATTCACCATAAAAAACGTCAAAATGTAAATACAAACAAAAGAAAATCATAAAAAAAATCATCACAAATTATAAAAAAATAATAATGAACTCTTGTATGTGATGAAAAAGAATATATTTATGTACCTTAATAATAATTGAATCATTTAAAATAATAAACAAACTTAATCAGCAGTGAATTTTAATAATAATATTATCTGAAGACCAGTGGTGTTGGTGTGAAAGCACACTATACAAAGTCGAATGGTGTATCGAATAATCTATTTATGGGGCGTTAATTGCCATTTTAGTATTGAATCTATCCTAATTTTACATGCAAGAGCTTTTTTTACCACGTTCAGTATGGTGGTAAATAATTAGAAAAAATTATATAGTTGATAAGCAAGCATTTAACCACTATCTCACCAGGGGCCTTATTCAGTATGGCCATTTTAAAGTCTTACCGTGCCGTGTTACGTTATCTCCGCGTTATGGTATTCTCTATACCAATTAAAACGCGGTAGGGTAAGGTTATGAGCGCGTTTTGAGCTGTCAAAATATTGTGACATATGAGGACGTGTAACGCGCGCGTTTTGTATAATTTACCTATCGTGTGGCATACAGAATATAATTTTTCAATAACGTGACGTGGCGCGTTAAGGAACGCGTTATCTCATTGGTCATACTGAATAAGGCCCCAGCAGGGCTAGCATGGCAAGGGGACTATTTTGTCTTTCCACCTATCCGTGGTTTGTTTGGTGGAGAAGGCAAATTATAAGTATAGTTTTTCGACAATTATAAACGCCCGCTGACTTTTAATCAATTCTTTTTAACACGAAACAAAATCAAAACTCGGGTTTAAACTTCACTAAGCGTTTAAATTGTTGTGTTGATCTCCTGTCAGTGGCGAAAAACAGGGAAATAATTTTTTGTCTCTCCCCCGGGGATAAGGCCACGCTAGCCCTGCTGGTGTTAAGTGAAGATGTGATCGACGATGTAACACGCTTGCCTAGAAGATACCTGTTTATACGCGATTTAAAGACAAGCAGGTTGTACTTAACAGGAAACACAGACTCTGGCAGGGAAAACAAGTTTTAGGAAAAAATGCAATGAGAGCACACACTTTTTCACGTTCCCGCCAAAAAACTCTAATATTATTAAAATTAAAAATTATTATTTTGACATTCAGTTGTCAAACTTCAAACTATAGCAGTAAAATATGGATAGATTTCATATTGAAGACGCTGTATGGTAATATACACTAGAATATCTTAAATACACATTTCACGTCGGGCTTTAGAAGAGGCCTATCGGCAATAGTTGGTTCCTTTCCGCTTCTTATAGCTTTCTCTGTCACTCATGCCTAGTTGAAAGCAACCGACTTTAGCTGATAACTGTCTTTCCAAACCGCGGTTAATAATATTTACGGTCAGTACCCTTAGTACGTGTTTTCATCGTAAACGCTTTTGACAGATCTCACATAGTTTTCGACTTATTCTGGCTCCCTGATTGGTCTAAATATTAGTGGCGTGTGAAAAACGCTAGAGGCAATTAGAGAGGAAATTTGTGTTCGGTATAAGATATCGAGTTTGGTATGAAAACTCGTACTAAGGGTATTGCTTTTTTACATTCTATTCTGAAGAGCAACTGCTCTCCAGAATAGAAAACTTCAGACTTGTTTTTATTTTGCATGTGGTTTATGTCACGGGCGTTATTTGTACGCGCGCTTATACGCTCGTGTACGCGTGTGCATAAATGAGCGTAAACGCGCTTGAAGAACGATATAATAGGTATCTTCTGGGCAAGCGTGATATTGGTGTGGACGAGGATGTTTGACTAATATTGGTAAAGCGTTTGCTTATTTAATATGAAATAAAAATGTCTGAATCCGCTCTTAACGTGTCAGATCTTTATATTATCTGTGCATTCTCAAAGCGATAACAAACCACCGCGTTCAACTTGTGGTCACGATGGCAATTGCTGTTGCAGTTACACAATTCAATTTTTAGGAAATCGGGAGATGTATTCGAAGTCAGAACAGTTAGATTCCGATTATGTGTAATTGGAAGGTCCCGACAACATTGCTTATGATTTGTTATTTTGACTTCTTTAGGCGTAGTAGGGCTAAATTTAACAGAAGTGACGTAGCGTCACGGTCCGTAGCAACGGAAGTGACGTAAGCGTCATGTTATATTTATATATATAAACGCCCTCTATTGTAGAACGGTGTAACTACAAAGACGTATTCGCTATCATTCGGGCATTCGTCCCGCTAACTTCAACAGATGGAGTTGTACAAAAAATTAATTAGTGATGTTGAGAAATAAATTGAATGAACTAGGGAAGTGTCACTTATAACGTAGCTTTCGACGCACGCTCTTTTTAGGGTTCCGAACCCAAAGGATACCAACGGAACCCTATTACTGAGACTCTGCTGTCCCCGTCTGTCTGTCTGTCTGTCTGTCCGTCTGTCACCAGGCATCTCATGAACCGTGATAGTTAGACGGTTGAAATTTTCACAGATGTACTTCTGTTGCCGCTATGACAACAAATACTAAAAACAGAATAAAATTAAAAATAATAAGGGGACCATACAAGAAACGTGTTTTTTTTCGGCATTTCAATATAACACCATCTATGAACGCTTAGGTAAACGTCCATAGATGGCGTTATATTGAAATGCCGATGCCTAAAACCTTTGTGTTAACTTTCACTTAAATATTAGACGTTAGATGGCGTTATTATTATTAATTGATATTTTTTGCTGGCGAAAAATGATAGTGGTATTTTTTGCTCGATCTTATAAAATACTGTAGTGTGGTACGGAACCCTACGAGTGCGAGTCCGACTTGCACTTGGCCAGTTTTTATTTCGCTCTCGTTAGCTTGGTGTTGCTGCCCCGATATGAGCGAAGCGGAAACAGACTTATTTTCGCTTCGCTCCTAATGCAGCCTGCGAGTTACGTTTGTACACTACCGCGCCTGTCACTGTGAACGCAAATTGAATGCTTTGGTTTGTACGTACCTTAACTTGGGTTAAAAACTGGGTAAAGGAGTTTTAGTTTTAAATATAGGGTCGGTTTATAACATTAGTTATTTAAACTATAATTTGCAATCTTTGGATATTGTTGTTTAAATAAAAATGTAAACCGAACCCTTTACAAAAGTATTTCTCATTTGTAAATAATGTTCGTTAGTACTAAGAATCATGTTAAATTTAGATATATAATAAAATAATGTTTAAATATTATTGTTTTAATGTAATATTTACTTGTAAAATAAACGTGAGATTGTCGTTGCTATATTGCAAAGGTTGACTGGAAAAAGATGTTACGTATTGAAAGAAATTATAGTAAATGGTCCATAGAAAAACGTTTAAAATAACTAAATTAACCGACTTCAAATGCCGCGCTATTAATTTTCAGAACCAAGTTTGAGGTATTTATCTCCATATCTCTAGAGATACTTATCAGATCTCGGTGAAATTACAGTGGTACCACTCTTGGGATATCGCCTTACCAACAAAACAATAATAATTAAAATCGGTTCATAGACAACGAAGTTTTCCGCGAACCAAAAAAAAAAAAATACATACGGTCGAATTGAGAAACCTCTTTTTTATGTCTGTTAAAAATATAATAAAAAGATAATATTTCAGTATTATGTAGTCTTTTACCATTTAACCTTAAATTATGTTATAGACTTTTTTTAATGTCTTATAGGCTAGCGTTTGACCACTATCTCACCTGTTGGTAAGTGATGATGCGGTCGAAGATGGTAATGACGCTAGGCTTAGAATGGGAACTGGCTCTCAGCATGCTTACCATCTTCAACCGCATCATCACTTATCAACAGGTGAGAAAATGGTCAAACACTAGCCCATAAGATATTAAAAAATTATGATAAAGTTGTGACAATCTTATGTTATCTTTATTTGGAGTATTGTATTTAACTATGTATGTAAAAATAGAATAATTTACTCTTAAAGAATATTGTTTTTATAATAATAAATATATTTATATTTAATTGTTGTTTTGTTATTTCTTAATTTAAGAATACATCTGTCCTACGAATATTCCCAGTTGGCCCTTCTGTTTTGTCCCCACTGGTGACAAGTGGGAAAATGCGGGACGGTCTTTTTAAAGAAGTGAAAACTAAGTAACTTGTGAACTGTATCGTCGAGATACAGAGTATACATATAGCTCATGGGAAGCGTGCGGTGACGATGACGCGAGTTTCATGACTTGTTCACTTTAAAAGTGCTCAGCGCGCCCAAATAAGTTTTCACTCAAAAATCCCAGTTGTTACCCATACAGAAATAATATACATAGACAGCTATTTCATTCGCATGTAGCGAATGAAATAGCATATCATAATCAATCGCATAGCATTCAGTATATGGGCAAATTAAAAATTTGCACTTACACACGTCAAATAACATTAAATAGATCATATTCAATAAAAAATATTATAGATATAACAGAAACATAACTTATTGCTTTGAATTTACAAAAAAAAACAAAGGTATTGAGCCATTCAGCTTTCATCTAGACGTCGAACGTCACACTTAAAACACATGTTTAATTCCCCTGATTAATGTAGGGTTGCCAACCGTACTATTACGTGCACCCTAAAATGGGGGATGTTAGGACAAACAATTAATTTTCGTGCATACGGCCACTAGTGGTGGTCGTTGGGACTTGGGACAGTAAAATATCAATGGGACCAAACGGGAAGTGACATGCATGGCTTAATCTTTGAGACAAGCATATAACTACTGGCAGGATCAACTAGGGAGCGTTGTTTTTGTAAACCGCAGCGAGTGCGGGATAGGAAAATTAATTTTCTAAATCGGCTTATAAATGACGCAGTTCTGAGGTAACAAAAAATGTTGAGAGCCTCCTCCATTTTTAACTAACTTCACAAAAAAGGAAGAGGTTCTCAACTCGACGGTTTTGTTACCTCAGAACTCCGTCAAATCTTAACGGATTCAAAAAATTCTTTTTTAATATGAGAGATTATGTCTCCCGTTTGGCCCCATTAAAATTTTATCGAGATGTGAAAATATCTCCGGAGATATAGAGATAAACAATATAAACAAATTTGTATAGCTCGATAACATGATTATAGCTACTGGCTACTGTGACTATCGCGGCCTGTGAAGTCGGTTTATTATTTTATTTTATTTATTTATTTATGCAAAACATACAAAAGTGTCCATAGAATAGAATATATTTTTATTGTAAAAACTGTGTAAGTACATGGTGGTTGTACGTAAACTTAAGTGACAACAGTTTTCGCATTTCCCTTATTATAAGTATACCATTTACATGGACCCTGTTACTAGGGTATGGCATTTATAATAAACCTTTTTTTTTATTTTTTTATTCAACTTTTATTTAGGGGCTTTTGGCTAAATATAGCTATGGCAGCCCCGTATTAACTTACAAAGTAAAAATTTGTTACGACGAACGCTCTTCAACCACCCTGTGTACACATAGATAGAGCATTCTAGCCGCGTCTGACGATGGATCAGATAGAATGCTTTGAAATATGCCCACATCAAGGGTGGATTTCAAATTTCGCGAAAATATCGTTTCTGAGGTTTTGGGTACATGAGCATTCCATCAAGAAATGAAAGATATCATCAACTTAACAACATAATAAACCTTGACATGACAGGTTTATCAGGTATCTAAGAAATAAGTAAGTATATAAACATTAAAAGATAGTTTTTGTTTTGTACGATCATAAATTATTTAAATCGGTAGAAAACACCTCGATCGATATTTATTAGCAAGTAGGTAGGGTAGGTAGGTACACAAACATAATAAAATTGTCATAACGACTCTAATAAGGGCGACCTATATCCGCGCGCTAGTGACCTTGTTCCTGACAAATCAACGGTGCATGTCTTTAGGGTTCTATCTAGTTTAGGAGCTTAAGTCGACAATGATCACTAATCTCGATTCAATTTATTTCAGGAAGACAATCAAAGTCATATACATACAGGTTTAGAAAAACATAAGAGTGTTCGCTAACAGAGTAAAATTATACATTTTTGTATAAAGATAAAATATCTAATGTAGGCAAAGTGTATCTAATACTATAAGAATCTTTGTCCTGACATACTGACTGACTGACTGACTGACTTACAGACAACGCACAGCCTAAACCGCTGGTCGTAGACTTCAAATTTATATTTGTCTTAGTACGTAAGGGTGTACTAAAAAAGGATTTTCCAAAATTCACCCCTTAAGGGGATGAAATGGGGGTTCAAAGTTTGTATGGAGAAACAAGATTAGATAGTCTTTTCTATCCAAAATTCACACAAGTTCAGTAGCAAAATAAGTAAATACGTGTTTCTGTTTTTTTTTTAATTCACCCCTAAAAGGGTGAAATGGGGCAACAAAGTGTGAAAATCAATATTGTTTCGGATTGCGCTGAAATTTGGTATGCAGATAGTTATTACATCGTTAGTTACCACTGAAAAATTATTTTTCAAAATTCACCCCTGAAGGGGATGAAACGGGGGTTCAAAATTTGTATGGAGTGACAAGATTAGATAGTATTTTCTATTCGAAACTTCATACAAGTGCTTGAACAAAAGTGTCAATATTGTTTCGCATTGCGCTGAAATTTGGCATGCGGATAGTCATTACGACGTAAATTCCCTCTGAGAAAGGATTTTCCAAAATTTACTCCTGAAGGGGATGTAACGGGGGTTCAAAGTTTGTATGGAGAAACAAGATTAGATAGTATTTTCTATTCGAAACAAGTGCTCCAGTAAAAAAATAAGTAAATACGTGTTTCAGGTTTTTTTTTTAATTACACCCCTAAGAGGGTGAAATGGGATAACAAAGTTTGAAAATCAATATTGTTTCGGATTGCGCTGAAACTTGTCATGCAGATAGTTATTACGACGTAAGTGCCCTCTGAGAAAGGATTTTCCAAAATTCACCCCTGAAGGAGATGAATCGGGGGTTCAAAGTTTGTATGGAGAAACATGATTATTTTATATGTGAAACTTAACACAAGTAATTGAGTAAGTAAATACGTGTTTCAGGCTCTTTCGAAATTCCACCCCTAAAAGGGTGTAGTGGGGTAACAAAGTCTGAAATCAATATTGTTTCGGATTGCGCTAAAATTTGGCATGCAGGTAGTTATTTCGACTTAGGTATTCGAAAAGAAAGAATTTTAAAAAATCACTCTTCAAGGGAATGAAGCGGGGGTTCAAAGTTTTGATAGTCATTTTATTCGACATTTCACACAAGTACTTCTTTCTGTAAATAAATAAGTAAATACGAGTTTCAGACTTTTTCAAACTGCCACCCTGAGAGGATAAACTAGGGTAACAAAGTCTAAAAATCAATATTGTTTTTAGGGTTGCGCTGAAATTTAGAATGCAGATAGTTATTATGACGTAGGTATCCGCTTAGAAAGGATTTTCTAAAAATTCCTTCCAGATACGGAACGGGGATTCAAAGTTTGTATGGCGAAATAAGATGAGATAAAGTACGTGTTGTAGGATTTTTTGAAATGGGGTAGGTAACAAAGTCTGAAAATTTGGGTTTTTCGGTTTCTATAAATATGAATCCCGAATTGCCTTAGTCACGCGATAACATGAAAACGGGTGAACCGATTTGGCTAATTCTTATTGGATGTATTTAATGATAGAATCGTTTTAACAAAATAAAAGTTTTAAGTAAAGAAGATAAGTTTTTAACGCGGGCGTAGCCGCGGGCACTACTAGTGTAATATAAACCTTTTAATCCTTGGTTATCTTGTGGGTCCCAAACTAGGCATCGCCTGTATTTTGGTCTAATAAGCCATAATAATTTATTTCTATATGTTTTTAACCGACTTCTAAAGAGAAGGAGGTTCTCATTCTCAATTCGTCGGAATGTTTTATTTTTTATATGTTCCCCAATTACTCATAGACGCCTTTGGATAATTATTTTTAGGGTTCCGTACCCCAAAAGGTGTAAAAAGGAACCCTTATAAGATCACTTTCTTGTCACTCTGTCCGTCTGTCTGTCGTCTGTCCGTGTGCCACCACCGCTTTTCTCAGGAACGGGTGGATCTAGCAAGTTGAAATTTATACCAGATACTGAGTCCCTATTAGGTGTATAAAAATCAAGGTCCTGTCAACACGATAAAAAGATATGGGCAAATTAAGATTTTCGCGAAAAGACGGAAAAAAGAACGAAGACGGAACGGAACGGAACAGACGGACAACAAAGTGATCCTATAAGGGTTCCTTTTATCCTTCTGAGATACGAAACCCTAAAAAAATCTTGAAATGGCTGAACGAATTTTCATGAATCAAAACTAAGAACACTTTCATTAAGGCACCTATCAAACAAAAACAACTAAATTACATTTAGTTCATCCTAAAATGACCTCGTGGTCTTTTGGAGAGCCTAGTGTCTCCTAGTAAGTATGTGTACCATAGCTCCTGGTCTAAGCAAGGCGGCGTGCGAGTAGCGTGCTACGCTCCCGTAATTCACCGACAGAAACGAATGTCAAACGGGACGGTGGCATGCAATGTGACTATCAAAACAGTAACTTTTTTAACTCTTCTTCATTCCATATTTTAACCGACTTCACAAAAAGAAGGAGGTACTCAATTCGTCTGTTTTTTTTTTCTTTTTTTCTATGTGGATGTTACGCGATTATTCCGTCAATTCTGAACCGATTCAAATGATTACTTTTGTAATTGGTCCCTACCAATTACAAAAATACGTTTCCGAAGTAGTCCCATTGTTATTTCATCGAGATCATCAGATCTCGATGAAATTAATTATCAAAGTATCTCTAGAGATATGACGATAAAGTCTCAAACTTGCTACTGAAATTGACTCGCGGAGTCTTGAAGTCGGTTGTTCTAGTTTTTAAACTACCTTAATTATATTTCACTGTGGATAGCAAAACAAACGAAAAAACCGACTTCAAATGCCGCGGTAATTACTTTCAGCAGTAGCAAGTTTGAAGTATTTATCTGCATATCTCTGGAGATACTCATCAGATCTGGATGAATATACAATGAGACCAGGAATAACCATATTTTTAAGGTTCCGTAGCCGAATGGAAAAAACGGAACCCTTATAGGTTCGTCGTATCTGTCTGTCTGTCTGTCCGTCCGTATGTCAACTACTACATAGTTGAAATTTGGTAGATAATCGTAGGTATTCTGTGAACCGCTTTACGATTTTTATACACAAAATAAAATAAAACAAAATGCAGAGCATGCACACTGTGTATTTTTTTTTTTTTGGTTTGCTTTGTTGTATGTTCTTACAGGAAGCATAAAAAATAATGTAAAGCAAACAGCATTAAAAAAAATTGTGCAGTGTTGTTCACCGCTGTCCAAAACGGCAGATGATTGGCGAAACAGCCCGGTTATGATATTATTTTTTACGATGCACGCGCGCCCGTGCCTAGCACGGCTTGTTTGTTATACAGGGTGCTCGCTTATTATCATATTAGATAACAGGACAAGCAAGATGCTCGCCTGAGTGTAAGCGTTTAGGACTGCTCATAACATACATACTGTACATACATATATAAAATTACGTCTTTTCCCGTTGAGGTAGGCAGAGACTACTACTTCTTTCCACAACAACATCATAAGAAATGCATTTTATTTATATATTATTTTAAAGCTTCCTAGCAATGTGGGTTGCACATGACTGGTAATCTTTGTTAACCGCTCTAACTAAGATAAATAATGTTTGTGTCTGGAGTGGGTTCACGTTAATAGCTCAATAAATGGTGTAAGTTCGTACGGACAGAAGCCTCGGTGCGCGAGTCCAACTCGCACTTAGCCGGTTTTAGTTTCATACAAAAATAAAACAATTTAGGTTGAGGCCTAAATATTCTCGTAATGATTATAACGAAGGAACATATAAACTTATGACGACCCCAAACGGTCCAATCAGCATGATCCAATCGGCTTGACCAAGCAAAAAGATTTGAATTTCGATTGTGCCGTCAAGTATAACTGTCATGCCAATATTATCGATCCACGTCCGCACACGGTCAGTTCTACTTCATCCATTCGACAGCGTCATGCTGGTGACCACCAGGGCCGGTAGCACATGAGTAAAGACATTTTCTTTACTCATGTGCCGGTAGTCTCTACACTAATAGCGATGAATTTAGACCGATAATCGTCGATAAGAAAAGAGATGTAGATAACAATAGTCTAGCTGCATCTCTTTCTATCAGACGTTTGCGATGACAAGACGCATCGCTATCAATGTAGAGACTTCCATCCCAGGCCTGTCTCGATCCGTGTAGGGGAGAGTGGGGTAATTGCGAACACCTAAGGGAGAACTGTTATAAAACAAAAAGAAATAAAGTTATAAAAGTCTTTTATTGATAAATGTTAACTTAAACTAATCATTTTTGTACTCTCATAATCAACTTTGATAAATATTTAGTATAAAATCAAATTTTGAGGAAAAAACAAAACACTTGGTGTCCGGAATTACCCGCAGCATGTGGGGTAATTGCGGACGAACACGAACATAGCTTAATCGGCACAGAAATCACAGAGAAATCCTCTAGACGTGCTTTCACCACTGGTACAATTTTCGTGGGCCCAGACATTACATTTATAGCATATTATCCAGTCTTCGATTATTGGAGGTTCATACTTTACACGTCCGAGATTGCCCCACTCAATTCGTCCGCCAATACCCGATACACACAGAAACCTAAAAAACTATTTAATTTTTTGAGGTTAGATACTTGCAACGCACGTGGTGATTATTTAAATAAGTTATATATTTAGTCGTATATATATATATTGCATAGAGAATAAATAGATTATACACGTATACAATTTATATAAAAAATTAGATGAACTTACAAGAAGAAAAAAGTATTAACTTACCTTGAACACCGAGCGCGGCTTCACCTCACCAGTTACTGTTCGGCACTAAGTTCGGGTCCGACTCACGATTGCGATACTCGAGATATCTACTATTTCTTTCTAACATGCGAATACCTTAGTGTTCGCCATTACCCGCCGTCCGTGATTCCCCCACTCTCCCCTACTTGCCGCGTCAATTAATAGGTATGCGAGATCAAACCTAGATACAACGTCAGTAACGTTCAAAATACGCTGCAATGCTAGGGCCGCCGGCTGATATGTCCGGCACAAAAATCTCTAAGCATTCTCCTCCACATCACAACATCCTGTATCACCAACCGTAGATACTTGTTAAGCATTCGGCTGTATGTAAATCATGCGCAATTTGTCGCAGAAACTCGATTCGCGGCTGCGTCGCAGGTCGGTACCACTGTAAACGGTATTTGAAATAATTAAATATTTTAGTTTAGCCTAAATTATAATCTTTGTCTCTTCATAAATATCGTTAAGTTACGGTGTGACGTCATATAACGCGCGAGTGATTCCGTTGGTGTTTTGATGTGTTCCATATCTCTGGAAGTTTAAGGTGGTAGGAGCATATAGTATCGATGTTCCGCTTGACTTGCTACCAAAAAGTAGCTTACCACCATCAAGGAGAAAATCTGCCGCTATACTTTTAGGGTCAGTTCACACCGCAACGCGACGCGACGCGACGTGACGATGCTTTTGGTTTCGCGCGGCGCAGCGAAGAGCCGCGCGGCGCAGCCTGAAGCCACCGAACAAACTCAATTAATTTTGTATCCTTTTGTGTAGTAAATAAAGTTCTTTTTTGTCTCACTCTCATAATAAGTGCGCGCCGCGTCGCGTCGCGCACGTCGCGCTCTGAGCTGACCAGGGCCCCTAGACAAAATCCAATTTCCTGTTTGCCTTCACGCTAACGCAAGTTTAAAATGTATAGAATGACATTTATGTTTCCGCAACAAAAATGTCATTCCCATACATTTTGAACTTGTGTTAGCGTGAAGGCAAACAGGAAATTGGATTTTGTCTAGGGGCCCAGTACTACGTAGTATTATCACATTATTATCTGTTCTGTGTCCTTACGGTGTTCCGGCAGCAGACAGCCCTTGAGAGTTACCGCCTGTGTCGGACCCGATTTTTAATCGGGTTATAAAAAAAATTACTAAATCGGGCCGACAAGTGTGAATAGCATACAACTTAGTTACATTTAGTGCCTTACATAAAATTGGGATGTAAATGTAATGCGATTAGTATATTACGATACGTGTGACTTAAGTAGTGTATTATTGCCCGGCATGAAGTGCTACGCCGTGCAATAATGACATGACATAAACCCGCACTTTACGCTTGCTACGCTTTTCCGTCAAATAGAAGATTATTTTATGGCGTGAAGTTGGTAATCGAGCGCAGCGAGCGTGCTAAACGTCGTGCAATAATCGACTATTTAAGGCACGGAAAAGCGTGCGTAAAGTGTGGGTTGAGGTCACACTGTGCTATAAAAATAATAAGGGTCAGTTCACATCGCATTCGAAGCGCAGCAAGAAGCCGCCAAATTGAATCGTAGCGGACAAACGGATGAACCTATTTTGATTTAGTATTTTTTGTTTGATAGTGATTTAATCAAGAGTGTTCATAACTTTGAATAATGAAAATCCGTTTAGCCTTTTAAGACTAAGCTTTTTTCTAGTTTATGACGCCATGAAATCGACTTTCATAACAGGTCTGATCAATTTGTTGTGGTTTTAAATTTTGAATTTAAGATACATACATACAAAAAAATCACACTTTTTTCCCGTTGAGGTAGGCAGAGACTACTTCTTTCCACATGCTACGATCCTGACATACCTCTTTCGCTTCTTCGACTTTCATGAGCGCCTTCATACATGCTCACCGGTTATAGGTACTTTTGACTTGGCCTTTCTTAAGAAAGTCTCCGATCAGTAGAGCTATTCTGTAAGCTAGTTTAGTGTAGAGATTTGAATTTCGTATTACAAAACTGACCGCATGCGACATGCGTAAACTAGCTTACAGAATAGCCCTACTCGTCGTGATATGTTCGCCTAGATCGGCCTCTACCAGCTGGCCCATAAGTCGTCACAGTATTAATTATTACCTATGTTTCACCTGTTGGTAAGTAAGGATGCGGTCGAAGGTGGTAAGCACGCTAGGCTTAGAATGGGAACTGGCTCTCAAGGAAAGCGCACGTACGAGTAAATTCATTAGTGCACGGCGGGGATTGAACTTGGTACCTCGTGCGTCAAAGCCAACCATTCTCCCACTATACCACTGGGCCCTCAAGTGTCTCAATCTATTTATCTATGTATAATTCAGTTGTATTAGTTTAGATGCTGAGGTCCGGAGAGAAGTCATCACGAGGTCACCACACCGTGCGGTTCACAGGCGACGATATGCCCAAATACAAGTCTCTTGTAAGTGTCGTCATCATCATCACTACCACCATCATCATCAACATAGCTGGTGTTAACCTCATTCAGTACCCTATACGAGTTTTCATTGACAGATCTTTTTACAGATCTCGCTTTTGACAGATCTCACGATCTGTCTGTTTATCTATGTGAATAGATTTCGACTTATTCTGCCTCACTGATTGGTCTTTATTTAGTGAAGTGTGAAACCATTAGAGTCACTGTACTGTTTTTCATACAAAATGTGTTCGATATTGAGTTTGGTATCAAACTCGTACTAACGGTACATGTTAGTTAGTTACCTTTCGTTTAACTTACGCAATCTTAACATTTTGATATAACATCACAATACAATACAAAAACTCTTTATTGATCACCAAAGAAATAAAAAGAAGACAGTATAATAATAAGGCAATATAATCGGCATCGCAAGCTCTCTTAAATCGGAGAGTTAGTTTCAGTAGCAAGTTTGAGACGTTTATCGTCATTTCTCTAAAGATACTAATCAGATCTCGATATTTTTTAACTGGAACCACCTTGGGGATAAACCCTACCTGTAACAAAAATAATCATTCAAATCGGTTTACAATTGACGGAGTAATCGGGTAATACACATAAAAAAACATCCTCCTTTTGAAAATTGGTTAAAAACAGATAGACGTAAAGTTTATCTATGTTCCCAGGACACATCAGAATCTGCCAACGTGCAGAATTACACTGGACCTCAGTCCTACCCTGGGCAGGACTCCGGAGCCCCCAGTCCCGATGGACTTTGCTTCCAGCCCGCGGCGCAGCGCCTACGTCTCAATGAACAGAGTGAGTCAGTAGTCTTTTGTCTCTCTCAGCAGACTGGACAGCACAGAACTACCCTGGAAAGGACTCCATAGCTACCAGTCCACTGCAACATTGGCTAGTTCAGCAACATTGACATTGAATAGCTTAAGGTATTGAGAGGTGTGCTGCACTTTCACTGAACGCTACTTGCGGCTTTATGCCTTTATCACTTCCACCCTCAGTGACTGCGGAAGTACTCCATGACTTGGGGGAAACCCAAAGAAACTTTCTTTACCAGGGAATGAAATTGGACGGGATGCAGCTCTCCCCGTTTGATTTTAGAGGGGACATTTGGCCCCCTTTTCCCCCCACTTCTGCGGTCCCTGTCCACCCTGGAGCTTTGGGTCTTAGCCCTTGCGATTTTCACATCCAGACACCCAGACAATGGAAGCTCAGAGGGTCTTATTTAGCCCTCATGGGATCGGGGCACGTGGTGTAGCGACTCACCGTTTGCTCACCACATAGCCGCCCCTGTAGCTGTATTATTACTATACCTTGTTCTCATCATAGGAATCAAGATCCTGACGTCGATCAACCAGATAGTCCAGCAACGAGCAGACCTGGAAGCCAACCGCATCACGCTCTCCAACCTGCTGGAGGAACTGCGGAGGAAGCTCAGACGTCGCGTTGAGGAGTGTCATATAGAGAAGAAGGATCGAATGAAGGTACGATGCATATGTGGAAAAACTGGTTAAAACGAGGATACATTGAAATGCTCTCAACACCGGGATCGCTCATTTACGCTCAAGGGCCATTGAGAGCGCCAGTATATCAAAGTAATTTAAGGTTTGTGACCATCGGGGAAAAAAAATCAGACGGAAATCTTGCTTTATGCATAATTTAAGATCGTTGACAAACTAAAATGCCGCATTAGTTATCTTTATCAGTAGCAAGTAAGGTATTTATCTCCATATCTCTTGAGCTACTCATCAGATCCCGATGAATTTACAATGGAATTACCTCAGGAGTATACTCTTTTGAATAAATAAATAAATAAATTTGAAAATCGGTCCACAATTGACAGAGTTATTGGTAATCTTATGCTCGAACATAAAACGTCCGAATTTTTGAACCTTTTTGAAGTTGGTTCAAAAGCACTCCTTGTAATTATAATTTCAAGAAGACATCCTCCTTCAGGCTCTGAAGCAAGCCAACCTTCGCCTGGAGCGGGAGAGGTTCAGCATGATGTCTGAGGTGGAACATCTCAAGAGACACCTGGAGAGGGAAGAGTCTCATCACATGCAGCATGCCAGGAATGCGGTCGCGCAGGTATGTACATCATTCATATATACATAAATTCACGCCTTTTTCCCGTTGGGGTAGGCAGAGACTACTTCTTTCCACGTGCTACGATCCTGACATACCTATACCATTACCATATACCATTTTGACTTGGCCTTTCTTTGATTCGTCATTCATGTCTTGGCTTTATCTGACCACTGCTGGATGAAGGCATTTCTTCACCACCAGTATTATAGATTTTACCGATTCTACTGCTACCACTAAAAACACGGCAGATACTACTTCTTTCCACATGCCAAGATCCTGACATACCTCTTTCGCTTCTTCCAATTTCATGAGCGCCTTCACACATGCTCATCGGTTAAAAAAATACAGAAAAATACAGCAAGAATAAAGCAGAAAACTTCAGAAGCAGCTTGTCATATAGCTTCTCATAGTAGCTTTCAGCTTCAGTAGCGAAGTTAAGAACTGACAGGACTGGCTGGGTCGCCACTTGCCAGCCATACCTTGCTCCAGCTAGCTACCTGTTCCAGGCCATCCAGGGGGTGGTGACGAGGAGCCACGAACCTTCCTGCTCCATCGCTGACCTTCCCAACGTGGTCAGTAGAAACGTGGCCAGGAATGCACCGTCCAGAGTCGTGAGTAGACAGCTGTGGGTACTGGGCACAGTTTTAGTTGACAGTAACTTTATGTGAGGGGCTAAATTATAAATATACTTATGTCTGGAGTGGGTTCACTAGTTTGAGACGTTGACGGGTCTCTGGAGATATTTCATCAGATCTCGATGAAATGACAATGGTATCATCCTTTGGATATCTCCTTTCTAACAAAATAATAATCTTCAAAATCGGTTCATAAGCGACGAAGTTTTCCGCAAACACGCATAAAATAAATATAATACGGTCGAATTGAGAAACGTCCTCCTTTTTAGGGTTCCGTAGTCCTGACAAGGAACCCTTATAGTTTCGTCATGTCCGTCTGTCTGTCTGTCCGTCCGAGGTTTTGCTAAGAGACCGTTAATACTAGAAAGCTGTAATTTTGTAGGGGTATGCAAATAAATGACGCCGACAAAGTGCTGAAATAACATTTTGAAAAATATTTTTTTTTTGGTTATCTCCCCTATATGAGAAGTGGGGATGAATTTTTTTTTCATCATCGTTGAATAGGTCTATTAAAATGACTGGGTTGCTAATACCATTTTTCGACTGAATGCTCCATTTACGAAGTATTAAACTTTAAAGTGCAAATTTTTGTTCCAGTAGGGCGCCCCCCCCCCCCCTCTAATAGCTAAACTGCTGGCTTGAAAAATCTGGAAAAATGCGTGATATATCGCATTTCATGAACTTTAAAGGAAAATTATAGCGGTTAAGATAACTTTATTAGTTTAGCAGTAATAGTCGTTGAACTTGGGTGTTGGATAATTTTGTACCAAAAAAAAATCCTTAGATTAATCTTTTAAAGTGACAAAGACGGAGTACCTTGTTGCTTGTTTATAACGGGTAAAGACTTGCATTGAATAACAGGCTACTACGGAACCCTACACTGCGCGTGGCCTGACGCGCACTTGGCCGGTTATTTATTTTGAAGTTGGTTAAAAAATAATGATGATGATGGTGGTGATAAGTAGTCCCTTCATGATAGCTGACTGTTATATGATATTGGCGCTGAGAGACTATAAACAGGAATTCGCTTTCAAGGCTCTTAACGCCGGAGCACACTAGATATTTAGCGACAGATTTTCTAGTTTGGGGGTGGTAGCTGGCCAGAAATACTTACCAGCTCATTCTAGTGCCAGCGGCCAGTATCCTACTAATGGTAGGACACTGTCCACTGGCTGTCGAGTGATGTTTGAGCCTGAGAATGGCCTGCGCTGAGCAGTAGATGGAATGATGGTGCTGATGATGGTAATATGATAATGATGTTGCTTTGTCAGGCCGACAACAAGCTGGCTGCCGCGCGTCTGATGCGCGACATCGCCGAGCTGCGGCAAAGAGTCGCACAGGTCGAGGCGCGGCTTGCACACGAAATGAAGGTAACCAAACCTTATGGTAGGTACTACAAATAAAATAATACATTTAGGGCGTAAGATTTTTTAAGTGATTGGAGATGCCCGTTCCGGGTACCTTACCTTGCCCTGATGTCCATGAAGTAATAAACTATTTGACCTCAGGGTCAAAGGTCAATGGCCTAGAAGTCAAGGGTCATTGACCTCTCACCCTCAGTGGTCTTGGAGAGATACGGCCACACCGCTGCGATTTGCGGGCGCGTGCGCGGGTTCGATCTTTTTTTAGGTAGGTCGCGTTTTGAACCAGTCGGTACAAATACTACTGCACTATCTGATCGCGCCCCCGCCTGCGCCCGCAGATCGCAGCGGCTTGGCCATACCTCTATGTTGGTTAGTAAACTAGCTTAGGTTGGCGCTTGGTTCAAATTTCAATGAATGGTCATCGCGTTTCAGCGCTTCAACACTGCCAGCGTTATGGGCACATTTACACCGAGAACGATAAAGGACGGGTAATTCGGCTAAGTTAGTCAGTCTGTTAGTAACTTAAAATTTTCTATGTCTTTCGGTTGCAAGCGATAATTTGAGCAAGGATAGTGTGCTGTACACGTAAGCCTAGTATGGTCTAACTCTAAAGGGCTAGGTTGCCCGTTGCCGGAACACCGAAAGGTTTTGGCGGCAGATTTTCTACTTGATGGTGGTGATCAAAGTTTTGGAGGCAAGTCAGGTAAAACATTGGAATAACGAATAATACCTGCATCCTAACATACGAAAGCTGGCTGGCAGCGGTTGGAAACATAGAGCTGAAGATCGAGCTTAGTGGCGTGCCATAGGTGAGGCCTATGTCCAGCAGTAGACAGAGATAGGCTGATGATGATGATGATGATGATGATGAACGTCTGTGAACGAGCAATCGCTCCTATGAAATCACAGAAAAATCCATTGGTGCGGCTAGAATGTGAATCAGCGACCTCTGGATTATAATATAACACAATGGTATATAATTTAAGATTGTTTAAAAAACTAAAAGAACCGACTTCAAACGTTGCGTTAGTCAAAGTAGACAACAGTAAGTAGCATGTCATAGAAAAAAAAAAAGATTCCGACGAATTGAGAACCTCCTCCTTTTTTTGTAAAATCGGAATATCGGAAGTAGAAAAAACTTTTAATTTATATAACTACACAAGTCATAAGTACTATGCAAAGTGTCACCAAACGCACCCACCTCAGCATAAATTGCCAGTCAAATGACCAACGCTGGTCTTCCGGTGATCAATATTCTCTGTAAAATCTTCTGTAAATAAACCAAATTATTTATTTTCCAGCGTAAGCGGCAAGCAGAGCTCGACATCGTGCGTCTGAGGAAAGAATTGTCGGCGACGAAGAGTTGCGTCGCCTCGCTTCGGATGCCACAACATCCGTTACGAAGCAAGTGCTCTAAGTTTGCTTGAAAGAACACTGAAGAGGAAGAATCTAGAAGTTCCAGAAGTAAATAGTACCTATTCTGCTGTTATGGATCCGACACATCTGTCTTTGTAAAGAATACATTTTGTTTGTTAATAAAAAATGGGTTTTTTTTTAATGGTAGATACCTACAGTATTTATTTCATTGACTGCAAAAAGGCAAGCATTTGACTAGTCTCTCAAATGATGTGATGTGATGATGCAGTCAAAGGTGGTATCGTGATTGCATGGCAAAGGAAGATGGCAGTGCGATAAGGAGTCTGTACCTTTTCTTTACTCATGTGGTAATACTGAAATTCCTACACTACACTGCAACTCAGTCATCTAATGACAACACGTCTGCGTACAACGCACGTGCGGGACGATTTAACGGTAGCTTAATATAAAGCTTTGGCTAAATATACTCAACGCGCGATACAACCAAAAGAAAAAATCACTAGTCTTTCTTGTTTCACTATGGCTTCACATGATAGTGTATTTAGCCAGTGTCAAAGTATTAGAATAAAGCGTCAAGCACACTAGCGGTGGTGGAATTTGGGTGAGAACGTAATACAGCATGTTTTTCAACATTTTGCTGTTTCCGTACGAACTTGTTTGTATTCGTACAACATAAAGAAATTATGAAGCCGGTTAAAACAAAAAAGCCTGCGGTCAGTTTTGATATATGGAAAACAATAAGAAGGTCCATACTCGAATCTTATTCGATCGACCATCTTGTTGTTTTGCACATATCTCGATTGACCGCGAGCATAGAGAAATAATATACATGGAGAGAACATAAGCGTATGCGAATGAAATAGCTATAGAGATAGAACCCAACTAAAATTATGAACACGTGATACTTATGCCAGCTCTAAAATAAAATTAATAACGTAATTTGGTCGGGTCATACATGACAGCGGGTGAAAGCCAATGAGTGCACTAGAACTTGGAGCCAGTGCTGGAGCCAGTTTGTATAGTTTTATCCTTCTCATATTATTATTATTATTCTAAGGACAAGTCTATTTAAATATACTCTGTCTAGGACCGCGAGTGACCACAGGGAAGACCAGCGTTGGTTATACCCAGCATGATCAACATAATGCTGATTTGGGTCTTGTTTTGCAACAATTTTGTGTAATTTTTTCACTATGTTACATTATGTTAAAATAAGTGTAGCAGTTAAGTACTTTTGGGACCTCCGGGAAATCACCCAGGTAATCCCAGCTGCTTGCACGTTCCTTCCCTAGAATCTACTACTAAAATACGATGCGGAAAGGCACTTGATGATCCAGCGGTTTGCTACTAGTTGGGAGATGGAACTGGTTCTCCAATCTCAACCATGGACGGAGCTGGGGAGTTATGACCTCTTTCTTACTGGGTCAAGCGGCGGTAGCTATATAATATGGAATACTTAGCTTTTTAAGCGCGGTCCTCTATGTTGATGTGAACCGTTCAATACATTTGAGGGAGGCACTGAAAATATATATGCCCGATGGTTTCGTTTAGTAATACATCACGTAATTTACTAATTTGCTTTATTTGTAGTGTGCCCTGGATAATAAAATCACGGTTAATACACTTTTTATAACCATTTACTTGGTAATATAATGTATGAACTGACTGAAAGTTGGTCGTCAAAACCTTTGACGTGTTTCAACCATCGACATTTGAAAATATTCAAATCGGCTGACTGGTGAGAAAAAAAACCATCGTCAAAGAGTTTGAACGTCATACAAATAGGTTGGCGTAAGGTCGCCACATACTGTTGCTGGTTTTGTTGCAAAATAAATGATTTTTATTTCTTTCTTTCTTTCTTTTAAGGATGACCGCCAACGCTAGTGCTGTGCTTGACGCTTAAAAAAGTATTCCTATCATGACAGAACAGACACTACAGACAGCCTGACACTGACAGCTGAGTTCAGGTGACATGACAGCTGATAAACCTAGGATGATGGATTATAATAAACAAACAAGTCTCAACCGGTATCGGGCGGCAGCAAGTTTGTCTGTTTTCTAGTTTTTATACAAAAAAAAAAACGGAATACCGAAGCGGAAAAAGCGAAGATAAACGATTGTAGAGGTAAAAGTTTGAACTGTCTGAAGTGGTGTTAAATTTGAATTAATAAGTATTACTAACCATCGTATTAAATGCTAGTTCTAGTAATCACTACTCTCGTTAGCTGGTAAACTGAAGTACTGCATTTTCTATGCAGTATAGTAGCTATATTCTATGGATTTTTTATATTACACCTATTTTTACTAACTGCAGTAATTTCTGGCGTAACTATAGGTATAAATATCGATGCAAGATTAGCTTTAGAAATGTTGCTAAAGTTGAAAACAAATTTTCCATAAAACTTAGCAGTACATAATTAGTCACGGTTTTAACAGTCATTTTTGTCCCCTCCTGAAACAACTACTCCATTTTAATTTACTTGGCATGATCCTCAATAAATTATTGAAATATTTTTTTCTGTGAACTTCTAATCATTTACTAGCTGCACTTCACAGTTTCATTCGCTTTCAGAAGTATTCTGTGTTAATCCATAAACTATCTGTGTGCCAAATTTCGTGTAAATCTATTCAGCCGTTTTGTGTGAAATAACAAATATCCATCTATCCGTCCATACCCACAAACTTTTGCATATAAATAATAATAAAGTAGAATGGTCTGATGTTGAATGGACAGGTACCAAACCAAATGGTCTACGTCTTTCATACACCTCTCTCTGTGGTGCTATGTCTGTGTTAAGAACTTCTTTTGTCCTGTTCTTCTTCATTGTCAAAGGCTGACCTATTCGTCATTTTTATTTGTGGTCAAAGATAATGAACACGGTAGTCCTAGAATAGCCAGACCCTCAGGGGCTATCTGCTGCTGGAAAACCAACAGGTGTTGGTGGCAGATTTTCTCCTACATGGTGGTGAGGTACTTTTTGGTAGCAAGTCAGGTGTCAGACCCTCCTATGAAAAACTCATCCACAAAAATAAATAAAATATTTTTTTTTTTCTTAATCTGTAATGTCCCACTGCTGGGCAAAGGCCTCCGCCATAGCCTTCCAATTTCTCTCTAGCGCAATGTCTGTCCAGCTAGGCTTGTGGGCCACTATATTGTCACACCACCTCTTTTGTGATCGACAACGTCATTGCTGACCACAGACCAGTATATTACAAGATCTGTGGGGACCCAATCTGTAACGATTTTGGCCCACCTTGCTGGATGCATATGGACGACATGCCCTTCCCAGTCCCATTAGAGCTTTGCACTTTTAAAACCTGCGTCTGTGATGCCGGTATTGAAGCAGAGCGTAGTGTCTTGAACTCGATCTGTTCATTAAATTCCAAGAATGCTCCATTCCATGTTCTGTTCCGTTCCATAAAAAATGTTGGTATTCATAAATGACTTTGATCTGACTATTATTTCCAGGTCATCGGGCTGTACTCCCCACAAGATGGAAGCATGGGAGGCTATAGTAGAAGGCTACATGGATCCTACCGACATAGCTACTCTCAGCAAGGTCACCACAACAGCGGAAAATATACTGAAAAAAGACCTCGCATCGTTTGAAATTGGTAAGGTTTAAGTATTTTGAGTGCTCCGTTGTCGACCACATCGTCACTTGACATCAGGTGAGATAGTGGGCAAGCTCTTGACTATAATTAATTTAAAAAAAATTAAAAAACTAAACAATAAAGGTGGAAATTCTCAATTCGCCTGTATTTTCAACTGACTTCCGAAAAAGAAGGGGGTTCTCAATTTGTTTGTATGTTTTTTTTAATGATTCTCTTTTTAATCGGTAGGGTACATTTCCGAGGTGGTCCCATTGTAATTTCATTGAGATCTGATAAGTATCTCCAGAGATATGACGATAAACGTCTCAAACTTGCTACTGAAACTGACTCACGGGGCATGGAAGTTGGTTGTTTTAGTTTTTAAACTATATTTTTTGATGTTTGCTACTTCAGAACCGATTTAGAAACTTATTTCTTTGTTTGAGACTGTGTGCTTCCCGTTTGGTCCCGTTGTAATATTACAGAGGTCTGACAAGTATCTCCAGAGATATGGAGATAACACCTCAAACTTAGTACTGAAAATTAATAGTGCGGCATTTAAAGTCGGTTCTTCTAGCTTTTTAGGGTTCCGAACCCAAAGGGTACCAACGGAACCCTATTACTGAGACTCCGCTGTCCGTCTGTCCGTCTGTCTGTCTGTCTGTCTGTCTGTCTGTCTGTCTGTCACCAGGCTGTATCTCACGAACCGTTATAGTTAGACGGTTGAAATTTTCACAGATGATGTATTTCTGTTGCTGCTATAACAACGAATACTAAAAACAGAACAAAGTTAAAAATTAGAGAAAAGCTTTAAAAAAGTTTTTTACGACAGCGCAGCGCCACCTATCCAGTTGCTAAGATGGTGCTATCGTCTTTACCTTAATCTGAATATCGGAAGCGGCTCCAACGATTAAATGAAATTTAGTATACCTACAGGGGATTTCGGGAGCGATAAATCGATCTAGCTAGGAGTCATTTTCGAAAATGTTGTTTTATTCGTGTTTTCAATAATCAACTTTATTGATAATCAACTTAAAATATGACTCTTCCCGACATCTATTGGCGAGTAGAAGTACTGTATCAGTAAAGCAGTTAGTGGCTCTCAACTAAAAAAAATAGTATTATTATTCGTCAATAGATGTCGGGAAGAGTCATATTTGTCTGTTTAAGTGGCAAAAAATACCGAGCAAAGCTCGGTCAACCAGATATTTAATAATATTAATTACTACAATGACTATTACTACTATTACTACTATATAATACTGTTCTACCTTTGTGTTAAAGTTTACTTAGTTGGTGTTAGAAGTTCATTAGAAATTCGATAGATGGCGTTCGGAACCCTTCGTGTGCGGGACAAAGTCTGACTCGCACTTGGCCAGTTTTATTAATAATCTTAATATTTAATAAAAATGTAATAATTGATAATAGATGTATGTACATTTTAACTTTCTATTTTCTACAGAATGGGTGGCATCGAGTCTGCTGTTTGAGCCGGTAGTATTACTCCAGGTTATAACGGAATGCCGTAAGAAATCGTCACTGTGGAGCAAGCCTATTGTAGACTCGTTCAAAGTTATCACCTCCCTCGTTGAAAAGTATCCCAACAGTGTGATGGAACACCACGCTGACATTGTTAAGGTGATATAATAAAATCCTACTAATACTCATCATAATCAGCCAGTATCAGTCCACAGCTGGACATAGCCCTTTCCCAAGTCACCCTGCTGAGCCCGATCTACAGCTCTTCTTTTCCAGTCACTGCCCACCGCTTTGCGAATATCGTCGCTCCATCTGGTCACTTTTATTATAAATGCGAAATTATAAATCTAAGAGTTCTTTATTTAACCGACTTCCAAAGAGAAAGGTTTTTTTTTTAAATTTTTTGTATGTATGTTACACGATTGCTGCGCCAATTGCGAACTTATTTGAGTTATTCTTTTGTTATAGGTAGGGTTTATTTTATCTCCAAGCAGGGACTGTGGAAGTACTCCATGACAGGCGGGGCGGGAAGGTAACTTCGAGCATATACCAATGGAGATGTTAAAGTTGTAGTCCGCAAAAAAAAAATTCTGCCAAAATTTACGGGGGACGAGGTAAACACGCATTGCACACACACAAATCACTCACTTTAACGATCCCGCACACTAGCTTGAAACACGCACACCGTATTAAAAATACAGCGTAGTTACGTACGCTCATATGGCCAAAAATGGCTATATGGCCAGCAGAGGGGTACGCCTTGCGTTAACATCTCCATTGGTAAATGCTCGAAGGGAGGGAAACTTCTTCGGTCACCTTTTTCCTTCAATCTCCACTGGCTTCCTCCAGTCTATTTACATGTAGTGAATTGGAAACTGGGGCGGCTTGGGTGATTGCTGACAGGGGGAAATGCACAATACACCCCAAGCGGGACCAATTAGAATTAGAAGGATATACGTTCCAAGTGGTCGGTCACATTTAAATTTCATCAATATGAATTTAGTATATCTCCAGAGATATGAAGATATGCACCTCAAACTTGGTACTGATGAAAATGACTAGTGCTGCATTTGAAGGAGGTTTTTTAAGTTTTTTAAACAACGTTGAATTATTTTTATGTCTTATAGGCTAGCGTTTGACCACTATCTCGCCTGGTGGTAAGCAATGAATGTGGTCAAAGATGGTGTGCAAATTTAAGTGTTATATTATATCACCTTACTTATCTATGTTCCCAGATATGTCAACTGGACCGTTTCGACGCGAAGTCCCAAGCGGCAGCGTATGAATGTCTCTCCGCGTGCGTGAAACGTTCCGTCGACGGTGTAGATGTAGAGTGTTATGTGGAACAACTACGGAACGTCTCCAAAAACACCACATGTAAAGCGCCACTCGCCAAACTGATAGGTCAGTGAACTTTTTAAATCATGTGGTGTAATGGTAGGTCAGTGAACTTTTTAAATCATGTGGTGTAATGGTAGGTCAGTGACCTTTTAAACTTACGTGTTAGAATGATAGGTCAGTGACCTTTTTCAACCGACTTCAAAAAAGGAGGAGGATCTCAATTCGGCTCTTATCATGTTTATTACTTCAGAACACCATAATATACCGATTTGGAAAATTATTTTTTTAATACCTCACACTTAGTACTGAAAATGACTATCACGGCATTTGAAGTCGGCTTTTTTCGTTTTAAGAATAATTTAAAATAGTTGTAAACTATCCTAAAATAGTTTACTTTATTTAATAGTTTAGTTTTAAAATAGTTGTAAACTATTTTAGGATAGTTTACAACTATCTTAAATTATTTTTTTCATGTTTATATTATGTGTTAAAAGTAAAAATACTCTTTTGCTGTGTGTAGGTGCAATATGTGAACACTACCCGGGGGCTATCGAAGATGACGTCAGTTTGATATTGAGAGTATTCATCAACATGCTGGATTCTCAAGGAAATACTGTGAGTTTCAAGTATTCTACCTACTTCCAACAGGAGGAGGTTCTGAATTCGTTAATTCGTCTGTATGTTTTTAGGGTTCCGTACCCAAAGGGTAATACGGGACCCTATTACTAAGACTCCGCTGTCCGTCTGTCCGTCTGTCACTAGGCTGTATCTGATAGTTATATAGTCTGATAGTTACAGTTGAAATATTCACAGATGAGATTTCTGTTGCCGCTATAACAACAAATACTAGAAACAGAATAAAATTAAAAATAATAGAGGGTCCCCATACAAGAAACTTGTGTTTTTTTGGCACTTCACGCCATCTATGAACGCTTAGTTAGGTAAACGTCTCATAGATGGCGTTATATTGAAATATCGATCCCTAACACCTTTGTTAGACGTTAGATGGCGTTATAAGAAATAAAATGTTTATTAATTATTATTTTTGCTGGCGAAAAATGATAGTGGTATTTTTTGCTCGATCTTATAAAATACTGTAGTGTGGTACGGAACCCTACTAGAGCGAGTCCGACTTGCACTTGGCCAGTTTATTTGAATTTAACTCCATAATAAAATGGGCGGGCTAAATATGAAAATCGTTTATTTTCAAGTTAGTTCAAGTTAGTTCAGTTTTAACACTTTCATAATCATCATCAACATCAGCCTATCTCCGTCCACTGCTGGACATAGGCCTCACCTACGGTACGCCACTGAGCTCGATCTTCAGCTCTCTGTTTCCAACATGAACACTTTATGAGGAGTAAAATCGAGCGTTATCTAAAAGTGGTAGGACTTCTGCTAGTCCGCCTGGGGCGGTACCACCGCTTTGCCAATTAATTTTCAGTTTCAAATAGGAATGTTTTTCGGTTGAAATGGCAAGGTGTCCAGTGAAATTACAGGACATGTGAGACTCAACATCTTTATGTCTCAAGGTAACAGGCGCAGTGCAGTGACATGCAAAATTCTGGACTGCCAGAATTCATGCCACTGTATCTGTAATAGGTAGACGTCTTCGCTTACCATCAGGCGAGCGTCGTGCTTGTCCTGTTACCTTTTACCATAAAAAAATTAAAAGTGAGGCGTAACATTCCTTTGCGCACCTTTCACTTCGAAACTTTGTATGTGTGTATACACAAAATATACTGGAGTTCAACTCCGATTTTATATTAAGCCCCTTTGACCTTGACCTTGACCATGATAATAATCTTAAAGAGTAAACTCAAGTCGTGTGTCGGAGCTGACACACACACTTTTTTTATGTATGTTCACCGATTACTCGAAGATGCCTTTATTCATCGATAGCAGTGAATAAAACGCTCTTTTACTCACTCGGTGAATAAACACATTTTGAATTTGGAACTAGCACGAAATACGAATTATGTACAAAAAATAAATAAACCTTGCTGAAAGTACCTACCACAGAGTACTTTTATATACTGGGTTCCTATTCCTACTAGCTGGCTAAATGGAGGTATACCGTAGAGCTATATATAATTAAATAAAAATAATAATCCCGCCAATTTTGGTTAATTTTTTTTTGTTTTCATATTGCTCCACACAATTAGTGTATTCAGCCAGAATGAAATACAAAAATTATTCAAGTTTTTGTAAATTCAAGCCGTAAAGTTGAGTCGAAATCACATTTCTCAAGTTGAAGTCAGTCTAGTCCAAGTCATACCCTTAGTAAAGATGTGAACTTTACTGTAGATTTTTAGTGCAATTTTGGTGAGAACGCAAATATCATGTTTTTCAAGATTGTGCATTTTCCCTACACACACATTCACCGGCGCTAAAGGTACGGCCACACCGCGGCGTCCTGCGATTTGCGGGCGCGATCTCAGTACTTTTCAATTGTTTTCTGATCGCGTTTGGTGTGAATCTGTCGGTACAAATACTAATACTGCGCTATCTGATCGCCGCCTAGATCGCGCACGCAGGACGCTGCGGCGTGTCCGTACCTTAAATGGTTAATAATCCAGATGTATTACACATTAATAATAACATATGATAAATATAAATAAGTACTATAAGTATGTACTACTATTTATTTTCTCGCAGTCAATGGTAAAAAGAAGATTACACGACTCGTGAATAAAAAATTTAATCTCGGTCCTTGTATCCCTCGCTCCGGTCAGGATTCTAATCTAGAATCCTTCGCTGCTCTCGGGATCCAACTTAGTCCCTCGAATTAAATTTCCTTTTTATTCACTTGTTGTATAATCTACTATTTTACCATTGCCACTCAAAAAAGAGCACTTTATTCATCGATAGCAGTGAATAAAACGCTCTTTTACTCACTCGGTGAATAAAAACATTTTGAATTTGGAACAAGCATGAAATACGAATTATGTACGAAAAATTTATACAACTTGCTGAAAGTTCCTACTATCTGGCTAAATGGAGGTATATCATAGAAGCTATATAATTAAATAGAAATAAAAATCCCGCCAATTTTGGTAATTTTTTTTTGTGGGTTTCGTTTTGCTCCACACGATTAGTATTCAGCGATTCAGCCAGAATAAGGTATAAAAATTATTTTAAGTTTTTGTAAATTCAAGTCATAAAGTTGAGTCAAAGACACATTTCTGATCAAGTTGAAGTCACAGTCTAGTCCAAGTCATACTCTTAGTAAAGATGTGAACTTTACTGAAGATTTTCAGTGCAATTTTATTGAGAACGCAAACAACATGTTTCTTAAAGATTGTACTGTTTCCACACATTCACCGGCACTAAATGGTTAATAATCCAGATTTATTACACATTATTAATAACATAATATGATACTCGTAAATATATATATATATAAGAACTATAAGTAGGTACTACTATTTATTTTCTCGCAGTCAATGGTAAAAAGAAGATTACAAGACTCGTTAATAAAAAAATTAATCTCGGTCCTTGTATCCCTCGCTCCGCTCAGGATTCTACTCTAGAATCCTTCGCTGCTCTCGGGATCCAACTTAGTCCCTCGAATTAAATTGCCTTTTTATTATCCGACTTCACAAAAAAGGAGGAGGTTCTCAATTCGTCTGTATGTTTTTTGTTTTTTTTGTTTTGTGTGTATGTTACGCGATTTCTCCATCAATTGTGAACGGATTCAAATGATTCTTTTTTTAATAGGTAGGATACGTTTCCGAGGTGGTCCCATTTTAATTTTATCGAGATCTGATTAGTATCACCAGAGATATGGAGATAAATACCTCAAACATAGGAGAATGTACTAGTTTTAGTAGAAGAGTCCCAAGAAGATTATACACAATGGAGGTTGCTATTGCATATAAGATATTCTTACGGTAACTGTGAGCGAGATAGAAATAAAGGTGGGGATACATTTTTTTTATATCTTATAGGCAAGCGTTTGACCACTATCTCACCTGTTGCTAAGTGATGATGCGGTCGAAGATAAAGAAGTGGACTAGAATGGGAACTGGCTCTCAAGGATAGCTGCCGGAACACATTAGATGTTTGGCGACAGATTTTCTGACTTGAGGGTGGTAGCTGGCCAGGCGGACACTAGATATGTTCTACCACCATGCGGGGGTTATTGGTTTCTTAACGATGTTTTCCTTCACCGGAGGGCCACTGTGAGAAGCGCACATATATTTTTCGATCGAAAAATTCATTGGTGCACGGCGGTTTGAACTCGGTACCACGGCATCAAAGCCGACCGTTCTCCCAATTACGACACCGGGCCCTCAATAAATAAATAATGATAATAAATAATTATATATAAATATAAATTATTTGTCTTCACAGGAATGTTCTACCGGGCAAAGTCTTGTTAGGGTGCAAACTTTTTTAAACATACCTAACATTTTTTGACATGACATGACATTTGGCGAAGATGGCGGCCATTTCAGTCCCGCGACACTGCATACATAATTAAATAACTCAGAATTATGAACGTACTTTGTACCAATCAACTCAGCAAAAAAAAATTATAAGCATAAAACCACATATAATGTAATAGTTACTACGTAAATAATACTTTCCGTTGTTAGGTTGGCTACACAGTGCTTTCATAATTCGGGTATCCACAATATAGGGAAGTGCCTCTTATAACGTAGTAGAGTGATTCAGTACTCTGTAGGCCATATGGCGGCAATTAATGTTAATAATCGCAAATAATACTTTTTAATATTCATTTTGGAATACAACTAGTCCGTGTTATAAAAGTATTTGGAATTATTGTAATAAAATAGACAATTAATTATCGTGTGTGTCAGATGCTTTAACTGTACAGGGCCATTTTGGACATTGTCCTTTGATACCTTGATGACATCATTATTACTAGTGAATATTTTCACTTTAGCGCGGCATTTAAAGTCAATTTTTTTAGGGTTCCGAACCCAAAGGCTACCAAAGAAACACTTTCTGAGACTTTGTTGTCTGTTCGTCCGTCCGTCCGTCCGTCCGTCCGTCCGTATGTCTATATGTGCGCACTTTACAGATCTGTATCTTCTTAACCGTTATAGGTACATACTTGAAATTTTCAAAAAATATATATCCGTCAGTGTATAACGGCCCAGACACAAAATTGAATAGATGCATGTAATTTCATTAAAACTTTTTTTGCACTAAGAAGGGTAAAATAAGTTATTTTTCAAAAAAAATAAAACCGACTTCATAGCCACAAACAGGCACCCAAAAGCGAAAAATAATTTACTTAAAATTATTATAAGCGCTACCCACTTATCTATTTGAAGTCGGTGCCAGCCAAGTCTATTGGATATTAGATAGATACTAGATATGTAGTAGTAGTAAGTAGGTACATGTAGGTTAGTAAGTAGGTAGATACATGTAGGTATTTTCTATCTACTACCTACTACACTTGGCTGGCACCGACTTCAAATAGAGAAGTGGGTAGCGCTTATAATAATTTTAAGTAAATTATTTTTCGCTTTTGGGTGCCTGTTTGTGGCTATGAAGTCGGTTTTATTTTTTTAAATAGTTTTATAAGAAAAATAACATATTCACTTGTTGTATAATCTGCTATTGTTTCAAAGTTTACCCTTCCCAGGTGGTCCCATTAAAATGTTAACGAAACCGGCCGTATATCAACATTTGTATTACGACGTATTTACTTATCTCGACGAGTTACTACTAACTACTGCCACAGATTATGTAATAGTTAGTTTAGATAAAAGTATCTAGATGGCGCTAGAGTAGGTTGAGTAGCTCTCCTTGTAAATATTGCTTAAATGAATGAGATCCTGCATCGCGCAAACGATATTTACCGCGACGTTGGAACCTGATGCACTAGCTTCGTCGTCGAACATCTTAATTTGAACTCGTTATTAAATGTTTTCTTATTGTAATCCTTTTAATAAAATTTGCTACACAGATAGTCTAGAGCATGAGAAAGGACATAATTACACACATTTGACAACATTTAATGCGAAAAGAGGGTTGTAAGGGGTTAAAAGGGGGGATGAAAAGAAAAGTGACGGGAGGTGGAAGTGAGGGGAAGGGGGAGGGGAGGGTAAGTGAGGGAAGGGGAAGGGGGGATTAGCGTGGCGTGGCACGGCGCGGTGTAGTTGGGATACGTATGTGTCTTGTTAGTTAATGCTACCCAAAGACACTATTCCACGCGGACGAAGTCGCGGGCACAGCTAGTATTATACTATAAGAATATTTGTCCTTAGAGACAACGCACAGCTCAAACCGCCGGTCGTAGAGGTTTGAATTTAAGAAAAGAAAGGATTTTCCGAAATTCACCCGTTAAGGGGATGAAACGGGGGTTCAAAATTAGTATGGAGAAACAAGATTAGATAGTATATTTAACCGACTTCGAAAAAAGGAGGAGGTTTCTCAATTCGACCGTATACATATATATATATATATATATATATATATATATATATATATATATATATATTTTATCTTTGTTCGGGGATAACTTCGTCATTTATGCACCGATTTTGATTATTCTTTTTTTGTTCGAAAGGAGATATCCCAAGTGTGGTACCATGGTAATTTTATCGAGGTCTGATAAGTATCTCCAGAGATATTGAGATAAATATCTCAAAATTGGTACTGAAAATGAATAGTGCGGCATTGAAGTCGGTTCTTTTTTAGTTTTTAAACGATATTATTTATTCGAAAATTTACGCAAGTATTTCGTTAAATAAAAAAGTAAATACGTGTTTTGGAATTTTTCGAAATTCCACCCATAAGAGGGTGAAATCGGGTAACAAAGTCTGAAAATCAATATGGTTTTTCGGGTTTTATTCTATTTCCCTTAGTAACGCGATAACTTGGACTGATTTTTAACCGACTTCACAAAAAAGGAGGACGTTCTCAATTCGTCGGAACCTTTGTTCACCGATTACTCGAAGATGCCTGAACCAATTTGAAAAATTATTTTTTTGTTTCAAAGGGTTCCCACTTACGGGTTACCCTTCCCAGGTGGACCAATGTTAACGAAATCGGCCGAGCCGTTTTAATATATCAACATTTGTATTACGATGCATTTACTTATCTCGACGACTTACTACTAACTACTGGCACAGATTATGTAATAGTTACTTCGTCTACTGGCTACTTTGACTAGCGCGACGTTTGAAGTCAGTTCTTTTAGTTATTTAAAGCGGGCGTAGCCGCGGGTCACTTCTAGTTTTAGTATAGATGATATAATTTTGCAGAGCACAGTAACCTGCGCAGTGTTACGCGGTATCGCCCCCATACTGCGTCACTATGGAACATCGCGGCCGGTCACTGAATTAGACATGTTATACACGTGTCTTGTGGTCAACTTTCTAGAAACATCCACCGCTATACCTGGTAAGCATGCTTATCAAAGTATAAGATTCTTTTTAGGGTTCCGTACCTCGAAAGGAAAAAAGGAACCCTTATAACTTTGTTGTCTGTCTGTCTGTTAAGACCCTTTTTAACCGACTTCAAAAAAAGGAGGAGGTTTCTCAATTCGACCGTATATATATATATATATATATATATATATATATATATATATATATATATATATTTTTTTTAATGTTTGTTCGCGGATAACTTCGTCGTTTATGAACCGATTTCGATTATTCTTTTTTTGTTCGAAAGGAGATATCCCAAGTGTGGTACCATGGTAATTTTTTCGAGGTATGATAAGTATCTCCAGAGATATTGAGATAAACATCTCAAAATTGGTACTGAAAATGAATAGCGCGGCATTGAAGTCGGTTGTTTTTTAGTTTTTAAACGATATTATTCTAAAATAAATACTCGGGTCTATGGCCTCGTTTGGCTGTGAAAAAATCAAGCTTGTAAGTCAATTTAAAGCGATTTAAAGATATGACCGTTTGTCACAAAGTTTCGCATATTTTGCGATTTCAAAAGGGATTCAAAACCTATAGGGTACTTCCTGTTGACCTATGATCATGAAATTTAGCAAGAAGCAAGGTCTTGAAGCACTCATATAGCTATAAATCTGAAAACCGTAAAAATGTAGTTTAATAACAAAATACAAGTGAATTTACATTACAAACTTATGATTTGCGGTTTGTACAGTACACTTTTTATGGATTGAACTGCAAAGTTAAGTTTGTCCTTAAACCTAGTTTGACAAATTTGTACGGAAGCCTCGGTGGACGAGTCCGACTCGCACTTGGCTAAATGCGAGTTTTTTATGTTTGTTCACCGGTTACTCTGCCAATTGTAAACCGATTTGAATGTTTCATTTTTACAAAGTTAGAGTACAGCTCCATGTGATCCCATTTAAATTGTATCAAGATCTGATAAGTATCTCTAGAGATATTACGATAAACGTCTCAAACTTACTACCGAAACTCTACTACTACTCTAAGTCTGAGTCGCGCGGCATGGCAGTCATGTTTTACAAGCTTTTATTTATTTTCACCTGTCCCGATGTTTGTCATTAAATCTTGCAAATTACATTTGATCCACTTCCCGGTTACTGATTGAGCTGAAATTTTGCATACATGTGTAAATCGCGTGACAATGCAATATTATGATGACATGGTGCTGAGCTGATGATGGAGCTGGAAGGTGGTCAAAGGAACTCCTAAACTACACATGTTATACCCGTCATGTTTGGGCTCGTTGGATTTGTCTTGACTTACTCTGATCCTAGGTTTTGTAAAAGCTTGTTTAAATATTTTTTCAAAATATTTTACTTGCTTTAGTTTATAAACTATTTTAATCTTCTATTTCCATGTTACAGTAATACTGGAAATAATAAAAAATCATGCGTCGTTGTTCCGTGAGCGTTTAGCGTCAGACGCTAAGATGAGAAGCGCTCTGTGGGCGTCTGAAGGCTGGGCGGCTGTCAGAGCCGCTTATAAAGCTATAGAGGCACAGATACAGGTGAGTCTTTCAGATATATGTAGGACTTTTCAACCGAAATCACAAAAAAAGAGGAGGTTCTCATTCGACAGTTTTTTTTAAAAATATTTGTTACCACAGAACTCTGTCAAATCTTAACCGATTTGAAATTTTTTTTTTTTGTAAGAATGATTATGCTTCCCATTCAAATTTTGTCGAGATCTGATAATCCTCTCCGGAGATCTGGAGATAAACAATATAAGCAAATTTGTATACTTTGATGACATAATTATGGCTACTGGATACTTTGACTATCGCGGCATGTGAAGTCGGTTTTTTCGTTTTGTACGATTATACATTTATTATTATAGCAGTAATATTACGTTTATTTGCTTAGTATATAGTTATTAATTTTTAACCGACTTCAAAAAAAGGAGGAGGTTTCTCAATTCGACCGTATATTTTTTTTTTTTTTTTTTTTATGTTTGTTCGCGGATAACTTCGTCGTTTATGAACCGATTTCGATTATTCTTTTTTTGTTCGAAAGGAGATATCCCAAGTGTGGTACCATGGTAATTTTATCGAGGTATGATAAGTATCTCCAGAGATATTGAGATAAACATCTCAAAATTGGTACTGAAAATGAATAGCGCGGCATTGAAGTCGGTTGTTTTTTAGTTTTTAAACGATATTATATAGCACAGTGTGACCTAAACCCGCACTTTACGCACGGTTTTCCGTGACTTAAATAGTCGATTATTGCACGATGTTTAGCACCCTCGCTGCGCTCGGATGCCAACTTCACGCCGTGACTTTTGACTTTTAATGAACGTCCTCAACAACCATCGTCATATCTCAATCCATCCACACTAAATCTTAACGAATTATACGCATAAACTTTCCTCATAAACTACTCTATCTATTGGTGAAATCCGCATGAAAATCCGTTCAGTAGTTTTTGAGTTTATCGCGAACAGACAGACGCGGCGGGGGAGTTTGTTTTTAATTTTTAATTGTTATTATGCAGCTGATACATGATTTGTACTGCAATTAGTCTGCGTTTTATTTATCTATTATGTTTCATTATTTCACAATTTTTTGGATAAAAATTGTCTGAAGTACTGAAACATGCACTGGGTTGTGGGTGCACGTAATGGTACGGTTGGCAACCCTACATTAATAAGGGGAATTAAACATGTGTTTTAAGTGTGACGTTCGACGTCTAGATGAAAGCTGAATGGCTCAATACCTTTGTTTTTTTTTTTTGTAAATTCAAAGCGTTATGTTTCTGTTATATCTATATTTTTTGTTGAATATGATCTATTTAATGTTATTTGACGTGTGTAAGTGCTAATTTTTAATTTGCCCATATACTGAATAAATGCTTTGACTTTGACTTTGACTTAACAGACTCTCTTTGTGAACTGATTTGAAAATAGTTATAAATATTAAAATACGGGACTTACATACATACATACATACAATCACACCCTCTTCCCGTTGGGGTAGGCAGAGACTACTTCTTTCCACATGCTACGATCCTGAATACGGGACTTATCGCGCCTAAAACATATTTTTTTATTTAACTCGACGTTTCGACCAAGTTGCATTGATCTTGGTCACGAGACGACTGATTTGGATTTTTTTTTTGTTTCAAAGGGTTCCCAGATTTTCCCATTTAAATTTTAACGAAATCGAGCGAGCCGTTTTAATATATCAACATTTGTATTACGACGCATTTAATTACCTCGATGACATGCTACCAACTACTGGCTACTTTGACTAGCGCGACGTTTGAAGTCGGTTCTTTTAGTTTTTTTTATAGGTTTTAAATTATATAATGTGTAGTGACTAATTACCAATTATATTTACAGCCATTACTAGAAACTGAAATCTACCCTCGCACCAAATCACACAAATCAGCCGAGAAGTACACAGCTCTGCGTGTTTTATGTGACGCGGCGTCGCATTGCACCGTGTGTGTTAATGTGTGTGATTGTGTACATGTGTTTGATCTGGAGTTCACACTCCGGACACAACAACGTGTGATGGAACATGTGGCTGATGCGGTGAGTTCATTTTGTTTTTAACCGACTTCACAAAAAAGGAGGAGGTTCTTAATTCGTCTGTATGTTTTTTCTTTTTTTTTGTGTGTGTATGTCACGCGATTATTCCGTCAATTGTGAACCGATACGAATGATTCTTTTTGTAATCGGTAGGGTACGTTTTCGAGGTGGTTCCATTGTAATTTCATCGAGATCTGATAAGTATCTCCAGAGATATGACGGTAAACGTCTCAAACATGCTACTGAAATTGCTCTCTCTCTCTCTCTCTCTCATTGCTACTCGCGGGGCATGGAAGTCGGTTGTTTTAGTTTTTTAACCGACTTCAAAAAAAGGAGGAGGTTTCTCAATTCGACCGTATATATATATTTTTTTTTATGTTTGTTCGCGGATAACTTTGTCGTTTATGAACCGATTTTGATTATTCTTTTTTTGTTCGAAAGGAGATATCCCAAGTGTGGTACCATGGTAATTTTATCGAGGTCTGATAAGTATCTCCAGAGATATTGAGATAAATATCTCAAAATTGGCGCTGAAAATGAATAGTGCGGCATTGAGGTCGGTTCTTTTTTAGTTTTAAAACGATATTATTAAACGATCTTAAATTATTAATTCACAGAGTTGTTAGGAGCATATTATATCGATGTTTCGTCTGACTTGCTAATAGTAGCTTACCATTATTAAGAAGAAAATGTGCCGAGATAACTTACGGTGTTCCGGCAGCACACAGCCCTTGACAGTCAGAGTATTCTAGGCCTAACGTGTTCTCCATCTTTGACCACATCATGGCCTACCACCAGGCGAGATGGTAGTGAAACGCTAGCCTGTAAGTTATAAAGAAAAAGATCCGAATCGAAGTATAGGTAGTTTCCGAAACGGAATTTGTTTTTAACCGACTTCAAAAAAAGGAGGAGGTTTCTCAATTCGACCGTATATGTTTTTTTTTTTAATGTTCGCGGCTAACCTCGTCGTTTATGAACCGATTTTGATTATTATTTTTTTGTTGGAAAGAAAATGTCCCAAGTGTGGTACCATGTTAATTTTATTGAGGTCTGATTAGTATCTCCAGAGATATAGAGATAAACATATCAAAATTGGTATTGAAAACTAATAACGCGGCATTGAAGTCGGTTCTTTTTTAGTTCTTTAAACGATATTATTATCATATCTTAATGGCTAGCGTTTGACCGCTATCTCACCTGTTGGTAAGTGATGATGCGGTCGAAGATGGCAAGCACGCTAAGCCTAGAATGCGAACTGGCTCTTACAGATAGCTACCGGAATACATTACATGTTTGGCAACAGATTTTCTAACTTAAGAGTGGTAGCTGGCCAGGCGGACAGTGGCTAGATAGTGTCCTACCACCATGCGGGGGTCTCTTAACGATGTTTTTCTTCACCCGAGGGCCACTGTGAAAAGCGCACATACATTTTTCATAAGAAAAATCCATTAGTGCACGGCGGGGATTGAACTCGGTACCTCTGGCATCAAAGCCGACCATTCTCCCACTTACACCACCGGGCCCTCAAATTTTCCCGTTATTGTTAATAACCCTGCTAATTATCGTGTTTTGATGTTTCTCAACAGGTGCTATTCTGCGTAGAGTGTCGTCTCCCGCATAGTGCTGAGTTGCTACGCACAGCTATGTTGTGTCACACACATCTGAGTGACGCACGGATGCGAGACATCATTACCGCGGGGATGACACATGATGATGACGATGTGAGTATTTATATTTATTTGCCGATTTGGAAACATCTATAAGCGCTCTGGCGTAAGATTTGACGGAAGTAACGGAGCGTCACGGTCCGAAAGCAGCGGAACCCAAAGGGTACCAACGGAACCCTATTACTGAGACTCCGCTGTCCGTCTATCTGTCTGTCTGTCTGTACGTACGTCTGTCGCTAAGCTGTATCTCATGAACCGTGATAGTTAGACGGTTGAAATGTTCACAGATGATGTATTTCTGTTGCCGCTATAACAACAAATACTAAAAACAGAATAAAGTTAAAAATCAAATGTATGGGGACCCCACAAGAAACGTTTTTTCGGCATTTTACTATAACGCCATCTATGAACGTTTGACTGTATTAATTATATTAATTACCTGTGTGTTAACTTTCACTTAGTTGGCGTTAGATGTTCGTAAGATGGCGTTGTACTAAATAATCACGCGGCTCCTGTTATAATAAATGTTTGGAATTACACATGAATATAATATAATAATATCTCGATGACCGAGCTTTGCTCGTAATTTTTATTTATTTTTTGGTAAATCGTGTTTTATGTAACGTTTTGGCTCCCAATAATTCTCTCACAAAAGAACAAACTTGGAAAAATTAATCATCTCGTCTGGACCCGAACCGGGTCCTTATGATCGCCATCCGATCGATCTTCCACTGAGCTATCGTAACAATGTAACTATGGCGAAATTTACTCCGCTAACGTTCTAATTACATTGTAGAAGTTTTTCATTACCTGAAAACAGGTATAAAACAACATTTTCTGAAAATGAAAACCTAGCTAGATCGATTTATCAATTTCGTTATTTCTTTCAGCATTTTTTGCTCGATTTTATAAAATATTGTAGTGTGGTACGGAATCGGAACCCTACGAGTGCAAGTCCGACTTGCACTTGGCCAGTTTATTTGAGGCTAGCTCGTCGGCTTTCGTTATTAACCGACTTCAAAAAAAGGAGGAGGTTTCTCAATTCGACCGTATTTATATATATTTTTTTTTTTTTTATGTTTGTTCGCGGATAACTTCGTCGTTTATGAACCGATTTCGATTATTCTTTTTTTGTTCGAAAGGAGATATTCCAAGTGTGGTACCATGGTAATTTTATCGAGGTATGATAAGTATCTCCAGAGATATTGAGATAAACATCTCAAAATTGGTACTGAAAATGAATAGCGCGGCATTGAAGTCGGTTGTTTTTTAGTTTTTAAACGATATTATTTTATCTCCAGACATTTTTCGTATTGTAAACGATTTTAATTTTAATTTTCAGGAGTCTCTTGCATTCTTAATAACAGACAGTAGTCGTGAGGGTGGGCTAGAGAGCTACCTGCCTCTGTGGCGGATGCTTCTAGACGCCGGAAGTGGGGAGGGGAGAGCCAGTGATACCGGAAGTAGGCTTGTGAGATATGTGGCACGCGCGCTCGATGAGTACGTGAGGTCGGAGGATATGGAGGTATGTTTGTTTGTCACTAGAGTCTGGCTGAAGCCGGCGCCAGACATAGCTCAAACATTTGGGCACTTATTTGTTGAACACACATTTGAGCACATGTGAAGCACGGGTATTTGAGTATTTGTTCAAAGTTTGCTCAAAGTTTGAACAAAGTTTGGCACTTTGCCATTTGGTGTCGGTTTTTCGAGCGCACATCAAAGCGTTCAAAGTTCGAAACTGCAAAAAGTGTTGTTTGCAAAGTATGTGTGGCAGGTACCGCAAATAAGTGCTCAAATATGTGACAAAGTCTTTGTCAAACATTTGTTTGTGTCTGGCGCCGGCTTAACAAAAGTAGTCACTCGAATTACTTGCATTTTAACCGACTTACAAAAAAGGAGGTTACTCAATTGGATTCAATTCACATATATATATATATATATATATATATATATATATATATATATATATATATGAATAATGTTCCGGACAACGACGTACACCGACAATATGAACGCACTATGTATAGTTAGTTATAAGTTGTATATAATAAAGATAAGTTTTAGCTTAGTACTCTAGGATAGGTAGGGTACTTTGCCATGTATAGAGTTCGCATTTCGATATAGCTTCGTATAGATAGACATATAATTTGTATTGTATAAACGTTCATATTCGTACAGATAGACAGAGATATAGTTTGTAATTGTATCGCATTCGTAAACAGCCTTATTATAGATAGATTTTGTTAGATTCTTATTAGAACATAGGAATATAACTCGTGTAAGGTTTGTAATAGTAAAATAGGTCTTATAGGACTAAAGACAGGTCATTCGTACAACCTAAGTAGATAGGTAATAGATAAAAAGCATGTTCGGCTTTAATAGATGTAACAGATAGTCAACCTAGACCAGGTTAGGTTTAGGAATAGGGTTGGTACTTGCAAATAGCATAGGTCTGGGAGAGCTCCGCACTCTCTGATGGTTAGCGCTCGACTGAATAGCATCTCGGGAGAGTATATCTCCGAAAAGTCGGCATCTCGTGCGTGCGCCCACACAAGGACACGCCCCGCGAGACAGAGTGCGGGCGCTCCCAGACTATCGACCTCTCGCTCTTTTGCAAGTACCAACAACAATATAAATAGAGCGTCGCTACCGTGCCAAATTGTTCAGTTCACCAACGGCGGCTCTAGAAGAAAGAAGAAAGGAAAACTAGGAAGAATAGTAAATAGTGATAGTGCCTAGTGAATAGCTCAGTAGCTATAAGAAGACTGAAGAAAGAATAAATTAACGTTTGAAGGCTTGAAGACGTGTTTAAATCCCAGCTCCAAAGCTTCATAGTATAAGTGTGGGAATCCGAAGGCCTCTCCCGAAGAAATACAGTCCACTGCTCCACCGCTGTGCTTAGGGTTCCCCACAGTTATTTTAGTTTTTTAATAGTAGTTTATGCAACTGTCATATAATGAAGGGTATTAAAACACGAGTGTGAGTTTATGAAACGAGCGCAGCGAGTTTCATAAACTCACACTCATGTTTTTATACCCGTGTTATATGCAGTTGCATACACTACTTTATCTTCACTAATGCAATTAATCAAACAACAAGAGTAAAAGCTGACAATAGTTTATTTATAATAATTGTTCAAATTTTGGATGGTACAATTTTGAAAGTTAAAATGCCAAAAAGTTATTATATTCTTTTTCATATAATTTTCTAGATTTTTCTGGCAAAAGATTGTGAGTTACTTTTGTTGCCAATTCTAGAATATCCGGAGGCGTACAATTATCATCGTCGCTATCCATTTTTAACTTTTAATTTGTATTTTAAAAACAAAACACATTGCGAAACATTAAATTCACGCGTACGTGTATTGTCAGTGAACTTGCCGCCATTAAAATCTAACCAATGAGAGCGCAGCTGCGCGCGCAGGGCCAATCAGGAGCGAGCGCGCGCTGTTCTTTTTTTATTTAATTGGCACAAGATCTTACCAAAGAGTTTTGTGTATGTAAGTTTAGTAGTTTCGACGAAGTTTTCACGTATAACCCAACTGTTTTCAAAAGCCAGCCTAATATCAAAATTTTATACAACTTGTATGAGGATTTTGACATAAGGCTCGCCAGGTTAATTGGTCGCGTTTTATTGATGTTATAATGAGATTTTACGATATCGATGTGGATATTATACCATCATGTGAAATTGCTTAAATTGAGTGTTTTGTTATCTGCGCTATAACAGTAGTAATTATAAGTCAAGTATTGGAAACATAAGTAGAATGTTATAACATTAGTGTAGATAAACGATTTTATTACATGGCATGCTGCTAATACTTTGATACTTTTTTTTTGTGCACTGCTTTTTTCTCGAAGCCTGCTATTTCAAAGTATCAAACTAATTAAATTATCCTATACAGCATTAAAAAAAAATTGAAGTTTCCTGACTGATTTTTTGCCGCGCATTTTCATTCTCTACTTGTTAACTTTTGTCGCCTAAGGTTTTTTGTCGTTTAGGGGCCTAAACAGTTACAATTGTATGGTATTGGTATATTTATGATGATGTTTTCCTCAACAGATGCCACCATCCCTGCCGCCTCTCCTGCGTATATCAGCGCGAATATTCGCGCTTTCCCAGCGCGCCCCGCTTCACACGCTCTCCGCTCCGCTGTACGCTACGCTGCATAAAGCGCGCGTCCCTACCGCGTCTGTTTTGTTATTGTTATCAATGTCCTGTGATGAACATCACGCTTCACATGTGTTTAAGGTAATTACTTCTCTTTTAAACCCCCGAAAAAAAAGAGGGATGTTGTAACATAAGTTTGGCGTGTGTGTGTGTGTGTGTGTTTATATGTGTGTGCGTGTGCATGTGTGTGCATGTATGTGTGTTTTTAGGGTTCCGTACCCAAAGGGTAAAACGGGACCCTATTACTAAGACTCCGCTGTCCGTCTGTCTGTCTGTCTGTCTGTCCGTCCGTCTGTCACCATGCTATAGCTCATTAACCGTGATAGACAGTTGAAATTTTCACAGATGGTGTATTTCTGTTGCCGCTAGAACAACAAATACTAAAAACAACTACAACATAAAGTTAAAAGTTAAAGGGGGTCGCCATACAAAAAAAAACGTGTTTTTAAACGCCATCTATCTCATCAGTTTCGGCAAAATGACATAGATGGCGCTAGTAAACGAGCCCCGTCTTTCTAGATCGCGACCAAACCAAATATTCTAGGTAATATCAATTAATCAAATATATGAGGTTGAAACTCTGTTATGTTTCGTATTGTACGGAACCCTCCCTAAGTGTGCGATAAGAGACGCGACGCTGACTCGCACTTGGCCAGATTTATTTTGTGTGTGTGCGTGTGTGTGTTTATATGTGTGTGTGTGTGTGCGCGCGTGTGTGCGTGTTTGTGTTTTTGTGCGATTGTGAGTGATAGGTGTCTTAATTGATAGTGAGCCTAACTTTGATTCATGAAAATTCGTTCAGGCGCTTTAACTCTATGAGCTTTTTCTAGATGATGACGCTATAAGATCAACTTTAATTTTTCTGATCAATTCGAAATGTAGTATCCTCTTACTTCAACAATATTGTAAGAACATGGTAGCATTGACCTGATGCTGGGAACATCTCCTGGAATCTGCAGAATACTCAACTCCTCACCAACTTACAGCAGAGATGTAGAGTTTGTGCTCATTGGAATGCTCTCAATGAACAGATTATACATAGATCAGTCGGGGGTAGTTTTACATTTTTCATTTAATATTATTTATGATATTGTTACAGAATCTGGACGTAGAGCGCGCGTTAGATGAAGAAAGTTGGTGCGCATGCGCTGTCGCAATGTTGCATGCGCCTCGCTCTGTGGCTCCGGGGAAGAGACTGGCGGCGGCTCAGGTACACCGGTGGTTTGACTGACAAGCACTTTACCACGATATATATATCTATATATATAAAAGAAAGTCGTGTTAATTACTACACTTATACCTCAAGAACGGCTGGACTAATTTTTATCATTTTTGTATTTATGGAATTTGTTTTTGTCAGGAATAGGAGAATAAGTATTAAAAACAATGAATAATGGACCTAAAAAATATATATAAGACAAATTATTTTGCCAAAATGTTCCTGGGTTAAAAAACTGCCAATCATTTGATGTTCAATTGTTTATCCCGTCGATACGGTAAACCGCAAATTAATAAAGGTCATAGCTCCACACGATTTGTGTATTTAGCCAGTGTCAAGTATAAACATCGGTATCGGCAAACGTAGCGTAGGACGTCCTGTGACCAGGTGGAGCGACGACATACGCAAAGCGGTGGGCAGTGACTGGAAAAGAAGAGCCGAAGATCGGGCTCAGTGGCGCATCTTGGGAGAGGCCTATGTCCAGCAGTGGACTGAAACAGGCTGATGATGATGATGATGAAGTATAAACATTCTTCAAGTTTGTGTGATATGAAGTCATGTACATTTTAAAAATGTTAATACATTTTCAATACTGTCCGTAATGACAATTGTATGACATATTTATTGATTGTCAAATATGCGTGCGTTCAGAAATGTATGCTTACGAGTTTTTGGCGGGAACATGGAAAAGTGTGTGTGATTTCATTGTATTGTTCCTAAATCTTGTGTTCTGCCGCGAGTTAATGTGTAATAAATGTGGAATATTAACCATTAAGTGCCGGTGAATGTGTGCGAGTGTAGGGAAACAGCACAATGTTGAAAAACATGCTATTTGCATTCTCACCAAAACTCCACTGAAAATCTTCAGTAAACACCACATCTTTACTGAACGTATGACTTAGACTAGACTTTTACTTGAAAACTGAGCTGAAATGTCACTCTAACCCATCTCTAAGACCAAAATTTATCAAAACTTGAAGAATTTTAATACTTGACACTGGCTAAATACACTAATCGTGTGGAGCCATAATTAAATTTAAAAAAAAGTATGCTTACAAGCAATCGAGACAATAATAATCAATGCCTAATCAATTTTATATTTTGTCAGAATGTAGGTAAATACAGAGATATGCAAGAATGCGATAGCCAAGTTATGAATGTCGTATGTATACAGTCTTATCCATAAGGCAAAAAATATTAGACAGTTATTCATTAAGTAAGTACCTATACTTATTCAGAATTAAAATTAAATACTGGTGATTATATTTTTACAATCATAAGTTATTTTTCAAAAAAAATAAAACCGACTTCATAATCACAAACAGGCACTCAAAAGCGAAAAATAATTTACTTAAAATTATTATAAGCGCTACCCACTTATCTATTTGAAGTCGGTGCCAGCCAAGTCTAATAGGTAGTAGATAGATAATACCTACATGTATCTACCTACTTACTAACCTACATGTACCTACTTACTACTACTACATACATAGTATCTATCTACTATCCAATAGACTTGGCTGGCACCGACTTCAAATAGAGAAGTGGGTAGCGCTTATAATAATTTTAAGTAATTTATTTTTCGCTTTTGAGTGCCTGTTTGTGATTATGAAGTCGGTTTTATTTTTTTTGAAAAATAACTTATTTTACCCTTTTTAGTGCATAACAAGTTTTAATTAAATTACATGCATCTATTACATTTGGTGTCTGGGCCGTTATACACTGACGGATATATACTTTTTGAAAATTTCAAGTATGTACCTATAACGGTTAAGAAGATACAGATCTGTAAAGTGCGCACATATGTATAGACACACGGACGGACGGACGGACGAACGGACAACAAAGTCTCAGAAAGTGTTCATTTGGTACACTTTGGGTTCGGAACCCTAAAAAAATTGACTTTAAATGCCTTGCTAAAGTGAAAATATTCACTAGTAATAATGATGTCATCAAGGTATCAAAGGACACTGTCCAAAATGGCCCTGTACAGTTAAAGCATCTGACACACACGATAATTAATTGTCTATTTTATTACAATAATTCCAAATACTTTTATAACACGGACTAGTTGTATTCCAAAATGAATATTAAAAAGTATTATTTGCGATTATTAACATTAATTGCCGCCATATGGCCAACAGAGTACTGAATCACTCTACTACGTTATAAGAGGCACTTCCCTATATTGTTGAAACCCGAATTATGAAAGCACTGTGTAGCCAACCTAACAACGGAAAGTATTATTTACGTAGTAACTATTATATAATCTGTGGTATTATGCTTATAATTTTTTTTTTGCAGTGTTGGTTGGTACAAAGTACGTTCATAATTCTGAGTTATTTAATAATGTATGCGGTGTCGCGGGACTGAAATGGCCGCCATCTTCGGCAAACGTTATGTCATGTCAAAAAATCTTAGTATTATCGTATGTTTAAAAAAGTTTGCACCTTAACAAGACTTTGCCCGGTAGAACATTCCTGTGAAGACAAATTATTTATATTTATATATAATTATTTATTATAATTATTAATATATAATTATTTATTGAGGGCCCTGTGGCGTAATTGGGAGAACAGTCGGCTTTGATGCCGTGGTACCGAGTTCAAACCGCCGTGCACCAATGAATTTTTCGATCGACAAATATATGTGCGCTTCTCACAGTTGCCCTCCGGTGAAGGAAAACATCGTTAAGAAACCAACAACCCCCGCATGGTGGTAGGACATATCTAGTGTCCGCCTGGCCAGCTACCACCCTCAAGTTAGAAAATCTGTCGCCAAACATCTTATGTGTTCCGGCAGCTATCCTTGAGAGCCAGTTCCCATTCTAGTCCACTTCTCTATCTTCGACCGCATCATCACTTAGCAACAGGTGAGATAGTGGTCAAACGCTAGCCTATAAGATATTTAAAAAAAATATATATATTTATTATCCCCACCTTTATTTCTATCTCGCTCAAAGTTACCGTAAGAATATCTGTCAAAAACCAAAATCAACGAGAAGAAAGATGTAAAAACATTATTCAAGGTCATACTTTTTAGTCTTCAAAAGTATATCCAATAGCAACATTGTGTGTAATAACCAGTACATTCTCCTATGTTTGAGGTATTTATCTCCATATCTCTGGAGATACTTATCAGATCTCGATAAAATTAAAATGGGACCACCTCGGAAACGTATCCTACCTATTAAAATAAGAATCATTTGGATCCGTTCACTATTGACGGAGAAATCGCGTAACATACACAAAAAAAAAAACATACAGACGAATTGAGAACCTCCTCCTTTTTTGTGAAGTCGGTTAAAAATTAAACTCAATCGAACTAATTTCAAGTTAATAACTTATCTATAAAAATAATAACATTGTTTCATTGCATTTTGCGGTTGAAGTACTTGATTGTTGTATTTTTATTCTATTTCTGTATTGCCACAACTTTATTATTTACTTGATAATCAAAGTACCATAATGCATTACTAAACTTAATGTCTCTTTTTAACCGACTTCAAAAAAAGGAGGAGGTTTCTCGATTTGACCGTATATATATATATATTTTTTTTTATGTTTGTTTGCGGATAACTTCGTCGTTTATGAACCGATTTTGATTATAATTTTTTTGTTCGAAAGGAGATATCCCAAGTGTGGTACCATGGTATTTTATCGAGGTCTGATAAGTATCTCCAGAGATATTGAGATAAACATCTCAAAATTGGTACTGAAAATGAATAGCGCGGCATTGAAGTCGGTTCTTTTTTAGTTTTTAAACGATATTATGTATTCATTGTATTACGTTTATAAAAGCCGAAATTAAGTTCATTTTAAAAGGTAACACGACATTCACTGTCTGTTAGGTGGTACAAAGTTCGCCGGGCCAGCTAGTATATATATATATATATATATATATATATATATATATTATGATATAAGTTTAAAAAAAAGTAGTAGTCTCTGCCTATCCTAACGGGAAAAAGGCGTGATTGTATGTAGGTATGATATAAGTTAACAGGACAAGCACGACGCTTGCCTGATGGTAAGCGATGACGTCTACCTATTACAGATACAGCGGCATGCAACATTCTGGACTGCCAGAACCTTTCATGTCACTGCACGCCTGTTACCTTGAGACATAAAGATGTTGAGTCTCACATGCCCTGTAATTTCACTGGACACCTTGCCATTTCAACCGAAAAACATTCCTATTTCACGGCTGAAAATTAATTGGAAAAGTGGTGGTACCGCCCGAGGTGGACTAGCAGAAGTCCTACCACTACAATATATCATCATCAGCCGGCATCAGCCCACTGCTGGACGTAGATCTCTCCCAAGATACGCCACTGAGCCTTATAAGAATAATTTATGATCGTTTAAAAAAACAAAAATAACCGACTTCACATGCCGCGATAGTCAAAGTATCCAGTAGTCATAATCGTATCAGCAAGGTATACAACTTTCCATATCTCTAGAGATTCTCAGATTATGAGATCTCGAAAAAATGTGAATGGGACGAAACGAGAGGCATAATCTAAAAAAAAAAATTCAAATCGGTTTAGATTTGGAATTGCGAACCTTCTCTCCATTTTTGTGAAGTCGGTTAAAAAAAATGGATACCCAAATTGTATATTCGCAGATAGTGCTATCCAGAGCCGACGCCGAACCTTCACAACTAAACCTGGCGCTACTATCTCTCGAAAGCCTGCTCGAGGACAAAACTCAACTCGACGATGACTGTTTGGCTGAAGTGAGTGTGCCCCTTCTTTATTAGAAAAAATAAAACTGGTCAAGTGCGAGTCAGACTTTTGTCTCGCACACGGAGGGTTCCGAACCGCAGTATAATAATATATAAGTATTATATTATATTATATTACCGTGTCAATACCAAACATGCTTATTAACTACAACGCCATCTAACGAATATCTAAAAAACCTCTAACAACAACTAAGTGAACGTTAACACAAAGGTAAGTAATTAATTTTATTGATTAATAAAATACATAATCTTTGTAACTTGTACATAAGTTTTTAGTATTTGTAGTTATAGCGCCAACAGAAATACATCATCTGTGAAAATTTCAACCGTCTCACTATCACGGTGCATGAGATACAGCCTGGTGACAGACGGACAGACAGACAGACAGACGGACAGCGGAGTCTCAGTAATAGGGTTCCGTTGGTACCCTTTGGGTTCGGAACCCTAAAAATAAAAAATAAATACATAACCCCCTCCACTCTCGTCCAGCGTTCATTTTACGTGACGCGTATTATAAGCATGTAGTAGTTTTTTTTCGTTTTTAAACCATTTTTAACCGACTTCAAAAAAAGGAGGAGGTTTCTCAATTCGACCGTATATTTTTTTTCAATTATTGATGTTATACTGCGGCTGTAATTCACGTACGTACCTTTTTATGTGCGATGTGAACATCGCGATCTCACCGCGTGACCTCACAACCGACGAAGTGCGAAGGACTCGCTCGAAACCTAGGTCGAGAAAATTCGACTAAAGGTACGTCAATTAGTACGTAGCTGAGTTGGTTCAGTGGCGGACATGTTTCCCGGAGACGCGGGTTCGAATACCGTCGGAGTTGGAGCCAAATGTTTTATATATTCAACTCGCGTACTCAAACTACAATGAACATATCAGCAAGCAGCCTGCGCCACGAATACGCCCGCGCTCTAACTTCACAGCTACAATACGATACAAACCGATACTGTAGAAGAACACACGCGTTTACCTTTTCTAATATACCAGCTTTAAATACAGTCCACTATTTTGTTTCATCGAAGCCCAGACGCCAACAGTCGGTACAATGAAATTTTCGATTGTATATAACAATGTACAAAAAATATAAATTGTACATAAATAACACTTAAAGTAAACATAATACATGTTAAGTTTAACATAATACGTCTTAAATTAAAGTTAATACATGTTAAATTAAACATAATACATGTTAAGTTAAACAAAATACGTCTTATATTAAACATAATACATCTCAAATTAAACATGATACATCTCAAATTAGACATAGTTCATCTTAAATTAAACATAATACATCTCAAATTAAACATAATACATCTCAAATCAAACATAATACGTCTTAAATTAGACATAGTTCATCTTAAATTAAACATAATACATCTTAGAATATTTCAATATTAATTAAATTATCTTATTCCAGACAATGCGATGTGCGAAGAAATTGCGCGAACGTACAGACCATGTCGACAAAGAAGGCAGGGAGTTTCAAAGGAATTTACTCTTGTTTCTTGGTAAGTTTCACAGACCCGTGGCGTAAAGGATGGGCTACCGTGATTTAGTGAATACTTGAATTAATTAATGATTAGAGGCTTTAAAAATATGGACACTTCGTTATTAGTTTGTAAGAGTAAGACAACCCTGAAATTTCACACTAGGAGATCCCGTTTTACCCTTTGGGTACGGAACCCTAAAAATAAAAAACTAGTAATCTAGTAAGGTGCTACAATATCCAAGCTTTTATTCTAAGGTGTGTGCAAGTGTGTGTGAGTGCCAGTGGGTGTGTGACTGGGTAATAATGGATTTTTAGGGTTCCGTACCCAAAGGTTAAAACGGGACCCTATTACTAAGACTCCGCTGTCCGTCTGTCTGTCTGTCTGTCTGTCCGTCCGTCCGTCCGTCTGTCCGTCCGTCCGTCTGTCACCAAGCTGTATCTCATGAACCGTGATAGTTAGACAGTTGAAATGTTCACAGATGATGTATTTCTGTTGCCGCTATAACAACAAATACTAAAAACAGAATAAAGATAAAAACTATAGAGGGTCCCCATACAAGAAACGTGTTTTTTTCGGCATATCACGCCATCTATGAACGCTTAGTTAGGTGAACGTCCCATAAATGGCGTTATATTGATATGTCGATCCCTAACACCTTTGTTAGACGTTAGATGGCGTTATAAGAAATAAAATGTTTATTAATTATTATTTTTTGCTGGCGAAAAATGATAGTGGTATTTTTTGATCCATCTTATAAAACACTGTAGTGTGGTACGGAACCCTACTAGTGCGAGTCCGACTGCACTTGGCCAGTTTATTTCTTTTTGCATTTATTCGGGTGTTCGTCCACAGGTGGCAGGACCATTATATAAATGTTCCGTCTGACTTGCTATCATAAAGTAGCTTTTCACCATTAAGGAGAAAATCTGCCGCTTATTTGATCCCACTGTTGGGATCAGTTTTATCATGTATATTGAGGGTACTTCATGTTAATGTCATTTGACAAGAAGATCTACCCTCCCTAGAAATAAAAGGCAGTTGATATACAGCAAGCTTGCAAGTTGTTGCATATCAAACAAGTTGTTTTACTTTTTAGGGTTCCGCACCTTAATAGGAACTAGTAATATTTAAAAAAAAACCTTTTTATACACAAGCTTTTACATAGCCTAGGACCAGAGTAAGTTAAAACAAATCCAACGAGCCCAAACACGGTATAACACGTGTACTTTAGGAGTTCCTTTGGCCACCTTCCAGCTCCATCATCAGATCAGCACCATGTCATCATAATATTGCATTGTGACGCGATTTACACATGTATGCAAAATGTCAGCTCAATCGAACCCCTGGAAGTCGCTCTAAAATCAATCGCTAGATTTGTGACGGACAAATAAATTCGCCGTGAGGTAGAGATAAAGCTTGTAAAAATAGAAACCATTATAGGATCACTTTGTTGTCCGTCTGTCTGTCCGTGCGTCCGTCTGTCAACACTCTTTATCTCTGAAATGCGTAGAGGTATCAAGTTGAAACTTATACTAAATACTTGGGTCTATGGTATCTTATGGCTGTGAAAAAATCGAACCTGTAAGTCTACCAACGCGATCAAAATTTATCACCGTTTATGTCGTATACTTTGCGATTTCACAAGGGAATCAAAACCTATGGGTACTTTGCCGTTGACCTAGAATCATGAAATTTGGCAAGAAGCAAGGTCTCGGAGCAATTATATAGGAAACAATCTGAACACCGTAAATATGTAGTTTAATATCTAAATAACGTAAATTTTTTTTTTTTTTTTTTTATAGATTTAAAAACGGGAATTTAACGTGACTTACGCGATGTCGATATAGCGATCGACATATGTTTCGGCCTCATCCGGAGGCCTTCTTCAGGATCTTGAGTGCTTGGCGCTCGTCGACGCGTCGCACCTCGCACTGCGGGCCGCTGCTCGTGCAGCGCGGGCGGACGGAGCGGGCGGCGGCGGCGGCGGTGGTGGTGTTGGTGGGGGGTAATGATGCGGTGTACATAGTGGAACGTAAATTTACTATCACAAACTTATATTTGTGGTTGGTGCAGTACATTTCCTGTGGATTAAACTACAAATTTAAGTTTGTACTGTAACCTAGCTTGACTAGTTTGTACGGAAGCCTCTGTACGCGAGTTCAACTCGCACTTGACTGTTTTTTTTAAATATTTGCAGGTAAACATTGGGACGACAGTTACAGTACAAATACAGGGTCTGAAATAAACAGTGTCACGTCTCAACTGAACGCTCAGCTGATGTTAAAAGTACCAGAGTTGGTAGACGAACAAGATTGTAAGGTGCGTCCTCTTTTTATCACGCTTTTCAACCTACTTCCAAAAAGAAGAAGGTTCTCAATTCGATTGTTTTTTTTTGTTTTGTGTGAATTTTACGCGATTACTCCGTTAATTGAGAACCGATTCGAATGATTCGTTTTTTAATCGGTAAGGTACGTTTCCGAGGTGGTCCCATTGTAATTTCATAAAGATCTGACAAGTATCTCCATAGATATGACGATAAACGTCTCAAGCTTGCTACTGAAATTGATTCGTGGGGCATGGAAGTCGGTTGTTTTAGTTTTTAAACTATCTTAATTATATTTGCTTGTACGTGTGTAACTGACTGCTTTGATCACTTCCCAGCAGGTGAGATAGTGGTCAAACATTGCTTTTATAGCGGCAATAGCCCAATGGATAAGGTGTCGGACTGGCGATCGAGAGGTTGTGAGTTCCATCCCCACCCATTGCACTATTGACGTGAACCCACTCCAGACACAAGCATATTTAGCTTAGTTGGAGGGTTAACAAGGATACTAGTAATGTGCAACACACATTGCGAGTAAGCTTTATTTAAACAAAAAAAACTAGCCTATATGACATTAGAATAAAAAATAAACTGGACAAGTGCAGGTCGGACTCGCACTAGTAGGGTTCCGTACCACACTACAGTATTTTAAAAGATCGAGCAAAAAATACCACTATCATTTTTCGCCAGCAAAAAATAATAATTAATAAACATTTTATTTCTTATAACGCCATCTAACGTCTAACAAAGGAGTTAGGGATCGACATTTCAATATAACGCCATCTATGGGACGTTTACCTAACTAAGCGTTCATAGATGGAGTGAAATGCCGAAAAAAACACGTTTCTTGTATGGGGACCCTCTATTATTTTTAACTTTATTCTGTTTTTAGTATTTGTTGTTATAGCGGCAACAGAAATACATCATCTGTGAAAATTTCAACTGTCTAACTATCACGGTTCTTGAGATACAGCCTGGTGACAGACGGACAGACAGACAGACAGACAGACAGACGGACAGCGGAGTCTTAGTAATAGGGTCCCGTTTTACCCTTTGGGTACGGAACCCTAAAAACCGTTTGAGTCATTAGATGAAGTGTGTGAGGTTGAAGATTTATGGAAGCCGTTTAAGGAAGGGATCGTGGAAGTTGCTGTAGTAGAAGTGTGTGGTGTAAGTAAGAGAAATAAACTGGCCAAGTGCTAGTCGGACTCGCACTTGTAGGGTTCCGTACCACACTACAGTATTTTATAAGATCGAGCTAAAAATACCACTATCATTTTTCGCCCGCATAAAATTATAATTAATAAACATTTTATTTTTTATAACGCCATCTACCATCTAACAAAGGAGTTAGGGATCGGCATTTAAATATAACGCCATCTATGTATGTTATATTGAAATGCCGAAAAAAACACGTTTTTTGTATGGGGACCCCTTATTAATTTTAACTTTATTCTGTTTTTAGTATTTGTTGTTATAGCGGCATTAGAAATACATCATCTGTGAAAATTTCAACTGTCTAACTATCACGGTTCATGAGATACAGCCTGGTGACAGACGGACAGACAGACAGACAGACAGACAGACAGACAGACAGACGGACAGCGGAGTCTCAGTAATAGGGACCCGTTTTACCCTTTGGGTACGGAACCCTAAAAAAGGGTGTAAATTGAAGAATGTGTGTAAAGATGTCCAAAAAGCTGTATTTGAGAAGAAGAAAGCATGGCAAGACTGGTTAGCTTCAAAAGCCAACCTAAGAATGAATAAAGGAACGACTGAAGATGTAAGCAAGGCAAAGGAAGAGTATAAAAGGTTAAAGAATGTAGCAAAAGAGGTTGTGGATAGAAAGAAAGATAACGATAGAGATGAATTTGATAGGAGGTTATCTGACGACTTCCATACCAACATTAAGTTTTTCTGGATGTCTATAAGGTCAGCCAGAGGAAATCTTTATACCTCGCAACTGGACAAAGTCAGAAATCAGGATGGCAGTATTGTGAGAGGAGAGGTATGCGTTCTAAAGAGATGGAAGGAATATTTTGAAAGTTTATTTGTAAAGGAAGATATGCAAGTGCCAGTGACAACTGGTAACGCCAATGAAGATGGCGATGAAAGTAATATCAGCATGGAAGAGATAATGACAGCGTTGAAAAGTGAAATCGGGTAAGGCTGCAGGGTATGACAGGATTTCGGTCGAGATGCTGAGGGCTGGACAAGGTGTGGTAGCGAGTCAGCTGTATCGCCTTTTTAACCTTTGCTGGAGGAACGGAATTGTTCCAGAAGACTGGTGCAAAGCCGTCATTGTGCCGCTATACAAAGGAAAGGGATCACAGCAAGACTGCAAAAACTACCGCGGCATTAGCTTACTCAGCGTCGTCGGAAAATTGTATGCAAAGGTACTGATTACAAGAGTGACGAATGAAACTGATAAGAAAATGTGGGATGTACAAGCGGGTTTCAGGAGAGGAATGGGATGCGTGAATCAGGTCTTTTCTTTACGAAGCATAGCCGAAAAATGTTTGGCGAAACACCAAAAGGTCTATTGCGCATTCGTAGACTTGGAAAAGGCCTATGACAGAGTGGTGAGGAATGAATTGTGGTCAACATTGTCTATGTATGGGGTGGGCGGCAGTTTGATACGAGCACTGAAATCACTCTATGAGGGTTCCAGTGCTTGTGTCAGAATAAACGGAGCGTACACAGACTGGTTTAACATCGAAAAAGGTGTTAGACAGGGATGTGTAGCATCGCCAGTGCTGTTCAACCTATTCATAGACAATTGCTTGACAGATCTGAAAGAAAGTGTGTACGGATTAAGAATGAATGATTTAACCATCAAATGCCTCCTATACGCTGATGATCAGGTGATATTAGCATCATCGGAGGAGGAGTTGCAAAGAATGGTTAATATTATGCATGACGCCTTAAAAAGGAAAGGGATGAAAGTGAATGTAAGCAAGACCAAAGTAATGGTTTTTGAAAGAGAAGAAAGAATGACTGATTGTTATGTTACGATTGAAGGAGAAAGAGTGGAACAAGTGAAAGAGTTTGTGTACCTGGGTTCTAAGTTTACGAGAGATGGTAAGTATGAAAGTGACATTGAGCGAAGAGTTTTGGCTGGAAACCAAGTGATTGGGGCACTGCATAACTTTATGAGAAGTCAGAACGTGTCTAAAAAAGCACGACTGGCTGTACATAGGGGAGTGTTGGTTCCCACACTCATGTATGGTAGTGAATGCTGGGTATGGCAGAAGAAGCATGAAAGTAAAATTAATGCTGTAGAAATGAGAAGTTTGAGAAGTATGATCGGAGTGACTCTGATGGATAAGTTGGAGAACAGCATGATAAGGGAATGTTGTGGTGTGGTAGAAGATGTAGTGACAAAGATAGAGAAAGGGATGCTTAGATGGTTTGGAAATCTAGAGAGGATGGATGAAGAAAGATTGACGAAACAGATTTATGAGACGTGTGTGAATGGGCCACTTGGTAGAGGCCGACCTAGGCGAACGTATCACGACCAGATCGGAGACGTTTTAAAAAAAGGCCAAGTCAAAAGTACCTATAACCGGCGAGCATGTATGAAGGCGCTCATGAAAGTGGAAGAAGCGAAGGAGGTATGTCAGGGTCGTAGCATGTGGGAAGAAGTAGTCTCGCCTACCACAACGGGAAAAAGGCGTGATTGTATGGAATATATTTTTTTAAATATCTTATTGCTAGCTAGCGTTTTTTCACTATCTCACCTGTTGGTAAGTGATGATGCGGTCGAAGCTGGTAAGCACGCTAGGCCTAGAATGGGAACTGGCTGGTTGGCTAGATGACAAATAAAACGCCTTGCATTTGTTTGCCTCAACTCATTTCGTTCCATTAAATTGGCAATAAAATCGTAACGTCTAGAATGAGCTTTTCGAATGTTCTAGATAAATCTACAAAGGATCCTGCCAATTGCCGTTGAAAATGAACATCGAGCTAGTTTAGAGGCGCTGTCTGTTATTTTAAGTTCGCATTGTAAGTATTTCAAAGTTTTAGCTGTTTAAAATAATTAAAGATGAATCATTTAAGGTCGTTTAAAAAACTATAAGAACCGACTTCAAACGTCGCGCTAGTCAAAGTAGCCAGTAGTTGGTAGCATGTCATCGAGGTAATTAAATGCATCGTAATACAAATGTTGATATTAAAAATTAGAACTACATGTTTCGTCTCATTTACTCATTAGTATTAAAGTGAGACAAACTTATGAAGCAAAAGCGCTTTCAAGGAGGTTCTAACGTTCAGCTTATTTATTCACGCAATATAAACTCTTTCGTAGAATCCTTATGTAGGTTTTACGTAAATTAAAAAAAACCTTAAAGGATACGCACGGTGCCATACAACGTAGCGTGCGTTAATGTAGGTACATAGGTAAGAGTACATATTTTTTAATACAGTTGCTCAAAAAGTGGCGTTTTTGTGGAGTGTGGCATTACATACTCGTGCTTTTTTTTACCTTTCCCGAACTCGTGCGTTCTCTTTCCCAACTGTCAAAATACTGTCTATTAAAAAGAAAAACCAACCATGAAGTTTTTACTAAATAAAATCATTGAACTTTTTATGATTCATGCAAATACGTATATTTCTAAAAAGAAGCTACTAATTTGTTTCAATATCAGATTTAATGATTTGATTGAATGAGTTAGGTTAAGTTTCATTTCATTTCATCTCATTAAATTTCATTTTCATTTCATATCAATAAAAAAATTCTACTGAAGACTTGGCTGTATGGGCATAGTTCCCTTTGCCTACCAGAATGGGTGAAGAAAAAAAAACTCTGCTTATATTCAACGGTTTTCGCCATTTTTCAGAAATTTTCTTTGCGAGTTTAGTTGTTTGTTGCACAAAATGAGTAATTTCGACCCTAGTTTTTTGAATTAACACCATATATGCAACCTAAAACTTCCCCAGTTAGTATAAAAAACTGTACCAATTTCAATGTATATGTGAATTATAACTTTTACTAGAAATAAATGTTAAGTTAGTTGAGTTTATTGTGTTTTTATTATTTTATTAAATTTCTTCATTTTTTCGCAACTGTATTAAAAATAGTCGTTCAGTACACGTGCGGAACCGTCATTGCAACTTGTTCCGACTGTCAACCCTCGCCTTCGGCTGCGCCTCGGCTCGGGTAGACATTTGTCGGAACTCTTTGCAATGACAGCCTTTCCGCACTTGTAATGAAATATAGTATTTCATTATTCATTAGTTGCGAAAAAATGAAGCAATTTAATAAAATAATAAAAACACAATAAACTCAACTAAATTAACATTTATTTCTAATAAAAGTTATAATTCACATATACATTGAAATTGGTACAGTTTTTTATACTAACTGGGGAATGTCGTTTTAAGAAAGCGTTTAATTTTGGGTATTCACTTATATCCACGTTGCTCCTTATTTTCAGCATACTTTTTACCATCGAAAACCTCGACCATAACGTAGAAGGTTTTAATTTTGCTGAGAGTTCGGAGAAGTATGCCAACATAACATTTTCTGAAAAACTATTTGCTTTTTTCTCTTCTCTCCACGCAATAAATTCGTCGTATGTAGATATGTAGCGACTTCTTGACTTTTCCGGTAAAATGTTCTCCGAAGCATTTTGTGCAATTATACTGAGTTCCAGTGGTGTTAATTCAAAAAAACTAGGGTCGATATTACTCATTTTGTGCAACAAACAACTAAACTAGCAAAGAAAATTTCTGAAAAATGGCGCCAACCGTAGAATATAAGCAGAGTTTTTTTTTCACCCATTCTGGTAGGCAAAGGGAACTATGCTCATACAGCCAAGTCTTCAGTAGAATTTTTTTATTGATATGAAATGAAAATTAAATTTAATGAGATGAAATGAAATGAAACCTAACCTAACTCATTCCATCAAATCATTAAATCTGTTATTGAAACAAATTAGTAGCTTCTTTTAGAAATATACGTATTTGCATGAATCATAAAAACTTTTTTTGAATTTTTTTAGTAAAAACTTCATGGTTGGTTTTTCTTTTTCATAGACATTATTTTGACAGTTGGGAAAGAGAACGCACGAGTTCGGGAAAGGTAAAGAAAAAGCACGAGTGTGTAATAGCCCACATACCGAACGCTAAACGTCCCTGCAATACGCCACTTTTTGAGCAACTGTATTAAAATATACTATTACCGCACGCTCCGTTGTATAGTGCGTAATTTTTAACTTTCGAACGATGTATACAGGCTTCGTAAATGCAGTTTTTGAGCAAATGTGTGGAAAAATTATTTAAACTATATTATTATTGACTCGTGTATCTTCCCATCTAGCTGCAATAAGAGCAGAGTCAGCTCTAGGCTCGTCGCTCCGACTCGCCTTGGGGCATTTAATGAGAAGCTTAGCTCGGCTGGCCGCGAGGGGGGAAGCGGCACTGCCCCAAACGCCCTTGATACCCTCTCTGGCGCCTGTTTTGCTTAAGGTAGGTGGTGTTTTAAAAAACGAAAAAAGAAGGGGTGTTATAAGTTTGACGTGTGTATCTGTGTATGTGTCTATCTGTGGCATCGTAGCGCACAAACGGATGAGTGAAATATTAAATTGGTGAGGAGTTGAGTATTCTGCAGATTCCAGGAGATGTCCCAGCATCAGGTCAACGCTACCATGTTCTTACAATATCGTTGAAGTTAGAGGATACTACATTTCGAATCTATCAGACGTACAAAAAAGTTTAAACAAGATTTCATAGCGTCATCATCTACAAAAAAGCTCATCATATTTAAACGGCTGAACGATTTTGTTGAAACAAAGTAAGAACACTCCAGATTAAAACACCTATCAAACAAATAATTAAAATACGTTTTAAAAACTAAAAGAACCGACTTCAAACGTCGCGCTAGTCAAAGTAGCCAGTAGACGTAGTAACTATTACATAATCTGTGCCAGTAAGTAAAGTGCCAGCCAAGTAGTAAGTCATCGAAATAAGTAAATGCGTCGTAAAACAAATGTTGATATATTAAAATCGGCTCGGGCGATTTTCGTTAAAATTTAAATGGGACCTTTTTAATGGGACCACCTGGGAAGGGTACCCTTTGAAACGAAAAAATAATTTTCTAAATCGGTTCAGGCATCTTCGAGTAATCGGTGAACATAAATTTAAAAAAACTGGCCAAGTGCGAGTCACCATCGCGTCTCTTATCGCACACTTAGGGAGGGTTCCGTTCAATACGAAACATAACAGAGTTTCAACCTCATATATTTGATTAATTGATATTACCAAGAATATTTGGTTTGGTCGCGATCTAGAAAGACGGGCTCGTTTACTAGCGCCATCTATGTCATTTTACCGAAACTAATTAGATAGATGGCGTTTAAAAACACGTGTTTTGTATGGGGACCCCCTTTAATTTTTAACTTTATTTTGTTTTTAGTATTTGTTGTTATAGCGGCAACAGAAATACACCATCTGTGAACATTTCAACTATCTAACTATCACGGTTCATGAGCTATAGCCTGGTGACAGACGGACAGACAGACGGACAGACAGACAGACAGACAGACGGACAGCGAAGTCTTAGCAATAGGGTCCCGTTTTACCCTTTGGGTACGGAACCCTAAAAAAATGAAGTTGGTTAAAGGTTAGAGGGCCCGGTGGCGTAATCGGGAGAACGGTCGGCTTTGATGCAGTGGTACCGAGTTCAAACCGCCGTGCACCAATGGATTTTTCTATCGAAAAATGTATGTGCGCTTTTCACAGTGGCCCTCCGGTGAAGGAAAACATCGTTAAGAAACCAACAACCCCCGCATGGTGGTAGGACACTATCTAGCGCCTGGCCAGCTACCCTCAAGTTAGAATATCTGTCACCAAACATCTTATGTGTTCCGATAGCCATCCTTGAGAGCCAGTTCCCATTCTAGGCCTAGCGTGCTTACCATCTTCGACCGCATCATCACTTACCAACAGGTGAGATAGTGGTCAAACGCTAGCCTATAAAGTTTAAAAAAAAATTGCTTACATAGGCATTTCAAAAAACCTAATGATAACAAAATTGAAGGACACAGTTTGGTGTTGCAGCTTTTGCAGCAAATCTATCATCACTATCCAAAATTCAATTGCACCTCTAGATAGCTAAAGAATCAAAGAATTTATTGCGCTATGTAAGGACTGTGATACATCGCGCGGGGCGGAGAGGGAAGCGCCGCCATTTTGAGGTCATTTTGCTGCGTACCAAGATTTCTATTTAGTTATAACTTGTAACGTAACGTAATGCCTGGTAATGTAACGGAATGTTACGTAACGGAGCCCTGGAGGAGGGCTACCGCACGCTACATCCCGAAAGGAACCAGGAACCTAGACAAGATAAAATATGAACACGGGACACACATATTAAAGATATATTGACTACAAAACTCTACGGTACTTATCTTAAATACACTTAAAGTGTATCACTGCTCTTCTACAAAAATCCTCTATATAGACCTTGTGACGTATATCAATTCATTAGCCAAAGTCTGCATCTTAGCTTGTCGCAGCTCCTCCCGTATGAACATCATTTCTGGACGTAGTTGTTGGTGAGCCTTCGGACCCATGCCGATGGTCCCTTGAGGGTCTATGCCCGCTAGCTGCTGGACGAATCTGGCTCCCACATCGGCGTCCAGGACGGCAGCATCTATCATGCATCTCATTGAAGGCTCTGGATACAATTCTGTTTTAACGATTTCATCGTAAGAGAGATACGATAGAAGATTTTCTACCATAACCATTGGAAGACCCATCAATTTCATTATCTCTTGCTGCTTACAGAATCTTGTTTTCTACTTTTTTTTTATATCATTATTCGTACATTTCTTTGTCCAGACTCAAAATCGAATCCCGTCAAAAATGATTTTTCTATACTTCAATCTTTTTTCAAATTTTAAAAACGTTACACCCATAAATCGTTTTAATACAAAAGAGTATATGTATGATATATGAAATGTATGAGGTCGTTAAAGATATGCCACAAACTTTTGACTCAGAGAAGTTAGTAGTTAGTAGAGACGTTCGTTCAAGTTTCTATCTTTAGCTCAACAAAATCTATCGATTATAGATAGACACAAAATCTATCGACTATGACAGCTGTTTATATGACACTAGCAGCCCGCCCCGGCTTTGCACGGGTAGAACATATATACCTACAAAATTTGCATCAGTTTGTTGCATCGAATATAAAATATGAACATATTTAACAATCATCGTCATATTTCATCCAATTTACACAAAACCTTAACGAATTATGCACCTAAACCTTCCTCATAAACACTCTGGCTATTAGTGAAAACCGCATGATAATCCGTTCAGTAGCTATTGAGGTTATTGCGAACAGACAGACAGACGCAGTGATGGACTTTGTTTTATAATACTTACGTAGTGATATTGGACGGCCCTTTGGCGTAAAGGATAGTTACCCTGATTCTGACCCGAGGGTCGTTGGTTCTAATCCTAGCTATATACCTACCAATGAAAGTTTTATGTGCATTCATGAATCATGAGTTTTCGTACAGTGGTAGTGGGATCATTAAATCTACCAAAAAGTAGCTTACCACCAAGGAGAACATCTCCCGCCGTAACCTTACGCGTTCCCCGACGCAAAATGTAGGGGTAATATACGTTTAACGTGTGTATCTGTGTGTCTGTCTGTAGCATCTTAGCACCTAACCCGATGAACCGATTTTGTTTTTATTATTGATAGTTTTTTTTTGTTTGATAGATGTCTTCATCGAGAGTTTTCTTAGCTTTGATTCATGAAAATTCGTTCAATCGTTATAAAACTATGAGCTTTTTTCTAGTTAATTGCGCTATGAAATCAACTTTCATAGGTCTGATCAATTCGAAAATCTTCTTCTTCAACGATATTGTAAGAACATGGAAGCATTGAACTGATGCTGGGACATCTCCTGGACTCTACAGAATACTCAAATCCTCACCAACTTACAGCTCAGATTTTAAATGTCGTGTTTAGAGTCATTGGAATGCTTTTAATGAAAAGATTATACATAGATCAGTCGGGGTGGTTTAAAATATTATATCATTATATATATAGATGAATATTATTTTATACAATAGATCATATTATTGTACTATATTGACTTCAAATTGATTGTGATCGGTGGGGATCTACAGCATAGCTAAGCTTATAATAATATTTTCGAAGTAACTATGACCTAATCTGTGGTTTCACTGCAAATATTTTATTAATTTTGCGATGCGTGTATGTAAAATTCGTGATATCTTCTAGAGTTTTCATTTGAATTATATACTGTAAGGACAATTTTAATCTATAATATGTGGCCAAGCTAATTAATGTAATTATTTGGATAAGGATTAATACTATATACTTGAAAATAGCCTTCGAAGTTATGTAATATTTTTTAACAAAAATCTTAAGATTAAAATGGTTACTGTGAGTCAACCTTAAGAGATAGACATATGCTGTCGCGGACTTTTTTGTACGTCTTATTAAGTTGTACAACTCTTGCATAGAAAATATTCTTCTATCTATTTTCAATTAAGCAGCGTTCGTAAGAAACGTGTTTTTGCGACCGTTTTTTTGCCGACTTAGGTTGCAAATTAGGTCTCCACAAATGTACCTTTGATTTAAACGGGATAATATATAGCCTATTTTCATTCCGAAAGTCTATTCTATGTATTAGTAAAAGAATTTTTTAAATCGGTTCAGTAGTTTTTGAGCCAAATCATTACAAACATACAAAAATACAAAAATACAAATGTTCTCTCTTTATAATATTAGTATAGATATAGCATGTGTACAAATATGGCTGCGGAAGCGTCCGCCAATCACAGCTAGACCTAAATGTCATTCATCATATCCACCAATCAGCACCGGCTGTAATGCGACATTAACTTTTAAAAAGAAAAACTTTAATTGTTCCAGTTAATAGCAACGGAGACTCCAGGGCCGCGACAAGTGTTGTGTCGATTGTTGTCGCCACTTTTATCGCTCTTACAACAAGATCACTTGCAGAGTGTGGCGCAGCAACTTGATGGGATGTTCACTGGGACATGTAAGTTTTCTATTCAACCGACGTCCAAAAAGAAGGAGTTTCTTAATTTGTCTGTATGTTGTTTTTTTATAATTATTTTTAACCGACTTCAAAAAAAGGAGGAGGTGTCTCAATTCGACCGTATATATATATATTTTTTTAATGTTTGTTCGCGGATAACTTCGTCGTTTATGGACCGATTTTGATTATTCTTTATTTGTTGGAAAGGAGATATCCCAAGTGTGGTACCATGGTAATTTTATCGAGGTGTGATAAGTATCTCCAGAGATATGGAGATAAACACCTCAAAATTGGTACTGAAAATGAATAGCGCGGCATTGAAGTCGGATCTTTTTTAGTTTTTAAACGATATTATTGTGTGTATGTTACGCGTTTACTCCGTCAATTGTGAACTGATTTTTTATTTTTTAATCGGTAGGGTACATTTCCGAGGTGGTCTCATTGTAATTTCATCGAGATCTGATAAGTATCTCCAGAGATATAACGATAAATGTCTCAAACTTGCTACTGAAATCGACTCGCGGGCATGGAAGTCGGTTGTTTTAGTTTTTAAACGCGCTTGGCCTAGAACACTATAATTCTACTACTATCATAAAAGCGAAAGTTTTTGTATGTTTGTTACTCATTCACGCTAAAACGAATGAACCGATTGAGCTGAAATTGGGTATATAGATAGCCTAGACCCTGGAATAATACAAAGGGTATTTTTCATCCCGATATTAGCACGGGAACGATGTCTACGCGGGTAAAACCGCTGGGCACAGTTGTTATATATATATTTTATATCATATAGGCTAGCGTTTGACCACTATCGGACTTGTTGGTAAATGATGATGCGGTCGAGGATGGCAGCACGCTAGGTCTATAATGGAAACTGGCTGCCGGAACACATTAGATGTTTGGTGACAGATTTTCTAACTTGAGGATGGTAGCTGGCCAGGCGGACACTAGATATTGTCCTGAATGATCAATGACCACCATGAATTATATGATTAAATATTTCCTTCACAGTGCGCGCAAAGCTAGCAGCTTTAGACGTTTGCCCATACATCATCACAGCTTTATCTGAACACAGCCTAAAAGCTAAAGAAATGCTGCCGCGTCTTTTATTATCAATAGCCAAAACTAACGAGAAATCTACCACCGTCCCATTCCAACAGGCTTCCGACTTATTCATCGACTTACGCAACATATTTACCGTAGAAGTACTAGACAAAACAGTCGCAGACTTAACTAAAAACATGCTTAATATCGATGTCAACGAAGCGTACAAATCAACTATAAATATGACCGTGGAATTCTTAAAGAAGTTGCTCGGAAGTGATACAGAAAAACAGAGTACATTTCTTAACGAAATACACGTCTGCTCCGATCCGCTATTGGATGCCAAGTGTCTATTCATACTGGCTGTCGTGAAGCGATCGTTTGGATTCGACCAGGATGTGTTGAGCTCTGATTGGAAGAAGCTTTTTAGGGTGAAGTTAGCTGGCGAGTTTGAGAGGGAAGCCGCGTTCATGTTTTTTACGCAATTTTCGAAGAGTTTACTTGAAAATCATAAGGAGGTGAGTTTGTGTTCTTTTCAAGGCTTTTAAAGTTCTTGATGCACTGTTATCATCATCATCATCATAATCAGAATCCTTTCTAGAGAAGATGGGTGAAGTAAGATTAACAAAACAGATTTATGAGACGAATGTGAATGGGCCAGCCGGTAGAGGCCGACCTAGGCGAACGTATCAGATCGGAGACGTTTTAAAGAAAGGCCAAGTCAAAAGTACAATCGCCTTCATTTGTGCGTATCCACCTTAAGGAATAATTTCCTGTGCACTCTTATTGAATTGGCATCTCGCTTCTGTCTATGTTGACATTGTTGACCAATGACAAGAAGGGACAAAGCCAAAAATTATGTTTTGTTTTTGGTTTTGGCTCTTCTGATTGGTAAGAAAATGTTTTGTTTGGTTTTGGCTCTTCTGATTGGTTAGAAAAATAATCGACACTTGCAACCGAAAATGTTTTGAAACTGGATACGCACAACTGTACGCGATGGTACCTATAACCGGCGAGCATGTATGAAGGCGCTCATGAAAGTGGAAGAAGCGAAGGAGGTATGTCAGGATCGTAGCATGTGGAAAGAAGTAGTCTCTGCCTACCACAACGGGGAAAGACGTGATTTTATGTATCTAGTATGCTATGAATAAATAATAAGTCAGGAAATGTGACTGCGTTAAAAAATGACCTAACAAAAGTCGTGTCTAAGCAGGCGGGGTTAAAAGTCGTGTCCAGCGCGTCATCAGTCGGACATTTGTCTTGTTTGACTCAACTGTCATAACAGACATTGCAGCACATGCGCGAACCAATAGCTGCTTTCATTCATCAATCTCTCCTCGCCGATTGGCTTGGAGATTGATGAATGAAAGCAGCTTGTCTCAATCAATCTCCAATCAAGCCAATCGGCTTGGAGATTGATTTAAATGCAGAATTGAAAAATTTAATTAAATTTAGATTTGTAACGTCGAAAGTGATTCTTATTTTGAATCTACGCCGTTTTGGTGTAAAGGAGGTCCGGTCCACTTTTTGTGTGGAATTTGTTCTGAATGAGACTTCCTGACTTATCATTTATTCGTAGATAATATGTACGTATAATTACCACCCCATATTCTTCCACTACTGGACATGGCCTTTCTTATAGCACGCAACTGATTTAAACCTTTACTTTTGCGCCTTCAGCCTCTGCCAACCTCTGTCTGCTAGCTAAAGTAAAAAGGCATTGGATCACAAATAAAATGTGTTGAAACAAACCTATTTCTGAAATAGATAAATTTTGTATTATTAAGTTTTTGCTGAAAATCGAGCTCAGTGGCGTGCCATGTGAGAGGCCCATGTCCAGCAGTGGACGGAAATTAGCTGATGATGATGATGATGATGATGATGATGATGATGATGATGATGATGATGATGATGAAGAAGTTTTTGAACAATAATATTCTCCCACAGGAATCTGTAGCATGGTTAAGAAACACGCTCGCTTCGCTCCCACCATCTTGCTCCTCGATCCACGCTTTGCCGGCGTGTGTGCGAGCGATAAAAGCGGAACTAGGTTCTATATCAACGCTCACTTCGCTCGGGAAAGCGCTCGAAGCTTGGACTGAGAAGCAACCGTTTGGGGATGTTGCTGGTAAGATTTTTGAAGTATTACATTAAGGTGCAGGACAAGTAAAAGACGCTTGCCTGATGATAAGTGGCATTTTAAACCTAAAACAGAGTAGAGTACCTGGGTGCTCGAGATTTGCTTGGTTCTTTTGTGTAAAATTGCGTTTTTACAAAAATATAACTACATATATAGGTAAACTTAAAAAGCAATACCCAACTATCTATATACAAAATTTATTCAAATCGTTAGAGCAGATTCCTAGATACCTACGCAATATGTTTCCATTTTTCCATCGGACTGCCCGATGTACTGATATGTGACACCGTTACATGGTGGACATTCCGTCAATACGCACGAAGCGATTTGCTTCTACAGTCCTCATACGCACTGCCAAGGAATGGAATTCCTTGCCTGAGTGTGTGTGTTACCCAATAACTACCATCTGGGGTGGTTTTGAAGTTGAGAGTGAATTGAAAATTAAGTAAAAGGGGGTCACCATGCTGTGACTTCCTTTTTATTAAGAAAAATAATATGTCTAAATTTTTGGCATAGTTTGTTGCGTCGAATGTGTACATTAACTTCTTCAACGACCATCGTCATATTTCAACTCATTTAAAACAAAACCTTAAAGAATTATATACATAAACCTTCCTCATGAATCACTCTGTTTATTGGTGAAAACCGCATGAAAATCTATTCAGTAGTTTTTGAGTTTATGGCGAACGAAAAAGGCGCGGGACTTTGTTTTATAATATGTAGTCATTGTACGGTGGTACCGTGGATGGAGTATTAAATGGATCTGGCATTTAAATAACAATAATAATATGAGAGAGAAGGATAAAACTATACAATCACTAGTATGAGGAGCGAGATGGACAACAATTTTTCATCCTTCTCTGCATATGCGATTTTATTGTTTGGAGCCAGCTCTGCCTCCTAGTTCTAGTGCACCAATTGGCTTTCACCCGCTGTCATGTATGACCCAACCAAATTACGTTGTTCATTTTATCTTATAGCTGGCATATGTATCACGTGTTCATCGTTTTAGTCGAGTTATATCTCTATAGCTATTTAATACGCATACGCTAATGTTATCTTTATTTAATTTTCCCTCTACGGGTGGTACGTAACCCTTCGTGTGCGCGCCCGACTCGCACTTGACAGCATCATTAAAGGTACTGACATTGACTTCCAGACAACATATGCGGCCCGTCAGACTCACACATACACAGCGTTCACACACTAACCGTGCTGCTACAAACATTCCGTCCCCCGCACCCCGCACTGTTGCTATGTAGCACGGCCGCGAGCGCGCAGCGATGGGTTAAGCCCGCCCTGCAGGTATACGTCGATGCCTGTGACAAGGTAGATCTACAGGTGAGTACATATTAGTTTGCACGAATGAACTCCGCCATCTCCCTTTCCAACTGACTTCTAAGAAGGAGTTTCTTAATTCTTCTGTATTTGTTTTTCGAAGGGAAACTTCTTCGGTCGCACTGGCACAGATTATATAATAGTTACTACGTAACAGATACTTCACTCCCCTACAGAAACACAATACCAACGTTTATTTCAGACAATACAAGCAAAAATGTGTCTAAGGCGCTCGACCTAGCGTTGTTATTACTTCGTTCAGCGCGCGATGTACCGGCGCGCCCCGATACAGTAAAGGGTTGACTCAATATACTAAAAAAAAAGTTTACGAATTTTTATTTACCTTACAAAATTACATCAAAGTTCCTAACTGAGAGTCGAATTTTATGTCGGAAAAGTGAATTTTACGCCGTCTTGTCATTTTAGTATCGGTAGCATAAAAAATGAAACATATTGTGCTTGTTTTTTGTCAAACGCGCAAAATGACTATGAAAAACTTAAATCGTTTCTAAGATAGAATACGAATGCGCAGTTATCCCGTCATTAGAATAATAATATACGTTGCGCGCGCGTGAGCAGTGACAACCGACTGGCAGATAGTACCGCCGGAGTTGACGAAAGTTTAGGTATAAAGCGCAGTAGCTATGGGCGAGTGAGGGAGGCCTGGCACTGGTGTACATTTTGACGGAAGTGACGTAGCGTCACGGTCCGAAGGGAGCGGAAGTAACGTAAGCGTCATGTTATATTTTATATTTATAAACGCCATCTATTGTAGAACGGTGTAACTACTAGAGGTGGATCGTAATCGGTTTTTCGCGTAACTTAGTTATACGTAGTTTCATGATTGCACGTAAGCAGTTTTAAAACGCTTATTTTAGTAACCGGTTATTTCTACACAGCACACACATAGAGCTACATCGAAAAACAGTTTTGCACGCGTACTAAAATTGATTCTGATTCAGATGCTGTTAAGTATTACATTACAAAGATAAGAAAGCAACGCATTATTTTGGTAATACATACATTATTTTGATTTTTTTCACTTTTTTCGTGGATAATGTTAATAGCTTGTACACAGTTAGTCACAGCACATCGCCGCACAAAACTGCGTACGCGTGATCTAATAAACATTTTGCATAATATTTTTGAGAAAAGGAATGTTTCTTATCATAAAACTGCTTACGAAAAATTACTGCTTACTTTTGATTCGCGAAACTACGTATACGTTTATAACCCTCGTAAGCAGTTTCTAGAACCGCTTACGTTAAATAACGCCCACCACTAGTAACAACGAAGCAGTATCTAGAACCGCTTACGTTAAATAACGCCCACCACTAGTAACAACGAAGCAGTTTCTAGAACCGCTTACGTTAAATAACGCCCACCACTAGTAACAACGAAGCAGTATCTAGAACCGCTTACGTTAAATAACGCCCACCACTAGTAACAACGAAGCAGTTTCTAGAACCGCTTACGTTAAATAACGCCCACCACTAGTAACAACGAAGCAGTTTCTAGAACCGCTTACGTTAAATAACGCCCACCACTAGTAACAACGAAGCAGTATCTAGAACCGCTTACGTTAAATAACGCCCACCACTAGTAACAACGAAGCAGTTTCTAAAACCGCTTACGTTAAATAACGCCCACCACTAGTAACAACGAAGCAGTTTCTAGAACCGCTTACGTTAAATAACGCCCACCACTAGTAACAACGAAGCAGTATCTAGAACCGCTTACGTTAAATAACGCCCACCACTAGTAACAACGAAGCAGTTTCTAGAACCGCTTACGTTAAATAACGCCCACCACTAGTAACAACGAAGCAGTTTCTAGAACCGCTTACGTTAAATAACGCCCACCACTAGTAACAACGAAGCAGTATCTAGAACCGCTTACGTTAAATAACGCCCACCACTAGTAACAACGAAGCAGTTTCTAGAACCGCTTACGTTAAATAACGCCCACCACTAGTAACAACGAAGCAGTATCTAGAACCGCTTACGTTAAATAACGCCCACCACTAGTAACAACGAAGCAGTTTCTAGAACCGCTTACGTTAAATAACGCCCACCACTAGTAACAACGAAGCAGTTTCTAGAACCGCTTACGTTAAATAACGCCCACCACTAGTAACAACGAAGACGTATTCGCTAAAGTTAGTGTAATCTAGTTGTGATGTTGAGAAATACTTGGAAGTTTCTAATTCGAAATTCTAAATTTCTAACTCTTCTCGCCTACAAGTGGCATTTTTCAACCGATTTTGACGAACATTTGCACACGAGTTCCTTGATTTACTTAAGAATGTTTGTCTATCGCGTTTTTTAGGGTTCCGTAGCCGATTGGCAAAAAACGGAACCCTTATAGATTCATCAAACTTGGTAGGTAGATGTATTCTGTGAACCGCTTTCCGATTTTTATACATAAGTAAAAAAAAATAAAAGTTTATCCCATACATGGAACTGAAACAAAAAAAAATTTCTTCAAACCTATACGTGTCTATGGATAGGTCTTCAAAAATGACATTGAGGTTCCTAAAAACATTTGTTCTCAAAGTCAATCATTTGACAGATAGGCGCGTCTAAAGTGGTAAAATGTGTGTCCCCCCCCCCCTCTAACTTTTAAAGTATCGAAGTGAAAAATCTAAAAAAAATATATGCTGTAGATCTCAATAAAAACTAACAACGAAAATTGGTTTGAACGAGACACAGCCAGCAGTTTTTGAGAGATGGCGACGGAAAAGATAACTTTGTTTTTCATACAAACACTATGAAAAACAAAGTTAATTTTGTAGTTGCGAAAAATCATAGTTATGGAATACTTAACTGTGTTACGGAACCCTACGAGTGCGAGTCCGACTTGCACTTGGCCAGTTTATTTCATTTGGGGGAAAGAGGAGCAGTTTGTTGTCGTGCTATTTATCAACGGATTTCAGTCAAATGGAAATGCACACTTAGGGCTTCATTCTTCACAAGATGTTGCGAAAAAATTTCAAAAAAGAGGCGTGAAAAAGGAGGGAAGTTTGCTGTAGCGTTATATATGGACAGATTGCAATTTTTATAAGGGCACGGGAGTTCTACTGTTCTTACAGAGCTACTAGTTTAAACGATTTTATTTTTATACTAGCAGCCCGCCCCGGCTTCGCACGGGTAGAACATATATGCCTACAAAATTTGCATCAGTTTGTTGCATCGAATATAACATATGAACATATTTAACAACCATCGTCATATTTCATCCAATTTACACAAAACCTTAACGAATTATGCTCCTAAACCTTCCTCATAAACACTGTGGATATTGGTGAAAACCGCATGATAATCCGTTCAGTAGCTATTGAGATTATTGCGAACAGACAGACAGACGCAGTGATGAACTTTGTTTTATAATACTTACGTATTGATATTGGACGGCCCTTTGGCGTAAAGGATAGTTACCCTGATTCTGACCCGACAGTCGTTGGTTCTAATCCTAGCTATATACCTACCAATGAAAGTTTTATGTGCATTCAAGAATCATGAGTTTTCGTACAGTGGTAGTGGAATCATTAAATCTACCAAAAAGTAGCTTACTTACATCTGCCGCCGTAACCTTACGGCATTCCCCGACGCAAAATGTAGGGGTAATATACGTTTAACGTGTGTATCTGTGTGTCTGTCTGTAGCATCTTAGCACCTAACCGGATGAACCGATTTTGTTTTTATTATTGATAGTTTTTTTTTTGTTTGATAGATGTCTTCATCGAGAGTTTTCTTAGCTTTGATTCATGAAAATCGTTATAAAATTATGAGCTTTTTTCTAGTTAATTGCGCTATGAAATCAACTTTCATAGGTCTGATCAATTCGAAAATCTTCTTCTTCAACGATATTGTAAAAACATGGAAGCCTCCTGGACTCTACAGAATACTCAAATCCTCACCAACTTACAGCTCAGATTTTAAAAGTCGTGTTTAGAGTCATTAGAAAAAGCTATTATACATAGATCAGTCGGGGTGGTTTAAAATATTATATTATATTATTATATATATAGATGAATATTATTTTATACAATAGATCATATTATTATACTATATTGACTTCAAATTGATTGTGATCGGTGGGGATCTACAGCATAGCTAAACTTATAATAATATTTTCGTAGTAACTATGACCTAATCTATGGTTTCACTGCAAATATTTCATTAATTTTGCGATGCGTGTATGTGAAACTCGTGATATCTTTTAGAGTTTTCATTTGAATTATATACTGTAAAGGACAATTTTAATCTATAATATGTGGCCAAGCTAATTAACGTAATTATTTGGATAAGGATTAATACTATATACTTGAAAATAGCCTTGGAAGTTATGTAATATTTTTTGTTAATTAAATTAAATTAAAATTGTTACTGTGAGTCAACCTTAAGAGATAGACATATGCTGTCGCGGACTTTTTTGTAGGTCTTATTAAGTTGTACAACTCTTGCATAGAAAATATTCTTCTATCTATTTTCAATTAAGCAGCGTTCGTCAGAAACGTGTTTTTTCGACCGTTTATTTGCCGACTTAGGTTGCAAATTAGGTCTCCACGAATGTACCTTTGATTTAAACGGTATAATATATAGCCTATTTTCATTCCGAAAGTCCATTCTATGTATTAGTGAAAGAATTTTTTAAATCGGTTCAGTAGTTTTTGAGCTTACTCATTACAAAAATACAAAAATACAAATGTTCTCTCTTTATAATATTAGTATAGAAGGGCACGGGAGTTCTACTGTTCTTACAGAGCTACTAGTTTAAACGATTTTATTATCAACCGACTTACAAAAAGGAGGAGGTTCTCAATTCGTCTGTATGTTTTTGTTTGTATGTATGTTACGTTTCTCCGTCAAATGTGAACCAATTCGAATGATTCTTTTTTAATCCGTACATCCGGTACATTTCCGAGGTCGTTCGAGGTCCCATTGTAATGTCATCGAGATCTGATAAGTATCTCCAGAGATATGACGATAAACGTCTCAATCTTGCTACTGAAATTGACTCGCGGGGCATGGAAGTCGGTTGTTTTAGTTTTTAAACTATCTTAATTACATTTTATTTCGTCAGATGTCATACCTCACAGACGTGGTGTCTGTAGGACTCCGGTTCAGCTCGTATGGAGACATAAAGGACATCCTGCTGGATCCTAACGGAGTGCAGTTCTGTAGAGACTTCATGCCAGCTTTTTATAGGTAAGTAAGTAAGTTTAGTCTGTGCGGGATGTAAGGGAGCACAAATACCACCTCAGTGCTCCCAGCCAACCTCACCTGCCCGTGGTGCATCCTGCTGACCAACAAACGAGGCTCTGGCGACCGACAAATGGCGGTATAACTAATTCATATTATGACGTAGCTACATACTACAGGCCGGTGACGGGCAGCAGCGTCACCGGTGCGAGGAGCTACGTCCTGTGATTACCAACCCGCCTGCCTAGCGTGGCGATTAGGGCATATCCCTTCCAATGAGCCGAAGATTGAGCTCAGTGGCGTATCTTGGGAGAGGCCTACGTCCAGCTGTGGACTGACACCGGCTGTTGATGATAAAGTAAGTTCATAGGTATCTTCTAGGTAAGCGCGCTTCATCATGAATGGTATCCTCACTTATCATCAGGCAATAGAGAGAATTTACCGCTGGGGGCGCATAGTAGACTGCAATGTCTGTAAAATTTCAAATGTTATTTTTCAACCTACTTTCAAAAAGGAGGAGGTTCTGAATACGTCTGTATGCTTTTTATTTTGTTGTATGTATATTATGCGATAACTCCGTCAATAGGCGTGACGAAAGATTTTGAAATTCCCTCCCGTAATGTGGCAATACATTTACTATTCACGAAAAGACCTATATTTCGGTAATTAACTTAAGTTTAACGAAGTTTAAAGCAATTTTTCTGATATTTTTTCAATAGTGCGCGCAAACAGCTCACATTTGTCATGGCGTCGGCTGTGACGTCACGCATATGTTAATGATATACTTAACGTAGTAACTATTATTTAATCTGTGACAATGATACACATGGGTTTTCCAAAATTTAATAACATATTCAAGGAAACCTCATAGGCGTGACGTCATGCGCTGTGATTGGTGTTTCAATCAAAATGGCCGATTGCATATTATATATTGTGCATATTTTAATGTTTTATTTTATTGAAAATCTTAATAATCTCAATTTTTTATATAAAACTAAACTAGTGTTTTAAATTGTTTTAATATGTAGTTTCCCCTAAAATCATTCAACCTTCGATTTTTTGATACTGTCGACATGCCTATTGTGAACCGATTCGAACGATTCTTTCTTTAATCGGTACATTTTCGAGGCGGTCCCGTTGTAATATCATCGAGATCTGATAAGTATCTCGATAAAATGTAAACGACACCACCTTCGAGGAGAACCCCCCTACTCTTGAATAAAAAAAAATCAAATCTGTTCAAAATTGGTGGAGTAATCGTGTAACAAAAAAAAAACAACGGGTAGCACTACGGGAGTGCCGGCAGAAGTGAAAACTTGAACACGTCATTTTTTAATATTGGGGAATGACACCTCGCGCAAGCGCCCTACGCTCCCTCCGTCTTACGAATTTTTGTCTTACGATCAGGACACGTGACCTTGACGCGAGTTTAACATTATTGAACGAGAATTGTTCTCATTCTCGTTGCTACTTCCTCCTTTTTGGCAGTCGATAGGCAAATGAAATGAAAAAAAATTATATTAATATTATATTTCAGGTACTTAACGCGCCCACCATTTCTTCTATGTGATAACAAAATGCGTCCATGTCATACATTACTAGTAGACATATTAAAGTACGCGGCACGCGACTTTGTCGCACGCGACACTGCGACGCAGGTTAAACAAGAGGATGACTGCGATGGTTGTGATGTGCTGAAGTTAACTGAAGAGGTAAGTTTTTAGTTTATTTTGACTAGCTGCGCCCGCGGCTTCTCCCGCCTCAAAATATCCTGTCTATTATTCCATGCTATAAAGTATCTGTGCACCAAATTTCATCCACATCCATTCAGCATTCATTTTTCAACCTCCGCTCTTACAGCACAAATTAAGGAAAAATTCCAAAAAATAAAAAAAGTTGAAAATTAAAGGGTATCCCCATACATACATAGTTTACGCCAATTAAGATAGCCTCTGAGTTATATGAGCGCTCATACAGTATAGAGTCTCGGTGGGCGAGTGCACCTCGACTTGGCCGGTTTTTTTAAAAAAATATGTATGTTACGCGATTACTCCGTCAATTGTGAACCGATTCGAATTATTCTTTTTTTAATTCGTAGGGTAAATTTCCGAGGTGGTCCCATTGTAATTTCCGAGGTGGTCCCATTGTAATTTCCGAGGTGGTCCCATTGTAATTTCCGAGGTGGTCCCATTGTAATTTCCGAGGTGGTCCCATTGTAATTTCCGAGGTGGTCCCATTGTAATTTCCGAGGTGGTCCCATTGTAATTTCCGAGGTGGTCCCATTGTAATTTCCGAGGTGGTCCCATTGTAATTTCTTTGAAATCTGTGTGATCTAAGTATCTCTAAAGATATGACGATAAACGTCTCAAACTTGCTACTGAAATTGACTGGCGGGGCATGGAAATCGGTTGTTTTAGTTTTTAAACTATCTTAATTATTGTGAAAATAAAATCATGATTTTTACACATAACATAAATTACTCAGATGACACAAATGTTGATTGACAGAGCTTTACAGCGATAACATTCTTGGTGTACGTGAACGAAGTCGCGGGTATCAGATAGTAATATAATATACTAGCTGTGCCCGCGACTCCGTCCGCGTGGAATTGTGTCTTTGGGTAGCATTAACTAATAACACACATACGTATCCCAACTACACCACACCGTACCACGCCACGCTATTCTCCCCTTCCCCCTCCCCTCACTTCCCCTCCCCTCCCCTTCTCCGCACTTACCCTAATTTCCCCTACCCCTCACTTCCACCTCCCCTCCACCTCCCCATCCTATCCCCTCCCCCACCACTCCCCTACCCTCCCCCTCCAATTCCCCTACCCTCCCCCTCCAATTCCCCTACCCTCCCCCTTCACTCCCAGTCCTCCCCCTCCACTCCCCCTTCCCTCTCACAAACTTTGAATGTCATATTATCCATCGGTTCAGTAGTTTGGGCGTGAAAGCGAGACAGACAGACAGACAGAGTTACTTTCGCATTTATAATATTAGTAAATATAAGGATTAAATTTGTTTCAGCTGTGGTCATCATACACCCAACAGTCGACTACCCTACAGTCCAGCAAAGCGTTAGAGCTAGCCGTCCTTCTGGGGGCTACTCGACACTCTGCCCCCGTGGTGTGGAGCGTAGGATGTTTGGAGGGGCCAGATGCCCCCGCCGAGCTACTGTGTGCTGTATCTGCTTGTGCCGATACTGAGTAAGTACTGGTTTATTAAGCTTCTAGTCAAAATAAATACTATTATACTAAATACTATTTTTGTAGTGGTAGGACTTCTGCTAGTCCCGCCTGGGGCGGTACCACCACTTTGCCCAATGAATTTTCAGCCGTGAAATAGGAATGTTTTTCGGTTGAAATAATGGCAAGGTGTCCAGTGAAATTACAGGGCATGTGAGATTCAACATCTTTATGTCTCAAGGTAACAGGCGCAGGGCAGTGAGTGACATGCGAGGTTCTGGCAGTCCAGAATGTTGCATGTCACTGTATCTGTAATAGGTAGACGTCATCGCTTACCATCAGGTGAGCGTCAAAGAGGTAACATTTTATAACGAGCTCAAATTTAAAGATGTTCGACGACGAAGCAAGTGCATCAGGTTCCAACGTCGCGGTAAATATCGTTTGCGCGATGCAGGATCTCATACATTTAGACAATATTTACAAGGAGAGCTATTCAACCTAATCTAGCGCCATCTAGATGTTTTTATATAAACTAATATTATAAAGAGGAAATATTAGATTTTTTGTTTGTATCGATTTAATTCAAAAACTACTGGATCAATTTAGACCATTCTTTTTTGTTTTGAAGGATATACTTCCCAGGTAGTCCCACTTAAATTTCATCGAGATATGTTTAGTGACTTCAGAGATATGGAGATAAACACCTTATACTTGGCACTGAAAATGGCTAGCGTGGAATTTGAAGTCTTTTCTTTTAGTTTTATATACATACATACATACAATCACGCCTTTTTCCCGTTGTGGTAGGCAGAGACTACTTCTTCCCACATGCTACGATCCTGTCATACTTCCTTCGCTTCTTCCACATTCATGAGCGCCTTCATACATGCTCGCCGGTTATACGTACTTTTGACTTGGCCTTTCTTCAAAACGTCTCCGATCTGGTCGTGATACGTTCGCCTCGGTCGGCCTCTACCGGCTGGCCCATTCACATTCGTCTTAAATATCTGTTTCCTCAATCTTTCTTCATCGATTGGTTTTTAAACGACATAAAAATTATTTTTTACCATTGCCACTCGGAAAAGAGCACTTTATTCACCGACAGCAGTGAATAAAACGCTCTTTTACTCACTCGGTGAATCAAATGTGTTCAAAATGTTTATTTTGAATTTGGAACAAGCACAAAATACGACGACCGACTGATGGCGGGATATCCATCACAAACTCGTAGCTAACCAAATTCAACGGGCCGGTGTCGGGCAGCAGCGACACCGGTGCAAGTAGCTACGCACTGCGATTGCCAACACGCCTGCTCAGCGTGGCAATATTGAGCAAAACCTCCAATGGGAAGTCTGCATAAACCACGGCCCCCAATTCCCGGCCGCCCTGCTATTCCAGATAATGGCGGCGGTCTTGGTAACGGCAGGGCAGGGGTGCGAAGAATCCCCGGGTTACGGCTGGCCGCCAAAAACCCTTGACCTTGGCGACGTACAACGGAAGAACGATACGGCTAGACGAACACCTGGCGCAACTCGAGCACGAACTCGGAAGGATAAGGTGGCACATTCTCGGGCTATGCGAAGTCCGAAGAGAGGGGGAGGACACCGTAACCCTTGAATCTGGCCACCTTATGTACTATCGAGAGGGAGACCAGCAATCCCAGGGTGGCGTAGGGTTACTGGTGAATAAAACCCTCTGTGATAACGTGGTATAAGTTTCGAGTGTGTCGACCAGGGTCGCGTACCTCGTGATCAAGCTAACCGAGAGGTATAGCCTCAAGGTTGTGCAGGTTTACGCACCGACCTCGACACACTCGGACGATGAAGTGGAGGATATGTTTGGAGACATATCAAAGGCCTTACACTTCACCACCAAGGCGCACTACAACGTTATCATGGGGCACTTCAACGCCAAAGTGGGAGTACAAAATAGCGGCGAATCGGTAGTAGGATCCCATGGCTATGGTAGCAGGAATCATAGGGGGCAAATGCTCGAAAAGGAGGCTTTTCTTGATGAACTCATTCTTCAAGAAACCGCCCCAAAGGAAGTGGACGTGGCAGAGCCCCGATTCTATGACAAAAAATGAGATCGATTTCATCATAACGGACAAAAAGCGAAAATTCAGAGACGTCTCAGTGGTCAACAGGTTTAATACCGGTAGCGATCACCGACTTGTCCGAGGCTTTCTGAATATCAATCTTAAGCTTGAACGTGTCCGTCTGATGAAGTCCAGGCTCCGACCTACCTTGCTTCAAACCATAGTGGGATCTGAAACCTTCCAGTCAAATCTGGAGAACCGATTCGCTGCCTTGGAAACCACACACTGCGTTGAAATTAACCAGGCCCTCGAGAATGTGGTCGGAGTCCTCAGGGAAGAAGAAGTCTAAATTTTCAGAAGAGACCCTCGAGTTTATGAAGGAACGACGCGATGATCCACCAGTCACTTCGTCAGAAAGGCATGCTCTAAACAAGAAGATTGGCAAACTGGTACGACGTGATCTCCGACGCTCCAACACTCAATCTATTAAACGAGCAATTGAGCAAAATCGGGGGTCAAAAGTGTTTGTCCAATCTCTTGGGAGAAGCCATCTGACGAAGCTGACCACAGACGGTGGTGCGATTGTTGCTTCCAAGCAGGGGGTTCTCTCGGAAGTTGAAAACTTTTATGGCCAGCTGTACGCTTCGCATGCATCTCAACCTGATCTCGAAAATGAGGATACCCGGGCCACATTAACGCGCCATTTCACCGAGGACTTGCCAGAGATCAGTCTAAGCGTAATCGAGATGGCTCTTAGAAAACTTAAAAATGGAAAAGCCCCCGGAGAGGATGATATTACTACAGAGCTCCTGAAAGCAGGTGGAATACCTATAATAAAGGAGCTCCAGCATATCTTTAATACTGTCCTCTTTGATGGGAGAACTCCAGAGGCGTGGAGCAGGAGTGTTGTCGTGCTGTTCTTCAAAAAGGGTGATAAAACTCTTTTGAAAACTACCGACCTATTTCACTCCTGAGTCACGTCTACAAGCTGTTTTCAAGAGTCATCACGAACCGTCTTGCAAGAAGACTCGACGATTTCCAGCCACCGGAACAGGCCGGGTTTCGAGGAGGATACGGCACCATAGACCACATTCACACAGTGCGGCAGGTTATACAGAAGACCAGTGAGTATAATCGACCCCTGTGCTTAGCGTTTGTGGACTATGAGAAGGCCTTCGACTCCATCGAAACCTGGTCTGTTCTGGAATCTTTGCAACGGTGCCAAGTCGATTGGCGATATATCCAAGTGCTGAGAGGTCTTTACGATGCCGCTACCATGACTATCCAAGTCCAAAACCAGCAGTCTGAATCTATCCCCATGCATCGCGGTGTGAGACAAGGGGATGTTATATCCCCCAAATTGTTCACAAATGCTTTGGAGGATATGTTCAAGACGCTGGACTGGAAGGGACGTGGTATCAACATAAACGGCGAGTACCTCTCACACCTGCGATTTGCAGACGACATCGTCATTGTAGCCGAAACGTTGCAAGAACTGCAACATATGTTGAATAGCCTAGCTGATTCTTCTCGACGCATTGGTCTCCGGATGAACTTGGATAAAACCAAGGTCATGTTCAATGAGCATGTGAGTCCGGAACCAATCGCAGTTCAGGGCAGTATTCTCGAGGTTGTTAAGGAGTATGTTTACCTCGGGCAAACTCTGCAGCTGGGTAAAAACAACTTCGAGAAAGAGGCTAATAGAAGAATACAGCTGGGCTGGGCAGCATATGGGAAATTACGTCGAGTCTTCACATCGCCAATCTCACAGAGTCTAAAGACAAAAGTCTTCAATCAGTGCGTCCTACCCGTCATGACATACGGAGCCGAAACGTGGACACTCACGGTTGGACTGGTCCACAAATTTAAGGTCGCTCAGCGTGTTATGGAAAGAGCTATGCTCGGAGTTTCTCTGAAGGATCGAATTCGTAACGAGGTGATCCGACAGAGAACCAAAGTCACCGATATAGCTCACCGAATTAGCAAGCTGAAGTGGCAATGGGCCGGCCATATAAGCCGAAGAACCAACGATCGCTGGGGTAAACGAGTAATAATAAATAAATCTTGCTAAAAGTGCCTACTGCAGGGCTAGCATGGCGAGGGGATAAAATTCTTGGCCCCTTGTTTTTCTCCTCTGAAAAGAGATAAAATTGTTTTCTCTACCTGTCAGAGCATGGCTAAGTGGAAAGACAATATTTATCCCCGTATATCATTTGACGTTTAAGTATTTCCACCTTGTAAAGCATGGACGACAGAGGGAAAGGGAATAACTGCGATATTTGACATTTCATCATCATCAGCCTGGATCAGTCCACTGCTGGACATAGGCCTCTCCCAAGATGCGCCACTGAGCCCGATCTTCGGCTCTTTTCTTCCAGTCACTGCCTACCGCTTTGCGTATGTCGTCGCTCCACCTGGTCACAGGACGTCCTACGCTACGTTTGCCGATTCGCGGTCTCCACTCTAGGACAAGTCTGCCCCAACGGTTATCAGTCCTGCGGCAGATATGACCAGCCCACTGCCACTTCAGCTTGCTAATCCGTTGAGCTATGTCGATAACTTTAGTTCTCTGGCGAATTACTTCGTTCCGGATTCGATCCCGCAGAGAAATACCGAGCATAGCTCTCTCCATAGCTCGCTGAGCGACTTTAAACTGGTGGACCAGTCGGACTGTGAGTGTCCACGTCTCGGCACCGTATGTCATCACAGGTAGGACGCACTGGTTAAAGACTTTTGTCTTTAGACACTGTGGTATAGGCGACGAGAAGACTCGACGGAGTTTTCCGAATGCTGCCCAGCCCAGCTGAATTCTTTGGATTTCCTTCTCGAAGTTATGTTTTCCTAGTTGGAGCGTTTGCCCTAGGTAAACATACTTAGTGACAACTTCGAGTGGGATTCCATCTACGGCAATCGGTTCCGGAACAACGTGCTCGTTGTGCATGACTTTGGTTTTGTCCAAATTCATCCGGAGACCGATGCTACGAGAAGAATCAGCTAGGCCATTCAACATCCTTTGTAGGTCCTGCAGCGTCTCTGCCATAATGACGATGTCATCTGCGAATCGTAAGTGAGAGATGTACCTGCCGTTGATGTTAATGCCACGATCTTTCCAGTCCAGCGTCTTAAACATATCCTCCAAGGCGTTAGTGAACAGTTTCGGGGATATGACGTCCCCCTGTCTCACTCCTCGACGCAGGTGGACATGTTTAGTTCGCTGGTTCTGTACTTGTACAGTCATCGTTGCGGCATTATATAGACATCTCATCACTTCGATATATCGCCAATCGACTTGGCAACGCTGCAAGGACTCGAGAACAGACCAGGTTTCGATTGAATCAAAGGCCTTCTCATAGTCCACAAATGCTAAGCACAGGGGCCGATTATACTCTTCGGTCTTCTGTACAATCTGCCGCACCGTGTGGATGTGGTCTATGGTGCCGTAACCGCTTCGAAACCCGGCCTGTTCCGGAGGTTGAAACTCGTCGAGTCTTCGCGCAAGACGGTTCGTGATGACCCTTGAAAACAGCTTGTAGACATGGCTCAGAAGCGAAATCGGGCGATAGTTTTTCAATAGGGTTTTGTCTCCTTTTTTGAAAAACAAAACCACCATGCTTCTGTTCCATGCCTGTGGAGTTCTCCCAGTAAAAAGAACGGTATTAAATAGCTGCTGCAGCTGTTGAACTGCTGGAGCTCCTCCGGCTTTTAAAAGCTCCGTTGTGATTCCGTCTTCTCCTGAGGCTTTTCCATTTTTGAGTTGTTTAAGGGCCATCACGATTTCGTCTCGGCTAATTTCGGGCAGATCTTCTGTGAAGTGGCGGGTTAAGGTGGCTCTAGAATCCTCAGTATCGGGTTCGGGCCTTGAAGCATGCGATGCGTAGAGCTTGCCGTAGAAGTCTTCAACTTCCGACAGAATCTCCGGCTTGGATGCGACGACGTTCCCCGTTGACGTTGTCAGCTTTGTGAGGTGGCTTCTTCCCAGAGGCTGGACGAACACTTTCGACCCCCGATTCTGCTCAATTGATTCTTTAATCAAGAGCGTGTTAGAGGATCGTAGGTCGCGTCGTACCAGCTCCTTTATGGATTTGTTGCGCACCAGGTTAGTTGACAAAGCTGACAAAGGGTCTGTTCGTCTCTCTTCCATTAGCCGAAGTGTTTCTGCCGAGAGTTTGGACTTTTTGCCCGTACGCTTGCTCTCGCAAAACTTCGTCCCTTCATCCCTGAGGATTTCCACCACTTCTTCGAGTTTCTGGTCTACGTCATCTGTGGTTTCCAAGGCAGCGAATCGATTTTCCAATTTTAATTGGAATGTTTCGGACCCAACAACGGTTTGGAGTAGGTTCGGACGGAGCGTAGACTTCATCAATCGGAATCTCTCGGCTTTAAAGTCGATATCCAGAGTGCCTCGTACAAGTCGGTGATCACTTCCAGTATTAAACCTAGTGATCACTGAGACGTCTCTGAATATGCGCCGTTTGTCCGTAATGATGAAGTCAATCTCGTTTTTAGTCACAAAGTCGGGGCTTTGCCACGTCCATTTCCTTTGGGGCTGTTTCTTGAAGAACGAGTTCATCAAGAAAAGCCCTTCTCTCGAGGGAATTGACAAGCATTTGTCCCCTGTGATTCCTACTCCCAAATCCGTGTGGTCCTATAGACGATTCGCCGCAAGTTTGTACTCCCACTTTGGCGTTAAAGTCTCCCATGACAACGTTGTAGTGAGCCTTGGAGGTGGTGTGTAAAGCTCTGGAGATATCTTCATACATGCTCTCCACCTCATCATCCAAGTGTGTCGAGGTCGGTGCGTAGACCTGGATAACCTTGAGGCTGTACCTCTTGGTTAACTTAATTATGAGGTACGCTACCCTGGTCGACACACTGGAGATTTCTACAACGTTGTCACTGAGAACCTTGTTGACCAGAAACCCGACGCCGCCTTGGGATGGCTGATCTCCTTCTCTGTAGTACATAAGATGGCCCGATTCTAAGGTTATGGTGTCCTCTCCCTGTCTTCCGACTTCACATAACCCCAGAATGTGCCATCTTATGTGTTTCAGCTCTTCCTCTAGCTGCGCCAGATGATCGTCCAGCCGAATCGTGCGTCCATTATACGTTGCGAGGGTCAGTTTGTTCTGGCGGCCTACCGTAACCCGGGGATTCTTAGCACCCCCTGCCCTGCCGTTACCGTGACCGCCGCCGTGGTCAGGAATAGCAGGGCGGCCGGGAACTGGGGGCCGCGGCATATTGTGACTTTCCATCCTTCTTTCATCCCTTGGGAGGGATATGCCCTAATCGCCATGCTGGGCAGGCGTGTTGGCGATCGCAGGACGTAGCTTCTCGCACCGGTGACGCTGCTGCCCGTCACCGGCCTGTAGAATTTGGCTACGCCATAGATATGAAATGGTTATACCGCCATTTGTCGGTCGCCAGAGCCCCGTCTGTTGGTCAGCAGGATGCACCACGGGCAGGTGAGGTTGGCTGGGAGCACCGAGGTCGTATTTGTGCTCCCTTACATCCCTGTGCTCCCTGACATCCCTATTATTTGACATTTAAAGAGGAAAAATTTATCTACTATCATAAGAGGTGGGTTTATGTTTATCTATCACCGCAATTTGCCTAAAAATGTCGCCTGCGTGTTAAATCTACATTTTCTCGTTATGAGAAACGCACAAAACGGAACGTAAATTACATATTTTCGGATTTTACCTTTACATGGACATGTAAAAGATATACACAATACTTACTTACTTTTCCCACTCGATCTATGCATTTCTTTTAAATACTTTTTTCTTTTAATCGCGAGGTATGCCGAATACGCGACGTGCCAGACTCGGAACTTGACTTAAAAACAGTGCCAAAGAGTAAGTTAGAACAGTGCCTAAAAAATAACAAATAAATCGAAACAATCTTAATCTCACGATTCTCAAACTAACTTATCGACCTTGTGAACGTTTTCGTTACTGAAAAATATATTGCAATTTAGTAGATTTTTTCTCATGTATTACACTTATCACTTGCGGAAGAACACAAGTTTGAGGAAAAAATACATTAAGAGCATTTTCGAAAACACAAACAAATTTATATATTGTATACTAGATGCGTCCCGCGGCTTTGCCCGCGTTTGGCCTACCCTTAACACGTAGGGGTATTAAAAATTAGTTGTAAACCTATTATCATACCTACTTAATATACCTATAAAATTTCATCTAAATCGGTCCAGCCGTTTAGGAGGAGTTCAGTGACATACACACGTACAGTAGAATTACATATATACATAAAGATAGAGAAGATATAATAATGTACTTAACACTGGCTAAATACACTTACTGTGTGAAGTCATAATGAAACTAAAAAGAAAAACAAAACATCAAAACTGACGACTTGAATCAAATAATGATGACTGATAATACAATATTAATTTATTTTCTATGTATGGCAACAATGAAGGGGACAAGGCTTTTCCCTCCATATCCACCGTGACAAATATATCCACCTGTGCGCCCATGCTCTGAATGTGGAGAAAAGAATGTGGACAAAATGACAGATGGGGAAAAGATTTTTATCTATTCCCCGGGATAAATAGTCCCCTCGCCATGCTAGCCCTGCTGGCTGGCTAAATGGAGATAAACGATAGAAGGTATATAATTAAATAAATATCCCTCCAATATTCTTTTTTTATTTTCATTATGGCTCCATACGATTAGTGTATTCAGCCAGATTCAAGTATTGAAATTGTTCAAGTTTTTGTAAATTCAAGTCATAATGTTGAGTCAAAGTTACATTTCTGTGTTGTGATTTCTGAGTCAAGTTGAAGTCACAGTCTAGTCCAAGCCTTACTAAAGATGTGAACTTTGCTGAAGATTTTCAGTGGAATTTTGGTGAGAACGCAAACAGCATGTTTTTCAATATTGTGCAGTTTCCCTACACTCGTACACATTCACCGGCACTTAATGGTTAATAATCCACATCTATTATATACTAGCAGCCCGCCCCGGCTTCGCACGGGTAGAACATATATGCCTACAAAATTTGATTCAATTTGTTGCATCGAATATAAAATATGAACATATTTAACAATCATCGTCAAATTTCATCCAATTTACACAAAACCTTAACGAATTATGCACCTAAACCTTCCTTATAAACACTCTGGCTATTGGTAAAAACCGCATGATAATCCGTTCAGTAGCTATTGAGATTATTGCGAACAGACAGACAGACGCAGTGATGGATTTTGTTTTATAATACTTACGTAGTCATATTGGACGGCCCTTTGGCGTAAAGGATAGTTACCCTGATTCTGACCCGACGGTCGTTGGTTCTAATCCTAGCTATATACCTACCAATGAAAGTTTTATGTGCATTCATGAATCATGAGTTTTCGTACAGTGGTAGTGGAATCATTAAATCTACCAAAAAGTAACTTACCACCAAGGAGAACATCTGCCGCCGTAACCTTACGGCGTTCCCCGACGCAAAATGTAGAGGTAATATACGTTTAACGTGTGTATCTGTGTGTCTGTCTGTAGCATGTTAGCACCTAACCGGATGAACCAATTTTGTTTTTATTATTGATAGTTTTTTTTTTGTTTGATAGATGTCTTCATCGAGTGTTTTCTTAGCTTTTGATTCATGAAAATTCGTTCAAATGTTCAAACTTTTATAGGTCTGATCAATTCGAAAATCTTCTTCTTCAACGATATTGTAAGAACATGGAAGCATTGACCTGATGCTGGGACATCTCCTGGACTCTACAGAATACTCAAATCCACACCAACTTACAGCTCAGATTTTAAATGTCGTGTTTAGAGTCATTGGAATGCTTTTAATGAAAAGATTATACGTAAATCAGTCGGGGTGGTTTAAATTATTATATTATTATATATATTGAGGGCCCGGTGGTGCAATCGGGAGAACGCTTGCCTTTGAAGCCAGAGGTACCGAGTTCAAACCGCCGTGCACCACGGGATTTTTCTATCGAAAAATTTATGTGCGCTCTTCACAGTGGCCCTCCGGTGAAGGAAAAACATCGTTAAGAAACCAAAAACGTCCGCATGGTGGTAGGACACTATCTGGTGTCCGCCTGGCCAGCTACCACCCTCAAGTTAGAAAATCTGTCACCAAAACATCTAATGTGTTCCGGCAGCTATCCTTGAGAGCCAGTTCCCATTCTAGGCCTAGCGTGCTAACCATCTTCGACCGCATCATCACTTACCAACAGGTGAGATAGTGGTCAAACGCTAGCCTATAACGTATAAAAAAAAAAAAAAAAAAAATATATATAGATGAATATTATTTTATACAATAGATCATATTATTATACTATATTGACTTCAAATTGATTGTGATCGGTGGGATCTACAGCATAGCTAAGCTAAGCTAAGTAACTATGACCTAATCTGTGGTTTTACTGCAAATATTTCATTAATTTTGCGATGCGTGTATGTGAAACTCGTGATATCTTCTAGAGTTTTCATTTGAATTATATACTGTAAAGAACAATTTTAATCTATAATATGTGGCCAAGCTAAATAACGTAATTATTTAGATAAGGATTAATACTATATACTTGAAAATAGCCTTGGAAGTTATGTAATATTTTTTAACAAAAAATTTAAGATTAAAATGGTTACGGTGAGTCAACCTTAAGAGATAGACATATGCTGTCGCGGACTTTTTTGTAGGTCTTATTAAGTTGTACAACTCTTGCGTAGAAAATATTCTTCTATCTATTTTCAATTAAGCAGCGTTCGTAAGAAACGTGTTTTTTCGACCGTTTTTTTGCCGACTTAGGTTGCAAATTAGGTCTCCACGAATGTACCTTTGATATAAACGGGATAATATATAGCCTATTTTCATTCCGAAAGTCCATACTATGTATTAGTGAAATAATTTTTTTAATCGGTTCAGTAGTTTTTGAGCCAAATCATTACAAACATACAAAAATACAAAAATACAAATGTTCTCTCTTTATAATATTAGTATAGATTACTAATAAAATATTATAAACATAAATACTATAAGTAGGTTCTACTATGTATTTTCTCGCAGTCAATGGTAAAAAGAAGATTGAATGAATGAATGAATGAATGAATGAATGAATGACAACTCTTTATTGTACAAAATATAAAGATAACAATATAAAAAGGTTCTAAAACTAGTACAATGGGCGGTCTTATCGCTTAAAGCGATCTCTACCAGACAACCTACGGATGGAGTGGAGAGTACGAACATGTCAAGGGCTGAGTTGTACATTTAAGAATTAAAATAATCAAAAACACTACATTAAACTAATATTTTAAGTTATGAAACGAAACATATACCTACATGTAACACTAATATACATAAACATACTTACGATATACAAGCACTATATATATATAAAAATATATAATACAGTCACAATACATACAAATATATACAAACATACCATAACCATATATATATATACACATATATATACTACGACTATACATATACCAATACAATTAATGATACACAAGAAAGCTTAAATATCTTCAATATCAGTTTGAGATAAGTACAATTTTTTAACTTTTTCCCTAAACGTATACAATGAGGGAGCATGGCGAATCGTGACAGGTAGGTTGTTCCAGAGTCGAATTGCTTGTACAGTGAAGGAGGAGTCATAGAAGACTGTAGTGTGAGAAGGCACTTCTAACTCCAAGGTTTCAGATGACCTCAACGACAGGAAATGATTGGAACATAGGAAATGAAAACGTTCTTTAAGGTAACGCGGGGATGAGGGGTTGAAAAGAATGCTGTAAAGGAGGGAAAGGATGTGAGTATTCCGGCGGAGGCGAATGGGGAGCCACTTAAGCTTATGACGGAAGTTGGAAACGTGGTCATATTTGCGTAAGCCAAATATGAACCTAATAGCGAAATTTTGGAGTCGCTCAAGTTTGTTGAACTGGTCCGCAGTAAGATTGGGATAGCAGGCATCTGAATAATCTAAAATTGGCAGCAATAGAGATTGTGCAAGCGTAGCTTTGGTAGCGGTAGGCAGAAAGTTCCTGAGACGCTTCAACGAGCTGGCGGATGCAAAAATTTTGCGACTCACAGCTGCTATTTGCGGGCCCCAAGTCAAAGATTCGTCTATGATTAACCCTAAATTTTTTACTTCTTTGCTGTATGGTACGACGACCCCATCAAATATAATAGATGGAAGGCTATTCCTATCTATTTTAGCCACCATACGAGAACTGCCTATTATAATCCCTTGTGTCTTGCTGGGATTTACCGCAAGTCCATAGGCTTTGCTCCATTTGAGAATACGTTTGAGATCATCATTTGTAGTTTCAATGCTTTGGTGTAGAAGATCAAGAGGGGATTGGGAGTAAATTTGAAGATCATCTGCATATAGGTGGTAGGAAGAAGATAGATCAAGAGATATGGAATTTATGAAAATAGCAAAGAGAAGAGGTGATAGAACGCCGCCTTGAGGTACGCCGGCAGATGTGTTACACCATGTAGAATAAGAATCTTCAAGGCGAATTCTCTGTCGGCGCCCATACAGATAACTGTGAAACCATTCAATTACGGTTGGAGATATGTTAGAAGAGCGTAGAAGTCCTAAGAGAATGTCAAAGTCAACGGCATTAAAAGCATTACTGAAGTCAAGGAGTGTGAGCACAGTTAGCTGACCTTTTTCCATACCGGAACGAATATCATCAGTAATCTTGGTTAAGGCAGTAACTGTGCTATGACCGGGACGGAAACCAGATTGGTACGGATTAAGGAGATCATTTCGGGTAAGGAACATATTCAATTGGTTGTGGACAAGTCGTTCCAGAACCTTAGATAGAAAAGGTAAGATGGATATAGGACGGTATTCGGAGAAGGATTTAGGATTTGGTTTCTTTGGTAAAGGAATAATTTGGGCCTTCTTCCATTGCGAAGGGAAAGCACCAGATGTTACGGAAAAGTTGAGGATATGAGTAATTATAGGAAGAAGGATATCAAGGATAGGGATGATCATATTGCGACTAATACCGTCGACTCCAACAGCATTGGACACAATGGCTAGTACACTCCTCTTAACATCACAATCCGAAAATTGACAAAATTCGAAAGGAGAAAAGTTGAGTGCTGGTAATCTTGAGAGACGCGCAATCGTTTCCTGTTTATGTAGTCCATCAATACTAGGGCATGAAGAGAAATGTTTATTAAGAGAATCGATGTCTAAATCGTGTGGAATAGTGTCATTTCTAGATTTCCCAACACCCAAAGATCGAAGAAATTTCCAGACTTTTGCTGGATCTTCATTCGCAACTGATACATGAATATGACGACGTTGAGCATCCCTACACACCAAATTGCAGTGATTTCGGGAGAGGGAGTATAGGGATTTGTTATGATCATTAGGTCGCATTTTGTACTTAGCTTTAGCGACATTTTTTTTGTGCATCAGATGCCTAATCTCTGGTGTCAACCATGGAGCCGGCAAATGCTTAATCTTTACAGGACGCATCGGAGCATGAGCATCATAGAGTTTTAACAGTTCTGAATTGAATAAGTCAATTTTATCATCTAATGAGTCTGATTCGAACAATTGTGTCCAATCTATTTTTTCAGCATCAGTAGAAAGGTGATTTAAATCCATGTTACCAAAGCTACGCTGCAGAATAATTTTAGGCTTGGACTTAGGAGGACGGACTTTGTATGATAGAAAGATCAAGTCATGGTACGAAAAAGCATCAGCCGAGCATTGGCCATATTTAGCAACATGAGTAGTGGAAGAAACAAGGATGAGATCTAGAAGTGAGGGAATACAATTTGGAAAATGATGAGTTGCATGTAGTGGAAGGATATGAAGATTGCAAGAATTTATAGTAGATTCAAGAGTAGAAGAGCGAAAATCTTTTTTAAGGAGACAAGTGTTGAAATCACCCATAATGATGGAGTGACTATAAAGAGGGAGTAAGTTTTCAAGTGATTTTTCAAAAGAAGAAAAAAAGTTGATATGAAGTGAAGGGCTATAGTAGACTCCGAGAAGGATTTTGGTGCTGGAAAGAAGGACTTCAATGAATAGGTGTTCACCAGCATCTGATGGAGGTGGTTGTGCAGACGTGCTTATAATAGAAAAAGGAATATGAGCACGCAGGTATATGGCTACACCACCACCAGTTCGGTCAGTACGATCATTGCGTATGAGGTGAAAACCAGGTAAAGGATAGGATATAGAAGAAAGGGAAGGTTTGAGCCAGGATTCGGAGACTAAAATAGCATGGATATTCGTTTGAAGTTCAAAAGATGCCAGCATGTCGGGAAAGTGGGCTGGAATACTCTGAGCGTTTATATGGACGACGTTGAGGTTCTTGGGAACATCTAAAAAGTGTGATACTAGCGAGTCAGAAAGAGACGGAATACTAATAAAACTATCATCACTAGAATCAGAAACAGTTGAAGGGGGAAGTGAGACAAAGTCATCATTGTCGGTATCGGTATCACTATCGGCACTAGTATTAAAAATATCTAACATTATAATAAATAAATAAAATATTATATACAAATATAATACTATATAGTCTATATATTTATACTAAGAAAAAAACAAAATGCAATTACAAATTGGTCGTATCAAATTTACCCACTGTATCAGTAAGCAAATAAGTTCAAACAACCACTCAGTCTGCTAGTTGTGTGAAGTGTATCAGTTAGAAAAATAATGAAAATTAACACAAGCACAATAAAAGAGAAAAAAAAAGTAGTTACCTAAATAAGAAATAAATAAATAAACCTAGGTATACCATCCACATCTGCAATAATTAAACACCAATCACAATTAAGTTAATATAACATAATTGAAATTGAGTCAATTTAATAGGACGTAAATAAGTTTAAGACCTAGGTTATCCATTAACAACAAAAAATAATAACTAACTAATCATAAAAAAAATAAAAGCGACCATTTTACGCAGCGCGTGAGTGTATAAATAATACGTAGTATCATAGTAGTCTGTGCATAAATACCAGAAAAAAGGGCATATCCGGGCATATCAATTCAATAAAAAAAAAAAAAAAAGCAAATTTTTAGCCATTAAAAAAGAAACATAACTTGCCAGGTAGGTAGATATATTTCGTACGACAAAAATATATCTATCAAGGGGCAGTATCACTATATCGTCTGTGCTAGGGGCGAAAGAGACGGAAAGACATAACTCATGCCGAAAATCGAATACATTGAGGTATGGAACGTAACTAGTGATAGATAGATTATTTATCTGTGATAGAAAGTTGTCGACCTACCTACTCAAGTCACTATAATACAATTTGTAAACAAAAGAATTATAAGTAAAACCGTGAAGTGATTATGCATCAAGAAACGCTGCGAATGTTTAGCCACTATTATGAAGTATCACAGGCAGCCTATTTCTTGCTTGCGGCAGCTCGTCTCCCTTCTTTGGTCGTGGCTGGTGCTGTCGCCGGCTTCACAATAGTCTTCGATGGCGTCGGGATGTTATTTAGCTCCTTCATGCAGCTTATGTGATGCCGAGCTCCTTCGGAGTCCAAGATGTGCACGAAGCCGTCCCGGGTCCAGCACTTGGACACACCAAAGCGTTCCCGCGCCAGCATAAAAGTTTCATGACGCGGGCGAGTTAAAAACTCCGATAGCGAGACTCCAGATCCTTTAAGGCTTGTCTTCGACGTCCAGACTTTATCGCGTATTGTCATGTCGCGAAACTTAACAAGTAAAGGCCTCGGCTTGTGGAGATCGCTCGGCTGACCCATTCGATGACAACGCGATATATCACCATCAGTGAAAGTCGCTATCTTAAGTTTGCTGTTTATCGCTTTCGTGATGACCAAGCTTGGGTTCTCCTGCTTATCTTCTGTCAGACCATGGAAGAGAAGCATCTTCCGACGACTTCTCATTTCAATATTGTCAACACCCCTGTCAAGAAGTGCAACCTGATCTTGCAGAGCACGCAGTGAAGCAACAACAAATGTCTTGAAAACATTATAATCTGAAGGCACATTTGAAGATGCAGTAGCAGCAGGATTTTTGCGACACTCACTTTCGAAACTTTCCATTCGTTGGTTGAACACTTGTGACAGTTGTGCAACAGACTCCTTGAGGGCTTCCATTTTTAAATTGAAGTTAGTTATGGTGGAACTGTTGTGCTTGGAGGAGATAACACACAATAGCAGGTACTGAGTTAAAAACTTTATAAATACATTAATTTCATCTATAAATAACACTGTATTATATTATTAAAATCTGTTTAAAATAGGAGCTTATCAGAGTTGATGTTATTTATCCAACTACCCGCCCAAAAAAAAAAAAAAAAAAAAAAAAGATTATAGACTCATGAATAAAAAATTTAATCTCGGTCCTTGTATCCTTCGCTGCTCTCGGGATCCAACTTAGTCCCTCGAATTAAATTGCCTTTTTATTCACTTGTTGTATAATCTACTATTATAGCACAGGCACTTTACGCACGCTTTTCCGTGACTTAAATAGTCGATTTATTCACGGCGGTCAACTTCACGCCGTGCAATAATCTTCTATTTGACGGAAAAGCGTAGCAAAAGTAAAGTGCGGGTTTATGTCACACTGACAGCTATAAAATTATATACGATACGTGTGACTTAAGTTGTCTATTATTGCACGGCGTAGCACCTTCGCTGCGCTCGGGTGCTGACTTCACGCCGTGCAATAATACACTACTTAAGTCACACGTATCGTAATATACTAATTTATCTCTTCATTCCCCCCAGGGAGGTGTTAAGAAGTTATTGTTCGAAACTTCCGGTCCGTTTGCGCGAGTACAGCGGTAAAACCGCGCGTGTTTTACGCTGCGTTTTAGACGCAGCGGCTCAAACGCCCGCACCGCCGCTACTTGATCTACTTGATACCTTGGCTGCTGGTGAGTTTGTTTTTAAATTACGGGTTGACTTTTTTGTGTGTTTAGTTGGCTACCGTTTGACCACTATCTCACCTGTTGGTAAGTGATGATGCGGTCGAAGATGGTAAGCACGTTATGCTAGGCCTAGAATGAGAACTGGCTCTCAAGGACAGCTGCCGGAACACATTAGATGTTTGGCGACAGATTTTCTAACTTGAGGGTGATAGCTGGCCAGGCGGACACTAGGATTTCATACATAGAAGCAAAATTGACAAGGAGCGATGCAAAATGCTCCAGTGGTTTTTAAATTAAGTTAACTTCGAGCATGAATGTATAGATTTTTGTTAAACTTTCACGCTAAAAAGGTTGAAAGGATTTTGATGAAATTTGGCATACAGATAGTTTATAACCTGGATGTAGATATAGAGATAAACACACAACTCAAACTTGGTACTAAATATGATTAGCAGATCACCTGTTGGTAAGTGATGATGCGGTCGAAGATGGTAAGCACGCTAGGACTAGAATGGGAACTAAGTTAAGTTGGTTGTTTTAGTATTTAAACTATCTTAATTATTTTGATTTTAAAATTATCGTGAATTTGTAACATTATTATTGTTATATACGGGCTGTAATTCAGGTACCTTTAGTGTTCAGTGAACATCGCGATCTCACCGCGTGACCTCACTCCCGAGGAAGAGCGACTGACTCGCTCGAAACCTAGGTCGAGAAAATTCGACTTAAGGTACGTGAATTACAGCCGGTATATAACAATAATGTCTTAATTCTGTTTTCCAACGTGGCAGGAGACAAAACCCCCGGATGGTGGGACGACGCGATGTCAGCTTGTATGACGTCACTGGCGGTGACGTCACGCTGCTCCGCTGACGTCATCGAGTCGCTGTGGACGAGGGCATCTCGACACGCGCTCTGTGTCGGAGCTGTCGACAGACTGGTTGTGCCGCTTGTCAGGTATGCTGAGATCACACCAGGCTATTTTTTAGGATTCCGTATCCAAAGGGTACCAAAGGAACACTATTATTTTGACTTCGCTGACCGTCTGTCCGTCCCGTCTGTCCTAAATTTACAGGGCGGTCGCCTAAACCGTAATAGATAGTAGATGTCTTGCCGTGGTAGATACTTGAAATTTTTACTTAGTATGTATTACCTCACTCGCCCATAGCTACAGCGCTTTATACCTAAACTTTCGACCAGCGCCGGCGGTGGTACCGTCAGTCGGTTGTCACTGCTCAAGCGCGCGCAACGCATATTATTATTCTAATGACGGGATAACTGCGCATTCGTATTCTATTTTAAAAACGATTTAAGTTTTTCATAGTCATTTTGCGGGTTTGACCAAAAACAAGCGCAATATTTTTCATTATTTAATGCTAACGATACTAAATGACAAGACGGCGTAAAATTAACTTTTTCGACTTATAATTCGACTTTTAGTTAGGGACTTCGATGTTATTGTGTGAGGTAAATAAAAAGAAATAGTGAATTATCTGTTACGTAGTAACTATTATACAATCTGTGGTACTACGAGTGATTTTATAACATGCATACTTACAATTAGAGATGTGATAAACGGCTTTAAATTGACAACACGCTTAAGCGTTGCGCTTTTTTTAAAAAGCCAGCTTAAAATAAGCTTTACGCTTAACGGCTTTTTATAACTATAAGCAGTGCAAGTCACTATTGTTGTAAAGATCGTAGTAAGTATCGTAACGTAATAAAACGGGGGCTTATTTGAAATAGTAATGTAATGACGTAACGCAAGTTAATGTTTTTATGTTTTATGGCTTTACTAGGACAGTGTTAGTATATATAAAAAAAATTTACTAAATACAATGCAAATTACTATAAATCAATTAACTTCCTTTCGTACTTATCAACAGGCTTAGGACTGTCTGAAATGAATATCCACACCATTATCTCAGATAGAGAGTTCTCGTTCTCGACATCTTAAAAAACAGTTCACATCACTCACTATAATTACACTTTACAGTTTCCTAACCTATGTTTTAGTTATATTATATACAATGTTCAATTATTATAGTTCGATAATTGAACATGTCCCGTGATGGACATAAGGGTGTAGAAAAAGTAACAAAAGCAGGTTTCTTCTTAAATCTCGTGTATTCTTGCACTTCGACTTTCTTAAAGTTACAGAAGGCCATTTTTCTTGCCTTTTTTACAGGTTAAAAATGAACGACCACAGATTGCCATATGAAAAATATGATATAGATAGTTTTTTTTTTTTTTTAATGCGTTGGCTTGAACATCCTCCCCCTCGTTGAAAGGAACAACTTTCAACCCTGTAGATCTTCAGCTGTTGGTAGAGGGCAGATACGTGTAAGTGGCCGCCGTACGCAGCCTCTCGTAGTGTTTATGTCAGCCACGCGTGAAATTTGATCTGGACCCGGGAACAGGCGAAGCACTCGTCCAAGGCGCCAGGATAGCGGTGGCACGTGGTCTTCTTGAAGCAGAACCATATCTCCGACGTTAAGTTTGGCATGATTTACTTTCCACTTAGTCCGTTGCTGCAGCTCGCATATGTATTCCCCTTGCCATCTTTGCCAAAAATGCTGGCGGATTTGTTCCAGTCGAGCGTAGCGTTTCAGCGTATTTGGATTGTAGTTCTCCAGATTAGACGATGGAAGCGAAGTCAGGGATCTCCCGATGAGAAAGTGCCCCGGGGTTAGGAAAAGGTAATCATCAGGTGAACTTGAAAGAGCACACAAAGGTCGACTGTTTAAAATTGACTCGATTTGCGCAAACAACGTGGAAAGCTCTTCGAATGTAAGATGCGAATTGCCCATTACACGTTTAGCTAACTGTTTTGAAGATTTAACCCCTGCTTCCCAGATGCCGCCGAAATGAGGAGCGTAAGTAGGAATAAAAATAAACTTGAACCTTTCTTGAGTTGCAAAGTCAGACAGAGAGTCTTTGTTGGATTTAATAAAATCTCCTAATTCTTTGGCTGCGGCTACGAAATTTTTACCATTGTCACAGAATACTTCCGTTGGCTTTCCCCTGCGTGCGACAAACCGTCGTAATGTCATGACAAATGCGTCTTTGGTTAAGTCGCTGACTATTTCTAAATGTAGGCATTTGTATCGTAAACATACGAATAGACACAAATATGATTTGACTAATTTAGCGCCACGACCTTTGCGAGTCAGGGTAAAGTAAGGCCCGGCAAAATCAAGACCTACAGAAATAAAAGGAAAGTCAGGTGTTATACGTTGAGGCGGAAGATCACCCATTTTAGGACATAAGGTTTTGCCTTGAATGCGTCTGCATCGTACGCACTTATGTACGTCGAGCAAGGTGTCTTCCATTGATTGGCCACACAGATTCTCTGACAGTAGCTAGGAGCAACTGCGGACCTGCATGCAGGTTGCGTTCGTGTTCAAATTCAAAAATTAGTTTTGTTAGATGATGTGATGAATCGAGAAGTATTGGATGCTTCTTATCATATGGGTAATTCGACGCATTGATTCTGCCGCCGACTCTGATTAAATTACGTTCATCTATGAACGGAGAAAGTGACAAGATCTTTGATTTTGAACTTAATAATTTGTTTTGAATTAATGCTTTATGTTCTACAGGAAATGATTGTTGTTGAGCACAAACACAGAGGTAGGTGAATGATTCGTTGATTTCATCAATTGATAAATTACCGGTACGTTTATTCGTTGGATTTTTTGCATTGTATATAAATCTTTTAATGTATGATAGAGTTCTTTGCAGTTTATTTAGTTTAGAGTAGTTTTCAATTTTTATTACAGGTTCTTGCATTGTGACTGGATTTGAAATGATTTTGGGTAAGTCTTTGCATATATTTATTTTTGCTTTAGTTAAGTTTTTATTTAGTGCATTATTTTTTGTTTCAGGTAAGTCAATGGCAGTATTAATTGAATTTAAGACAGGCCACTTTGATTCGTCTTGTTGCAGATAGCTGGGGCCTGACCACCAAAAATCAAGACCTTGGAGCTGACTGGCACTGAGGCCTCTGGAAATTAGATCAGCTGGGTTGAGATCGGTGGGTACATAACGCCAAGAAGAGGACTGTGTAGTCTCGATTATTTCGACAACTCGATTAGCGACGAAAGTTTTTAGTTTGCTAGGATTAGTTTTCAGCCATGCTAATACGACGCTGGAGTCACACCAATGTACGAGGCGAATAGGTTTGTACCTTAAGGCATCGATGACGGCTTTGCAGAGTCTGGCAGCGAGCAAGGCTGCACAAAGCTCCAAACGAGGGATGGTTACAGGTTTCAATGGCGATACTTTAGATTTCGTACATAGTAGTTTAACAGTAACAACATTGTTGCAATCTGTAGACTTCATGTATACACATGCTCCCAGAGCGCTGAGGCTAGCGTCGCTGAATGTGTGCAGTTCTACTGAAACTGGTGAGTCACATAGGACTCTCCTTGGAATTTGCAGATTGGAAATATAAGGTAGGTTGTTAACGAAATCATTCCAGTCATTTAAAATATCTTGGGAAACAGGTTCATCCCAATCGAATTTAAGTTGCCATAATTTTTGCAAAATCATTTTCGGCTGAATAATGCAGGGACTTAGAAGCCCTAAGGGATCGAATATTTTAAATGCATTTGACATTATTGTTCGTTTCGTGATTGTGGTATTTAGAAGTGGAGTTTTAATTGGATAATGTATGCTATCATTCTTCGGACTCCACCCGATTCCTAGGGTGCTTGAAGATTCACTTAATGTAAGACTTTCTTGTGTATCGATAGAAGAGTCTTCGAATATAGAAGGTAAGTTTGATTTGTATTTTCGTAGTTTAAGACAAGCTGAATTTAGTGCTTGTGAAACCATGTTTTGTATATAGCGTAAAGATAGCTCATCATCAGCTCCAGTTATGAGATCATCAACATAAAAATCTTTTTGTATTATAGTTTTTATCGTATCATCTTCACACTCTTCTCCGACCTGACTCAGACATCTGGTGCTCAAGTAACTTGCGCTTGCTGTACCGTAGGTTACAGTATTTAATTTTAAAGTTTCGATGGGCAAAGACTCATCTTCCCTCCACACAATTAGTTGCAAATTGCGATCATCTTCGTTAACTAATATCTGGCGATACATTTTTTCGATATCGCCAGTCAGTAAGTATTTGTACTGTCGTGCTCTAACCAATATGGAAAAGAGAGAGTCTTGAATATTGGGTCCTACCATAAGGATGTCATTGACAGCAAATCCTGAGGAAGTAGCTGCTGACCCGTCGAACACGACACGAATTTTTGAACTCTCACTGTCGTCTTTGAAAACTGCATGATGGCATAAAAAATAAGACGGATCAGGCCTTTGAATATTGGAGCGAGAAAGATGACCTAAGTCAGCATATTCGCGTATAAATTCAACGTATTGTGATTTAAGAGCCGGATTTTTGTGAAATCTTCTTTCTAGATTGAGAAATCGTTTTTTGGCTGTATTGTAGGAATCTCCTAAACAATCAGGAGAGTCAGAAGTGGGTAATTTTACACAGAAGCGCCCTGAATCTAGGCGAATAGTATTTTTTAGATAATGATTTTCGCAGGCCTTCTCCTCTTCGCTCAAAATACATTTCTGTGGGAGGTCTTCTATCTCCCAGAATTTTTTGAGCATATTGTCTATATTGGAAGACTCGTTTATATCGCTTGAAAGAATAGCATGATTGCAATTTATATTTGTATGATTGGTTATACGTTTTGTGCTAATAGGACCGCCTACCAACCAACCAAATTGGGAATTGATTAACCTTGGATTCTTTGGCCCCAAGGAAACTTGTTCACTTCCAACGATGTCCCAAAAAATATCGGATCCAACCAATAGGTCGATTGGACCTGGCTGGTTGAAATGAGGATCGGCCAATCTTACATTTTGAGGCAAGATTAAGTTTTGTATGTTGATAGGAGTATTAGGCATTTTACCTGTTAACTCATTTAGGACGAAGAATGATAACGTCATGGAAAATGGATTATGCATGGATGATATTTGAGCAGTACAAGATTCTTTGATTATACCTGCAGATTGGTTACCAATTCCTACAACATTTACCACATCAATAGGGTTTGAATTTAGAGATAACCTTTGCATTAGGGACTTACTGACAAAGGACCATTGGCTGCCGCAATCTAGAAAGGCACGTACAATTGTCTTTTCTTTTGTTAAAGGATTGGATACTTCGATTAAAGCCGTTGACAAAAGAACATTACTAGAGTTGAATTTAGACATAGCTGCATTTGTTACAACTGCCGTTTCAGATTGATGAAGGAGAGTATTATGCCTCTTCTTACATTCACGACAAGGCCCGAGCTTGCATTGACCCAGAGAGTGACCTTGCCTTAGACAGTTGGAACATAAGTTTAACCTCTCAACGTCAGCTAATTGTTCTTCTATATTTTTAGATTTAAAAGTTGAACAGTTGTATATTCGATGATTTGTATCATTGCAAAGAACACACGGGTACTTAGTTTCAGTGTTCTGCGTAGTGCTGGCAAAAGACTTTGTTTGATTTCGTTCTTGATTTGATTTATTGTTGTTTGTATTTGTAAAACGCGGTGAACTTGAAGTCGATTTGAGAGAATTGTCACGTTTATTTCGATTTAATGCCTCGAGTACATCGGCACGATCAATCAAGAATTTATTGAATTGTTGAAGATTTGGAACGTCATTGTAGGTGTTACGCATCTCTTCCCACTTCATTAACGTAGTGCTGTCCAACTTGGAGGACAGCATGTAAATGAGAAGAACGTCCCAGTGATTAGTTGGTTGTTCAAGACTAGACAGTGCTCGTAAATTCTTAGTTACGTGGTCTACTAAATATCGCAAGGAGCTTTCAGACTCATGAGTGATCGGCTTAATGTCGAACAATGATTTTAGATGATGGTTAATAAGTAACCTTTTGTTGTCGTATCTCGCACATAATAAATCCCAAGCCTCTTTGTAATTAGCGGAGGATACCTCGAGGTTAGAAATAATTCGCGCTGCGTCTCCTTCTAGATATGAAATCAAGTAATGAAACTTGTGTATATCTGTAACACGTTCATTTTTCTGAATAAGATTTAAAAATGTGTCGCGAAATTCAAGCCAACGGAAATATGCACCATTGAATTTATTTATAGAAATGTGAGGTAATTGGATCCCGATGCCACGATGATCATGACTACATTGAGCTTCCTGAAAGACGGACTCACGCCTCACATCATCTTTCATGCAACTGTATTTTTCGATTATGGTTTTCGCTGTGACAATATTGGTAATGAATTCTTGCTCAATACAGTCTCTCTCATCTATCTCTTCATTGAGATTTTGATTATTAATGACTTCGATTTCACTTTGCAACGCATCAAACTTTGTTGACAGTCCCTCAAACTTACCAATTTTTGATGACAACTCGGCCAGTTCTGTGGCTGATAATTGATTTTGAACGATTTTGTCTAAATAGTTCTTAAATTTGGTAATTTGACCTTTAATTGAACTACGTCTAGCTGTTAGTTCCTTAAAGGTAGCTTTAGCTACATTATAACTAGACTTTTCACCATCGCTAGTCATTGTGAATAGTTGAGCTAGTTATTTATTGTAAAATTTATATTATATATTTATTGTAATATAATATTGTACTAGTTTTACTTTATGTTATGATTACCTAGGCACTATAGTCAACAATGTTTGTATCAAGATCAAGTTTAAAATAATATATAATAAGTAAATATGTCTCACGCTCCTCCTTTAGGCTGCAACCGGTGATTAGACACGGTGCGCTCAGCTGAGAACTGGCTCGTTGATAATGTCACCTGACTGCCACTGATGGCGACTTAACGGGACTGCGGCATATACAGCGCAGACGCAGGGTTCCTGGAATAGTTCGGCAGAAAGGGTTGAAACGCGAGAAACCAAATATATATTAGTTGGGGTATAGTATTATAGAATACTAAACTATATGTTAACAATACACCAATGATTTTATATCATTTAGTGTGAATGAGCCTTTATTCCATCAGTGAGAACCCTAAGAACAAGATAAAGTTTAAGTGTAGATGTATTAGATGATAATTTATGTTGTCCAAAGTAAAATATTGTTGTTAACTTGGTAAAATTACGAAATAGGTTAAGTACGTGACGACTCATAAACTGATGACGTTTGTGATGAGAAGTCGAGAAATATACTTATAATCACGCAGATTATGGTAAAAAAAAACCTATTGTATGCGCAAATGGAGCATAATAAACATGTTTAAGGCACGCTTAACACCGTTACGTGTTAAATACTCGCAAAATTGACGATGAGTTGGCATTTAGGAAGAACGAGGGGGGGCACTTATCTCTGGGGATACTCCATGCTGAGCTGCGAGGGAAACCTTCTGGTGCTTCTCTGGCTCGTAGCTGCTGATGTATCCTTGCACCGCCCGCCTTCTTGGTTTCTTTGTTGAAATTCCGCACGTCGTCCGTTTTGATGGGACGCTCGGCGTGAGTTGAAAAATATTGGCTGATGTTTCAGCGTTTCTGTTCAGGCGCCAAATTATGTCCCGTGATGGACATAAGGGTGTAGAAAAAGTAACAAAAGCAGGTTTCTTCTTAAATCTCGTGTATTCTTGCACTTCGACTTTCTTAAAGTTACAGAAGGCCATTTTTCTTGCCTTTTTTACAGGTTAAAAATGAACGACCACAGATTGCCATATGAAAAATATGATATAGATAGTTTTTTTTTTTTTAATGCGTTGGCTTGAACAGAACAATTGATTGCACCATTGCGCAATTTAATGAGCAAAACATCGACTACGCACACTTTTACTTCGTTCGCATACGTTCTAAATTCTAATTAACGAGCATAAAACGAGCTCGTCTTAACAAAATAACAAAATACGTACTAACAAAAATAATCCATGAAACTAAGAACATAACATTACGTTGTCCTTAAAAAAATACTAACAAATCAAAAACGGGTCGTTGTCAGTCAGCCACAATGGAAACAGGCAGAATTTATTTTAGTCGCATAATACCGATTGCGTTTCTTTTTAAATAATACTAACAAATCAAAAACGGGTCATTGTACTCATTGTCAGTCTGCCTCAACGAAATCAAGCTGCATTTGTTTTAGTCGTATAATACTGTAAACTGTAACCGATCCCACCGATATTGAGTCTTATGTGCATAGCAATAAGGTTGTTATATCAATTTAATAAAGAATGTTTATAATGTGCCGTATAGCTGTAGAAATAAGGTCATTTTATGGTCGAATATAGTAGTACGAAAAATGTTTTTAAGCGTAGACGGCTTAAAGCGTAGACGGCTTAATTTTGGAAGCGCGCTTTGGCGCTTGTTTTGGATAACGTTTTAAAAAGCTATTTCCGATTAAAAGCGCCCACCGCTACTTACAATCACGCCTTATTCCCGTTGGGGTATGCAGAGATTACTTCTTTCCAAGGTTTTAGTTAAGGTTTGACGACAAATACTAAAAACAAAATAAAATTGAATAGTAAAATAAGTTCAAGCAAAAAACGCCGAACACGTATTTTGTATGGGAGGGGGGAATGGGGAAGGGGGGGGGTCCTTAAATGGAGTTGTCAACAGATGGAGTTGTACAAGAAATAATTAGTGATGTTGAGAAATAAATTGAATTAACTTGGCAGTTTCACTTCTAACGCGTAGCTTTCTATACACCCTCTTTTTTAGGGTTCCGTATCCAAAGGGTAAAACGGGACCCTATTACTAAGACTCCGCTGTCCGTTTGTCTGTCTGTCTGTCTGTCTGTCCATCTGTCACTAGGCTATAGCTCATTAACCGTGATAGTGAGACAGTTGAAATTTTCACAGATGGTGTATTTCGGTTGCCGCTAGAACAACAAATACTAAAAACAAAATAAAGTTAAAAATCAAAGGGGGTCCCCATACAAAAAAACGTGTTTTCCATCTATCTAATTAGTTTCGGCAAAATGACATAGATGGCGCTAGTAAACGAGCCCCGTCTTTCTAGATCGCGACCAAACCAAATATTCTTGGTAATATCAATTAATCAAATATATGAGGTTGAAACTCTGTTATGTTTCGTATTGTACGGAACCTTCTCTAAGTGTGCGATAAGAGACGCGATGCTGACTCGCACTTGGCCAGTTTTATTAATACTAGCTAAGCGTTTGACCACTTTTTCACCTGGTGTAAAGTGACGATGTAGCACGCTTACCTAGAAGATACCTGCAGGCTAATTCTCAATCATTCGAAAACCTATTCGGATTTGGAAGCTTCAATTTTAATTTTGAATATTGATAAATCAGTTCTCATTCTACGCCTAGCGTGCTTACCATCTTCGACCGCATCATCACTTACCAACAGGTGAGATAATGGTCAAATGCTAGCCTCTAAGATATAAAAAAAGCTATTTTGTCGTAGAAACCTTTCTAATTAGAATCATAGGTTTTTTGAAATGAAATATCAAAAGTAACCAATCGGAGCATTGTGAATTGTAAAGATCCAAGTCGAAGTAAGAGCAGTTTTCGAATCCGAATTTGCTTTCGAATGATTGAGAATAACCCTGCTTTCGAAACCGGCACCTTCGTAGATTCGTCATGTCTTTGCGTCTGTATGTCATAGCCACTTTATTCCGAAACTATTAGGACTACACAGTTGAAACTTGGTAGGTAGATGTATTCCGTGAACCGCTTTACGATTTTTAAATAAAAAAATAATAATTAAAGATTATTTATTTGTTTGGTTTGCCAACAGACGACACACACACACATTACATTACACTATATTAAACCTAGGTATTGTAGATTACGTGCGCCACCCAATTATAGGCAAACACAGTGTTGAGGACAACAGGGTCAGTGAACTGTAAACTGAGAGGCTTCCTGGTTTTCACACGTTGTTTATTACTTGCGTTACAATTATACATTTATCTTCGGATTTTGCTTGCCGATTACAATTTTGTATCCATACGTTATAATATACGTTAAAAGTTACTCTTAGAACTAGTAGTATGTCTCTATTCTTCCCCATACATTTGGGGCCAATTTTACAAATCGATTTCTTATACACGCGCCTGGAGGTCATTGCATCTGACACGTGTATCAAACGGTCACTTTAATTAAAGGAGCCGCCATATGCCGACAAAGGCCTAAGGCGGTCCGACTACGGTTTCGCTCACCTCCAGCCTCGTGTCCGGTGTGACACGTGTAAGTTTAATACATTTCTATACAATTCTATTTCATTTAGCCTTACATACTACTTACTTAGGACTAAAGGTACTACAGTTTGTACTGTATTCTTATAGCTATTTCTTATGTTAAATAACCTATACGTTTTGTAACCTATCTGTTATCCCCTTTTGTCCGCAGATTTTCTTTCTAGGCTTGCCATTTTTATTTTTATTTAAACAATATTATGCAGCTGACAGACGGACTATCAGTTCCATTTGGATCATGATATGTACTGTGATCGGTATGCGTTTCTCTATGTTGTGTTTCACTATTTCACTTTTTTATTTTTTTAATATAAAAATTGTCTGAAGTACTGAAACACACAGTTACATGTATGGTTGGTTTTAACCTACTTTAATTTTTTTTAAATATTCTGACGTAAACGATTGGATGACAGCTGAATGGTTCATTACTTTTTTTTTCTAATACAAAGCGTTAAATTCTGCTTTTGCTATGTTTACTTGATAATTGGTTATGATTTATTTTATGATTTATGATTTTGACGTGTATATGTGCGTATATTTATACTGCCTACATACTGAATAAATGCTTTGATTCTTGATTCTTCTTGTTTAGCTGGCTCGGCGTCCTCAACACACAGCATGCACGTATTATATAAAGTTAAACTGGGTAACAGCTTAGATACCAAATAGTAAGTAATACAAAATATTATGAAAAAACAAAAAAATATTTTAGCTGCATATTAGGATAGGGATATAGGTAACCAGGCTTAAATATGTTTTGCTAAGCTAAAACAAGGTCTGGGTAAAGGAATAATGAAGTGGTAGGTTTACATAGTTACATTGGTTTACGTAAGTATGAAAAGGGAATTTGGTGGACTCATACAAGTCCTGTAACATAACACGGCGGATTTTATATAGACTATCAGATTGTATATCAATATTGTCATAATGGTTGCATATTTTGCATATACGTGGAATAGGGGAGTTTGCACCTAATACTGTCCGTCTTAGTGGAGGAGCCAAGGGAGTGATTCTTGAACGAGGATAATGGTATGGAACTCTGTAATGAATATTTTCTAGAAGTGCAGGGCAGTCTATGTGGTTTCTTACAATTTTACACATACACGGGGCTACATCACAGATTACTTTATGTGTCAGAGACAGATGCGACAGTGAAACATGATTTACATGATCGGACATGAATGAACGAAATTCTTTACATACAAAATTTCACCCCATATAACTACACATATAGCTTTTGATCACAGGATAGCCAATATATGAAGATGACGTTAACACGTTTTTTTTTCTATTTAAAGGCTTTGCAAATATAGTGCATTGTGCCATTTGCAAAAAAAAAAAAATATATATATATACATACATATACATACATGTATACCTGGATAGTGATTCCTACTGCATTTTGCTTTGTTGGACAAGAAATAAATAAATACAATACCATATTTTTGTTGTTTTATTTACGGTTGCTATAAAATTATTAGTATTTTGTTAACCTACGGGCACTAACATTGCTCGAAATACAGTTAAACCCAAAAATTAAAGTAAAATAAGCATACACCTAAACATATCTTAGCAATCGGTGGTGAGAACACTATGTTGGATGCAAGGTTTTCGCTAAATTGCAAAAAACCAAGTTTTAAGTTGTTTTGGCTGACAGACATAAAGGTGTTTGGTACATCGTTTGCCAAATTGACCGAAAGGAAATGTTATTTGCTACCTCCTCAGCTACAGTAAAAAATTCTAGGCCACTTGGTTTTTAGGGTTCCGTAGCCGAATGGCAAAAAACGGAACCCTTATAGATTCGTCATGTCTGTCGGTCCGTCCGTATGTCACAGCCACTTTCCGGAACTATTAGGACTACACAGTTGACACTTGGTACGTAGGAGTATTCTGTGAACCGATTTTTATACAAAAATAAAAAATATAAAAGATTAAGAGGGAGCTCCCCATACATAGAACTAAAACAAAACACGGACAGACAGACAGACGGACAAAAAGTGATCATATAAGGATATCTTTTTTACCGTTTGAGAAACGGAACCCTAAAAATTATTTTATCAAACCTAGACGTGCGGGGTGTCTATAGATAGGTCTTTTATAAATGAAATTGAAGTTCCTAAAACCATTTTTTCTAAAAGTCAATCATTTGAAAGATCACTTCGAAAGTGGTAAAATGTGGGTCCCCCCCCCCCTCTCACTTTTGAAGTATAGTTACGCAGTCACTCCGTCCATTGTAAACCGATTCGAATGATTATCTTTTTAACCGACTTCAAAAAAAGGAGGAGGGTTCTCTATTCGACCGTATATATTTTTAATACGTAGGGTACGTTTTCGAGGTGGTCTCATTGTAAATTTCATTGAGATCTGATAAGTATCACCAGAGATATGACGATAAAGTCTTAAACTTGCTACTGAAATTGACTCGCGGGGCATGGAAGTCAGTTGTTATAGTTTTTAAACTTTCTAAATTATGGTCAATTCAATTTAGCAAAGATGTACCAAACACTGTATATTAATAATAATTTGACTGAAATACACAACAGTACGCCAATAATTCATGTATTGGGTTCGAGTCCCGTCGGTACGATGAAATTTTGGATTGTGTATAACAATGTACAAAAATATAAACTGTGTAACACTTCAAGAAACATTGTCAAATCCCCTGTTCTAATCTATCTAATACTATAAGAATCTTTGTCCTGACATACTGACTGACTCACTGACTCACTGACTCACTGACAGACAACGCACAGCCTAAACCGCTGGTCGTAGAGACTTGAAATTTGGAGGGTATATTTGTCTTAGTACGTAAGGGTGTACTAAGAAAGGATTTTCCAAAATTCACCCCTTAAGGGGATGAAATGGGGGTTCAAAGTTTGTATGGAGAAACAAGATTAGATCGTCTTTTCTATCCGAAACTTCACATAAGTGCTTCAGTAAAAAAATAAGTAAAGACGTGTTTCAGGTTTTTTGGAATTCCACCCCTAAGAGGGTGAAATGGGGTAATAAAGTGTAAAATCAATATTGTTTCGGATTGCGCTGAAATTTGGCATGCAAATAGTTATTACGACGTTAGTTCCCACTGAGAAAGGATTTTCCAAAATTAACCCTCGAAGGGGATGAAACGGGGGTTCAAAGTTTGTATGGAGAAACAAGATTAGATAGTCTTTTCTATCTGAAACTCCACACAAGTGCTTCAGTAAAAAAATAAGTAAACACGTGTTTCAGGTTTTTTTTAATTCCACCCCTAAGAGGGTGAAATTGGGTAATAAAGTGTGAAAATCAATATTGTTTCGGATTGCGCTGAAATTTGGCATGCAGATAGTTATTACGACGTTAGTTCCCTCTGAGAAAGGATTTTCCAAAATTGACCCTCGAAGGGGATGAAACGGGGGTTCAAAGTTTGTATGGAGAAACAAGATTAGATAGTCTTTTCTATCCGAAACTCCACACAAGTGCTTTAGTAAAAAAATAAGTAAACACGTGTATCAGGTTTTTTTGAAATTCCACCCTTAAGAGGGTGAAATGGGGTAATAAAGTGTAAAATCAATATTGTTTCGGATTACGCTGAAATTTGGCATGCAGATAGTTATTACGACGTTAATTCCCTCTGAGAAAGGATTTTCCAAAATTAACCCTCTAAGGGGATGAAACGGGGGTTCAAAGTTTATATGGAGAAATAAGATTAGATAGTCTTTTCTATCCGAACTTCACACAAGTGCTTCAGTAAAAAAATAAGTAAACACGTGTTTCAGGTTTTTTTGTAATTCCACCCCTAAGAGGGTGAAATGGGGTAATAAAGTGTAAAATCAATATTGTTTCAGATTGCGCTGAAATTTGGCATGCAGATAGTTATTACGACGTTAGATCCCTCTTTGAAAGGATTTCCCAAAATTAACCCTCGAAGGGGATGAAACGGGGGTTAAAAGTTTGTATGGAGAAACAAGATTAGATAGTCTTTTCTATCCGAAACTTCACACAAGTGCTTCAGTAAAAAAATAAGTAAACACGTGTTTCAGGTTTTTTTGTAATTCCACCCCTAAGAGGGTGAAATGGGGTAATAAAGTGTAAAAATCAATATTGTTTCGGATTGCGCTGAAATTTGGCATGCAGATAGTTATTAATTACGACGTTAGTTCCCTCTGAGAAAGGTTTTCCAAAATTCATCCCTGAAGAGGATGAAACGAGGGTTCAAAGTTTGTATGGAGAAACAAGAATTGATTGTCTCTTATATTCGAAACTTCACACAAGTAGTTAATAAATTAGTAGTTAGTTAGTTATGTATGTAAGTTAGTAAATAAATGAGTAAATACGTGTTTCAGGCTTTTTGAAATTCTATTCCTAAAAGGGTGAAGTGGAGTAACAATGTCTGAAATCAATATTGTTTCGGATTGCGCTGATATTTTGCATCCAGATAGAAATTTTGACGTAGGTATCCGCTGAGAAAGGATTTTTCAAAATTCACTCTTCAAGGGATGAAGCGGGGGCTCAAATTTTGGATAGTCATTTTTTTCGACATTTCACACAAGTACTTCTGTAAATAAATAAGTAAATACGAGTTTCAGACTTTTTCAAAATGCCACCCTAAAAGAGTGAACTGGGGTAAAAAAGTATGAAAATCAATATAGTTTCGGATTGCGCTTTATTGGGTTTTTCGGGTTTTAAAAATATGAATCCTGATTTGTCTTAGTCACGCGATAACATGAAAACAGGTGAACCAATTTGGCTAATTTTTATTTGATGTCTTTAATGATAGACACGTTTTTACAAAAGAAAAGTTTTAAGTAAATAAAAGGAGATTTTAACGCGGGCGTAGCCGCGGGGGACTTCTAGTGTATTATAAGCACAAAAACAATTCCGAAATCATAAGCCAATGTGCCATATTCGTGAAATAAAATGAGCATTTTCGATTTGGGTAAAACTAAAGGTAAACATGTAATATGGTAAAAACAATATGTAAAAATTAGATACTGTATCTGTCTATGTAAATGTAACAATCGGGTAATATTCTACCCGGGCATTTTATATGGCTCTCCAACCCAAATTCGTATGTATTACAGACATTCTCCTTAAATTGATGATAAGGCGTCCATTAAACGACAGGTTTTGCTGTCAGTCACAGCTGTGACTGATGGATGACTGATCGTGTAATGGGGTGACTAAGAGTGACTGACCTATATTTACATACTTTGATTTGCTGCATAAGCAACCATCAGTCATGACTTTTGGTTTTGAATGACGGATTACCGACCGTGTAATGGACGCCTTACGTCGGGGACCGTTAACAACTTCGATGTTCCTATAATAAATAGTTTTACTATATCATTATTGCAAATGTTAAATGTTTGATTTTTGAAAGTCTGTTTCATAAAACCGTGTGAAATAACATCATTGCGTTAGATGTCATAATAAAAACTATACTAAAACTCGTATTTGAAAATCTAAATGACAGACATTTGGAACCTATATAGTATACAGTAATAATTGTCCATGTTATAGTATTTATCGTCATTTAAACTAAAACTAGGTATCTTAAAGTCTACATCATAGATAATCAGGAACTACGAGTATATACAATAATAATTTTTCATGTGATCATATTTTTGTCAATTTAACTAAAATTAGGTATCTTAAAATCTACATCATAGACAATCAGGAACTATATACAATAATAATTATTCATGTGATCATATTTTTGTCAATTTAACTAAAATTAGGTATCTTAAAATCTACATCATAGATAATCAGGAACTATATACAATCATAATTATTCATGTGATCATATTTTTGTCAATTTAACTAAAATTAGGTATCTTAAAATCTACATCATAGATAATCAGGAACTATATACAATCATAATTATTCATGTGATCATATTTTTGTCAATTTAACTAAAATTAGGTATCTTAAAATCTACTTCATAGATAATCAGGAACTATATACAATAATAATTATTCATGTGATCATATTTTTGTCAATTTAACTAAAATTAGGTATCTTAAAATCTACATCATAGATAATCAGGAACTATTTACAATAATAATTATTCATTTGATCATATTTTTGTCAATTTAACTAAAATTAGGTATCTTAAAATCTACATCATAGATAATCAGGAACTATATACAATAATAATTATTCATGTGATCATATTTTTGTCAATTTAACTAAAATTAGGTATCTTAAAATCTACATCATAGATAATCAGGAATACAATTATAATTGTTCACCTAATAGTATTTTTAACAGACTTCACAAAAAGGAGGAGGTTCTCAATTCGACGGTATTTTTATATGTTTGTTACCTCAGAACTCCGCCAAATCGAAACCGATTTGTAGTTTTTTTTTATGTTTGAGAGATGCTTCTTTTTCCTTATTTATATAGGACCAATGTTGGGGTATAACCTTTTCAATATAAAAAATAATTATCAAAATCGGACAACTCAAAAAAGTTATGCGTGTTCATACTTAAAGCAAAAATCTGGCAAGTGGTGGCGAACCCTCAGTGACGTAGCACGCATCCGCGTACATTAACTTTTCGCGACAGGGACATTTGCTATAACTGTACTGATCCTCATCCTAATTAATATTATAAATGCGAAAGTAACTCTGTCTGTCGTCTGTCTGTCTATGTCACTTCCACGCCAAAACCCCTGAACCGATTTAAATGAAATTTTGTACACAGATAGTCTAGAGCCTGAGAAAGGACATAGGCTACTTTTTAATGCAAAAAGAGGGTTGTAAGGGGTTGAAAGGGGGGATGAAAATTTGTATGGATGTATCGTCATTTTTAGGGTTCCGTAGTCCTGACAAGGAACCCTTATAGTTTCATCATGTCCGTCTGTCTGTCTGTCCGAGGTTTTGCTAAGAGACTGTTTATACTAGAAAGCTGTAATTTTGTGGGGGTATGTATATAAATTACGCCGACAAAGTGCTGTGTGTGTGTAGTGTAGTGAATAGGGGATGAAAGTTTGTATGGAAATATGTAAGGTTTATGTGAGTGTTCTTCTCAACGGATTTAAATGAAATTTGGTACACAGATAGTATAGAGCCTGAGAAAGGACACAGTCAGAAGAAGTACACAAAGTACTTTTCATATGAGGAAAGTGTTGTAAAGGTTTGAAAAGGTGTATGGATGTATCGTAATTTTTAGAGCTAGAAGCTTGAAACTTATTATTTAGGCTGTTGATTCGATAAAAATAAATATGACATTCAAAGTGTGTAAAGGGGTAAGGGGGAGTGGAAAGGGAGGGTAGGGGGAGTGGAGGAGGAGGGTAGGAGGAGTGGAGGGGGAGGGGATGTGGAAGCGAGGGGGAGGGGAGGGGAGGGGTAGGGGTAGGAGGAGGTGGAGGGGAAGTGGGAGTGAGGGGAGGGGGTGTAGAAGTGAGGGGAAGGGGAGGGGAGGGTAAGTGAAGGGGAAGTGGGGATTAGCGTGGCGTGGTAGAGTGCGGTGTAGCTGGGATACGTATCTGTCTTATTAGTTAATGCTACCCAAAGACACTATTCCACGCGGACGAAGTCGCGGGCACAGATAGTTATATATATTTTCTTTATAGCTGGTATTGTTTTCAAAGAGAAATGTTCAATAATGTAACATTTCGCCATTATCCTCTTCACAGTTAAATGAATTGAGAGTGAGGGGTAAGTGTATTTGACAATCCTAATGATTTACATGCATAAATGAATGAATTTGCGTCCGGGTTTACATGTCTGTAGTTCATGGCTATAATAAGTCCAAAAAAATGTTCCAAAGGGTCTTGGTTTATGCGTCTGGTCTGGGATGATAGAAGTTCACTTTATTCAAATAATATTGCAGATCTATATATATATATATAATATCGTTTAAAAACTAAAAAAGAACCGACTTCAATGTTCATTTTCAGTACCAATTTTGAGATGTTTATCTCAATATCTCTGGAGATACTTATCAGACCTCGATAAAATTACCATGGTACCACACTTGGGATATCTCCTTTCGAACAAAAAAAGAATAATCAAAATCGGTGCATAAATGACGAAGTTATCCCCGAAAAAACATAAAAAAAAAAAAAAAAAAAATATACGGTCGAATTGAGAAACCTCCTCCTTTTTTTGAAGTCGGTTAAAAATAAAGTCGTGTTAGTTACTACACTTATAACTCAAGAACGGCTGGACCAATTTTTATGATTTTTGTATTTTTGGAATTGTCTTTGTCAGGAATAGGAGAATAAGTATTAAAAACAATGAATAATTGGCCTAAAAAATTATATAAGAAAAAGTATTTTGCTAAAATGTTCCTGTAAACCGCAAATTAATAAGAGTAATCGTTCCACACGGTTAGTGTATTTAGCCAGTGTCAAGTAAATACTTAAAGTTTTTGTGATTCAAGTCATGTAGATTTTAAAAATGTTAATACATTTTGAATACTGTCATTAATGACAATTGTATGACATATTTATTGATTTTCAAATATGCGTGCGTTCAGAAATGTATGCTTACAAGCAGTTTAGATAATAATAATCAATGTCTAATAAATTTTATTTTTCAATTTTTCTTTACTGCTCTTCTTAATTTATCTCGTTTAAGTCCACCAGGATAGCCATTGACGCTATCATATAAGTTGTCGAAAAATTCTATAAAGTCTGCTGTTGTGGCTTGTGTGTTCTTTCGGATTTCGGTGAATTTGTAGCAACTTGAACATTATCTGAAAATTAAAACATCTAGTTAATCTATGTCCAAATACAGTGTAACTACAAAATATTTATATTTATATAGGTACCAAAAATAATGTTTCTAAAGATAACTTCAACCAAAATGTATGTTATGGTTTAGCAATTTGGATAAGACAACATTGGTCGGGTCATGTTGTGTACAATATAATTTATGATCGTACAAAACTAAAAAACCGACTTCACATGTCGCGATAGTCAAATTAGCCAGTAGCCAGTATCATGTTTTGAGGGCCCGGTGGCGTAATCGGGAGAACGGTCGGCTTTGATGCCGTGGTACCGAGTTCAAACCCCGCCGTGCACCAATGGATTTTTCTATCGAAAAATTTATGTGCGCTTCTCATAGTGGCCCTCCGGTGAAGGAAAACATCGTTAAGAAACCAACAGCCCCTGCATGGTGGTAGGGCACTATCTAGTGTCCGCCTGGCCAGCTACCACCCTCAAGTTAGAAAATCTGTCGCCAAACATCTAATGTGTTCCGGCAGCTATCCTTGAGAGCCAGTTCCCATTCTAGGCCTAGCGTGCTTACCATCTTCGACCGCATCATCACTTACCAATAGGTGAGATAGTGGTCAAACGCTAGCTTATAAGAAAAAAAAAATGTCATCAAGGTATACAAACGCATCGATTTTAAGTTTAAGATGGTTATCTTCATATCTCCGGCGATATCTCCCCTACAATTTTATATTTATTTTTTTCATAGTGTTTGTATGTAAAACAAAGTTATATTTGCGGTCGTTGTATCTCAAAAACCACTCTGTATCACTAGTACAACTGAGAAGTACAACTGGTTGTACAAATGATACAAATTTGTATCTACATCTTGTACTACATATCTATACTAATATTATAAAGAGAGAACATTTGTATTTTTGTATTTTTGTATGTTTGTAATGATTTGGCTCAAAAACTACTAAACCGATTTAAAAAATTCTTTCACTAATACCTAGAATGGACTTTCGGAATGAAAATAGGCTATATATTATCCCGTTTAAATCAAAGGTACATTCGTGGAGACCTAATTTGCAACATAAGTCGGCAAAAAAGCGGTCGAAAAAACACGTTTCTTACGAACGCTGCTTAATTGAAAATAGATAGAAGAATATTTTCTTTGCAAGAGTTGTACAACTTAATAAGACCTACAAAAAAGTCCGCGACAGCATATGTCTATCTCTTAAGGTTGACTCGCAGTAACCATTTTTAACCGACTTCACAAAAAAGGAGGAGGTTCTCAATTCGTCTGTATGTTTTTTTTTTTTTTGTGTGTATGTTACGCGATTTCTCCATCAATTGTGAACGGATTCAAATAATTATTTTTTTAATAGGTAGGATACGTTTCCGAGGTGGTCCCATTTTAATTTTATCGAGATCTGATTAGTATCACCAGAGATATGGAGATAAATACCTCAAACATAGGAGAATGTACTAGTTTTAGTAGAAGAGTCCCAAGAAGATTATACACAATGGAGGTTGCTATTGCATATAAGATATTCTTACGGTAACTGTGAGCGAGATAGAAATAAAGGTGGGGATAATTTTTTTTAATATCTTATAGGCAAGCGTTTGACCACTATCTCACCTGTTGCTAAGTGATGATGCGGTCGAAGATAGAGAAGTGGACTAGAATGGGAACTGGCTCTCAAGGACAGCTGCCGGAACACATTAGATGTTTGGCGACAGATTTTCTGACTTGAGGGTGGTAGCTGGCCAGGCGGACACTAGATATGTTCTACCACCATGCGGGGGTTATTGGTTTCTTAACGATGTTTTCCTTCACCGGAGGGCCACTGAGAAGCGCACATATATTTTTCGATAGAAAAATTCATTGGTGCACGGCGGTTTGAACTCGGTACTACTACATACATAGTATCTATCTAATATCCAATAGACTTGGCTGGCACCGGCTTCAAATAGAGAAGTGGGTAATGCTTATAATAATTTTAAGTAAATTATTTTTCGCTTTTGAGTGCGTTTGTGGTTATGAAGTCGGTTTTATTTTTTTTGAAAAATAACATATAATCTTAAAATGTTTGTTTAAAAATATTACAGAACTTCCAAGGCTATTTTCAAGTATATAGTATTAATCCTTATCCAAATAATTACGTTAATTAGCTTGGCGACATATTATAGATTAAAATTGTCCTTTACAGTATATAATTCAAATGAAAACTCTAGAAGATATCACGAATTTCAGAAACACGCATCGCAAAATTAATAAAATATTTGCAGTGAAACCACAGATTAAGTCATAGTTACTACGAAAATGTTATTATAAGCTTAGCTATGCTGTAGATCACAATCAATTTAAAGTCAATATAGTATAATAATATGATCTATTGTATAAAATAATATTCATATATATATATGTATATATATGTATATAATAATATAATATTTTAAACCAGCCCGACTGATCTATGTATAATCTTTTCATTAAAAGCATTCCAATGACTCTAAACACGACATTTAAAATCTGAGCTGTAAGTTGGTGATGATTTGAGTATTCTGTAGAGTACAGGAGATGTCCCAGCATCAGGTCAATGCTTCCATGTTCTTACAATATCGTTGAAGAAGAAGATTTTCGAATTGATCAGACCTATGAAAGTGGATTTCATAGCGCAATTAACTAGAAAAAAGCTCATAGTTTTATAACGATTGAAGGAATGTTCATGAATCAAAGCTAAGAAAACTCTCGATGAAGACATCTATCAAACAAAAAAAAACTATCAATAATAAAAACAAAATCGGTTTATCCGGTTAGGTGTGTTACGTGAAGATACCTAAGGCGGACCGCTGAATTGCAACCTACATAGCTACGTGCGTCATTGGATCACGCGGCACACGAGGCGCCGCATCAGCACCTAGATTCCCACGATTGCATTACTGCTAATTTTGCATTCATGTATTTCTATAATTATTTTACATTGTTAACCTAACATCGGTTGCGATAACTTGTACTTTTAGTTTAGTCATTTTACTTTTAATTAAATTAGTTCCAAAAGTTTTTGGTTTTTTTTAAGTCCTTCGGTTGCGGCCAACGTAATTGGCGCAGTCGGTAGGATTTTGGGGTAGTTAACTGGGGTATCTACGTAACTACGAAGCTATCCTGGTGGTGTGACGCGTCGAAGTGCGTCGCGCCCTCCCGAAATTACAAGAACCTGGCCCGCGACTGGAGGAAAATTAATCAAGAAATCGATTAGACGAAGGAACCATGAAACTTATGTAAGTCCATGAATCTTCTTGTACTTGCTGTCCCTATTTTTATGTCCTTGTAGTTTTCATAATTTTTCAAAATTTTCTATCACGGAAAATCTTGCTCAAGCCCTGCTCCTAGTAGGCAACTTAGGAATAGATTAGCAGATAGTTCTAGGAATTTAGATTCGATTTCCGAATTAGATTCAGAATTTAATTCTAGTTTAGACGAGTCTATTTTAAGTAATATAAAAATGGACCCTGATACTGTGTTCAAGGCTTTACGACCAGTGCCCGAATTTGATGGTAACCCGCACGTGTTAACGAGGTTTATTCATCTATGCGATAAATTATGTGCAACATATCTTAGTGATAATCCAGAAAATGAATTAACTAATCTGAGTTTACTTAATGGCATTCTTAATAAAATTAACGGCTCTGCCGCCCGCACCATTAACTCAAACGGCATCCCAGAAAGCTGGGCAGGCATTCGTAGTGCCCTAATAAATAATTTTTCAGACCAGAGGGATGAAACTGCCCTCTACAACGACCTGTCCCTTGCGACACAGGGGAATAGCTCACCCCAAGAATTTTTTGATCATTGTCAAGGACTGTTCAGCACAATTATGACGTACGTTAGTCTGCACGAACAAATTCAGACAACTATAGAAGCAAAACGCATTCTATATAGAAAGCTTACGTTGCAAGCTTTTGTTCGCGGACTCAAAGAGCCTTTGGGCTCACGCATACGATGCATGCGTCCTGATAGTGTTGAGAAAGCTCTCCAATTTGTTCAAGAGGAACTAAACGTTATGTACCTACAGCAAAGAAACGACTCCGTTAGTGACCGCAGGGTTAATACCCCTAATGTAGTTAAAACACAGCAGTCACAGCCGTTTACTATGCCAGTACAAAAACCTTTCGTTCCTCCTGCGCTTTTGTACAATAATCAAATGCCATTTAGTGTACCTTTTCAGCGACTTATACCTCATGTCCAACATCAACAACCCTGGAGACCTAGTTTCCCCGTGAACCGACCTCCTCAAGGTCCTTCACGCACCCAACAGATGTTCCGTGCGTTGCCACCAAATTATAATGCTCAGCAAAATGCATTTAGAATGCAACCCCGAGCTCAACCTCAATATACCGGCCCTAAGCCTATGAGTGGCGTTAGCCACTATGTGACCAAGACATTACCACCTACTATGTCTGGACACAACTGGATGAAGTCGGGTAACCCGCCACCCAGTAACTATTTTAAAACTAGAGAGGCGAATATGAATGAGTGCTCTAGTTACGATGGTTATTACCAGGACTTTGAGCCCTTATATTATCCTGACTATGACTATGAAAGTTACGAGTATCCAGTAGCTTACGAAGTAGACGAGTCCCAGTATTATGCGGACTATAATTTGACCGAACAGACAGACAACACAACTGACCCTCAGCCCTCTACCAGTGGCTCTGAACAGGATTTTCAGAAGGGTCAGATTACAAGAAAGTCAAAATAGAGGTCAATTTGCAGACGCAAAGGCAACTCCCTTACATTCAAATCTCCGATCCTCCCCTGAAACTTCTGATTGACACCGGAGCTAATCAGTCGTTTATTAACCCCGAGATCCTTGAAATGTATTTTCCACAGGTACCATTAAATTTTGATCCTTTCGAGGTGACTAATGTGCATGCTACTACTCGTAATAACTATTCTGTGTCATTGCCATGTTTTACTGAATTTCAGGATTGTGATTTTATAAAATTGTTTGTGTACCGTTTTCATAATTACTTTGACGGACTTATCGGCCTTGATTTGCTTGAGAAGTGGGAAGCTAAAATCGACCTTAAAAATAAATTGCTTGTCACCCGCAACGCGACTAATCCAATTCAAATGTACAACTCGCGTAACGTAAACTTATACGAAGACGTTATCCCGGCAAATTCGTGTAAGCTATTAAGACTTCCGATTAACATTCATGACGGTGAAGTTTTAATACCGGAGCAAAAAATGTCGAACTGTGTCATTCGAGACTGTCTGACTACCGTAATAAATAACCGCGGTATTTTAGAAATTGCGAATCCATCCCCACACGACATTATATTCTCAATGGACCGTCCTATAATAGCCGAAGTTCACACTAACGAGTGCACAAGCACTGAACAAGAGGCTTTGCGAGTCGAACAAGTCTTATCGCGATTACGTACAGACCATCTTAATGCTGAGGAACGCACGAACTTAGAAGGTTTATGTGCTCAGTATTCGGACGTATTTTACATAGAGGGGGAACCATTGACGTTCACTAATAAAATAAAACATCGGATTAGAACTACCGATGAAGACCCGGTGTACACGAAAAGTTATCGGTACCCGTACGTCCATAGAGATGAGGTTAGACAGCAGATAGGCAAAATGCTAGAACAAGGGATCATTGAGCCCTCAGAATCAGCTTGGAGTTCTCCTATATGGATAGTACCCAAGAAAGCCGACGCATCTGGCAAAGTAAAATGGAGACTTGTTATCGACTTTCGAAAATTAAACGAAAAGACAATTGACGATAAATATCCGATACCTAACATCACGGACGTGTTAGACAAGCTTGGTAATTGCCAATATTTTACTACGCTAGATTTAGCGAGTGGCTTTTATCAGGTTGAGATGAGCCCTGAGGATATTCCCAAAACTGCGTTTAATGTAGAGCATGGACACTACCAATTTTTGCGTATGCCCATGGGATTGAAAAATTCACCCTCTACATTCCAACGTGTGATGGACAATGTGCTCAGAGATCTCCAGAACACAGTCTGTCTCGTCTATTTAGATGACATCATTGTCTTTTCAACGTCCCTTCAGGAGCACATGATAAATCTCCAAAAAGTCTTTCAAAGACTACGCGAATCTAACTTTAAAATCCAGATGGATAAATCTGAGTTTTTAAAGTTAGAAACCGCATATCTCGGACATGTCATAAGTAGAGAGGGTATAAAACCAAACCCCGATAAAATCTCTGCCATACAAAAATACCCCATACCTAAAACTCCGAAAGAAATCAAACAGTTTTTAGGCCTAGTAGGGTATTATCGCAAATTTATACCGGACTTTGCAAGAGTTACAAAACCTTTAACTCACTGTTTAAAGAAAGGTAATAAAGTCACATTTGACTCAAAGTATATTGAAAGCTTTGAGAAATGTAAATCCCTTCTTACAAACGACCCGATTTTGCAGTATCCCGATTTCACCAAGGATTTTATACTCACCACAGACGCTTCTAATGTTGCTATTGGTGCCATCTTATCCCAAGGACCCGTAGGCTCAGATAAGCCTGTGTGCTTTGCATCCCGAACCCTAAATGACAGCGAAACGAATTATAGCACAATAGAGAAGGAGCTATTGGCTATAGTTTGGGCCACCAAATACTTTCGGCCGTATCTGTTTGGGCGGAAATTCAAAGTACTTAGCGATCATAAGCCACTTCAGTGGATTATGAACCTTAAGGAACCGAATTCTCGACTAACAAGGTGGAGGCTGAAGCTTAGTTAATATGACTTTACAGTCATATACAAAAAAGGTAAAGCCAACACTAACGCCGATGCGCTTTCTAGGGTTGAGATCCATAATGAGGAGACAAGCTCTATCGCTGTCAATCCTTCAGATAGGCAAGCCTGTTCCATCAACGGATCTACCACAGCTACCGCACATACGAGTCTTGAGAACCCTATCCTTGAAGTCCCCATAACTGACGACCCTCTGAACAAGTTTCACAGACAACTTATTATGACTGTAGTAGGTGACATAAAACGAAGACCGACAGTTACTAAACCCTTTGACACTCACACTAGGACCAATGTACAGATATCTGAAAATAACTTAGTAGAAGACGTAATGAGTGCTATTAAAGAATATGTAAATCCGAAAGTAAAAACGGCCCTTCTCATAAATCCACCCTTAAGGATGTATGACATCATCCCAGTAATTCAGGACAAATTCAAAAGTTCAGCAATGAATTTGGTACTTGCCAAAAAGGAGGTCGAAAATGTTAAAGAGTACCTCAGGCAACAAGAAATTATTCAGAACTACCACGATGGTAAAACAAACCACCGTGGAATAAATGAATGTTTCTTATCCCTTTCGAGCAGATATTATTGGCCAAAAATGAGAGACCACATAACTAAATTTATAAACGATTGTACATTATGTGGCCAAGCTAAATACGATAGGAATCCTATTTGAAACAGCACTTTTTGTAAAATATAATCAAAATCTTTTTCCAAAATTGTCTGCAACCGTTACTCGAAATAGACGTAACGACACGATCCGCATTGTAAAAGGTAAAACCCAACTATTGCGCAAGAGCATTATGGGAATGGCTCCTACAATATTCAATAAAATTCCCAAATCTATAAAAGAACTCGACAATGTATTGTTCAAAAACCATCTGAAGAAAATGCTAGTTAAGAAATGCTATTATTCTATTGACGACTTTTTAAATGACAAATTTTAACCGTGCTGTAATTTATTATAACTATTTTGACATTATTTTGACATATTCACTTGTTCTAATTTTTGTTCTTAATTTTTGATACTATTTATTAATTTTAATTTATTTAATCTTTTTATAAAAATGTAACATGAATTTAACAATGTTCAGCAGCGTCACGCGTCTCATTTGTACGCCCATGTGGGCAAAACATGACGAGCTATTTCTATGTTTAAGACCATACTGCATGCAATGTTTGTGTATGTGTATAACGCATGTTTTGAACAAATAAAATATCTTTATCTTTATCTTTATCTTTATCCTATCAAACAGCAATTCAATATAGTGCCCCCGGCAACTAAACCATTCGAGATCGTTCACCTAGATCTATTCACAGCCCAAAATGAAAAATACCTAACTTTCATCGACGTATTTTCCAAATACGGTCAAGCATACCACCTGCGAGATGGTACTGCAGTTAGTATAATTCAAAGTTTGCTCCATTACTGCACTCATCACGGACTCCCTCTAACGTTAGTGACTGACAACGGGACTGAATTTACGAATCAGCTATTTTCTGAATTCACTCAGTTACATAAAATCAATCACCATAGGACACTACCTAATGCACCAAATGACAATGGCAATATCGAAAGATTTCATTCCACCATCTTAGAACATCTCCGTATCCTTAAATTACAAAGGAAGGACGAACCCATTATTCACCTCATGCCTTATGCTATTATAGGTTATAATAGCTCTGTGCACAGTTTTACGAAGTGTCGTCCCTATGACATCATCAACGGACACTTTGACCCTAGAGACCCAGTTGACATGGACCTTACTAAGCACTTACTACAGCAATATACTCAGACTCACCGCGATCAGATGAAAATAGTTTATGAAATAATTAACGTTGCCGCATTAACTAACCGCACCGCTATAATAGAAAATCGTAACAAAGACCGAGAACCCGAAATAGAATATGAACCAAATCAGCAAGTTTTCATTAACAATCCTTTCGCGACTAGACAAAAGCTCGCTCCGCGTTATACCCAGGACACGGTCCTCGCTGACCTTCCAATCCACATATATACATCCAAAAAGCGTGGCCCCGTGGCTAAATCCCGACTCAAGAGAGTACCTAAGTCAGCAAAATTGTTGCAGATTCCTTCTGACTCTGACCGTGCTGACAACGCTGGATGCTCACGAGATAACACTTGAGAGCTTGGACAACGGCCCTGGACTTTTACCGTTCAGATTGGGACAAGCTACGTTGATAACTCATTATCATACGTTTATACAATATATAGAACTCGGTAACATTGAAAATCAAATTAACGACTTGCAAACTCAACTTTCTGATTTTAAGCATAAACTTGTCAATGACACTTATTCGTTATACGAACTACAGTTAGAATATGTTAATACTAAATTAACTAAAGTAATTAAACAGTTAAATAGTTTTGAGCCTAATCGTAGCAAGAGAGGTCTTGTGGATGGTTTAGGTTCTATTATTAAAAGTATAACTGGTAATCTGGATTATTCGGATGCGGTAAAGTTTAATAATGCCATTAAAACTCTTGAAAATAACCAAGAAAAAATAGCAGATGAATTTAATAATCATATAAGTATTAATAAAGATTGGATGATTCACCACAGTAAAGTTTTAACGCAGATAGTTTTAAACCAAGAAAGAATAAATTCCACATTAGAATTACTTATAAATAACGAGTTTCAAAAAGATAGTTTTATTAAAATAACTAAGTTTGCTCAGTTATTAATTATCATCTCAGAAAATGTAGATGACGTTATGGCAGAAATAATGAGGTTGGAGAATATATTAAGTTTTGTACGTGCATCGAGCACACACCACTCTATCGTAAGTGTAGATGTATTAGGTAAAATGGTTAGTAAGTTAAAGTTAGTTTATCCTAAGGGTCAGATTTTAGATTTAGAATCACGGGAATATTATGACGTAATTAAACCAGGGTATTACTTTTCAGACAAACGTATTGTCTTAACTCTGAAATTTCCTATAGTATCTCCCGATGAGTTTAGTTTATTAAGGTTAGCTATCATCCCCAATAGGAATAACCAATCTATCATCCCTCCTTATCCTCTAATAGCAAGTAACAAGCAAGCTTTCATGTACATAGAGACAGAATGTCCGAAGCTTAGCGGAAAGTTCCTTTGTGAAGAAAACCTGAGTCACCAAGTACGAGCCCAAGCAGACTGCATCCAGACCCTCATCAGAAATCAATCTCTGGATCCTACCTGCGAGATGACCACCATTCAGCTATCCAGGGAAGCTGTGGACCAACTGGACGAGAAACACTACGCTATCTCGTTCCCTCAACCAACCAAGATTCACACCACCTGTGAACACGAGAGCTACGACACCATACAAGGAAGTTACCTTGTCACTATCCCAGTCAGCTGCACTTTGACTACAAAGGAGATCACCATCAGCAACAGCTACGACAGAATAAAAGGACAACCCCTGAAAATCATGAAGCTTTCGATGCCCACTGAAACATCGAATACACCACTACCACACATCAAACTCAACTCTATCAACTTAAGAGATCTGCACGAGTATCAAGATAACGTGATGCTCCAACCAGCAATACATCTGGACCACATCTCATCTGACGTCGTGTATCACACCACCATACCTATCTACTGCGTGCTAATGGCCGCCTTCATATTAGCAGCCATTATTCTAATTCGGCGGTACTACAACCGAGCCAAGGACACTCAAGGAGCGAAATCTCACGAGCCGCACTATGAAGATGCTGAGAATCCTGCAGCCACCCCATCGAGAGCACCGGCGACATTTGCTCTCAAGGTTCTCAAATAGTCGCCTTTCTGAGAGGGGAGGTGTTACGTGAAGATACCTAAGGCGGACCGCTGAATTGCAACCTACATAGCTACGTGCGTCATTGGATCACGCGGCACACGAGGCGCCGCATCAGCACCTAGATTCCCACGATTGCATTACTGCTAATTTTGCATTCATGTATTTCTATAATTATTTTACATTGTTAACCTAACATCGGTTGCGATAACTTGTACTTTTAGTTTAGTCATTTTACTTTTAATTAAATTAGTTCCAAAAGTTTTTGGTTTTTTTTAAGTCCTTCGGTTGCGGCCAACGTAATTGGTGCTAAGATGCTACAGACAGACACACAGATACACACGTTAAACGTATATTACCCCCTACATTTTGCGTCGGGGAACGCCGTAAGGTTACGGCGGCAGATGTTCTCCTTGGTGGTAAGCTACTTTTTGGTAGATTTAATGATCCCACTACCACTGTACGAAAACTCATGATTCATGAATGCACATAAAACTTTCATTGGTAGGTATATAGCTAGGATTAGAACCAACGACCGTCGGGTCAGAATCAGGGTAACTATCCTTTACGCCAAAGGGCCGTCCAATATCACTACGTAAGTATTATAAAACAAAGTCCATCACTGCGTCTGTCTGTCTGTTCGCAATAATCTCAATAGCTACTGAACGGATTATAATGCGGTTTTCACCAATAGGCAGAGTGTTTATGAGGATGAGGTTTAGGTGCATATTTCGTTAAGGTTTTGTGTAAATTGGATGAAATATGACGATGATTGTTAAATATGTTCATATTTTATATTCGATGCAACAAACTGATGCAAATTTTGTAGGCATATATGTTCTACCCGTGCGAAGCCGGGGCGGGCTGCTAGTATTTTATATATTGAAGTTTCATTCAATGGTTCAACCGTTGATTACGCAAAATTGAATTCAATACACCATAAACTGCTGACTGCTGACAAGGCCCCCCTTGATATATATTTTTTTATTTTTGTTTAACAAACCGTAGAGCGGTTCACAGAATACACCTACCAAGTTTCAACTGTGTGGTCTTAATAGGAATAAAGTGGCTGTGACATACAGACGGACAGACAGACAGACAGACAGACAGACATGACAGATCTATAAGGGTTCCGTTTTTTGTCATTCAGCTACGGAACCCTAAAAAATAGTCCAATTGAGAACCTCCTCCTTATTTGGGAAGTCGGTAAAAAATAGTACATACCAGGTCTTCAGGTCTTCCCTCCTTCTATTTCCGTTATCGTGGTATATTCCGAGATCAGGAATGACGCTGTTTCATTGCTTCTTAGACCGCGACGCGGTGCGACGCGACGCGGCGCGGCGGCGAGAGTGATACAAAAAAGAACTTTATTTACTACACAATAATTAAGATAATTTAAAAACTAAAACAACCGACTTCCATGTCCCGCAAGTCAATTTCAGTAGCAAGTTTTCTGGATATACTTATCAGATCTCGATGAAATTACAATGAGACCATCTCGGAAACGTACCCTACCGATTAAAAAAAGAATCATTAAAATCGGTTCACAATTGACGGAATAATCGCGTAACATACATAGAAATTTAATATATATATAAAAATGTAGTAGTGGTAGGACTTTTGCTAGTCCGCCTGGGGCGGTACCACCACTTAGCCTATTAATTTTCAGCCGTGAAATAGGAATGTTTTTCGGTTGAAATGGCAAGGTGTCCAGTAAAATTACAGAGCATGTGAGACTCAACATCTTTATATCTCAAGGTAACAGGCGCAGTGCAGCGACATGCAAAATTCTGTCGCATGCCACTGTATCTGTAATAGGTAGACGACATCGCTTACCATCAGGCGAGCGTCGTGCTTGTACTGTTACCTTATATTATTTTTAAAAAAACATATAGACGAATTGAGAACATCCTTCTTTTTGGGAAGTCGGTTGAAAAGATACACATTTCATTGAGTTAGTTCGGCGGCTTTACGCTGCGCCGCGCGGCGTCTTGCTGCACCACGCGGCTTCTCGCTGCGTCGCGCTGCGCCGCGCGAAACCAAAAGAATCGTCACGTCGCGGTCGCGTCGCGTTGCGGTGTGAACTGACCCTTAGATAATATTTTTAATTAAGAGTACCACATCATATAGCTGTTCAAACAAATGTTGTATCAGTTATTTATTCAGTTAGTTTAATAAAACTAGCCAATTGCGAGTCAGCATCGCGTCTCTTATCGCACACTTAGGGAGGGTTCCGTACAATACGAAACATAACAGAGTTTCAACCTTATATATTTGATTAATTGATATTACCAAGAATATTCGGTTTTGTCGCGATCTAGAAAGACGGGGCACGTTTACTAGCGCCATCTATGTCATTTTGCCGAAACTAATTAGATAGATGGCGTTTAAAAACACGTTTTTTGTATGGGGACCCCCTTTAATTTTTAACTTTATTTTGTTTTTAGTATTTGTTGTTCTAGCGGCAACAGAAATACACCATCTGTGAAAATTTCAACTAACTATCACGGTTAATGAGTTATAGCTTGGTGACAGACGGACGGACAGACAGACAGACAGACAGACAGACAGACAGACAGACAGACAGACGGACAGACAGACAGACAGACAGACAGACAGACAGACAGACTGACAGACGGACGGACAGCGGAGTCTTAGTATTAGGGCCCCTTTTTCCCTTTGGGTACGGAACCCTAAAAACGTTATAATTATGATCAATATTATCATTTTTTTATATACCATAGACATAGAAATAGGAATAATAAGGTAGTAGAAATGTCAAAAATCGCCAATTACTTACAAAACGCTTGTCGCCACCTCGCCGCGCATTCTCCCCACCCATGCCATCACTACTACATTCGCATATATTAAAACGCAGAGCCACGCACACTTAAACAGCCCCACACTTAAAATTCTGCTCTGTGATTAGTTCTAACACATTCACAAACGGTTGTCTGTGAACTTACTTATACATCGAAAACAGTAATTTATTTCAGGACCTTTTGAGTTTTCAATTTTCCGGTTAGTAACCGGTACATAACGTTCTGACGATTATTTCGTTAGGAGCGCGAGGGTTATAAAAACCTCATTAACAACCTTTGTAGTCTGGTTTATTCCGCGAGCCCGTGTCACGTGTCTGTCGTTCGATGCAAGACGCACGGCGCGAGCCAGCTTGCGTGGAGAAGGAAACGCGTATCTTTATATTTTATTCCAGCCAAATCAGTCAGTCAAACAAGCTTCGACATCGTCTGTCTGTCTGTCTGTCTAGTCCCTTTATCGCAGGGACCCACAAATTCTTGTTGTTTAAAGAAAAAACAAGTTGAAACTTATATCAAGTACTTGGATCTACGGTATGTTTTGGGTGAGAACAAAACAAACCCGTAAGTCAACGCGATCAAAAGATATGACCGTTTAAGTTGCATTTTTGGCATATTTTGCGAATTCACAATGGAATTAAAACATATAGGATACTAAATTGTTAAACACAATCCAAAATTTCATGGTACCAACGGGACTTGAACCCGCAACCTCCGGAATAACATGTTCCGGTGCTTTGCCAATTAAGCCATGGTGCGAAGTAACGTTACGACGAAATTAGTGGATTGCATTTGTTAACCCAATTATGCATTGGTGGCGCCATCTATGACTACTTATTACGTAAGTTAATCATTCGGAAGAAATCATTACAGTTTTCAAATCCGACGAGAGATGTTGCAATGCGTAAATCAAATATTAAGTTTCTTTGTAGTGTTACACACTTTATATTTTTGTAAATTGTTAAACACAATCCAAAATTTCATCGTACCAACGGGACTTGAACCCGCAACCTCCGGAATAACATGTTCCGGTGCTTTGCCAATTAAGCCATGGTGTGAAGTAACGTTACGACGAAATTAGTGGATCGCATTTGTTAAATATAGGATACTTCCCGTTGGCCTAAAATCATGAAATTTGGCATGAAACAAGGTCTAGAGAAAAAAAATCTGAAAACAGTAAAAATTTGTTTTAAGACCAAACAATAAACGAATTTACTATACCAATATAGATAACTTATTATTTGCGGTTGCAGTGTCCAGGCATCAGTCTAGGGCTCAAACTGCAAAGTTAAGTTTGTCTTTTAACCTACGAGTAGTTTGAGCACTTGGTACGGAAGCCTCGGTGGGCGAGTCCAACTCAACTTAGCTAGTTTTTTTAAAGAACACAATGATCACACTCTTGCTCCACGTCTTAGGAGTTCTTCCCGAAAAGAGGAAGGAATTGAAAATGTGTCATCCAAAGTCTTAAAATTTGAACTCTGTAAATATTTCGCTTTTATAATATTAGTAGGCAGTAGGATTTTATGGTTTTTGTACCGAATTTTGAAAGAAGCTAACCAAGTAATACATTTTCAATAGAAACTGTATATATGCTGTAGATCGTTATAAACACTTAAAAATATATGCTGTAGATCGTTATAAACACTTCCAACGAAAATTGGTTTGAATAAGATATAGTCAGCAGTTTTTGAGATATAGCAACCGCAAATATAACTTTGTTTTTGATACAAACACTATGAAAAACAAAGTTAATTTATTGTTGGCGAAAAATTATAGTTATTAAATACTCTACTGTGTTACGGAACCCTACGAGTGCGAGACCAACTCGCACTTGGCCAGTGGATATTAATACTAGGTAAGCGTTTGACCACTATTTCACCTGATGCTAAGTGACGATGTAGCACGCTTACCTAGAAGATACCTGTTCTTATATGGTAAATCCATGATCCTAACCAGTCTTCAAGCTAGCAGCACGTCAAACTCGACTAAACTCGAGTATCAATTTCAGTAATTCCCCGACGAGCGTGTGCGAGGAGTTTTTCTCTCGCATTGGTCCCGAACTGGTCGCTTCACTTAAGAAGCAAATACCACCCGCTTCCAGCGGCGCTTATCATCGCTGCGTAGTCCGCAACACTAGGACTTGTCACATGTTACGGGTTATGGTGGAAAAGGTAAGATTATTAATCGATCAATCTTTTTAACAGACTTCAAAATAAAGGAGGTTTCTCAATTAGACCGTATATTTTATTTATTCAAACCATGACCACAGAGCAATATGGCGTCTACTGTTTTCAGCGTTTTCGTCAAATTATGCGCAAAAATTTAAATGCATTTTTATGGCACTTAACGGTTAAATACAAATTTTGAGAATTTTTTAGTGGTTTATTAGCACTATAGAATTGAGACACTTTTCAAAATGGACGTAAAACCCTATTCGCAATTCCATGGTTATAAGGGCAGGCGAGGTCTACTGCTCTCACAAAACGACTTGTATTAGGACATAATAATGAATAGGACAAGTACAGAAGATGCACTCCCTGTGAGCAAAAATGCGAGATTAAACCTAGTTACAACGTCGGTAACGTTCAAAATAGACTACACGCCTGGCATGCGAGCTTGAATTTGCGTCACAGAATAAACTAATAGTAACTCGGCACCGCGTGTTGCGCAACGTAAAATGCACCGTAAGTCCGCGCGGCGACAGTCTGTATCACTCGGTCAGCTCGCGGGCCGTCAGCTGTCTCTTACTGTAAGGTTGAGTGTTGTGGGAAAACAAATTGAATAGTAAAGTAACATCGCGCGTCCGATCGAGAGTGCGCGTGACACCACTGACTGAACTTGTCGGCTGGCTACCGCGGATGTACTAGCATTTTCATAGCTACCGCGCGGAGTGCGACAGGCCTGGTATTAGTCTGTATTGGTTTTAATTTAAATGTTCTCTACAGGTGCCTAGAAGCAGTCTAGAGTCTCCATCTTCTCTATTCCACAAGAAGTTTGGAAGTTCTCTACAACCGTGGCGCGCAGTCCGCGAGGCATGCAAACTGTGCTTACAGTTGTTGAGGAACAATCGTCTGACTGAATGTGACCAGGATCTGGAGGAAGCTGTTCGGTAAGTCTAATTATTACAAGCTTTATCTCTACTTTACGGCGAATTTATTTGTCCGTCACAAATCTTGCGATTGATTTTAGAGCGACTTCCAGGGGTTCGATTGAGCTGAAATTTTGCATACATGTGTAAATCGCGTGACAATGCAATATTATGATAACATGGTGCTGATCTGATCATGGAGCTGGAAGGTGGCCAAAGGAACTCCTAAACTACACATGTAATACCCGTCGTGTTTGGGCTCGTTGAATTTGTCTTGACTTACTCTGGTGTTAGGTTATGTAAAAGCTTGTGTTTAAAAAGGTTTTTTTATAAATTACTTGTTAGGGTTACGTACCTCAAAGGAAAACTTTGTTGATTTCAATTATGTGTAAAAATCATGATTTTATTTTCACAAAAATAACCGGCCAAGTGTGTGTCGGGCCACGCGCAGTTTAGGGTTCCGTAGTAGCTTGTTATTCAATGCAAGTCTTAACCCATTATACACAAGCAACCAGGTAATCCGTCTTTGTCACTTTAAAGGATTTATTCTAAGGATTTTGTATTTGGTACAAAATTATCCAACACCCAAGTTCAACGACTATTACTGCTAAACAAATAAAGTTATCTTAACCGCTATAATTTTCCTTTTAAGTTCATGAAACGAGCTATTATCACGAATTTTTCCAGATTTTTCAAGCCAGCAGTTTAGCTTTTAGAGGGGGGGGGGGGGACGCCCTCTTGGAACAAAAATTTGCACTTTAAAGTTTAATATTTCGTTAATGGAGCATTCCATCGAAAAATGGTATTAGCAACCCTTAAGTAATTTTAAAAGACCTATTCAACGATACCCCTCACAATGGGGACGAAACGAAACGACGAAAAAAAAATCATCCCCACTTCTCATGTCATGTAGGGGAGCTACCCTAAAAATAATATTTTTCAAAATTTTATTCCACTTTGTCGGCGTAATTTTTATACATACCCCTACAAAATTACAGCTTTCTAGTATTAACAGTCTCTTAGCAAAACCCCGGACAGACAGACAGACGACGAAATCCTAAAAAGTAACCTATGTTCCTCATACAAACAAGGAGTTACTTTATAGTATCCTCATACTATAAAGTAACTCCTTGTTACATTTCAGTAAGATTGGATCGTCCGTGACAGAGTTACAAACAGTTTTTAACCGACTTCAAAAAAAGGAGGAGGTTTCTCAATTCGACCGTATATATATATATATATATTTTTTAAATGTTTGTTCGCGGATAACTTCGTCGTTTATGAACCGATTTTGATTATTCTTTTTTTGTTCTAAAGGAGATATCCCAAGTGTGGTAATTTTATCGAGGTCTGATAAGTATCTCCAGAGATATTGAGATAAACATCTCAAAATTGGTACTGAAAATGAATAGCGTGGCATTGAAGTCGGTTCTGTTTTAGTTTTGAAACGATATTATGTAATATTAGTGTTTTCCTTACAGCTTATTCTATCAAGCAGCATACGCAACACTGTGCAGCTTGGTTCTGACCTGGAGATGTGATCCCAAGCTGTACAAGCCATTGTTCGACGATGCAGCTTGGGACAAGCTCATTGGGGACGAGCCTTTACATATGCCGATACGAACTAAATGGGTTAGTACTACTGTTTTTAATATACATACATACATACAATCACGCCTTTTTCTCGTTGTGGTAGGCAGTGACTACTTCTTTCCACATGCTACGATCCTGACATACCTCTATCACTTCCACTTTCATGAGCGCCTTCATACATGCTCGCCGGGTATAGGTACTTTAGACTTGGCCTTTCTTTAAAACGTCTCCGATCTGTACCCTTAGTACGAGTCTTATACCACATGAGTAAAGAAGGAACAGAGACAAACCTTCTTAGGAATGGAAAAAATGTTTACCTATTCTTGTAGGGTTGGTACAAAAAAACAAGAAAAATCTTCATCGTAATAAAATGCTCCTTCAAGTAAACATGACCTGCTTTTTTAACCGACTTCAAAAAAAGGAGGAGGTTTCTCAATTCGACCGTATGTATATATATATATTTTTTTTTTTTTTATGTTTGTTCGCGGATAACTTCGTCGTTTATGAACCGATTTCGATTATTCTTTTTTTGTTCGAAAGGAGATATCCCAAGTGTGGTACCATGGTCATTTTATCGAGGTATGATAAGTATCTCCAGAGATATTGAGATAAACATCTCAAAATTGGTACTGAAAATGAATAGCGCGGCATTGAAGTCGGTTGTTTTTTAGTTTTTAAACGATATTATAATTTTCAAGCTTCATAAAATGTCATAAATGTCATAAAATGTTTGAATGACTTGGCCTTTCTTTCCTGTTTTAAACTACTTCACAAAAAAGGAGGAGGTTCTCAATTAGTCGGATTTTTTTAAAGTATGTTCACCGATTACTCGAAGATGCCTCTGAACAGATGTAGAAAAACCTATTGTTTTGTTTCAAAGGGTACCCTTCCCAGGTGGTCCCATTTAAATTTTAACGAAATCGGTCGAGTCGTTTTTAATATATCAACATTTGTATTACGATGCATTTACTTATCTTACGACGACTTACTACTGACTACTGGTACAGATTATGTAATAGTTACTACGTCTACTGGCTACTTTGACTAGCGCGACGTTTGAAGTCGGTTCTTTTAGTTTTTTAAACGATCTTAAATTATATTATTGCATATCATTAGGGTCCAGTGGTGCAGTGGGATAATGTTTGGCTTTGACACCAGAGTTAGCGAGTTCGATCCCCGCTGTGCAAGAATGGATTTTTCTATCGAAACATTCACAGTGGCCCTCCGGTGAAGAAAAAACATCGTTAAGAAACCAACAACCCCCGTATGGTGGTGGGACACTATCTAGTGTTTGTGTTGTAAGTTAGAAAATCTGTCGCCAAACATCTAATGTGTTCCGGCAGCTATCCTTGAGAGCCAGTTCCCATTCTAGGCCTAGCGTGCTTACTATCTTCGACCGCATCATCACTTACCAACAGGTGAGATAGTGGTCAAACGCTAGCGTATACTATATTAAAAAATGTAATACCTACCTTCATAATTCCAGAGTCGCGGCACAGTGACCACCTCAGTGGCGAGCGGTGGTCAAGGTGGTCAAGCCACCGGTGGTCAAACACTCGGCAGCTCGCGGCCGAAGCTGTTCCTCAGGACGTTGTCTGAATGTCCGCTCAACTTCGATCTCTTTGAAAATGATGAGCCGGTAAGTTCAAGATTAATTAAATATTGTTGTCTGTAAAGTAGGTTTACAGACGATAGTTTAACGTGACAACGTCATAACAAAACATTGATGAAATCGGTGCATGCGTACAATGAACGTAACGGGACAATGAGCGTAACGGGACAATGATCGTAACGGGACAATGAGCGTAACGGGACAATGAGCGTAACGGGATAATGATCGTAACGGGACAATGAGCGTAATGGGACATTTTTCGTGCATGCAGCCGGCTTTCATCGATTTATTAGACATTGTTACGTCAACATTTAAGTATCCTCTTACTTCAACGATATTGTAAGAACATGGTATCATTGACCTGATGCTGGGACATCTCCTGTACTCTACAGAATACTCAACTCCTCACCAACTTACAGCAGAGATGTAGAGTTTGTGCTCATTGGAATGCTCTCAATGAACAGATTATACTTAGATCAGTCGGGGGTAGTTTTACGTTAGATGAATTTGAGTATTATCAGTAAACTTTTTGATTGATGGTTTTTAACTGACTTAAAAAAATTGAGAAGGTATTCAATTCTTCTGAATTGTTATTTTTTATGTATGCTCCCCTATTACTCATAGACGCCTCAACCGATTTCGAAAATTCTTCTTTTGTTTGACAGGATATACTTCCCAGGTGGTCCTATTTAAATTCAAATGTATCTCCGGAGATATGGTGATAAATACCTACAAACTTGGTACTGAAAATTACTAACGCGGCATATGAAGTCGGTTTTTTAGTTTTTGAAACGACATTATATTATTTAGTGAAGTCCACGTGACTAGAAAGGCAATGGACATGAAATGGATGGCTGTAGAGGAAAAGTAACAAAATTAAAATTTCGAATAAACACCCACGACAATGTCCATTAGAAAATTAACGTCATAACATCTATCAAAGAACCAGCACTGATTCATTACGAACCGTTCAAAGACAAAATCGAACTAGTTTTGGAGAAAAATGGCAACATGGATTTGCACACACAAACAAACAAACATCCTCTCACCCCAAACGCATATACGGTCTCCGTACCGTCGTGGGTAAACAGGAAGACCGAAGAAAATTCAGATGGACTGTGTGATAGAAGATATTGATGTAAAAGAAGTAGATGCGGCAATGACTGCGGAATCCAAATGGAAGAGAATGGAAACTCAGCGAGCTATGGAGAGAGCTATGCTCGGTATTTCTCTGCGGGATCGAATCCGGAACGAAGTAATTCGCCAGAGAACTAAAGTGATCGACATAGCTCAGCGGATTAGCAAACTGAAGTGGCAGTGGGCTGGTCATATCTGCCGCAGGACTGATAACCGTTGGGTCAGACTTATCCTAGAGTGGAGACCACGAATCGGCAAACGTAGCGTAGAACGTCCTATCACCAGGTGGAGCGATGACATACGCAAAGCGGTGGATAGTGACTGGAAACAAAGAGCCGAAGACCGGGCTCAGTAGCGAGACTTGGGAGAGGCCTATGTCCAGCGGTGGACGGACACCGGCTGATTATGTTGATGATGATGAGACCTAAATGGAAGAGAATGACATGTTGTACCGACCCCACAAGTGGGATAAGGGTAGGTAGGTTACATTTTTTAGATTTTAAACGATCTTAATTCAAAGGAATGTGTTAATTTCGGTGATTACAGACAGAAGGGCAGGAGCTAGTGATGTCCTCGTCTCCTCTGAACAGTCAGTCAGTCAGTGCAGCGCTGACGTCACTCATACGTCAGTGTGGTCAGTACGCGTTCGCCAGAGAAGCTTTGTGTGCTGCTCTGTACTCTGACAGACCTAATGTGCGATGTTTACTGACGCAAGTGAGTATCTTTAACCCCCGAGGCAGAAGAAGGGGTGTCTCTAAGTTTGACGTGTGTGTTTGTCTGTAGCATCGTAGCGTCCAAACACTCCAAACGGATGAACCGGAACATTTAGTTTTTTTTTATAGGTGTCTTCATCGAGAGTTCTTATTACCTACCTCAACACATTTGTGTTAACGTTCACTTAGCTGGTGTTACAAGTTCGTTAGATATGCATTAGATGGCGTTGTAGTTAATAAGCATGTTTAGTATTGACACGGTAATATAATATATATAATATAATATAATATAATATAATATAATATAATATAATATAATATAATATAATATAATATAATATAATATAATATAATATAATATAATATAATATAATATAATATAATATAATATAATATAATATAATATAATATAATATAATATAATATAATATAATATAATATAATATAATATAATATAATATAATATAATATAATATAATATAATATAATATAATATAATATAATATTACCGTGGTATTATACTGTGGTTCGGGACCCTCCGTGTGCGAGACAACTCTCGCACTTGGCCAGTTTTATTTCTGGTTGATGACGCTGTGAAATCAATATTTATAGGTCTGATCAATTTGAAATTCGGTATCATCATACTTGGATACTTTTTGGAAACGAATAGCTGAAGATCGAGCTCAGTGGCGTGCTATGGGAGAGGCCTATGTCCAGCAGTGGACGGAAATTGGCTGATAATGATGATGATGATGATTATCTTAGTTCAACGATATTGTAAGAACATGGTAGCGTTGACCTGATGCTGGGACATCTCCTGGAATCTGCAGAATACTCAACTCCTCACCAACTTACAGCAGAGATGTAGAGTTTGTGCTCATTGGAATGCTCTCAATGAACAGATTATACATAGATCAGTCGGGGGTGGTTTTACATGTTTAACCGACTTTACAAAAAAGGAGGAGGTTCTCAATTCGTCTGTATGTTTTTTTTAATCAATTGTGAACGGATTCGAATAATTCTTTTTTTAATGGGTAGGGTACGTTTCCGAGGTGGTCCCATTGTAATTTTAACGAAATCGGTCTAGCCGTTTTTAATATATCAACATTTGTATTACGATGCATTTACTTATCTCGACGACTTACAACTAACTACTGGCACAGATTATATAATAGTTACTATGTCTACTGGCTACTTTGACTAGCGCGACGTTTGAAGTCGGTTCTTTTAGTTTTTAAACCATCTTAAATTATGAATTTAAATATTTTGTTGCAGTGTATAATAAACGTACAATCATCGCTGTCGCAGTACAGCGAGCAACTATCGCCGCCACTAATCGCTGTGCTGCTCGACACTTGTACCGGGGAATTGAACCAACTACATCTTGACATCGTAAGTTTTCTTTGATACTAGCTGTGTTCTGCGGTTTTACCCGCGTAGACATCGTCCTCGTGCTAATATCGGGATAGCAAGTACCCTATGTGTTATACCACGGTTTAAGCTATCTACATACCAAATTTAGTACTGTTTATTTACGCCATCATTTCGAAATGGTTATACCGCCATTTTTTTTTTTTTTTTATACGTTATAGGCTAGCGTTTGACCACTATCTCACCTGTTGGTAAGTGAAGATGCGGTCGAAGGTGGTAAGCACGCTAGGCCTAGAATGGGAACTGGCTCTCAAGGATAGCTGCCGGAACACATTAGATGTTATTTCTCGGTCGCCAGAGCGTCATGTGGTCAGCAGGATGCACGACGGGCAGGTGAGGTTGGCTGGGACTTGGGAGCACTTAGAATGATATTTGTGCTCCTTTACATCCCAATTAGCTTGTAATAAATACACCCATTTTCTAAAAGTGTCTCAATTAGAATCAATAGTGCTAAGAAACCATTATTAGCACTATAAATTATAATTAAAAATGGGTGTATTTATTACAAGCTTTATCTCTACCTCACGGTGAATTTATTTGTCCGTCACAAATCTTGCGATTGATTTTAGAGCGACTTCCAGGGGTTCGATTGAGCTGACATTTTGCATACATGTGTAAGTCGCGTGACAATGCAATATTATGATGACATGGTGCTGATCTGACGATGGAGCTGGAAGGTGGCCAAAGGAACTCCTAAACTACACACGTCATGTAGTTTTTCGTGTTTGGGCTCGTTGGATTTGTCTTCATTTACTCTGGTCCTAGGTTATGTTAAAGCTTGTGTTTAAAAAGGTTTTTTTTTAAATATTACTTGTTACATTCTGGTGTACTATTATATTCTATTGATTTCTTCATTAGTTGGAAACTATATCAACATGGTGTACCGGCGACGTCACACAACAAGCACCGTCACGTCTCAACGAGGCGGCGGCCGTGTTGCTGCAACACGCTGCAACAAGCGAGGCGCAACACCACCTGCAACACGTCGCCAAGACTCTGCTGTCCGTCGCCAGGAGTTTGTTCCAAGCGTTCCCCGGGCTTGTTGTAGATTGGACGGGCTTGCGTACGATGTTGGATTCTGACAGTGAGTGCAATTTTACTAAGTTTGTCATTGAGTTTTAGTGGGAACGTGAAAATGTGTGTGTGCTCTCGTTGTATTTTTAACAGACTTCACAAAAAAGGAGGAGGTTCTCAATTCGTGTATTTTTTTAGGGTTCCGTACCTCAAAAGGTAAAAAAGGAACCCTTATAAGATTACTTTCTTGTCCGTCTGTCTGTTTGTTTGTCTGTCCGTGTGTCACCACCGATTTTCTCAGGAACGAGTTGTCCTAGCAAGTTGACATTTATACCAGATACTGAAGTCCATAGTCCCTATTAGGTGTATAAAAGTCAAGGTCCTGAGTCAACACGATAAAAGATTTGGGCAAATTTAGATTTTCGCGAAAACTTATAAGTACCTAAATTTACCTTAATTTTCAACTTTTCTTATTTTTCGGAATTTTTCCTTTACTTGTGCTGAAGACCTTGCTTTTGAGCAAAATTGACAAATCTAGATCAACCGGAAGTACCCTATAGGTTTTGGGTCGAAAACCTATAGGGTACTTCCCGTTGACCTAGAATCATGAAATTTGGCAAGGTGCAAGGTCTTACAGCACAAATAAAGGAAATTAAAGGGTGTCTCCCCTTAATTGGCGAAAATACATAGTTTCGCCAACTAAGATAGGCCTCTGAGTTATATGAGCGCTCATACAATTTAGAGGTCTAGCTTAATTGGTACCAACCAACGTTGTTACGGAAGCCTCGGTGGGTGAGGCCAACTAGACTTGGCCGGTTTTATTTATGTTTGTTACCTCAGAACTCCGTCAAATCTTAACCGATTTGAATTTTTTTTTGTTTGAGAGATTATGCCTCCCGTTAGGTCCCATCAAAGTTTTATCTAGATATGATAATTATCTCCGGAGATATGGAGATAAACAATATAAGCAAATTTGTATACTTAGATGACATGATTATAACTAGCCAATACTTTGACTATCGCGGCATGTGAAGTCAATTTTTTCGTTTTGTTTTGTTTTTTTTCTAGTAGTTCTCGTTGTAGTACATTATTTGGTGGCGAAAAATTATAGTTATTAAATACTTTACTGTGTTACGGAACCCTGCGTGTGCGAGTCCGACTTGCACTTGGCCAGTATTTCTAGTTTATGACGCTATGAAATCAACTTTCATAGTTCTGATCGATTCGAAATTCGGTATCCTCTTACTTCAATGATATTGTAAGAACATGGTAACATCGACCTGATGCTGGGACATCTCCTGGAATCTGCAGAATACTCTACTCCTCACCAACTTACAGCAGAGATGTAGAGTTTGTGCTCATTGGAATGGTCCAATGGTTATTATTATATTTTTTGTATGCGAAAACGGGTAGCGCTGGATCACTATCTCACCTGATGCTAACTGATGATGCGGTCGATGATGGAGCGTGTCTACCCATAAGATACCTATTCATTCGCGACTTGAAAAGTGAAGACTCCTAAGTCATATGTAATCGGAAACACAGACTAAATGTACGACCACACCACGGCGTCCTGCGTGCGCGTGCGCGATCTGATTATCAATCGTTTTCTGATCGCCGTAGATAGCGTTTAGTGTCGGTACAAATACTACTGCGCTATCTGATCGCCGCCTAGATCGCGCACACAGGACGCTGCGGTGTGGCCGTACCTTAAGGCAGGGAATTCCATTCTTACTTACAGCAGAGATATCGAGTTTGTGCTCATTGGAATGGTCTCAATGAACAGATTATACATAGATATTTGTGTTTTTTTTTTTTTTTTAATACCGAACTGCGTAGCACTTGATCACTATCTCACCTGATGTTAAGTGATGATGCGATCGATGATGTAGCGTGCTTACCCAGAAGATACCTATTCACTCGCGATTTGAAGACCCCCATATTGTACTTAATCGGAAACACGGACTCAGGCAGGGTATTCCATTCCTTAGCGGTTCGTATGATGAACGAAGAAGCAAATCGCTTCGTTCGGGTAGATGGTATATCCACCATAAATCGGTGGCGCCTTTTAGTGTCTCTGGATGTCCGATTATAAAATGGGGATGGTGGAATCAAATCATGCAGGTCCATTGCACACTCTCCGAAATGTATCCGTGTTACAGACAAACACAAGCAAGAGGCGTGTTGGAAGGTGTTGCTTACAGCGGCGAGCGCGGGGGCTGACCTTCCCGAGATGTTGTCGCAGATTCTGGATAGACTCTCCGACCCTGCACAAAGAGATCTGGTATCATCATTATCGGCATCCAGCAGTGGACAGAGATTCCACTGCTGGACATAGGCGTCAGCTAGAGGGCCCAGTGATGTATTGGGAGAATGGTCGGCTTTGACACCAGACGTACCGACTTAAATTTGACTTAAAGACTTAATTGACTTTAAATCGTTTGGTGCGCCAATGGATTTTTCCATCGAAAAATGTATGTGCGCTTTTCACAGTGTCTCTCCGGTGAAGGAAAACATCGTTAAGAAACCAACAACCCCAGCATGGTGGTAAGACACTATCTAGTGTCCGCCTGACCAGCTACCACCCTCAAGTTAAACATCTAAATAAAAGAAGTAAATTATCTGGCGGATATACAAAGTATTTAAATCATATATTACATTTTTTTTACAATGAACTGGGTAGGACTTTACCACTATCTCACCTGATGTTAAGTGATGATGCGGTCGATGATGGAGCGCTAAGTGCACCCATCATCCTTACTTAGGATTTGTAGACCCCCATGTTGTATTTAGCCGGAAACACAGACTCAGGCAGGACATTCCATTCCCTGGCGGTTCGTATGATGAACGAAGATGCAAATCGCTTCGTTCGGGTAGATGGTATATCCACCATAAATCGGTGGCGTCTTTTAGTGTCTCTGGATGTCCGATTATAAAATGGGGATGGTGAAATCAAATTTTGCAGTTCCATAGCACATTTTCCAAAATGTAACCGATAGAAAACCGATAAACAAACGACTTTGCGGTGATACGCGAGACTCGACATTACTCACAACCCCTCTAATGTCACGTACATACTAACTCACTCACGCACAACACATGTGCACACAAACACGCACTGCACACAAACACGCACGCAAGCACGCACGCATTCAAGCGATCACGCACGCATTTCTCATTCCAAATTACATTTAAACATATTAAGTCGTAAGTATAAATGTTAGTAAGCCATTTTAAGAAAAAATATGTTTGAAGGCGTAATAATGATGATCACCAAAATCAGCAATTTTGAGCTTTATAGTTTTTTATACCCAGTGTCACAGTTGAGACAAACCTGCCGATATCTCTCATACAAAATTCTATCAAGGCTACAGTAATTACTACTACTACCCTTAGTACGAGTTTTCATACCAAACTCGATATCGTATATTGAACAAAGTTTTGTATGAAAAACAGTACAACGCCTCTAGTGGTTACTACACTTCACTAAATTTAGACCAATCAGAGAGCCAGAATAAGTCGAAAACTATGTGAGATCTGTCAAAAGCGTTTACAATGAAAACTCGTACTAAGGGTACAGAGCGTGCCAAAGAAATATACATACACTCGAAAAATATAACCATCTTTCTGGTGCAGTTGGTTATTAAACCAACTAACTTACTTATATATAAGACTAGCTGTGTCCCACAGTTTTACCCGCGCGGACATCGTTCTCGTAGGAATATCGGGATAAAAAGTACCTTATGTGTTTTTCCAGGGTCTACGCTATCTACATACCAAATTTCAGCTCAATCGATTGAGTAGTTTTAGCGTCAAGAAGTAACAAACGTGCAACACAATCTGTCGCCTTTAATTATACAGTGTGTCTGGTCAAGGACTAGCGATATTATACAGTGTGTCTGGTCAAGGACTAGCGATATTATACAGTGTGTCTGGTCAAGGACTAGCGATATTATACAGTGTGTCTGGTCAAGGACTAGCGATATTATACAGTGTGTCTGGTCAAGGACTAGCGATATTATACAGTGTGTCTGTTCAAGGACTAGCGATATTATACAGTGTGTCTGGTCAAGGACTAGCGATATTATACAGTGTGTCTGGTCAAGGACTAGCGATATTATACAGTGTGTCTGTTCAAGGACTAGCGATATTATACAGTGTGTCTGGTCAAGGACTAGCGATATTATACAGTGTGTCTGTTCAAGGACTAGCGATATTATACAGTGTGTCTGGTCAAGGACTAGCGATATTATACAGTGTGTCTGGTCAAGGACTAGCGGTATTATACAGTGTGTCTGGTCAAGGACTAGCGATATTATACAGTGTGTCTGGTCAAGGACTAGCGATATTATACAGTGTGTCTGGTCATGGACTAGCGATATTATACAGTGTGTCTGGTCAAGGACTAGCGATATTATACAGTGTGTCTGGTCAAGGACTAGCGATATTATACAGTGTGTCTGGTCAAGGACTAGCGATATTATACAGTGTGTCTGGTCAAGGACTAGCGATATTATACAGTGTGTCTGGTCAAAGACTAGCGATATTATACAGTGTGTCTGGTCAAGGACTAGCGGTATTATACAGTGTGTCTGGTCAAGGACTAGCGATATTATACAGTGTGTCTGGTCATGGACTAGCGATATTATACAGTGTGTCTGGTCAAGGACTAGCGATATTATACAGTGTGTCTGGTCAAGGACTAGCGATATTATACAGTGTGTCTGGTCAAGGACTAGCGATATTATACAGTGTGTCTGGTCAAAGACTAGCGATATTATACAGTGTGTCTGGTCAAGGACTAGCGATATTATACAGTGTGTCTGGTCAAGGACTAGCGGTATTATACAGTGTGTCTGGTCAAGGACTAGCGATATTATACAGTGTGTCTGGTCATGGACTAGCGATATTATACAGTGTGTCTGGTCAAGGACTAGCGATATTATACAGTGTGTCTGGTCAAGGACTAGCGATATTATACAGTGTGTCTGGTCAAGGACTAGCGGTATTATACAGTGTGTCTGGTCAAGGACTAGCGGTATTATACAGTGTGTCTGGTCAAGGACTAGCGATATTATACAGTGTGTCTGGTCAAGATATTATACAGTGTGTCTGGTCAAGGACTAGCGATATTATACAGTGTGTCTGGTCAAGATATTATACAGTGTGTCTGGTCAAGGACTAGCGATATTATACAGTGTGTCTGGTCAAGGACTAGCGATATTATACAGTGTGTCTGGTCAAGGACTAGCGATATTATACAGTGTGTCTGGTCAAAGACTAGCGATATTATACAGTGTGTCTGGTCAAGGACTAGCGATATTATACAGTGTGTCTGGTCAAAGACTAGCGATATTATACAGTGTGTCTGGTCAAGGACTAGCGATATTATACAGTGTGTCTGGTCAAGGACTAGCGATATTATACAGTGTGTCTGGTCAAGGACTAGCGATATTATACAGTGTGTCTGGTCAAAGACTAGCGATATTATACAGTGTGTCTGGTCAAGGACTAGCGGTATTATACAGTGTGTCTGGTCAAGGACTAGCGATATTATACAGTGTGTCTGGTCATGGACTAGCGATATTATACAGTGTGTCTGGTCAAGGACTAGCGATATTATACAGTGTGTCTGGTCAAGGACTAGCGATATTATACAGTGTGTCTGGTCAAGGACTAGCGGTATTATACAGTGTGTCTGGTCAAGGACTAGCGATATTATACAGTGTGTCTGGTCAAGGACTAGCGATATTATACAGTGTGTCTGGTCAAGGACTAGCGATATTATACAGTGTGTCTGGTCAAGGACTAGCGGTATTATACAGTGTGTCTGGTCAAGGACTAGCGGTATTATACAGTGTGTCTGGTCAAGGACTAGCGGTATTATACAGTGTGTCTGGTCAAGGACTAGCGGTATTATACAGTGTGTCTGGTCAAGGACTAGCGATATTATACAGTGTGTCTGGTCATGGACTAGCGATATTATACAGTGTGTCTGGTCAAGGACTAGCGATATTATACAGTGTGTCTGGTCAAGGACTAGCGATATTATACAGTGTGTCTGGTCAAGGACTAGCGGTATTATACAGTGTGTCTGGTCAAGGACTAGCGATATTATACAGTGTGTCTGGTCAAGGACTAGCGATATTATACAGTGTGTCTGGTCAAGGACTAGCGATATTATACAGTGTGTCTGGTCAAGGACTAGCGGTATTATACAGTGTGTCTGGTCAAGGACTAGCGGTATTATACAGTGTGTCTGGTCAAGGACTAGCGATATTATACAGTGTGTCTGGTCAAGATATTATACAGTGTGTCTGGTCAAGGACTAGCGATATTATACAGTGTGTCTGGTCAAGATATTATACAGTGTGTCTGGTCAAGGACTAGCGATATTATACAGTGTGTCTGGTCAAGGACTAGCGATATTATACAGTGTGTCTGGTCAAGGACTAGCGATATTATACAGTGTGTCTGGTCAAAGACTAGCGATATTATACAGTGTGTCTGGTCAAGGACTAGCGATATTATACAGTGTGTCTGGTCAAAGACTAGCGATATTATACAGTGTGTCTGGTCAAGGACTAGCGATATTATACAGTGTGTCTGGTCAAGGACTAGCGATATTATACAGTGTGTCTGGTCAAGGACTAGCGATATTATACAGTGTGTCTGGTCAAAGACTAGCGATATTATACAGTGTGTCTGGTCAAGGACTAGCGGTATTATACAGTGTGTCTGGTCAAGGACTAGCGATATTATACAGTGTGTCTGGTCATGGACTAGCGATATTATACAGTGTGTCTGGTCAAGGACTAGCGATATTATACAGTGTGTCTGGTCAAGGACTAGCGATATTATACAGTGTGTCTGGTCAAGGACTAGCGATATTATACAGTGTGTCTGGTCAAAGACTAGCGATATTATACAGTGTGTCTGGTCAAGGACTAGCGATATTATACAGTGTGTCTGGTCAAGGACTAGCGGTATTATACAGTGTGTCTGGTCAAGGACTAGCGATATTATACAGTGTGTCTGGTCATGGACTAGCGATATTATACAGTGTGTCTGGTCAAGGACTAGCGATATTATACAGTGTGTCTGGTCAAGGACTAGCGATATTATACAGTGTGTCTGGTCAAGGACTAGCGGTATTATACAGTGTGTCTGGTCAAGGACTAGCGGTATTATACAGTGTGTCTGGTCAAGGACTAGCGATATTATACAGTGTGTCTGGTCAAGATATTATGCAGTGTGTCTGGTCAAGGACTAGCGATATTATACAGTGTGTCTGGTCAAGATATTATACAGTGTGTCTGGTCAAGGACTAGCGATATTATACAATGTGTCTGGTCAAGATATTATACAGTGTGTCTGGTCAAGGACTAGCGATATTATACAGTGTGTCTGGTCAAGGACTAGCGATATTATACAGTGTGTCTGGTCAAGGACTAGCGATATTATACAGTGTGTCTGGTCAAGGACTAGCGGTATTATACAGTGTGTCTGGTCAAGGACTAGCGGTATTATACAGTGTGTCTGGTCAAGGACTAGCGATATTATACAGTGTGTCTGGTCAAGATATTATACAGTGTGTCTGGTCAAGGACTAGCGATATTATACAGTGTGTCTGGTCAAGGACTAGCGATATTATACAGTGTGTCTGGTCAAGGACTAGCGATATTATACAGTGTGTCTGGTCAAGGACTAGCGATATTATACAGTGTGTCTGGTCAAGGACTAGCGATATTATACAGTGTGTCTGGTCAAGATATTATACAGTGTGTCTGGTCAAGGACTAGCGATATTATACAGTGTGTCTGGTCAAGATATTATACAGTGTGTCTGGTCAAGGACTAGCGATATTATACAGTGTGTCTGGTCAAGGACTAGCGATATTATACAGTGTGTCTGGTCAAGGACTAGCGATATTATACAGTGTGTCTGGTCAAGGACTAGCGGTATTATACAGTGTGTCTGGTCAAGGACTAGCGGTATTATACAGTGTGTCTGGTCAAGGACTAGCGATATTATACAGTGTGTCTGGTCAAGATATTATACAGTGTGTCTGGTCAAGGACTAGCGATATTATACAGTGTGTCTGGTCAAGGACTAGCGATATTATACAGTGTGTCTGGTCAAGGACTAGCGGTATTATACAGTGTGTCTGGTCAAGGACTAGCGATATTATACAGTGTGTCTGGTCAAGGACTAGCGGTATTATACAGTGTGTCTGGTCAAGGACTAGCGATATTATACAGTGTGTCTGGTCAAGGACTAGCGATATTATACAGTGTGTCTGGTCAAGGACTAGCGATATTATACAGTGTGTCTGGTCAAGGACTAGCGGTATTATATAGTGTGTCTGGTCAAGGACTAGCGGTATTATACAGTGTGTCTGGTCAAGGACTAGCGATATTATACAGTGTGTCTGGTCAAGGACTAGCGGTATTATACAGTGTGTCTGGTCAAGGACTAGCGATATTATACAGTGTGTCTGGTCAAGGACTAGCGATATTATACAGTGTGTCTGGTCAAGGACTAGCGGTATTATACAGTGTGTCTGGTCAAGGACTAGCGATATTATACAGTGTGTCTGGTCAAGGACTAGCGATATTATACAGTGTGTCTGGTCAAGGACTAGCGGTATTATACAGTGTGTCTGGTCAAGGACTAGCGATATTATACAGTGTGTCTGGTCAAGGACTAGCGGTATTATACAGTGTGTCTGGTCAAGGACTAGCGATATTATACAGTGTGTCTGGTCAAGGACTAGCGATATTATACAGTGTGTCTGGTCAAGGACTAGTGGTATTATACAGTGTGTCTGGTCAAGGACTAGCGATATTATACAGTGTGTCTGGTCAAGGACTAGCGATATTATACAGTGTGTCTGGTCAAGGACTAGCGATATTATACAGTGTGTCTGGTCAAGGACTAGCGGTATTATACAGTGTGTCTGGTCAAGGACTAGCGATATTTTAGGTACTTATATTTTGACATTTTTTATATCAAAAAACACTATACAGTCGGGTCCATCCCCCCTCATCTCAATGTGGCAGCCATTTTGTTTTTTTATGTAGAGATATTTATATTAGTAGATAGTAGGATAGCATTAGCGTTGACATCTTGACCCTCCATCCACAGTTAACCCACCTAGCCAAGCTATTCGGCGCAGTGATAACAACACGCGACGCGTCTGACGCGCAACACGCGTGGGAGAGATTCTACAACGTGGCGACACGTGTAAGGGCGTCAGATGTCGCGGCATATGTCAAGTTGTTGTACTATGGGAAGGCTACGTCAAAGCAGCATATTAGGTAAGTTACCACCGACGCAAAAAAAGGTGTTATAGGTATGACACGTGTATCTGTGTCTGTCTGCATCGTAGCTCGCAAAATAATGAACTAATATTGATTTAGGGTATGTTTGGTTTGAAAAATTACTTCATCGAGATGTCTTAATCTGTTCAGATTACACATAAATTAGTAGGGGGTATTTAAATCTGTAAACAGATTTAAAATTTATTATCAGTAAAGTACTACATTACATTGTACCTTGGAGTATTCTTCTTTGAAGTTTGGAGTTCTTGGAGTATTTCTACCAATTAATGTCAAAGGATTAAATCTGTTTTCTCACAACACTCAACCTTACAGTAAGAGACAGCTGACGGCCCGCGAGCTGACCGAGTGATACAGACTCTCGCCGCGCGTACTTACGGTGCATTTTACGGTGCACAACACTCGGTGACGCAAATTCAAGGTCGCATCCGAGGCGTGTAGCGTATTTTGAACGTTACCGACGTTGTAACTAGGTTTAATCTTGCATTTTTGCTATCAGGGAGTCCATCTTCTGTACTTGTACTATATTTATTCCGTCGTATTATTAACTTGTTAATTGCCGTGTAATTACTATAGATTTAACGTAAAAAGATCGTGCACTGCAGATGTTTTGACAAATTCAATTTAATTCCTATGCTTTAAATATAAGGTTGTAATTGCTTTGTACAACAAAACTGGTCAAACTAAAGGTGGGAGTGTGTCCTTGTCTAACAACCTGCCAGTGCTATCTAAGTACTATACTATATTTATAATATATATGTGATACATACAAAAGAAAGGGACAAAATCCATTCAAGGTCGGGCTCTTGCGGGCTGGTTTTGCGGTTTAGTTCGCAGTCAAGTTTAATATATTAAGTCTATGGTAATTACAAAATAATTAATAGTACTTCGTGTTATTCTATATTGTATAACAGGCATGTAGCAGACATAGCACAGAAAGTACCTTCTCTGCGGAGTCGATGCATCGCGATCTTATCCGCGAGCTTGCGCGCCGGCGACGCGAGCATGCTCGCCGACTTGCCCGCCGAACTTGTTGCCGAGATACGGGACAAATGCGCTGATGTCGCTTTTGAAGGTAGGTTGTTTTTTTTATATCTATCCCCCTTGAAAAAATTTAATTCCTGTTTCCGTTCACACTTACGCAATTATTAGTATTGTTTACGGGATATTTACCATGTTTTTCTTTAAATATGAGTTTCTCATATTTCGGTGCTGTTACAAGCGCCATGTTCACGGACGAACTGAAGATTGCGCGTGAAGAGAGTATCACGAGCAAACAAAGCGATCTACCCGCTTTTGTACTCGTTTCGGTCGTTCGGTGCCCCTGCCATTTGTTATCGATGACACTCGTACACGATACACAAAACTCACAGTATCTTCACGCTTTTTGTTGTGGACTACATATTTTGTATGAGGCTGACACAGACCTACCACTAGACGCCAGATATTCGACAGTTTGAGCCCATCCAAACCCAATAAATAGCTCGTAACTTTACATACTGTACCTGATAACCAGCGACCACCGACTTCGTTCACGTACACCAAGAATGTAGTAAGCCTATGTCCATCATCATGCTAGAAAGTAACTCCTCGTTAAATTTCAGTAAGATCGGATCGTCCGCTTAGGCGTGATTAGGTAACAAACATACAGAATTTGTATCAAATAATAATTAAATAATAACTATAATATCGTTTAAAAACTAAAAAACAACCGACTTCAATGCCGCGCTATTCATTTTCAGTACCAATTTTGAGGTGTTTATCTCAATATCTCTGGAGATACTTATCAGACCTCGATAAAATTACCATGGTACCACACTTGGAATATCTCCTTTCCAACAAAAAAAGAATAATCAAAATCGGTTCATAAACGACGAAGTTATCCGCTAACAAACATAAAAAAAAAAAAAAAAAAAAATATATATATACGGTCGAATTGAGAAACCTCCTCCTTTTTTTGAAGTCGGTTAAAAAATAATTAATATCAAAATAATCTATTTGAAATGCTACTAGCGCTCTCTCGTTGTCACACGTATAACTACTTTTAGCTAGATAGATAGATTCTATGAAATAAAAAGTTAGTCTATGGAAAGCCACTGCGTGTGTTTCGTTACAAACAAAGTTCCAAACGTTTTATAATGTTAAGATATATAAAATGACGCTTACGTTACTTCCGCTCCCTTCGGACCGTGACGCTACGTCACTTCCGGCTTCCGGCACTTTTCCCCAGTTTGTATTTCAAAAAATGGCTCGTAACTTTACATACTGTATTGTCAACAGAAATATTCAGCCAGCGTCCGCAATCGCCCCCGCCCACTAAACAAGCCAGAAGAGTGACATCACCCATATTAGCCACACGACGACTGTCGACAAGTGGCGACAAGCTGTCGAGCGTGCTTGATCGATTGTCTGATAATGAGGAGCGGATTCATGCCAAGCTTGATAGGAATATGGAACTCAGGTGAGAGGTGTTGGGTTTTGACCGCCCTCGAAAAAATGGTGGAGGTTTTTCAATTCGACCGTATATATACTAGCTCCGCCCCGCGGCTTTGTCCGCGTTTGAACCACTCTTATCACTTAGAGGTATGACAATAATTAAGATAGAGAAGAGTTTAAAAACTAAAACAACCGACTTCCATGCCCCGTGAGTAAATTTCAGTAGCAAGTTTGAGACGTTTACAACATATCTCTGGAGATACTTATCAGATCTCGATGAAATTACAATGGGACCACATCGGAAACGTACTCATCGATTAAAAAAAAGAATCATTCAATTCGGTTCACAATTGACGGAGTAATCGCGTAACATACATAAAAAAAAAACATCAGACGAATTGAGAACCTCGCTTCTTTTTAGGAAGTCGGTTGAAAATAGATGTTGGCTGATTCTCAGACCTACCCGATATGAAAACAAAATTTTATACTAATCAGTCCAGCCGTTTCGCAGGAGTTTGGTTACAAACACTGCAACACGAGAATTTTATATATTAGATAATTTTATGTGTGTTCGCGGATAACTTCGTCGTATATAAACCGATTTTGATGATTATTTTTTGTTGGAATGGAGATATTCCAAGGGTGGTATCATTGAAATTTCATCGAGGTATGATAAGTATCACCAGAGATATGGAGATAAACACCTCAAACTAGGCGGCAATAGCCCAATGGATAGGGTGTCAGACTGGCGATCGAGAGGTCGTGAGTTCGATCCCCACCCCACCCATTGCACTATTGACGTGTACCCACTCCAGACACAAGCATATTTAGCTTAGTTGGAGGGTTAACAAGGATACTAGTAATGTGCAACCCACATTGCGAGTAAACTTTAAAAAAAAAAAAAAAAAAAACTTGGTACTGAAAATTAATAGCGCGGCATTGAAGTCGGTTATATTTTAATAAAAACACTTCTATGGTTTTTTTTTATTTACAGATTCGTGGAATGCTTCTACATATGTGTGGGGCTGCGTTTAAAATCCCCCCCGGCGTTGTTGGCTCTGTTGCTACGTAAAGTGCGGGATAGTGCTCGCTTCAAACAAGCTCTGCTGCCGACTGTGTGAGTGTGAACACGCCTTTATAGTGATTAAATATATACAATCGATATATCAACATTTTCAGCCGTGAAATAGGAAATATTTGTTGGTTGAAATGGCAAGGTGTCCAGTGAAATTACAGGGCATGTGAGACTCAACATGTTTATGTCAGAACAGTCCAGAAATTTGCATGCCGCTGTATCTGTAATAGGTATACGTCATCGCTTACCATCAGGCGAGCGTCGTGCTTGTCCTGTTACCTAATATTATTAAAAAAATCTAAAATGTCACCGTGCCAACGGGATTCGAAATCCCACCTCCTGGGAAACATGCACGGTGCTGCTGTAATTCAGTTACGACCGTAATAACATGGATGGTGCACTGCAGTAGTGTTAACAAATTCAATTTAATCCGTATCCTTTAACAATAAGGTTGTAATTGCTTTGTAGAACAAAACGACCCAATTGAGAGACACCCGGGTGGGAGTGTCCTTGTCTGACAACCTGATAGTCCTATGTATGTTCTATACTATATGTATGGTATGTATATAAGTTGTCCATACAAAAGAAAGGGACAAACTCCGTTCAAGGTCGTTCTCATGGGGGCCGGTGTACGCGATCGAGTTTAATATGAAGCAGGTCTGTGGTAACGACCAATGACGACGCTGGACAGACTACTTTTGTCCAATCCGCAACAGTTATTCTAACCCTGTTTTCATTGAATCCATGTTTGGTATTCATAAAAAGTTATTTTCGAAGTTAACTTGCTTTAGGCGCACTGGGGCAGCGTCATTCACTCGCTGTTTTTTTCCTACCGCGTATCGTGGACGAAACAACCGACGACAGTCGTATTTTGAACGTTATCGACGTTGTAACTAGGTTTAATCTCGCATGTTTGCACGTCAGAGAGTGCATGTTCTGTCCGTAGGACTATTATTATCTTTTTTAACACCGTCAGCTCGGCTCAATTACGCCCTCGCCTTCGGCTCGGGCTGAAATTCCGCCTCGCATGTTATAACCATCATAACGCACAAATATCGTAATGTACTATTCTGAGACTGGGTTCAATTCTGGACGCAAGTGACGTCGCGATACGGTCCGAAGGCAGCGTGTGTAAGTGACGTAAACGTCATGTTATAAATATAACTTGAAGAGATGTTCACTGGGACATGTAAGTTTTCTATTCAACCGACGTCCAAAAAGAAGGAGTTTCTTAATTTGTCTGTATGTTGTTTTTTTTATAATTATTTTTAACCGACTTCAAAAAAAAAGAGGAGGTTTCTCAATTCGACCGTATATATTTTTATTTTTTTTTATGTTTGTTCGCGGATAACTTCGCCGTTTATGAACCGATTTTGATTATCCTTTTTGGAAATGAGATATCTCAAGTGTGGTACCATAGTAATTTTATCGAGGTCTGATAAGTATCTCCAGAGATATTGATATAAACACCTCAAAATTGTGGTTCTTTTTTAGTTTTTAAACGATATTATATATTTATAAACGCCCTCTATTGTAGAACGGCGTAACTATGAAGACGTATCCGCTAAAATTCAACAGATGGAGTTAAACAAAAAATGTGATGTTGAGAAATAAATTAGTGAACTTGGAAGTTTCACTTATAACGCGTAGCTTTCTACGTACACGTAGATTGATAATTAAAAAGATTTGACATTAAAATAACAATAATAATATGAGAAGGATAAAACTATACAATCCCTAGTATGAGTGAGCGACACGGACAACCTTTTTTTTCTCCTTCTCGCGTATGCGATTTTATTGTTTGCCACCAGCTCTGGCTCCCAGCTCTAGTGCACCCATTGGCTCTCACCCGCTGTCATATATAACCCGACCAATTTACTTTGTTCATTTTATCTTATAGCTGGCATATGTATCACGTGTTCATCATTATAGTCGGGTTATATCTCTATAGATATTTCATCGTATACGCCAAATTCTTCTCCATTTAATTTTCCCTCCACGTACGTACACTATTTTTCTCTATTATAGTGTCAATAGTTTTTTTTAGGGTTCCGTACCCAAAGGGTAAAACGGGACCCTATTACTAAGACTCCGCTGTCCGTCGTCTGTCTGTCTGTCTGTCTGTCTGTCACCAGGCTGTATCTCATGAACCGTGATAGTTAGATAGTTGAAATTTTCACAGATGGTGTATTTCTGTTGCCGCTATAACAACAAATACCAAAAACAGAATAAAGTTAAAAATAATAGAGGACAAGAAACGTGTTTTTTTCGGCATTTCACGCCATCTATGAACGCTTAGTTAGGTAAACGTCCCATAGATGGCGTTATATTGAAATATCGATCCCTAACACCTTTGTTAGACGTTAGATGGCGTTATAAGAAATAAAATGTTTATTAATTATAATTTTTTGCTGGCGAAAAATGATAGTGGTATTTTTTGCTCGATCTTATAAAATACTGTAGTGTGGTACGGAACCCTAAGTGTGCGAGTCCGACTTGCACTTGGCCAGTTTATTAAATATCTAACAGGCTAGCGTTGGACCACTGTCTCACCTGGTGGTGAGCGATGATGTGTTAAAATATGGTAAACACGCTAGGCCTAGAATACTCTTGTCTCCTAAGGGGTATGTGCTGCCGGAAAAACGCAAGAATATGGCGGCAGATTTTCTCCTCGGTGTTAGTTCCAGTTTTAAACATTGGTTGGTTTAAACAGACTTCAGAAAAAGGAGGTTTCCTAATTCGACCGTATATATTTTATTTTATGTGTGTTCACGGATAACTTCGTCGTTTATGAACCGATGTTGATGATTCATTTTTTGTTGGAAAGGAGATATCCCAAGGATGGTACCATTGTAATTTCATCGAGAACTGATAAGCATCCCCAGAGATATGTCGATAAACTTCTTAAACTTGCTACTGAAACTGACTGGCGCGGTATGGAAGTCGGTTGTTTTAGTTTTTATATCTTAGTTTATGTTTGTTTCATTTTACAAAATATTACGTTTTTAGGGTTCCGAACCCAAAGGGTACCAACGGAACCCTATTACTGAGACTCCGCTGTCCGTCTGTCTGTCTGTCACCAGGCTGTATCTCATGAACTGTGATAGTTAGACGGTTGAAATTTTCACAGATGATGTATTTCTGTTGCCGCTATAACAACAAATACTAAGAACAGAACAAAGTTAAAAATTAAAGGGTTTAAAACAAAAAACGTGTTTTTTACGATAGCGCCATCTAGCTAGCATCATAAATGGCGCTATCGTGTTTACCTTAATCTCGAAATCTGAATCTAAATCTCGGAAACGGCTCCAACGATTAAATATAATTTAATATTTCGGGGGAGAAAAATCAAAATAATCTAGCTAGGATTCATTTTGTTTTAAAAATGTTGTTTTATTCGTGTTTTCAATAATCAACTTCATCGATAATCAACTTAAAATATGACTCTTCTCGACATCTATTGGCGAGTAGAAGTAGCTTTTGTGTTTTATTGTGTCGTTCAAGCAGTTAGTTGCTCTGAATTAAAAAAATAGTATTTTTATTCGTCAATAGATGTCGGGAACAGTCATATTTTTCTGTTTAAGTGGCAAATAATACTGAGCAAAGCTCGGTCAACCAGATATTTAATAATATTAATTACTAACACGTTTGTGTTAATGTTTACTTAGTTGGTGTTAGAAGTTCGTCAGATAATCTCTAGACGGCGTTCGGAACCCTCCGTGTGCGGGACAAAAGTCTGACTCGCACTTGGCCAGTATTTATTAATTGTTTAAATTATGTTTTATTAAATAACTATCCTGTATGTGATAGCAATAAACAAATTTGTATCTGGTTATGGTTACCCTTCCGGCTTGCTCAGCAAAAGCTGATGCATTTCTTGTAATGCTGAGTAAGTTTTCTGAGACATGTAAGTAGATATAAGGTTAGCTAAGAGATATTGTAACTAGATTTAATTCATTAATATTAAAGCCTATCTAGATCGGCAACACGTATTTTAATTTTGATTTTAATTAGTTTTAAAAAAGTCTTTAGTGTGCTCCCCAATTTGACTATCTATGTATGTTTTCATTACAGTGAATATGCACACATAGATCAACCTACGAAGGCTACGTTTGTGGGCACGCTTCGCACGCTCACTGACGCACGCACGGCACGCACGGCACGCGGCGGACCTACACAACAAGGTATATATATAATAACACATTCTTAGAGACCAGTAGTGAAAATGGCTCAAAATAAACACCATCACAATACCCACAGCTATATAATGCCACAGAGAACCTCAACATATAGTATATAATGATACGTGTGACTTTTTTTTTTTTTTTTTTTATTATATTAGATGCCTAAATTCTGACAAGAAGATCTGTGAAGCCCAAACTAGGCGGTGAGCCTGTGTCTTGGGTTTCTGAGTGCTTAACAATTTACGATTAGGTATTACTAACACATGTCACACTGTGTTTGATCAAAGTACATTTGTTTATATACTTAGCTTTTTTACATATATACTTAAGTACATACTTAAGTAGTCTATTATTGCACGGCGTGAAGTTAGCACCCGAGCGCAGCAAGGGTGCTACATCATCATCATCATCAGCCGTTGTCAGTCCACTGCTGGACATAGGCCTCTCCCAAGATGCGCCATTGAGCCCGATTTTCGGCTCTTCTCTTCTTCTAAGGGTGCTGCGCCGTGCAATAATAGATAACTTAAGTCACAAGTATAATATATTATTTTATAGCTGTCAGTGTGACATAAACCCACACTTTACGCTTGCTGCGCTTTTCCGTCAAATAGAAGATTATTGCACGGCATGAAGTTAGCTAAACGCCGTGCAAAAATCGACTATTTAAGTCACGGAAAAGCGTGCGTAAAGTGCGGGTTTAGGTCACACTGTGCTATAAATGACAATTACATAGTGAGTCTAAGCTCGCTGTTAATTCTGTCGAGGAATGCGTATATCCTGACTAATATTATAAACGCGAAAAGTATTGTGATGTATGGACTATGGACGTTTGTTACATCTTCACGCTAAAACTACAGAACCGATTGAGCTGAAATTTGGTATGTAGATAGCTTAGACCCTGAAATAATATATAGAGTACTTTTTTTTCCGATATTAGCACGGGAACGATGTCTACGCGGGTAAAACCGCGGAGCACAGCTAGTACTAACATAATGCAGTAATACACTTGTTTTACAGTGATGCTGTCTGAAGTAGCGCTAACCGTCGAGCAGGCCTTGGATGCTTTTATAGACCTCGGAAAGGTAATCTTTTATTAACCGACTTCACAAAAAAGGAGGAGGTTCTCAATTCGTCTGTATTTTTTTTTTTTTTTTTGTGTTTATTTTACGCGATTTCTCCATCAATTGTGCACGGATTCAAATGATTTTTTTTTAATAGGTAGGATACGTTTCCGAGGTGGTTCCATTTTAATTTTATCGAGATCTGATTAGTATCACCAGAGATATGGAGATAAATACCTCAAACATAGGAGAATGTACTAGTTTTAGTAGAAGAGTCCCAAGAAGATTATACACAATGGAGGTTGCTATTGCATATAAGATATTCTTACGGTAACTGTGAGCGAGATAGAAATAAAGGTGGGGATAATTTTTTTTAATATCTTATAGGCAAGCGTTTGACCACTATCTCACCTGTTGCTAAGTGATGATGCGGTCGAAAATAGAGAAGTGGACCAGAATGGGAACTGGCTCTCAAGGATAGCTGCCGGAACACATTAGATGTTTGGCGACAGATTTTCTAACTTGAGGGTGGTAGCTGGCCAGGCGGACACTAGATATTTTCTGCCACCATGCGGGTGTTATTGGTTTCTTAACGATGTTTTCCTTCACCGGAGGGCCACTGTGAGAAGCGCACATATATTTTTCGATAGAAAAATTCATTGGTGCACGGCGGTTTGAACTCGGTACCACGGCTTCAAAGCCGACCGTTCTCCCAATTACGCCACCGGGCCCTCAATAAATAATTATATATTAATAATTATAATAAATAATTATATATAAATATAAATAATTTGTCTTCACAGGAATGTTCTACCGGGCAAAGTCTTGTTAGGGTGCAAACTTTTTTAAACATACCTAATATTTTTTGACATGACATGACATTTGGCGTAGATGACGGCCATTTCAGTCCCGCGACACTGCATACATAATTAAATAACTCAGAATTATGAACGTACTTTGTACCAATCAACACAGCAAAAAAAAATTATAAGCATAAAACCACATATTATATAATAGTTACTACGTAAATAATACTTTCCGTTGTTAGGTTGGCTACACAGTGCTTTCATAATTCGGGTATCCACAATATAGGGAAGTGCCTCTTATAACGTAGTAGAGTGATTCAGTACTCTGTTGGCCATATGGCGGCAATTAATGTTAATAATCGCAAATAATACTTTTTAATATTCATTTTGGAATACAACTAGTCCGTGTTATAAAAGTATTTGGAATTATTGTAATAAAATAGACAATTAATTATCGTGTGTGTCAGATGCTTTAATTGCACAGGGCCATTTTGGACATTGTCCTTTGATACCTTGATGACATCATTATTACTAGTGAATATTTTCACTTTAGCGCGGCATTTAAAGTCAATTTTTTTAGAGTTCCAAACCCAAAGGCTACCAAATGAACACTTTCTGAGACTTTGTTGTCTGTTCGTCCGTCCATCCGTCCGTCCGTCCGTCCGTCCGTCCGTCCGTCCGTGTGTCTATATGTGCGCACTTTACAGATCTGTATCTTCTTAACCGTTATAGGTACATACTTGAAATTTTCAAAAAGTATATATCCGTCAGTGTATAACGGCCCAGACACGAAATTTAATAGATGCATGTAATTTCATTAAAACTTTTTTTGCACTAAAAATGGTAAAATAAGTTAGATAGATAGATAGATAGATTAACTCTTTATTGTAAACCAAAAGAACTTAAAGTTAAAGTAACAATAAAACAAAAATCGGTTTTACAATCGGCGGTCTTATCGCATAAAGCGATTTCTTCCAGACAACCTAATAGTTACTACGTAAATTGTTCTGAATTAGAGTTCCTGACTTATTATTTATTCGTAGCCTATGAGATATTAGTTATTTTTCAAAAAAATAAAACCGACTTCATAACCACAACATCATAATAACAACAACGGTCTGACGGAGAGTGCTCTTAGTTTGGTGAAATCTTACCTAAGCGATAGATATCATACAACGCTGGTGAATGGTGTATACTCTAACAAGTTAGCTCTTAGGTGTGGTGTTCCTCAAGGATCGATACTGGGTCCTTTTTTATTTAATATTTATGTTAATGATATGCCATCTTGCCTCAAAGACAGAGGAACCGTTATAATGTATGCAGATGACACTTCCGTCGTCTTCTCACACAAAAGTATGAGTCAGCTCAGTATCTTGGTAAACGAATCAGTCGCTATTTTAAGCGATTGGTTCAGTGCTAATAAACTCATATTTAATGTTGAAAAGACGAAGGCAGTCTTATTCTCACTAAGTACCAAAAAATGTAACGACAATTTGATTATTAAATACAATGATAAAACAGTAGACTTAGTTGACAATATCAAGTTTCTTGGAATATACGTGGATAGTAAATTAAAGTGGGATGTCCATATAAAAATCCTAGCTCCCAAGCTTTCTTCGGCAGTGTATGCAATTAACAAGATTAGAGCACTATGTGGGACTGCGGCTGCCAGGCAAGTGTACTTCGCATATTTTCATAGCATCATGAGTTACGGGATCAAAGTGTGGGGCTCAGCGGCAACAGCAAATAAAATATTTATTTTGCAAAAAAGAGCTGTTCGTGCAATTCTTGCAATGTCGACTCTTGCTTCTTGTAGAGGTAATTTTAAGAAATGTGGAATAATGACATTTTACTCGGAATATGTTTTCCATAATATTATGCACGCCGCTATTAATATAAAAAACACTCCACTAGTCGGAAGCTGGCATAATTACAATACAAGAAACAGACACAACATTTCTTTTCCATGTAGTAGACTTCAAAAAAAATCTAAAAGTTTTATTTGCAACAGTGTTCGTTTTTATAACTTATTTAATTAAAAAAATTGCAGAAATGACAAGGGTTCACCGCTACAATTTAAAATTAAACTACAGAAACTACTGACTGTAATGGAACTTTATGCTATAAATGACTTAACATTTAATAAAGATGATTGTATTTGATAATTGACTTGCTTTGTTTGTGATGACTTTTGGAAATATTTTTATTTTTATTGATGGGAGACTAATTTCGTATGAAACGGTTTATTTACTTTTAGTATGTAACTTATTATAATTATTAAGTACTTCAATTGTACACTTTGTTACACTTTGGACATGTCTAAGTGTGTATAATTGCACCTAAAGATGAATAAATGAATACAATACAATACAATACACGCTCCTCTATGGTGGTATGACACTATCTAGACTACACACGCTCCTCTATGGTGGTATGACACTATCTAGACTACACACGCTCCTGTATGGTAGTATGACACTATCTAGACTACACACGCTCCTCTATGGTGGTATGACACTATCTAGACTACACACGCTCCTGTATGGTGGTATGACACTATCTAGACTACACACGCTCCTCTATGGTGGTATGACACTATCTAGACTACACACGCTCCTCTATGGTGGTATGACACTATCTAGACTACACACGCTCCTGTATGGTGGTATGACACTATCTAGACTACACACGCTCCTCTATGGTGGTATGACACTATCTAGACTACACACGCTCTTCTATGGTGGTATGACACTATCTAGACTACACACGCTCCTGTATGGTGGTATGACACTATCTAGACTACACACGCTCCTCTATGGTGGTATGACACTATCTAGACTACACACGCTCCTCTATGGTGGTATGACACTATCTAGACTACACACGCTCCTGTATGGTGGTATGACACTATCTAGACTACACACGCTCCTCTATGGTGGTATGACACTATCTAGACTACACACGCTCCTGTATGGTAGTATGACACTATCTAGACTACACACGCTCCTCTATGGTGGTATGACACTATCTAGACTACACACGCTCCTGTATGGTGGTATGACACTATCTAGACTACACACGCTCCTCTATGGTGGTATGACACTATCTAGACTACACACGCTCCTGTATGGTAGTATGACACTATCTAGACTACACACGCTCCTCTATGGTGGTATGACACTATCTAGACTACACACGCTCCTGTATGGTGGTATGACACTATCTAGACTACACACGCTCCTCTATGGTGGTATGACACTATCTAGACTACACACGCTCCTGTATGGTAGTATGACACTATCTAGACTACACACGCTCCTCTATGGTGGTATGACACTATCTAGACTACACACGCTCCTGTATGGTAGTATGACACTATCTAGACTACACACGCTCCTCTATGGTGGTATGACACTATCTAGACTACACACGCTCCTCTATGGTGGTATGACACTATCTAGTCTTCGCCTGGCCTGGTAGCTGGCCCTCAAGTTAGAACATCTGTCGCCAAACATCTAATGTGTTCCGGCAGCTATCCTTGAGAGCCAGTTCCCATTCTAGGCCTAGCGTGCTACCATCCTCAACCGCATCATCACTTACCAACAAGTGAGATAGTGGTCAAACGCTAGCCTGTATGAAATAAAAATAAAACTGGCCAAGTGCGAGTCAGCATCGCGTCTCTTATCGCACACTTAGGGAGGGTTCCGTACAATACGAAACATAACAGAGTTTCAACCTCATATATTTGATTAATTGATATTACCTAGAATATTTGGTTTGGTCGCGATCTAGAAAGACGGGGCTCGTTTACTAGCGCCATCTATGTCATTTTGCCGAAACGAATTAGATAGATGGCGTTTAAAAACACGTTTTTTGTATGGGGAACTCCTTTCATTTTTAACTTTATTTTGTTTTTAGTATTTGTTGTTCTAGCGGCAACAGAAATACATCATCTGTGAAAATTTCAACTGTCTAACTATCACGGTTAATGAGCTATAGCCTGGTGACAGACGGACAGACAGACAGACAGACAGACAGACGGACAGCGGAGTCTTAGTAATAGGGTCCCGTTTTACCCTTTGGGTACGGAACCCTTATAAAAATGATCATCACTACGTTTGAATGTTGGCAAAATTATTTTGATAAGTGACATTTTGACCTGTCAGTTTACTTCGTCTAATTATAAATTTGACTAGTGTAGGTGAACTTTGTATAACAGTTGTCGCGCGATTCAGTTATTTGAGCATGAAGAGGTAACAAATAAACAAATATTTTGAACTGACTTTACAATAATTTAAGATCGTTTACAAAACGAAAAAAAACCGACTTCACAACAAAAAAAAGTTGTGTATTTTTATGTTTGTTACCTCAGTCAGAACTCCGTCAAATATTAACCGATTTGAAAAATTATTTTTTTGTTTGAGAGATTATGCCTCCCGTTTGGTCCCAGTCAAATTTTATCGAGCTAACAATTATCTCCGGAGATATGGAGATAAACAATAATAGCAAATTTGTATACTTAGATGACGCGATTATAACTAGCCAGTACTTTGAATTTTTAAGTGCACTTAAAGAAGTTTCATTTTAAAAATAATAACAATATTTTAAATTGTTTCTATACATAATTCTATTGTTTAAAAATTCAGTTATTAACTGCTACAATTTGAGACGAATTCCGTCACAACCTTGTGACCTTAAATTTATTTTCAATTGACTACCTAAAGTAAGGCGGTTCTCAATTCGTGTGTTTTTTAGGGTTCCGTAGCCGAATGGCAAAAAACGGAACCCTTATAGATTTGCCATGTCTGTCTCACTGTCTGTCTGTCTGTCTGTCTGTCTGTCTGTCTGTCTGTCCGTCCGTCCGTATGTCACAGCCATTTTATTCGGAAACTATTAGGACTACAGAATTGAAACTTGGTAGGTAGATGTATTCTGTGAACCGCTTTCCGATTTTTATACATAAATAAAAAATATAAAAGTTTAAGGGGGGGCATCCCATACATGGAACTGGAACAAAAAAAAAATTTTCGCCAAACCTATACGTGTGGGGTATCTATGGATAGGTCTTTAAAAATGACATTGAGGTTTCTTAAATATTTTTTTCTCAAAGTCAATCATTTCAAAGATAGGCGCGTCTAAAGTGGTAAAATGTGTGTCCCTCCCCCCCCCCCCCCTCTAACTTCTAAAGTAAGGGAGTGAAAAATCTAGAAAACATATATTCTGTAGATCTCAATAAAAACTTTCAACGAAAATTGGTTTGAACGAGATACAGTCTGCAGTTGTTGAGATACAGCGACCGCAAGTATAACTTTGTTTTTCATACAAACACTATGAAAAACAAAGTTATTTTTGTAGTTGCGAAAAATCAAAGTTATAGAATACTCTACTGTGTTACGGAACCCTACGAGTGCGAGTCCGACTTGCACTTGGCCAGTTTATTTATTTTTCTTTTTTTTTTAGTGTGTATGTTCCGCGATTGCTCCATGAATTGTGAACCGATTCAAATGATTATTTTTGTAATCGTTAGGGTACGTTTCCGAGGTGGTCCCATTGTAATTTCATCGAGATCTGATAAGTATCTCCAGAGATAAGACGATAAACGTCTCAAACTTGCTACTGAAACTGACTCACGGGGCATGGAAGTCGGGTAAACAACCGCAGTTGAGTTTAGTTTTTATACTATCTTAATTATTGAGCTACTATTACTTTTAAAATTGGTGATAATAACAATTAAACTTATTTTTCAAGTCTCATCCACCGGTAACAGCGTGGCTAGCGGCCGAGATTTGGCGAGCATGTACGCAGACTTCTGACCTCTCGGATTTGTTGGCGGATATGTTGGCGGACTCGCTCGCCGAGCCTGCTGTGTTAAGACTTGCTGTTGAATTAGTGCCCATGCTTGGAGATGTGACTCCGTAAGTTTGTATGTCTATACTAATATTATAAAGAGAGAACATTTGTATTTTTGTATGTTTGTAATGAGTAAGCTCAAAAACTACTGAACCGATTTAAAAAATTCTTTCGCTAATACATAGAATGGACTTTCGGAATGAAAATAGGCTATATATTATCCCGTTTAAATCAAAGGTACATTCGTGGAGACCTAATTTGCAACCTAAGTCGGCAAATAAACGGTCGAAAAAACACGTTTCTTACGAACGCTGCTTAATTGAAAATAGATAGAAGAATATTTTCTATGCAAGAGTTGTACAACTTAATAAGACCTACAAAAAAGTCCGCGACAGCATATGTCTATCTCTTAAGGTTGACTCACAGTAACCATTTTAATCTTAAAATTTTTGTTAAAAAATATTACATAACTTCCAAGGCTATTTTCAAGTATATAGTATTAATCCTTATCCAAATAATTACGTTAATTAGCTTGGCCACATATTATAGATTAAAATTGACGTTTACAATATATAATTCAAATGAAAACTCTAGAAGATATCACGAATTTCACAAACACGCATCGCAAAATTAATAAAATATCTGCAGTGAAAGCACAGATTAGGTCATAGTTACTACGAAAATATTATTATAAGCTTAGCTATGCTGTAGATCCCCACCGATCACAATCAATTTGAAGTCAATATAGTATAATAATATGATCTATTATATAAAATAATATTCATCGATATATATAATAATATAATATAATATTTTAAACCACCCCGACTGATCTATGTATAATAGCTTTTTCAAATGACTCTAAACACGACATTTAAAATCTGAGCTGTAAGTTGGTGAGGATTTGGGTATTCTGTAGAGTCCAGGAGGCTTCCATGTTCTTACAATATCGTTGAAGAAGAAGATTTTCGAATTGATCAGACCTATGAAAGTTGATTTCATAGCGCAATTAACTGGAAAAAAGCTCATAATTTTGTAACGATTGAACGAATTTTCATGAATCAAAGCTAAGAAAACTCGATAAAGACATCTATCAAACAAAAAAAAAACTATCAATAATAAAAACACAATCTGTTCATCCGGTTAGGTGCTAAGATGCTACAGACAGACACACAGATACACACGTTAAACGTATATTACCCCTACATTTTGCGTCGGGGAACGCCGTAAGGTTACGGCGGCAGATGTACTCCTTGGTGGTAAACTACTTTTTGGTAGATTTAATGATTCCACTACCACTGTACGAAAACTCATGATTCATGAATGCACATAAAACTTTTATTGGTAGGTATATAGCTAGGATTAGAACCAACGAACGTCGGGTCAGAATCAGGGTAACTATCCTTTACGCCAAAGGGCCGTCCAATATCAATACGTAAGTATTATAAAACAAAGTTCACCACTGCGTCTGTCTGTCTGTTCGCAATAATCTCAATAGCTACTGAACGGATTATCATGCGGTTTTCACCAATAGCCAGAGTGTTTATGAGGAAGGTTTAGGTGCATAATTCGTTAATGTTTTGTGTGAATTGGATGAAATATGACGATGGTTGTTGAATATGTTCATATGTTATATTCGATGCAACAAACTGATGCAAATTTTGTAGGCATATATGTTCTACCCGTGCGAAGCCGGGGCGGGCTGCTAGTATTCTATAAGTTAGTGCCTCTGTACTATATATTGTTAAAGATTCTAGCAATGAGACAACGCCTGTGTAGTTTCAAATCACGTATAATAATCTATTGTAATATTATTTATAGAAAATGTTTTATAATGAGTTCAAAATGTTCAAATGTTTGAGGACGAAGCAAGTGCATCAGGTTCCAACGTCGCGGTAAATATCGTTTGCGCGATGCAGGATCTCATACATTTAGACAATATTTACAAGGAGAGCTATTCAACCTACTCTAGCGCCATCTAGTTGTTTTTATCTAAACTAATATTATAAAGAGGAAATATTTGATTTTATGTTTGTTTCGATTTAACTCAAAAACTACTGGACCGATTTTAAAAATTCTTTCACTAATGGAAAGCTACATTATCAGTGAGTGACATAGGCTATATTTTATCCCCGTATTGTCATGGGTACGAGAACTACGCGAGTGAAACCGCGAGGCGCTGCTAGTTATTTATATCTTTGGCGGTACGCGTCTTCTCTTCATCAGTTTTTTTTTATAACTGTCTGAATAATTGTTTGGCTGCAATCTCACCTGATAAGTGACGTGACGATGCAGCCGAAGCTGTAGCACGATTGCTCAGTAGATACCTATATATACTTGAGGCACAGAATAATGAATAGTACAAGTACAGAAGATGCACTCCCTGTGAGCAAAAATGCGAAATTAAACCTAGTTACAACGTCGGTAACGTTCAAAATACGCTACACGCCTCGGATGCGACCTTGAATTTGCGACACAGAATAAACTAATAGTAACTAGGAACCGTGTGTTGCGCACCGTAAGTCCGCCCAGCGAGAGTCTGTATCACTCGATCAGCTCGCGAGCCGTCAGCTGTCTCTTACTGTTACGGTTGAGTGTTGTGAGAAAACAGATTGAATAGTAAAGTAAAGGCGCGCGTCCGATCGAGAGCGCGCGTGACACTACAGACTGAACTTGTAGCCGGCCGGCTGCCAAGTATGTACTAATATTGTCATAGCTACAGCGCGGAGTGCCTGGCAAGGCCTAGAATGGGATATTTAGTTATTTGTTTTCATTCAATAATCAACTGTAAGTTCAATCATACCACCGCTGGTCAGTCGTTATTGTGATAATATTAACATTTCAGATTATCAGAGAAGGTGTCGCAGCTTGCACAGTCGTGGTCGGGGTCGGAGGCGGAGCCCGAGCTAAAACTGCTGGCGCGGGAGCTGCGCCTGCGGAGCCCTACGCCGGGGCTCTTTGTACTTGGGTATGTCTGTGTCTACTATCTACTGTCCGACTGGACAGCTACCACCAGGCTTTCCTCACTCACCCATAGTTAAAGCACTTTATACCTAAACTTTCGAGCACCGCCGGCGGTGCTATCCCCCAGTCGGTTGTCACTGCTCACGCGCGCGCAACGTATATTATTGTTCAAATGACGGGATAACTGCGCATTCGTATTCTATCTTAGAAACGATTTATGTTTTCCATAGTCATTTTGCTGGTTTGACAAAAACAATCATAATATTTAAAATTTTTGAAGTTATACTTCTTTTAATGATATAGAAAAATGATGAGAGTGAATTTTTACGATGCGCGCGCACACCGACACCTAAATTCTACACAGTGAAGTTAGTTCTAGGTGGCATGACTATGTTCAAGTTGTATATGACATATTTAACGTCATATTTTTACGTTAATAAATCCTTTTTTATTTAAATAAAATCTGTTTGATTAATTTTAATATTTATCGTTAATCACTACTGCATTTTAGTTTTTTTTTTCCATACGCCACAGAAGTATAACTTCTAACGCGTGTACATAAGTACACACACTCATTTTTAGGGTTCCGTACCCAAAGGGTAAAACGGGACCCTATTACTAAGACTCCGCTGTCCGTCTGTCTGTCTGTCTGTCTGTCTGTCCGTCTGTCTGTCACCAGGCTGTATCTCATGAACCGTGATAGTTAGACAGTTGTAATTTTCACAGATGATGTATTTCTGTTGCCGCTATAACAACAAATACTAAAAACAGAATGAAGTTAAAAATAATAGAGAGTCCCCATACAAGAAACGTGTTTTTTCGGCATTTCACGCCATCTATGAACGCTTAGTTAGGTAAACGTCCCATAGATGACATTATATTGAAATGTTGATCCCTAACACCTTTGTTAGACGTTAGATGGCGTTATAAGAAATAAAATGTTTATTAGTTATTATTTTTTGCTGGCGAAAAATGATAGTGGTATATTTTGCTCAAAGTTATAAAATACTGTAGTGTGGTACGGAACCGTACGAGTGCGAGTCCGACTTGCACTTGGCCAGTTTATTTATGCTCACGACACTAAAATGACAAGACAGGGTAAAATTCACTTTTTCAACTTAAAATTCGACACTTTGATGTTATTTTGTGAGGTAAATAAAAAGAATTCGTAAACTTTTTTTTATTTCATTGAGTCAACCCTTCACGAATGCACATCGTATCAAGCGCGCGCCGGTACATCGCGCGCTGAACGAAGTAATAACAACGCTAGGTCGAGCGCCTTAGAAACATTTTTGCTTGTATTGTCTGACAGTAGGTTAAAATAAACAAAGATGGTAAGCACGCTAGGCCTAGAATGGGAACTGGCTCTCAATATACTCTGGTATGTTTGTCTGTCTGACTGTTCTCGCATTAGGGTCGCATTGTTCAACTGATTTTGACGAAAATCGGCACGCGATTCCTTGATTAATTTCAGAATTTTTTTCGACCGCGTTTTTTGGATTGGGGGAAAAAATAGGGTGGAAAGGGGAGAAGCTTTCTGTAGCGTTATTTATCAACGAATTTCAGTCAAATCGATTTGAAGTAGAGATCTTTTACGATAACATGACCCGCCCCTCCAAAATTCAAAAACGTTTGAAAGTATTAGTGAAAGTATTTACAACGCACCACCACGCATGTGTGCGTGCTGGTACTGCCGGTTCCGCGACATTGCGTACATAATTAAAAACTCCTAATTATGAACGTACTTTGTACCAACCAACACTGCAAAAAAAGTTTCTATGAAATTTATAAGCAATACTTTCCGTTAAGTTAGGTTGGCTACAAAGTACGTTCATAATTCGGGTATCAACAATGTAGGGAAGTGCCTACTCTAATAACGTAGTACAACATGATTACAACTACATACAAACACTTTCGTAAGGATGTGACTACACACATTAAAACAGTAAATTGGTGGGGCGGGGCCATGTTATCGTAGAAGATCTATAATACGTAGGTACCTCATAAACATGTATAAAATGAGAGAATCAATTATTTTAAAGTCGGTTCATTATATTGTTTTATCTACATAATTGTTTTCTTCCAGAACTAACATTGTGGAAGATGAATCTATGACGGAACCCTCAGACACAGAGTTTTCAATAGAAGGTCAGTGAAAATATAATTAAAAACGTATTAGTTAATATAAAAAAGAATTATCGAAATCAGACTACTCCGTAAAAAGTTATGTGTGGTCATACATAAAAATATATATATACGCGTCGACTTGATAAACTCCTCCGTTTTTCTTTCGTCGGTTAAAAATAGGATTTAATTATTTATGATCGCTTAAAAATACTAACAAAAAACGAAATCGATTGCCGTGCTAGTAATTTTCAGTAGTACCAAGGTGTTTTATCTCTATATCTCTAGAGATACTCATTAGATCTCGACAATATTACACTGGAAATTAACTGGAAGCATACTGTCTCTCAAACAGATAATTAAATTCCAAATTGGTTAATAAACGATGGAGTTCTTTAAGTGCCTCTTCATTACTGAAGGTTGGCAGTCATCCTTCTAAAGTCGTGTTTGTTCAGGGCTAGCCTGAACAGATCGTCTACCCTCTTTATCCCAGTCCATTGTCGGATGTTGCGGAGTCAGGACATGTTCCTTCTTTTAACACTTCTCTTATTATGTTTCTTTGAAGTGTCTCACACTTTATATTTTTTTGTAAATTGTTAAACACAATCCAAAATTTCATCGTACCGACGGGACTCGAACCCGCACCCCCAATTATGCATTGGTGGCGCCATGCATAATTAATAATTGGGTTAACAAATGCAATCCACTAATTTCGGCGTATCGATGGATCGATCCGTGGCTTAATTGGCAGAGCACCTGGACGTGTAATCCGGGGGGTGCGGGTTCGAGTCCCGTCGGTACGATGAAATTTTGGATTGTGTTTAACAATTTACAAAAAATATAAAGTGTGAGACACTTCAAAGAAACATTATATTTGATTTAAGCAGTGCAACATCTCTCGTCGGATTTGAAAACTAATGATTTCTTCCGAATGATTAAGTTACGTAATAAGTAGTCATAGATGGCGCCACCAATGCATAATTGGGTTAACAAATGCAATCCACTAATTTCGTCGTATCGATGGATCGAACCGTGGCTTAATTGGCAGAGCACCTGGACGTGTAATCCGGGGGGTGCGGGTTCGAGTCCCGTCGGTACGATGAAATTTTGGATTGTGTTTAACAATTTACAAAAACACTTCTCTTGCCCGCAACTTTGCCTATCATAATAGTCTGCAGCAGTTGATAACGTTCATGCCGTATCCTAGATACACAACTTTTCTCTGCTTGATGGTTTTGACAAGTATGGGCTTATTACGTTTCATCAGTCTAAGAACCTCGATGTTAGTGACTTTATTTCACTATTTCACTTTTATATAAAAATTGTCTGAAGTACTGAAACACACAGTTACATGTATGGTTGGTTTTAACCTACTTTAATTTTTTTTTAATATTCTGACGTAAACGATTGGATGACAGCTGAATGGTTCATTACTTTTTTTTTCTAATTCAAAGCGTTAAATTCTGCTTTTGCTATGTTTTTTGATAATTGGTTATGATTTATTTTATGATTTATGATTTTGACGTGTATATGTGCGTATATTTATACTGCCTACATACTGAATAAATGCTTTGATTCTTGATTCTTATCCATCCAACTTATTCGGAGCATACGGCGATATGACCACATTTCAAATGCCTCGAGTTTTTTACGGAGATCTTCTTTTATCGTCCAAGATTCGCATCCGTAAAGAATGACGGGCCAAATATAGCATAGCAGGAGTCTTGTACGTAGTTCAATAGATAATCTTTTTGTGGTAAGGACTCTTGCAATCTCTATTCGAACTCGTATTTCGGTGTCGCTTTCCCAAGAATAAGTCACCCAAGATCCAAGATACCGGTACTTCTGAACTTGCTCGAGACTAAACTGTCCAAAGTCTGTCCTGATCTGAAGACTGTCCTGATTTCAAAGCAGTACAGGTGAATTGAGAACCTCCGCCTCCTTTATAGTGAAGTGTTGTGAATAAACGAATGGGTTGTAACTATAGACCTACTTTTGATAAGATGATGTACTGTAATATAAGAATCTTTGTCCTGACATACTGACTGACTGACTGACTGACTGACTGACAACGTACAGCCTAAACCGCTGATCGCAGAGACTTGAAATTTGGAGGGTATATTTGTCTTAGTACGTAAGGGAGAAGAAAGGATTTTCCAAAATTTACCCCTTTAGGGGATGAAATGGGGGTTCTAAGTTTGTATGGAGAAACAAGATTAGATAGTATTTTGCTATTCGAAACTTCACACAAGTGCTTCAGTAAATAAATAAGAAAATACGTATTGCAGGCTTTTTCGAAATGCCACCCCTAAAATGGTGTCTGTAACAAAGTCTGAAATCAATATTGTTTCGGATTGCGCTGAAATTTGGCATGCAGATATTTATTTTGACGTAGATATCAGCTAAGAAAGAATTTTTCAACATTCTCTCCTTAAGGGGATGAAACGGGGGTTCAAAGTTTGAACCGATTTGGTTTGTACTTCTTTGATGTCTTTTATGATAGAAAGGTTTTTACAAAATAAAAGTTTGAAGTAAATAAAAAAAGTCTTTTACGCGAGCGAAGCCGCTGGGAACTTCCAGTGTATTATAATTTAAGTTTTTTTTTTTTTTTTTTTTTTTTTTTTTAAAGATTGCTCGCAATGTGGGTTGCACATTACTAGTAGTCTTGTTAACCCCTCCAACTAAGTTAAATATGCTTGTGTCTGGAGTGGGTTCACGTCAATAGTGCAATGGGTGGGGATCGAACTCACGACCTCTCGATCGCCAGTCCGACACCCTATCCATTGGGCTATTGCCGCCTTAAAAGATTGTTCAAACGTCGCGCTAGTCAAAGTAGCCAGTAATCGAAGTAAATAAATGTATCGTAATACAAATGTTGTTATATTAAAAACGGCTCGACCGATTTCGTTAAAATTTAAATGGGACCACCTGAGAATCGGTTCAGACATCTTAGAATAATAAATAGGTGCACAGACATTAAAAAAAAAAAGATACCGACGAATTGAGAACCTCCTTTTTTTGTGAAGTCTGTTAAAAATACTTGTTGGATAATACATGTAAGAAACTGACATACCTCACGTCATCCGTTACGATCCGTCGTATCATCGTCGTTGACATTGATGACAGATACGTATTGACAGTTGTTAACATGTTTTACCTACATGGCTGCGTTCATATATCGATTATTACATTCTAACATGAAGTCGGTTAAAAAAAGATCGTTTAAAAAACTAAAAAAAGAACCGACTTTAATGCCGCGCCGCTCCATATCTCTGGAGATACTAATCGGACCTCGATAAAATTACCATGGTACCACACTTGGGATATCTCCTTTTCAAAGAAAAAATAATAATCAAAATCGGTTCATAAACGACGAAGTTATTCGAAAACAAACATTAAAAAAAAAATGTCGAATCGAGAATCGGTCGAATTGAGAAACCTCCTCCTTTTTTGAAGTCGGTTAAAAATACATTTTGATGGAATTTATTTGCTGCCAGGTTTGGTGCGATCATTTGGCAGTTTATCGCACTGGGCGTCAAAAACGCTGCGTGAACAACGCCGCGTGCTAGCCGCCCTGCCGCCGCTGTGGTGCTCACACCAATCATTCAGACAGAAGCTGGACAGTTACAATGCTGGTAAGCGCTACATATACTGGAGAAAGTACTTCTCTGTAGTGGTAGGACTTCTGCTAGTCCGTCTGGGGCGGTACCACCACTTTGTCAGTTATTTGGCCGTGCAATAGCGAATAAGGTAAAGGATGTATGTATTGTGTGTGAATATGTATCTTCTAGGCAAGCGTGCTACAGCTTGGACCACTTCGACATTTATCATCACGTGATTGTGGTCAAACGCTTTACTATAAAGAGTTTAAAAAAAAAACATGTGTCACGCCTACGTTAATTGTTATACGCAAGTTATCGTCTTAGTGAACCTTTCATTGTTTTTGTAAGGATTTTGCACTATTAGCCATTTGATTCAGTGCGTTTCCAACCGTCGAGATGCAAGTCAAAAGTCAGAGCATTTATTCTGTTCATGGGCAAATTAAAAATTTGCACTTACACACATCAAATAACATTAAATAGATCATATTCAATAATAATTATTATAGATATAACAGAAACAACTTATGCTTTAAATTTACAAAAAAAAAACTGTTATAGAGCCATTCAGCTTTCATCTAGACGTCGAACGTCACACTTAAAACATATGTTTAATGCCCCTGATAAATGTAGGGTTGCCAACCGTACTATTACGTGCACCCGCAACCCAGTGCATGTTTCAGTACTTCAGACAATTTTTATCCAAAAAAAAGCATCTCATCTCATCACCTCCCATGTACAAGACAACACGAGTACAAGACAACACGAGTACAAGACAAACAATCCCATACACAAGAACGCAAATGTACAAGACAACACGAGTACAAGACAAACAATCCCATACACAAGAACGCAATAAACGCCGTGAAAGCCAGGGACTTTCATTTTCGTCCCCACGGGCGTAATCAACATGTATGTGTTTAGTTTGTACTTCTAAAATTATGATGATGATTGTCGACAGATGGCAATACTTGGTTCGACCAAATGGTGCTGCGCTATCGTAACCGCGGCGAGCCGAGACCGTACCGCCCGCCTGCGTGGCCTCTCAGACAATTCCAACTAGCCGCTGTAAGTACCTACACACTTACACATACATACTAAATAAAACTGGCCAAGTGCGAGTCAGACTTTTGTCTCGCACACGGAGGGTCCCGAACCGCAGCATAATACCACGGTAATATTACATTGTATTACCGTGTCAATACTTAACATGCTTCTTAACTACAACGCCATCTAACGATTATATAACGAACTTTTAACACCAACTAAGTGAACGTTACCACAAAGGTGTTAGGGTAGGTAATTGATATTATTAATAATGTAAACAATCGTTTGTAGATAGATGATAGTATAGTAAAAAACAAGTTTTTTGTATGGGGACCCCCTTTAATTTTTAACGTTTTTCTGTTTTTAGTGTTTGTTGTTATAGCGGCAACAGAAATACATCATCTGTGAAAATTTCAACAGTCAAACTATCACGGTTCATGAGATTCAGCCTGGTGACAGACGGACAGACAGACAGACAGGTGGACAGTGGAGTCTCAGTAATGGGGTTCCGTTGGTACCCTTTGGGTTCGGAACCCTAAAAACGTTTGTAACTCTGTAACTCGAGTTCAGAAATGAGACACCTTTCTTCTGGTTACAAATCACGTATATATATTTTTATTTTTTATATCTTATAGGCTAGCGTTTGACCACTATCTCACCTGTTGGTAAGTGATGATGCGGTCTAAGTTGGTAAACACGCTAGGCCTAGAATGGGAATTGGCTCTCAAGGATAGCTGCCGGAACACATTAGATGTTTTGGCGACAGATTTTCTAACTTGAGGGTGGTAGCTGGCCAGGCGGACACTAGATAGTGTCCTGCCACCATGCGGGGGTGGTTGGTTTCTTAACGATGTTTTCCTTCACCGGAGGGCCACTGTGAGAAGCGCACATACATTTTTCGATAGAAAAATCCATTGGTGCACGGCGGTTTGAACTCGGTACCACGGCATCAAAGCCGACCGTTCTCCCGGTAACGCCACCGGGCCCTCGAACTTTTACTTTTATTTAATAATAAAGTCTATATATGTTAGGCGACATACGTCTACTCCTAATCAGTGTATAATAGTATATATATAGTATAGTATAATAGTAGGCCACAGTATCAGAAATTCGAAGATTTGATGATTTTAGGGGAAAATACATTATATTATACATACAATAAAAACAATTTAAAACACTAGTTTAACTAAACTTTTTTTTGTACAAAAAATTAAGATTTTCAATATAATAAAACATTAAAATACTGCAATCGACCATTTTGATTGAAACACCAATCACAGCGCATGACGTCACGCCTATGTCCTCTTATGAGATTTTCTTGAAAAAGTTATTAAATAATGAAAAACCCATGTGTATTCATTGTCACAGATTATATAATAGTTACTACGTTAAGTATGTCATTAACATTTGCGTGACGTCACAGCCGACGCCATGACACATGTGAGCTGTTTGCGCGCACTATTGAAGAAATATTAGAAAAATTGCTTTAAAGTCCGTTAAACTTAAGTTAGTTACAGAAATAAAGGTTTTGTCGTGTATAGTAAATGTGTTCCCACATTACGGAAGAGGACTTCAAAATCTTTCACGCCTATTAGAATGCCTCCCTCCCCGCATCTTCCCCTCGTGTAGCGCTGGGATGACTACGGCGTAGCACTGACGTCATGGCGTAGCTGGTGGCGTCATAATGTAACACCACAAGGTTCTACACAGTATTTCTACTGTCTGTTTGTTACCTAATCACGCCTAAACGGACGATCTGATCTTACGCAAATTTAACAAGGAGATACTTTATATACATAGGGTACTAAATGCTTGGTGTACGCGAACGAAGTCGCGAGTATAGACTAGTACTTTTTAATTTTTAAATTGAAAATGTAAAACCACTCCCGACTGATCTATGTATAATCTGTTCATTGAGAGCATTCCAATGAGCACAAACTCTACATCTCTGCTGTAAGTTGGTGAGGAGTTGAGTATTCTGCAGATTCCAGGAGATGTCCCAGAATCAGGTCAATGCTACCATGTTCTTACAATATTGTTAAAGTAAGAGGATACAGAATTTAGAGTTGATCTCATCAATTTTGTCTGTGCCATAAGTGAGGCTTATGTCCAGCAGTGGACAGAGATAGGCTGATGATGATGATGATAGTTGATGTCATACCGTCATCATCTAGCAAATAGCTCATAATCTTAAAACGGCTGAATACATTTTGATGAATCAAAGCTAAGTCTCGAATAACATACGTGCTACGTACGAAAAACATAAAGTTTTCGTTGCAGTCGGGTAATTTATAACTGTGTTTTTTTTAAATATCTTATAGGCTAGCGTTTGACCACTATCTCACCTGTTGGTAAGTGATGATGCGGTCGAGGATGGTAGCACGCTAGGCCTAGAATGGGAACTGGCTCTCAACGATAGCTGCCGGAACACATTAGATGTTTCGCGACAGATTTTCTAACTTGAGGGTGGTAGCTGGCTAGGCGGACACTAGATAGTGTCCTACCCCCATGCGGGGGTTGTTGGTTTCTAAACGATGTTTTTCCTTCACCGGAGGGAATAATGTAAAGTCAGCCAAATGGCAGAAAAACATGACTCTCTTTTTGATGTTGTCGGCTTTATTTCTATTAATATTAATACCGAAATCCGAGCTCTTATGCAAAAAAAGTTAGTCGCCAAAGTAAAGCTTAAATGTCATCAATCAGACGAAAACAAGGAGAAGTACATAAACCGTCGTAACGTCTGCAATAGAGTGTGCAGGGATGCACAACGCCGACATATCCACAACTCAGTTGAAAATGGTGATCCAGCAAAAGTATGGAAGTTTCTAAGGTCGCTTGGAGTAGGGAAATCGCGACAAGACAATGTTCCTAAAGATTTAGACATCAATGCTCTAAACAAACATTTCTCTTCTTCTTCCAATTTCGATGGACCAACTAAACTTGATACTCTTAACTGTCTTTCTTCTCTTCCTTTTCCTGCTCATGATTCCTTCTTTTTTAGTCAATTCACTGATTGTGGTGTTAAGAAGAGCATACAGTCTATCTCATCAAATGCTGTCGGTAGCGATAACATCAGTCGCAAAATGGTTTTACCTATACTTGATGAAATCGTACCTGTCATTACCTATATCCTTAATTTCTCCATCTCTTCTGGCTCCTTTCCAATCATTTGGAAAGAAGCTCAAGTTACACCCCTTCCTAAAAAGTCTAATCCTCATACCTTTTCAGAATTCCGGCCCATCTTCATTCTTCCCTTCCTATCTAAAGTATTAGAACGCCTCATCCATCAACAGCTATCCTCTTTCCTTATCAAAAACAGTATTCTCAATCCTTTCCAATCTGGTTTCCGTCCCGGACACAGTACCACCACGGCTCTTATTAAAATCACCGATGACATCAGGTATGGCATGAGCAATACACAACTTACTGTGCTATCGCTACTCGACTTCAGTAATGCTTTCAATAATGTTGATTTTGATATTCTGCTGGGTCTGTTATGCTCTCTTAATATATCTCCAACTGTAATTGACTGGTTTCGTAGTTACCTGTGTGGACGTCGACAACGCATATGCATCGAAGATACATATTCCTCGTGGTGCGACCTCTCGGCTGGTGTCCCACAGGGCGGCGTTTTATCTCCCCTCCTCTTCGCAATATTTATTAATACTATCTCAAAACAACTTTCTTCTTCCTATCAACTCTATGCAGACGACCTACAGATATACACTCACGCTCCTTTAGACCAATTACACGAGGCGATTGAAACTCTAAATACGGACTTAAGACGCATCCGGGATTGGAGCCAATCTTACGGTCTTAGAGTGAATCCGTTGAAAACTCAGGTGATTATCATCGGGAGTTCTCGGATGATCTCGAAGATAGATTGGTTTCGACTTCCTCAAGTGATTTTTGACGGAGTTCCAATATGTATTAGCCAGACCGTAAAAAACTTAGGTATTATAATGGACAGTAGTCATTCGTTGGAACCTCAGCTGGCGGAAACTAGTCGAAAATTGTTCGCATCTGCTTCGTCTCTTAGAAGACTGCGGAATTTCCTTCCCATTACCACCAAAACTGCTTTAGCCCAATCCCTTCTTCTTCCCATTCTGGATTACGCCGATATTTGCTACCTCGATCTTACCGAGGTGCAACTCGACAAGATCGAGCGTTTACAGAATTTTTGCATCCGCTTCATATTTGGACTACGAAAGTTTGATCATGTGTCTGAATTTCGAGCAAAGCTGAAATGGCTACCTATCCGTCTTCGGCGTAATGCCCATATTCTTACTCAGCTCTATAACATTATTTTCCTACCTTTCACTCCTTCCTATTTAAAGGAACGCTTTGAGTTCAAACAAGAATCGAAGCCCCACTCATTACGATCACAGTATACCCTTCAGTTGAAGTTACCAACACTTCCACTCGTCTCAGCACTACTTCAAGTCATTTACTATGAAGGCAGTTCATCTGTGGAATGAACTCCCCGCTAGCATCAGAGAAGCTCGAACACCTCAAATATTTAAAAATATGGTTCGTAAGCATTATTTATCAATATCACAAACTGATTAGTGTATCCTATCAAATATGGTATTATTTTAGTATGTTTATGTAGGTATATTATTGTAACTATTTATCGCAGTATTTGAATGTAAGTTTATAATTATATTAATAAGACATGTTTACATATTTATTTTTATTTAATCCGTACATGTTTTTGCAGGCATTGTGTGCCACCGACCGCATTTATCTAACTAGCTCCTGTCCATCCAAAGGTTGTCTGGTAGAGATCGCTCTAAGCGATAAGACCGCCCATTGTCAAACCATTCTAGAAATGTATTTTGTTTTAAGTTTTTTGTGTTATATTTGGTATGCAATAAAGTGTTCATCTATCTATTTCAGACGACAGAGGCTGTCGAGTTCGCGGCAGGGTCGGGGGAAGCACCGCACTTACTTACCCCCACCCTGGGGGCTAATGACTGCTTGGTTGAGTGGGCAGGGCGACTTATGATCAGGTAAGGTATCTAACATCATTTATTTATTGTTATGTTGCTTTGGGTGGGGATTGCAGTTTCCAAATTCGCCCCCTTTCCCCCAAGTTCTTATATACTAATAGGGAAAAAGCAATGTTTTTATTTTTACGTGTTTTTTTTAATTACACGTAGAACACATTAATTTAACATGCAAAAAGTGCGGTTATAGAGTCAATTTATATAATGGCACGAAATTGGACGGACAGCGATGACGTCACGACTGTCGGTTTTGTCAAATGTTTTCATGGAAACCGACGTCTTTACGTTACGTTATCAAAATTTGCTATCAAAATTTACGTTATCAAAATTTGCTAAAGTAACGTACTATTGTATATTATGTTTATTTAAATGTTACATACTTTATATTATTAACCGACTTCCCAAAAAGGAGGAGGTTCTCAATTCGCCTGTATGTTTTTTTTTGTGTGTATGTTACGCGATTACTCCGTCAATTGTGAACGGATTCGATTTCGTTAAAAACGTTTCCGTTAAAAACACAATGGGACCACCCATTGTGATTTTAACGAAAAAGCGGCCGATTCGTTTTTAATATGTTAACATTTGTATTAAGATGCATTTACTTATCTCGACGATTTACTACTTACGAGTACTACTGGCACAGATTATGTAATAGTTACTACGTCTACTGGCTACTTTGACTAGCGCGACGTTTGAAGGAACCTGGGTCATTGAGGTGATCCGTTTCTCATACAAAACTGTCTCAAGTTTCCTGAGCCTTCTACACATACATTGGACTGGACATCAATTAACATAGCTTTAACTCGTTCGCTGCTGAAAACACACACCGTGTGTTATTTCGATTTTTGGTATCGAAAGTAAAATTAAAAAAAAAGAATAATACATGTTTATTTTAAATTATATTTTTCACAAGGGGTGCGTGTGACCTTCTGCTGTTGGATTTTAGTTTTTATTTGATGCCACGCCTACGAAAAAAAATGATTAAAAAATGATTGAAAAAATGCGAAAAAGTGCCGCAGTCAAACTGTTAATTACGCTTTTTACTGTCGCAAATGTGATAATTTAATATTCTAATAACTAGGAAATATCTGATTTCTGGCCTAATATTCAAATTTTATGATTGTAGTGATGATAGTGTCTAAGTAAAAGGCATTCATAATGTGAGTGAAACCTGGATGATGCTAGATGTGTGCGTTGAAAATGACATTGCGACGTTGCCACACCGATTCACATTGTCACGTAGCATTTTCACAACTTCCCAGTCAGTTTGAGTTTACGCTATTCATTCGCGTATAAACAAAACAAACGATTTCGTTTCGTTTAGTAAGAACCAAATGTATCTTCGGAGGTTATAAATCTTCGGTGACAACACAATAATATGGTACCATGGAGCTGGTCTGATGATGGATGGAGACGGAAGATGGCTATAGGAACTTCTGAACTAAACAAGATAAACCCATCGAGTTTGTGTTCGAATGATTCGAATTGAGGAGCACTTTACGCTTAGACAATATCCAGGGTTAGATGATGAAGCTGGAAGGTGGCCACGGCATATCTGTGATAAAACAACATAACCCTACCAAGTTTAGGCTCGACTGATTCGTCTTGACGAGAACGTTACACCTAGATGATATCGAGGGTCTGATGATGAAGCTGGAAGGTGGCCATGGCATTTCTGTGATAAAACAATATAATCCCACCGAGTTTGGGCTCGATTGATTTGCCTTGAAGAGCACTTTACCCATAATCACATCATAATATCCGTAGAATATTTTAAAACATCACGCCTACTCTAAAATACTCAGGTATACTCTTACTACCTATAGATACCTACCAAAAAGTTAAAAATAAATTAAAAATATATTTTTTTAAAACAAGCTTTTATCTGGCACAAGGAATAACATTTTAGTTCCTTGTCCCAGATAAAAGTTTGTGTTAAAAAATATTTTTTACTTTTAATTTATTTTTAACTTTTTAGTACTTTTTAGTAGGTCTAGGTAACTACCTAAATATTTTATAGTAGACGTGATGTTTTAAAATATTCTACGGATATTATGATGTCATTATGGGTAAAGTGCTCTTCAAGACAAATCAATCGAGCCCAAACTCGATGGGAATATGTTGTTTTATCACAGAGATGCCATGGCCACCTTCCAGCTTCATCATCAGACCCTGGATATCATCTAGGTGTAAAGCACTCTTCAAGACAAATCAACCGAGCCCAAACTCGGTGGGGTTGTGTTGTTTAATCACAGAGATAGAGATTTTGAGGGCCCGGTGGCGTAATCGGGAGAACGGTCTTTGATTGATGCCAGAGGTACCGAGTTCAAACCCCGCTAATGGAATTTTCTATCGCAAAATTAATGTGCGCTTTTCACAGTGGCCCTCCGGTGAAGGAAAAACATCGTTAAGAAACCAACAACCCCCAAATGGTGGTAGGACGCTATCTAGTGTCTGCCTGGCCAGCTACCACCTTTTGAGAAAATCTGTCGCCAAACATCTAATGTGTTTCGGCAGCTATCCTTGAGAACCAGTTCCCATTCTAGGCCTAGCGTGCTTGCCATATTCGACCGCAACATCACTTACCAACAGGTAAGATAGTGCTCAAACGCTAACCTATAAGATATTTAAAAAATAACTGGCCAAGTGCAAGTCGGACTCGCACTCGTAGGGTTCCGTAACACAGTTAAGTATTCCATAACTATGATTTTTCGCAACTACAAAATTAACTTTGTTTTTCATAGTGTTTGTATGAAAAACAAAGTTATCTTTGCGGTCGCCATATCTCAAAAACTGCTGACTGTATCTCGTTCAAACCAATTTTCGTTGTTAGTTTTTATTGAGATCTACAGCATATATTTTTTTTAGATTTTTCACTCCCATACTTTAAAAGTTAGAGGGGCGGGGAGGGGAACACACATTTTACTACTTTAGACACGCCTATCTTTCAAATGATTGACTTTGAGAAAAAATGATTTTAGGAACCTCAATGTCATTTTTGAAGACCTATCCGTAGACACCCCACACGTATAGGTTTGAAGAAAATTTTTTTTTTGTTTCTGTTCCATGTATGGGATGCCCCCCTTAAACTTTTATATTTTTTATTTTTGTATAAAAATCGGAAAGCGGTTTACAGAATACATCTACCTACCAAGTTTCAATTCTGTAGTCCTAACAGTTTCGGAATAAAATGGCTGTGACATACGGACGGACAGACAGACAGACAGACAGATAGACATGACGAATCTATAAGGGTCCCGTTTTTTGCCATTCGGCTACGGAACCCTAAAAAAGATGCCGAAGGTGGAACGGTTACCTTCCAGCTTCATCATCAGACCCTGGATATCATCTAGGTGTAAAATCTTCTTCAAGACAAATCAACCGAGCTAAAACTCCGTGGGGTTATGTTGTTTTATCACAGAGATGCTGTCCGTGGCCACCTTCAGTCTCCATCATCAGACCAGCTCCATTTTTTAGGGTTCCGTAGCCGAATGGCAAAAACGGAACACTTATAGATTCGTCATGTCTGTCTGTCTGTCTGTCTGTCTGTCCGTCCGTATGTCACAGCCATTTTATTCCGAAACTGTTAGGACTACAGAATTGAAACTTGGTAGGTAGATGTATTCTGTAAACCGCTTTCCGATTTTTATACAAAAATAAAAAATATAAAAGTTTAAGGGGGGCATCCCATACATGGAACTGATACAAAAAAAAAAAAAAATTCTTCAAATCTATACGTGTCTATAGATAGGTCTTTAAAAATGACATTGAGGTTCTTAAAATCATTTTTTCTTAAAGTCAATCATTTGAAAGATAGGCGCGTCTAAAGTGGTAAAATGTGTGTCCCCCCCCTCTAACTTTTAAAGTATGGGAGTGAAAAATCTAAAAAAAATAAATGCTGTAGATCTCAATAAAAACTAACAACGAAATCTGGTTTGAACGAGATACAGTCTGCAGTTTTAGAGATATGGCGACCGCAAAGATAACTTTGTTTTTCATACAAACACTATGAAAAACAAAGTTAATTTTGTAGTTGCGAAAAATCATAGTTATGGAATACTTAACTGTGTTACGGAACCCTACGAGTGCGAGTCCGACTTGCGCTTGGCCAGTTTATTTATGGTTTAAGATAATGGTACCATATTATTGTCTTGTCACCAAAGATACATAAGTTTACAAAATTTTAGTCCAATCGGATATCGAGAAGTGGGTCTAATTTAGCTTCCAAGATACCAGCTGAACATACAGATTACAGACATACATACATACATACATTGCAAGTTAAATAAAAGCTTGTAAAAATAATGCCTAATATTTGGATTTATAATTAAGCTTGTATTTTTTTATATCATATAGGCTAGCGTTTGACCACTATCTCACCTGTTGGTAAGTGATGATGCGGTCGAGGAGGGTAGCACGCCTAGGCCTAGAATGGGAACTGGCTCTCAAGGACAGCTACCGGAAAACAATAGATGTTTGGCGACAGATTTTCTAACTTTTTGGGCGGTAGCTGGCCAGGCGGACACTAGATAGTGTATTGTATGTTTATATATCACCCACACATAATTTTTTATACAATAATTAAAACACCTTTGAACTTTATTTACGACTTTTATTTTGTTCATAATTTTTTTGCTATACGTGGGTACCAGATAGAAAATCCTGTTTTTTAGGGTTCCGTAGCCGAATGGCAAAAAACGGAACCCTTATAGATTCGCCATCTCTGTCTGTCTGTCTGTCTGTCCGTCCGTATGTCACAGCCATTTTATTCTGAAACTGTTAGGACTACAGAATTGAAACTTGGTAGGTAGATGTATCCTGTAAACCGCTTTCTGATTTTTATACAAAAATAAAAAATATAAAAGTTTAAAAATTTTTTTGTTCCAGTTCTATGTATGGGATGCCCCCCCATACATAGAACTGGAACAAAAAAAATTTTTTTGTTCAAACCTATACGGGTGGGGTGTCTATGGATAGGTCTTTAAAAATGACATTGAGGTTCCTACAATAATTTTTTCTCAAAGTTAATCATTTGAAAGATAGGCGCGTCTTAAGTGGTAAAATGTAATAACTTTTATAATAACTCTCTAACTTTTATAGTAAGGGAGTGAAAATCTAGAAAAAATATATTCTTTAGATCTCAATAGAAACGTTCAACGAAAATTGGTTTGAACGAGATAGAGGCAGCAGTTGTTGAGATATAGCGACCGCAAGTATAACTTTGTTTTTCATACAAACACTATGAAAAACAAAGTTATTTTTGTAGTTGCGAAAAATCATAGTTATAGAATACTCTACTGTGTTACGGAACCCTACGAGTGCAAGTCTGACTTGCACTTGGCCAGTTTTTTTATACTCGTATGTATCCCAAAAAGTATTTCGCCAAATCGTAGACGTAGAAGACGTAAATAACTCAATACTCAACCTCAACTGTACAAACTAAATAACTGTGCCATAGATGATACTTACCAAAAATGACTTATTTACAAGGTATTCGTTATTTAATAAAAATATATTTGTAGCATTATATTTTACAATCAGTCTATTTTATCTTCAACTGCATTGTTACTTTCAATGTAGATATACTAAATAAATAAAACTGGCCAAGTGCGAGTCAGCATTGCGTCTCTTATCGCACACTTAGGGAGGGTTCCGTACAATACGAAACATAACAGAGTTTCAACCTCATATATTTGATTAATTGATATTACCGAGAATATTTGGTTTGATCGCGATCTAGAAAGACGGGGCTCGTTTACTAGCGCCATCTATGTCATTTTGCCGAAACTAATTAGATAGATGCCGTTTAAAAACACGTTTTTTGTATGGACCCCCTTTAATTTTTAACTTTATTTTGATTTTAGTATTTGTTGTTCTAGCGGCAACAGAAATACACCATCTGTGAAAATTTCAACTGTCTAACTATCACGGTTAATGAGCTATAGCCTGGTGACAGACGGACAGACAGACAGACAGACAGACAGACAGACAGACAGACAGACAGACGGACAGCGGAGTCTTAGTAATAGGCTCCCGTTTTACCCTTTGGGTACGGAACCCTAAAAAATTTACTTACATTTTTATTCTTGATTTGAACACGTGACCTTAGGATCTCAATTCCATCACTGTAACCACTGGTCTATGACGACACTACGTATTGTGTTTAAATTTACTGATAAGATGCTGTCGTTTTTAGCTTTCATATGTGTGGGTAATATTTGTTCACGTATAGGCGTTGAACTTTCGATTGAAATAAATTCACAGAGAATGCTTATTAATCGGTTCAATTGTTCAAAAGTTCGCGAAATGTAATGAAATTGGTTTATTTCAGTCTTATTATAATGAAAATAATAAAAATGTAACTTTACCGAAATCAGCGCCATCTGTTAGCACTGACTTGGCTAGTGACCCCAGACGTTTCCCCTTAATTTACAATTATTTGGATAAAAATTGTCTGAAGTACTGAAGCATGCATTGGGGATGCACGTAATAGTACGGTTGGCAACCCCTACATTAATCAGGGGAATTAAACATTTGTTTTAAGCGTGACTTTCTACGTTTAGGATCGGCTCACACCGCGACGCGCTCTTATAAGAGAGTATTACAAAAAAGAACTTTATTTACTATACAAAAAGATACACATTTCATTGAGTTCAGCTTCAGGCTTCACCATCTTCGACCACATCATCGCTTGCCACCAGGCGAGATAGTGGTCAAAGGCTAGCCTCTCAGATATTAAAAAAAAAACTTGCGGTGTTAGTATTTTCCTACCGTGAAGTTCAAAAAGATTTTTACTTCTTCAGATGTCTATACCTAGAAGACACGATGGAACCCGAAGAGGCGTATGCTCTGACTCGCTCACACGAATTAGCTTGGTGTAGGAGTGCGATAGAGAGAGGAATACCGAACTCTGTCTTGCATGCAGTCCGGAGAAATACTGAGTAAGTATAAATAGATGTAAGGTTAGCTAAGTTGGCTAGTTGTAGTGGTAGGACTTCTGCTAGTCCGCCTGAGGCGGTACCACCACTTTGGCCAGTTAATTCAGCCGTGAAATAGGAATGTTTTTCGGTTTGAATCGCAATGTGTCTAGTGAAATTACAGGGCATCTGAGACTCAACATCTTTATGTCTCAAGGTAACAGGCGCAGTGCAGTGACATGCAACATTCTGGCAGTCCAGGACATCCAAGATTTACAATTTACGCGTACAAAGCGATTCGCTTCTTCTTTCATCATACGTACTGCCAAGGAATAGAATTCTCTGCCTGAGTCTGTGTTTCCGATTAGATACAACTTAGGGGTCTTCAAGTCGCGAGTGATATCTTTTGGGTAAGCGCGCTACATCATCGACCGCATCATCTCTTAACATCAGGTGAGATAGTGGTCAAGCGATACCCATTTTCGTATTTTAAAAAGTCCAGTATTTTGCATGCCGCTGTATCTGTCTAAAATGTGAGACATTAAAACAAATTGTTTGTCAGATTTATTCAGTATGATAGTAACAGAGTTAAGTCAACAGTGGTCGGGTCTCAATATCTTTACAGAGAAGAGCTATTGGAGTCCGAAACGCTAAGTTGGCTCTGCGTGAGATCTCGTGCTATCCGAGAAGAGATCAAGATGTGTGACGGACAAGTCTTGAGTGAGAGGGACAGACAGCGGCTCCAGAAAGAGATAGATACAGCTGGTGAGTTTATATTGTACCATTTATACAAGTACTAGCAACCCGCCTTGGGTTCAATATATATATCCATCGTTTTTGTTTTATATCATAATAAATATATGTAAAAACTGATATTTTGTATCTACAGAATATCAACGCTTACCAAGTAATTTGTCTAATAAAATATAACAGTAAATATTTTATTGATTGCGATGCGTGTAATTTAAAATCTTTGATATCCTCTAAAGTTTTAATTTAAATGGTTTTTGTAGGTTTTGTAAGCTCTACAACTATTCATAAACACTTTTCATTTATCTTATACCGTTAAGACAGCGTTCGTAGGGAACGTGTTTACTCAACCGTTTTATCGTCGACAGTATCCTACCACCATTTTGGGGGTTTCTTAATGACGTTTTTCCTTCATCGGAGGGCCACTGTAAAATAATGTGCACATATATTTATCGTTAGAATAAACTCATTGGAGCACGGCGCGGTATTGAACCCGCTATCTCTGGCTTCAAAGCCGACCATACTGTCACTGGGTCACTGGGCCTTCAATTGTTTATATTTCAGAGTCATTCGGACCTCAGTACTTCTCAGCATCCCCTGTATGTGCCATCATTGAACTAACCCTACTCATACTGCAACTGAGGACAGATTTAAACAGTAAGTCGACTTCATTTATCATTATTATTATTTAGATCAAAATCTAAATTACAGTAGTTCAGTAAAACAGTTTAATATAATTTCATAAGGTGGCGCCACAGTACTATTTCACGTTTGAAGTTTGTTTTACCATCTTGGGTACTGAGTTGGTATAGCAGCGCTTTGTTTATGTCGATAAAGCAGGAGACCGCCATTACATTGTAATCACCACAAGACGCTATTTGTGAACAGTAATGTTAAGAGAAAATAAAACTAAATATCAGGAATTAACCAAAGACTATTCTTCAAACACCCAACACCACTCCAAGGCTAGAAAGCAAGATTTTAAATTAAAAAAAAAATAAAAATTGTAGAATTTTTAGGGTTCCGTAGCCGAATAGCAATACACGGAACGCTTATAGATTCGTCATGTCTGTCTGTCTTTCTATCTGTCCGTCCGTATGTCACAGCCATTTTATTCCGAAACTATTAGGACTACGCAGTTTAAACTTGGTAGGTAGATAGATTTATTCTGTGAAGCGCTTTACGATTTTTATACAAAAATAACAAAATAAAAGATAAAGGGGGTCTCCCCATATATGGAACTCGAAACTAAAAAAAATATTTAATCAAACCTATACGTGCGGTGTGTCTATAGATAGGTCTTTAAAAATGATATTGAGGTACTCATAACTATTTTTTTCTTTTAGTCAATCTTTTGAAAGATAGACACTTCTAAAGTGGTAAAATGTGTGTGTGACATATCTTCGAGCTGATCTGATCAAGGAGCCAGGATGTTGAATGAAACTCTTCAGTGGCCACTAATAAACACGTCGAGTTTGGGGTCATATGATTAGTTTTGACTAGTCCAATAGATTGATTAGGTGACGAGGGTCTAATGATGAGACTAGGAGGGCCATCTTATTATCATAATCATTATCAGCCCACGTTATTCCACTGCTGGACATAGACCTCGGTGGAGCTACGATATACCTAAGCAGGTTAAACTGGCAGTGACTGGAAAAGAAGAGCTGAAAGCCGTTTTATAAAGCGGTGAGATTGAAATAGAATCTGGAGAAATGTAGTAGATAATATTGCAAAAACAACCAAAATGGCGCTCTAGTGTTTGCAGAGAGTGTGATATGAACTTAGTATTTTTATACATCGTGACGTCATTGTCATAAAGCAACCAATAACAACAATACCTTCTGGCTACAGTAGTGCCATCTAAATAATTCAATTTGACGGACAGTTTTTCATGTATTGAGTTTATTTCCTTGTACTACCCTCCATACCTACAGACAGGGACAGTTTCATAGACATTGTCAAAATACTATAAAAATATTTATATGGTTTACAGATTTAACCGACGCTAAATTAGAGGAAGCTTTGAACACAGTGAAAGCAGTTTTATCACGTGACTCGAGCTATGTCGTGACTTCATGCGACAACGACAGACTGCGACAAATCTATGAAATTGCCGTTTTGTATTACGACGACACTTGGGATACAAGAGGTAATTAATATATTATAACTAAACTAAACATCTAGTGGCTTCCGGCAGCTGTAGCGTGCTACTATCATCGACCGCATCATTAATTGGCAACACATGAGATAGTGGTCAAACGCTACCTATACAATATTAAGAAATGCAGGGTTGCTAACCTATTCACACGCACCTCTTGTTTCAGTTTTTCAGACACACTTTGTCGTACCCAAAATTAGTTAAACATATTATATTTGTATCTCTTATCCACAGATCCAGATACCAGCGCCTCGTTGATGTGTCGCATTCTGTCGCATGCAACAAACGGCGGCTGCGACACGGTCGTCGCTGTCGCGATGCGACGTGCACGCGGAAATGATAACAGCGCGACTAAAATGATTGTTCAGACGGTATGTAACAATAATTCATGTGAAACTATTTGCATCTCACGGGTTAACCTACGCTTAGTTCTATTTAAATTTCCATTTTAAAATTCAATTCCTTTGAATTCTATTGTGCCTTTTGATTCATACCTTTTTTATAGTTTGTTTCCTACTGGATGTTCGCTTTACACGTACATACATAATTTTAAAGAAGAAAGGCGATAGTGGATCTCTTTGGGTGACACCCACGACGGATCTCTTTGTGTGACATCCACGATTTCGGTTTTTCAGTTGTTTAATAATGGATTATTTGCGCCCCGCGGCTTCGCCCGCGTTACAAAGTGCTCTATGTCCTGGTCCTGGTTTCCCTTTGTAATTATTACTAGCTCGCTACTGAAACAAGCTCGTTTTATTTACAACCGCCCTATAATTACTGACAGAAGCGCAACTTTGAAATGTATATGTGTCACTGTATTTTCTATACGCATGTTTGTTCCAGCTTACAGAGCTACCGTCTGTGCCGGCTGGACTGCCGGCTGTGACGTCACAATCCACGGAACACCTCGATAAGGTACACCTTTTTTACCAAAACCATCAAAAGATGGAAGTTCTCAATTCGGATGAATATATATTTTTTGTACCAAGAGGATATCAACACTATGTTTTCCTTTACCGGAGGGCATAATTCATAAAAATTAAGATTATGATTAAAACATCTTATATATAAAAATCAATTGCTGTTCGTTACTCTCGCTAAAACTCGAGAACGGCTGGGCCGATTTAGCTGATTTTTGTTTTGAAATGTTTGTCGTAGTTGCGAGGAAGATAGTGAAAACAACAATTTTATTTTTCCTATATAAACTGTTCTACCTACTTTCCTGTCAAATATTTGACGTTCGTCCCTTCGGTACGGTAGGGTAGACTCTGTGCCACTCTCTAATTGAAACTTGAAGCACGTATTAAATTAAGGGTTTTGATTCGACTACATTATATATCCACATTACTCGAATTATCACGTAGGTATTTAAATTTTAGTATTTTGATGGTTGTCTTAGGTTTGTGATTGTTGGTTCGTTCAGTTCATTCAATCGACTTGGTCGGTCGGTCGGTCGCGCGAGTCAGAACATACAGATGAATTAATAACCTCCTCCTTTTTGAAAGTCGGTTTAAAATAAATGTAATGCACTGTAACTAAGTTGTGTTTGTTTCAGTTAAAACGTTGCTTGCAACTGTTGTGCGGCGCTGAAACTACATTGATGCATCACTGCGCGACATTGAGGAAAGCCAGAGGTGAGGATTGTATAGCATTTAACCTACTATCAGTGTCCCGCGGTTTTACCCGCGTAGACATCTTTCCCGTGAGAAGTTTGCGGTAAAAAGTATCCTATGTGTTATTCCAGGATCTAGGCTATCTATGTACCAAATTTCAGCTCAATCGGTTCAGTAGTTTTAGCGTGAAAAAGTAACAAACATACACAAAATTTCGCCTTTATAATCATCATTAGCAGCCAGTATTCGTCCAGTGCTGGACATAGGCCTCACCTATGGCACGCCACTGAGCTCGGTCTTCAGCTCCTTGTTTCCAACCGTTGCCAGCCAGCTTGCGTATATCATCGCTCCACCTAGATTCGAAACCATGGATTTTAAATATAAAGCTGGTGTACAGCAGATTTTTTGACAAATTCAATTTAATCGCTATACTCTGAACATAAGGCTGTTATTGCTTTGTACATCAAAACTGCACCAACGAAAGGATCCTAGATGGGAGTGTGTCCTTGTCTAACAACCTGCCAGTGCTATATAATAATGTGTACTATACTATAGTACATGTATATATACAGGTGAATTTGAATGGGCCCTTTGTTTAAGTTTGCCGTCTGTCATTACTTCCCATAATTTGTTCCTTATTAGCGACACTATCGAATGGTGTAATAATACAGGGTGTGTAATTTTTTCAAAATCAACGGGTTTGATTCCTGGCTAGGAATATTGATTTTTCAGAAATCCAATGACGCAGTTTTTATCTTCATCAAAATCGGGCCCGAGGCTCCTTTGAGCATTTTTCGCTTTTCCTCATAGTTTCTGATTTGGCCATCCAGGCCTACTTGAAACATTGAACCTGTATATGTGGTCACTACAAAAGAAAGGGACAAACTCCGGTTAAGCTAGGTCTCTATCGGGCCGGAGTGCACCGTCATCCTAATCCTAACTTCCTAACTAATATTATAAATGCGAAAGTAACTCTCTAAAAATAAATATGACATTCAAAGTTTCTAAAAGTTTTACCCTCAAGGGTGTAAAATAACAATAGGGGATGAAAGTTTGTATGGAAATATGTAAGGTTTATGTGAATGTTCTACTGAACGGATTTAAATGAAATTTGGTACACAGATATTCTAAAGCCTGAGAAAGGACATAGGCTACTTTTTAATGCGAAAAGAGGGTTGTAAGGGGTTAAAAGGGGGGATGAAAAGTTGTATGGAAGTATCGTCATTTTCAAAGCTAGAAGCTTGAAACTTATTGTTTAGGCTGTTGATTCAATAAAAAATAATATGTCATTCAAAGCTTATGAGGGGGAAAGGGGAGGGAGAAGGGGAAGGGGGAATGAGGGGAGGGGAGGGAGGGTGGAAGTGAGGGGAAGGTACTGTGTACATTTATCCATATATGGTAAATCCATGTATAAAACAGATGGCGCGGCGTGGTCGGTTGCGTTCACTGCTATGACTCGGGAGATGTTTGACAACCCACTAGCCGGCGCTGACTATCACGCGCTCAACAAGCACAAGCGGGCCTTGGACAACGTCAGACTATATGGTATGTATATCACAGCTACTTTGCTAGATGCGGTTGAAATGGCAAGGTGTCCAGTGAAATTACAGGGCATGTGAGACTCAACAGCTTTATGTCTCAAGGTAACAGGCGCAGTGCAGCGACATGCAAAATTCTGGCTATCTAGAAGGCATGCCGCTGTATCTGTTATAGGTAGACGTCATCGCTTACCATCAGGCGAGCGTCGTGCTTGTACTGTTATCTCTTACCATAAAAAAGGATGGAAAACAGTAGGACTAATAATTAATGATCGTACAAAACGAATAAACCGACTTCACATGCCGCGATAGTGAAAGTATCCAGTAGTCATAATCATGGCATCAAGGTATGCAAATTTGTTTATATTGTTTATCTCCATATCTCCGGAAGTTTATCTCCATATCTCCGGAAGTTTATCTCCATATCTCCGGAAGTTTATCTCCATATCTCCGGAAGTTTATCTCCATATCTCCGGAGGTGATCAGATCTCGATAAAATTTGAGTGGGATCAAATGGGACTCATAATATCTCAAACAAATAAAATAATTTTAGAATCGGTTAATATTTGTACGGAGTTCTGAGGTAAAAAACATTCATAAAAAACATCGAATTGAGAACCTCCTCCTTTTTGTGAAGTCGGTTAAAAAGTAATCGAGTGGATACCACGAGGAAATAAAAGGAAAAGAAGTAGACCGAGAAGACGATGGGAAGACATTTTTATCCAAAGATGTGGAACAGAATGGATGAGTAAGGGAATCGAAAACTATGGACTCAATTAGGAGAGGCCTACGCTAAAGAGGTGACTTCTGCAGATTTAGATTAATATCTGATTTACCGAGCTTTGCTCGGTATTCTATGTGTTTTTTTTTTGTTAAATCTAGTTTTTTGGATTTCTTTTACACGAATAAAACAACATTTTCTGAAATCTTAACCCCCGAAATCCCCTGTATACTAAATTTTATGAAAATCGTTGAAGCCGTTTCCGAGATTCATATTATATAAGTATATATATATATATATATATATATATATATATATATATATATATATATATATTTATATACAAGAATTGCTCGTTTAAAGGTATTAGATATGTAGTACTGTATACATAACTATAAATAGATACATTTAAAATATGATTTCATATGATTTTAAATTTTATTCGAACCCAAATTGAATATATGTAATTTTCAAGGCATATGTATCACGTGTTCATCGTTTTAGTCGGGTTATATCTCTATAGCTATTTCATTCGGATACGCTAATTTCTTGTCTATTTAATATTCCGTCTACGACGTAAACGAAGTCTATTTATCAGACATCTATATATATAAAAGAAAGTCGTGATAGTTACTATACTTATAACTCAAGAACGGCTGGACCTATTTGTATGACTTTTGTATTTTTGGAATTGTCTTTGTCAGGAATAGGATAATAAGTATTAAAAACAATGAATAATTGACCTAAAAAATATATAAAAGAAAAATTGTTTTCCCAATATGTTCCTGGGTACTCGTACCTGGTCAATCATTTGATGTTCAATTGTTTATCCCGTCGATACTAAGTAAGGGTCATCGCCCATCCACACATGGCTATTTGCTATTCGTGATTGCTGATTGACAATATTTCCAAGGGCCAGCTAGTTACGTAATAGATTGTGAATTATTTCCCTTTTCAGTGGACACTCCCGAAGGTTACAGACAACGTAACAAGACATTAGACGAGGTAGAGAGGTCTCTGAACAGCTGTCGTCGCGAGCGACGCAGCGTGCGCGCGCTATGTGCAGCGCTGGACAGTAAAGACGTCACCACGGGGCTACAACAACTTCTAGGGGTGTCAGGCGTGCTGCAGATTGATGATGAGGTGTGTATATAAAAAAAGAGTTTGTGTACTTATGTACACGCGTTAGAAGTTATACTTCTGTGGCGTATGGAAAAAAATAACTAAAATGCAGTAGTGATTAACGATAAATATTAAAATGAATCAAAAAGATTTTATTTAAATAAAAAAAGTTTTATTAACGTAAAAATATGACGTTAAATATGACATATACAACTTGAACATAGTCATGCCACCTAGAACTAACTTCACGGTGTAGAATTTAGGTGTCGGTGTGCGCGCGCATCGTATCACCTAGAACTAACTTCACGGTGTAGAATTTAGGTGGCGGTGTGCGCGCGCATCGTGCCACCTAGAACTAACTTCACGGTGTAGAATTTAGGTGTCGGTGTGCGCACGCATCGTATCACCTAGAACTAACTTCACGGTGTAGAATTTAGGTGGCGGTGTGCGCGCGCATCGTGCCACCTAGAACTAACTTCACGGTGTAGAATTTAGGTGTCGGTGTGCGCACGCATCGTATCACCTAGAACTAACTTCACGGTGTAGAATTTAGGTGGCGGTGTGCGCGCGCATCGTGCCACCTAGAACTAACTTCACGGTGTAGAATTTAGGTGTCGGTGTGCGCACGCATCGTACCACCTAGAACTAACTTCACGGTGTAGAATTTAGGTGTCGGTGTGCGCACGCATCGTATCACCTAGAACTAACTTCACGGTGTAGAATTTAGGTGGCGGTGTGCGCGCGCATCGTGCCACCTAGAACTAACTTCACGGTGTAGAATTTAGGTGGCGGTGTGCGCGCGCATCGTACCACCTAGAACTAACTTCACGGTGTAGAATTTAGGTGTCGGTGTGCGCGCGCATCGTGCCACCTAGAACTAACTTCACGGTGTTAAATTTAGGTGTGCGCCCGCGTTGTAAAAATTCACTCTCATCATTTTTCTCTATCGCGCCAAAAGAAGTATAACTTCAATAAATAAATCTTTATTTCAGGTAACTTATGTAAACATGCATTGTTATACTAAGACCCATATTATTCATACATACCTAACAGACTAGTATATATATAATATACCTATTTACTAATCATAAAACATAAGACACGTAAATTTACCCCTCGGCCAGAATTCCTCCACTATATATGTTCCAAGGGACTTAGACGGAACCCGCACCACAAATGAATTGAAGTTGACATTGTGATGCGACTCCAACTTCACCACCCTCAGGGACATATGTCTATCTATGTCTATGTCTGATAGGATAGCGTTTGACCACTATCTCGTCTGGTGGAAAGTGATGACGTCACCACGGGGCTTCAACACCTGCCAGGCGTGCTGCAGATTGATGATGGAAATTGTATACAAAATACTAGGATAGGATGTGTTTATCTTCTCCTAACTAGGTGAATTCCACTATCGTATCCGATATTATACAACATTAAGTTTACTTAAAAACATCGTTAAGAAACCCCCGCATGGTGGTAGGACACTATCTAGTGTCCGCCTGGCCAGCTACCACCCTCAGGTTAGAAAATCTGTCGCCAAACATCTAATGTGTTCCGGCAGCTATCCTTGAGAGCGAGTTGACAGTCTAGGCATAGCGTGCTACCATCCTCGACCGCAACATCACTTACCAACAGGTGAGATAGTGGTTAAACGATAGATATTAAAAAAAATATTTATTCAAACAAAACAAAGCCTGAGAGAAAGTACCTGAATGGGACTAAAACGGAAGTATCCTGTAATAATTAAGATAGTTTAAAAACTAAAACAACCGACTTCAATGCCCCGCGAGTCAATTTCAGTAGCAAGTTTGAGATGTTTATCGTCATATCTCTGGAGATATTTATCAGATCTCAATGAAATTACAATGGGACCACCTCGGAAACGTACCCTACCGATAACAAAAATAATCATTTGAATCGGTTCAGAATAGACGAAGTAATCGCGTAACATACAAAAAAAAACATGCAGACGTATTGATAACCTCCTTCTTTTTGGAAGTTTGTTGAAAATAATGAATGATTCCGATGAATTAAGAACCTCCTCCTTTTTGTGAAGTCGGTTATTGATGACTGCACAAATATTATGTTTCTTTAACCGTACCTCCTGGGAAACATGCCCTAATATACAGTGTGTCACACCACTGTATATTGGGGCATGTTTCCAAGGAGGTGCGACTTCGAATCCCGTCGGTACAATGACATTTTGGACTAGACGTGTGTAACTCAAGATTGATTAACTAAAAAAAAGAATCATTTGAGTCCGTTCACAATTGACGGAGAAATCGCGTAACATACACACAAAAAAAAAACATACAGACGAATTGAGAACCTCCTCCTTTTTTGTGAAATCGGTTAAAAAGAGTTATATCTCCTTAAACCAAGGACTATTTCGGTATATCTTACATTTTTCAACCATCTCTTTAACTCTTTTATCTCACTTTGCTGAGTTATAGTAAGCGGGATGTAACTATATAACACTCCGTGTGTTAAAAAGAGAGCGTCACGGAGTTAGAGCAAGCGAGATGTAAACATATAACACTCTATGTGATAGAAAGGGAGCGTAGCGTCACGGAGTTATTAGGGATATAGAGATATAAAAGAGATTATAAATATCTTTTGTTCAAAAAGACACATATCTATCTTTTCTCTTTAAGGATATGGATTGCACATGGCTACTTTAGACAACTCTAACGATTGTGTTCTTTTCAGATCAAAGTGTTCAGCGACGCGATAACTTCCCCCGGAGTGATCACGGTGCACACAGAGAGCGGCGCTCGACGGTACCTGGTGAAACGTGAGCGACTGGCGCGCGACGCGGCGGCGACCACGCTCGGACCGGTCCTGTGTCCGGGGTACATGTTGCCGAAAGTATGTTTGTTAATTTAATAGCAGCACCTCGTGGTTTCACACGCGTAGTTCCCGTACCCGTGAGAATACGGGGATAAAATATAGCCTATGTTACTCGCTGATAATATAGCTCTCCATTAGTGAAAGAGTTTTTAAAATCGGTCCAGTAGTTTTTGAGTTAAATCGTAACAAACAAAAATCTAATATTTCTCGTTGATAACATTAGTTTAGATAAAAACATCTAGATGGCGCTAGAGTAGGTTGAATAGCTCTCCTTGTAAATATTGCCTAATTGTATGAGATCCTGCATCGCGCAAACGATATTTTCCGCGATGTTGGAACCTGTAGCACTTGTTTCGTCCTCAAACATCAGATTTATTTACTGTTTTCAAATTTATTCTTTATAAGTGGTTCAAAACTTTGCTTCTTACCAAATTTCATGATTCTAGGTCAACGGGAAGTACCCTATAGGTTTTGATTCCTTTGCGAAATCTCAAAATATGCGACATAAACGGTCACATCTTTTGATCGCGTTGACTTGATTATATTGACCCGAGTATTTGATATGAGTTTCAAAAATATCTCTACGCATTACTGAGAAAAAGGGGTCTTGCTTGACAGACTGACAGACAGAAAGCCGGACAACAAAGTGATCCTATAAAGGTTCCTCTTTTTTTTTTGAGGTACGGAACCCTAAAAAAAGATTCCAACGAATTGAGAACCTGCTCCATTTTTGAAGTCGGTTAAAAATAGTAAACTATGTATAAAATTATTTACAGATCATCCTGCTAAGTCCAGAATGCGGTCTAATAGAATACTTAGAAGACCATATCCGTCTCCGAGACTTGATAAAAGAACAAGTAGACATCGATGGTCTTCCCATAGCGAGACATGCGAGACGAGAAGAGGAGCTGGTCTTGGCAGCGCCAGGGGTTGTAGAGCGGGCCTTTGGTGAAATAGTAAGCGCCGTGTCTCCTGCTTGCTTGAGGTATGTAGGATTATTGGAGTTCGGGAAAATCAAGAATCAAAGCAATTATTCAGTATGTAGGCAGCATTAATATACGCACATATACACGTCAAAATCATAAAATAAATCATAACCAATTATCAAGTAATTATAGCATAATATCGTTTAAAAACTAAAAAAGAACCGACTTCAATGTTCATTTTCAGTACCAATTTTGAGATGTTTATCTCAATATCTCTGGAGATACTTATCAGACCTCGATAAAATTACCATGGTACCACACTTGGGATATCTCCTTTCGAACAAAAAAAGAATAATAAAAATCGGTGCATAAATGACGAAGTTATCCCCGAACAAACATAAAAAAAAAAATAAAAAAAAAAAAAATATATATACGGTCGAATTGAGAAACCTCCTCCTTTTTGAAGTCGGTTAAAAAGCAGAATTTAACGCTTTGAATTAAAAAAAAAACAAGCGTAATGAACCAGCTGTCATCCAATCGTTGACGTCAGACTATTAAAAATTATTAAAGTAGGGTTGCCAACCATACATGTAACTGTGTGTTTAATTACTTCAGACAAATTTTATATATGAAAAAAAAGTGAAATAGTGAAACACAACTTAAGAAACGCATACCGATCACAGTATATATCATGATCCGAATGGAACTGAATACCGATCACAGTACATATCATGATCCGAATGGAACTGAATACCGATCACAGTACATATCATGATCCGAATGGAACTGAATACCGATCACAGTACATATCATGATCCGAATGGAACTGAATACCGATCACAGTACATATCATGATCCGAATGGAACTGAATACCGATCACAGTACATATCATGATCCGAATGGAACTGAATACCGATCACAGTACATATCATGATCCGAATGGAACTGAATACCGATCACAGTACATATCATGATCCGAATGGAACTGAATACCGATCACAGTACATATTATGATCCGAATGGAACTGATGGGAATGGGATGGGATGAACTGAAAGGGAGAGAGAGTTTCCTTGACAGTCAGACCTCACTATAGGCACTGCTTGTTCACCATCCTCAACCACATCATCACTTACCATCAGGCGAGATGGTGGTCGAAAGCATTTTTTTTCTATCATAACTGCGGATTTCACATTAACCCAGTTGCCGTGAAGAATAGATGACTTTACTTCTAAGATAGGAGGTTGCCAGTTCCAATCCTAGCACGGGTGTTCGTCTGCTGGTGGTGGGAGCATATTATATCAATGTTCCGCTTGACTTGCTATCAAAAAGTAGCTTACCACCATCCTTTACTTCAACTTACCGCCATAACCTTAGTGTTCCGGCAGCACACAGCCCTTGAGAGTCAGAGTATTCTAGGACTAGCGTGTTTACTATCTTCGACCACATCAACACGTACTACCTGACGAGATAGTGGTCAAACGCTAGCTTATTAGACAAAAGCCTATTAGATAGCCTATTAGATTGTCTAAAGTACTGAAACACACAGTTACCTACACCTACCTACCTACACACGTATGGTTGGTTTAAACCCACTTGAATAATTGTTTTTAATAGTCTGACGTAAACGATTGGATGACAGCTGAATGGTTCATTACTTTTGTTTTATTTTTTAATTCAAAGCGTTAAATTTCTGCTTTTGCTATGTTTACGTGATAATTGGTTATGATTTATGATTTTGACGTGTATATGTGCGTATATTAATACTGCCTACATACTGAATAAATGCTTTGATTCTTGAAAAAAAAAAACGGGTCAGGTACAAGTTGTCTCACGCACCGAAGCTTCCGTACAAACTTGTCAAAACAAACTTAACTTTGCAGTTCGGTCCAGAACAATGCCTAGATACTGTTGATGCACCAACCGCAAATAACAAGTGTGTTATAGTGAATTCGCTGTTTATTTTTGTTATAAAACTACATATTTACGGTTTTCAGATTTTTTCCTATTTAAGTGCTTTTAATCCCTGCTTCTTGCCAAATTTCATGATTTTAGGTCGCATGTTGCATAGTTTCGCATAATTTGCGATTTCACAAGGGAATGTAAACCCGTACTTCCCGTTGACCTGCAAAAGCAAGGTCTTACAAAAAGCGTCTTGCAAAAAGCAAGGTCTTACAGCACAAATGAAGGGAAAAATCTAAAAAATAAAAAAGTTGAAAATTAAAGGGTGTCCCCATACATACTTAGTATTCTCCAATTAAAATAGACCTCTGGCTTATATGAGCGCTCATACAATTTAGAGGTCTAGCTTAATTGGTACTAACCAACGTTGGTATAGATCTTCTACGATGACATGGCCCGCCCCTCCAAATTACTGTTTTAATGTGTGTAGTCACATCCTTACGAAAGAGTTTGTATGTAGCTGTAATCATGTTGTACTACGTTATAAGAGTAGGCACTTCCCTACATTGTTGATACCCGAATTATGAACGTACTTTGTAGCCAACCTAACTTAACGGAAAGTATTGCTTATAAATTTCATAGAAACTTTTTTTGCAGTGTTGGTTGGTACAAAGTACGTTCATAATTAGGAGTTATTTAATTATGTATGCAATGTCGCGGAACCGGCAGTACCAGTACGCACACATGCGTGGTGGTGCGTTGTATATACTTTCACAAATACTTTCAAACGTTTTTGAATTTGGAGGGGCGGGTCATGTTATCGTAGAAGATCTCTACGGCAGCCTCGGTGGGCGAGTCCAACTCGACTTGTCCGGTTTTATTTCCTTTTAAGGTACGGATCGCTATAAAAAAAGCTATATATTCCACAGACGCGCCATACAAAGTCGCTGCTCTTCCGTTGAAGACTTCCTCTCAAAACAACGTAGATTTAGTGAAGACTTGGTCAGCATGACTCTCATCACATGGCTTCTAGGTGAGTTATTCAATAGGCGTGACGAATGATTTTGAAATCCTTTTTCGTAATGTGTAATGTGTTTACTATTCACGAATAAAAACTTTATTTCGGTAATAAATTTAAGTTCAACGAAGTTTAAAGCAATATTTCTAATATTTTTTTCAATAGTGCGCGCAACCAGCTCACATTTGTCATGGCGTCGGCTGTGACGTCACGCATATGTTAATGACATACTTAACGTAGTAACTATTATATAATCTGTGACAATGAATACACATGGGTTTTCCAAAATTTAATAACATTTTTAAGAAAACCTCATAAGAGGACATAGGCGTGACGTCATGCGCTGTGATTGGTGTTTCAATCAAAATGGCCGATTGCAGTATTTTTATGTTTTATTTATAAATATTAATATAAATAATTAAATAATATTTATAAATAAAACATTGAGATTATTAAAATATTCAATAGAATATTTTAATAATCTCAATGTTTTATTTAAAACTAAACTAGTTTTTTAACATTTTTTAATGTGTATTTTTCCTAAAATCATTAAATATTAGACTTTTTGATACTGTCGTCATGCCTATTATACATATTTACAGGGTTGGGTAGTATTTGATTTACTTGTAATAACTAAAATGTATTTTGTATTTGTATTTCAATTCTCCTTTACTTTAATTCTCAATTACTCCTTAAAAATGTAATTTGTAATTATTGGTATTTCAAAAACCTGACGCTGAGGTAGTTTGTAGTAAGTATTTTAAATACTATGGGTGGAAGATGGTAACATGCTGGGCCTAGAGTGGGAACTGGCTCTCAAGGATAGCTGCCGGAACACATTAAATGTTTTTGGCGACAAATTTTCTAACTTGAGAGTGGTAGCTGGCCAGGCGGACACTAGATAGTGTCCTACCACCATGCGGGGGTTGTTGGTTTCTTAACGATAGTTTTCCTTCACCGGAGGACCACTGTGGTCGGAAAGATTACATACATTTTTCGGTAGAAAAATCCATTGGTGCACGCGGGGTTTGAACTCGGTACCTCTGGCATCAAAGCCGATCGTTCTCCCGATTACACCACCAGGCCCTCAATTTATGTTCAAATGTTGATGTATAATGAGTATTGTTTATTTGTAGGTCTCGGCGACCGTCATTTGAACAACATAATGTACGACGTGGTGACCGGGGGGGTGAGGTTGGTGGACTGGGGGGGGTTGTTCGAGTGGGGGGGCAAGGAGCTGCCGCTCGCTAGACTCACGCCGCAGCTGCAGGCCGTCTGCGGTGATGGTAAGCGGAATTATCTCGTGTAATTGACTTATTGATTTTAAAAGATTCTGACGAATTGAGACACCCCTGCTTTTTTCAATCGACTTCCAACAAGGAGAGGACTTCTCAATTCGTCTGTATGTTGTTTTTTTAGGGTTCCGTACCCAAAGGGTACAAACGGAACCCTATTACTGAGACCCCGCTGTCCTTCTGTCTGTCTGTCTGTCTGTCCGTCCGTCTGTCACCAGGCTGTATCTCATATACATCATAAACCGTGATAATTAGACAGTTTAAATTTTCACAGATGATGTATTTCTGTTGCCGCTATAACAACAAATACTAAAAACAGAATAAAGTTAAAGATAATAGAGGGTCCCCATACAAGAAACGTGTTTTTTTCGCCATTTCACGCCATCTATGAACGCTTAGTTAGGTAAACGTCTCATAGATGGCGTTATATTGAAATGTCGATCCCTAACACCTTTGTTAGGCGTTAGATGGCGTTATAAGAAACGAAATGTTTATTAATTATTATGTTTTTGCTGGCGAAAAATGATAGTGGTATTTTTTGCTCGATCTTATAAAATACTGTAGTATGGTACGGAACCCTACGAGTGCGAGTCCGACTTGCAATTGGCCAGATTATTTTTGTATGTATGTAACGTTATTACTCCGTTACATACATACATCCGAATTGTGAACTGATTTGAATGAATATTTTTGTTACAAGTAAAAAGTCACCTCTAAACTAAACTAAGGGTTAGTTAGTTCAGTTACTACCATAAAATATATAACATATAAATTATATAAAAATTAAACCTTTAATATAACATAAAAATTAAACCTTTAACACCTTAGTGTTATAGGTTTAATTTTTATCGATATCTGGAAAATTATCTCCAGAGATATGACGATAAATGTTCTCCGACATGCTATTGAAACTGACTTCTTACAAGCTTTTATTTATTTTCACCTGTCCCGATGTTTGTCATCAAATCTTGCAAATTACATTTGATCCACTTCCCGGTTACCGATTGAGCTGAAATTTTGCATACATGTGTAAATGGCGTGACAATGCAATATTATGATGACATGGTGCTGATCTGATGATGGAGCTGGAAGGTGGCCAAAGGAACTCCTAAACTACACATGTTATACCTGTCGTGTTTGAGCTCGTTGGATTTGCCTTGACTTACTCTGGTCCTAGGTTATGTAAAGGCTTGTGTGTAAAAAGGTTTTTAAAAATATTATTTGTTTTAGTTTTTAAACTACTTAACTTAATACTAAAAAAAATATTTTTCACCAGATATAGAATCATCGCTACAGCACGCGATGTGTAAGCTACGCGAGCGATGCCGCGCGATTTTACCACTGCTAGAGGAAATATTGCGAGCCGCGGGATGCGAGGATCAGGTCAGTAGTACGTGGTTACTGGTATTCTGGAGTTACCACTGGTGGTAAACTTTATTAGGCTTTTGCTACAGTTGATGAAAATTTAATGAAATATGTTGATGATCATTGCGTCCAAAACTAGAAAAAAACTTATAGTCCTAAATCGGCTGAACGGATTTTCATGAATCAAAGCTAAAAACATTCGATTAGTGCAATTATCGAACAAAAGAAACTAAATCAAAATCGGTACATCCATTTGTGCGCTACGATGCCACAGACAGACAAGCACATACACAGATACACACGTCAAACTGATAACGCCCCTTCTTTTTGCGTCGGAGCTAAAAAGAACCGACTTCAAAGCAGCGCTTGTCATTATCAGTACCAAGTTTGAATGAAGAGAAGATAAACACCCGTTTATCTCCATATCTCTGGAGATTCTGAACATATGTTCATGAATGAAATTTAAATGGTACCTACCATCTAGGAAGTATAAAATAAGATCTTTCTTAAATAAGACTCCGATTAATTAAGATCGTCCTTTTCGAAGTTGGTTAAATACAAAAATGTTGCAATTAATATAAATAAGTTATATTAACTTTTTTTTAATTGGGTATTAGACGTCAACAATAGTAAACTGTTAAACACAATTCAAAATTTAGAAAAATCCAAAATTTTTAATATAAAATTCCAAAATTTTACCGACGGGACTCGAACTCACTTCAAAGAAATATCATATTTGATTTACGCAGTGCAACATCTCTCGTCGGATTTGAAAACTGTAATGATTTCTTCCGAATGATTAACTTACGTAATAAGTAGTCATAGATGGCGCCACCAATGCATAATTGGGTTAACAAATGCAATCCACTAATTTCGTCGTATCGATGGATCGAACCGTGGCTTAATTGGCAGAGCACCTGGACGTGTAATCCGGGGGGTGCGGGTTCGAGTCCCGTCGGTACGATGAAATTTTGGATTGTGTTTACCAGTTTACAAATATATAAAAGTGCGTGACGCTTCAAAGAAACATAATAGTAAACAATAGTAGATAGTATATCGATGCCGCAAAGTAGTACGTTTCTACGAGGCCGCTATTTTGAATCCAGAGCGAAGCGAAAGATTCTAGAGTAGAAGTCTTAAGTAGAATCCTGAGTGTAACGACATACATTTACTTCTTCATTTGTAGCGACGTACAATTTGCACCCTTGAGGGTAAAACTTTTGCAAACATTGAATGTCATATTTATTTATATCGAATCAACAGCCTAAAAAATAAGTTTCAAGCTTCTAGCTCTAAAAATGACGAAACTTCAAGTTAGAAAATCTGACGCGAAATCTCGCGACGAGACGCGACGAGTCGCGTCCGCAGCCACGCGGCGCAGCAAAACCCGCGACGCCACCAAATTATCTCAATGCAATGTGTATCTTATTGTGTAGTTAATAAAGTTCAATTGTTTATCACGCGGTTCAAATGTTTCTTCCTGCTGCGCCGCGCGGCGCAGAAACAATACTACTAATATCTATAAATACTACTAACTATATAAGAATTACTAAGACTCCGCTGTCCGTCTGTCTGTCTGTCTGTCTGTCCGTCTGTCACCAGGCTATAGCTCATTAACCGTGATAGTTAGACAGTTGAAATTTTCACAGATGGTGTATTTCTGTTGCCGCTAGAACAACAAATACTAAAAACAAAATAAAGTTAAAAATTAAAGGGGGTCCCCATACAAAGAAAGTGTTTTTAAACGCCATCTATCTAATTAGTTTCGGCAAAATGACATAGATGGCGCTAGTAAACGAGCCCCGTCTTTCTAGATCGCGACCAAACCAAATATTCTTGGTAATATCAATGAATCAAATATATGAGGTTGAAACTCTGTTATGTTTCGTATTGTACGGAACCCTCCCTAAGTGTGCGAAAAGAGAGATGCTGACTCGCACTTGGCCAGTTTTATTTGTATCTCTCTCTTAATAATTGCGCGCCGCGGTGTGAGCCGACGCTAATGTGTTCCGGCAGCTATCCTTGAGAGCCAGTTCCCATCCTCGACCGCATCATCACTTACCAACAGGTGAGATAGTGGTCAAACGCTAACCTATAAGATACCAAAAAAAACTTATATACAACTTTTCATCCCCCCTTTCAACACCTTACAACCCTTTTTTCGCATTAAAAAGTAGCCTATGTCCTTTTTCAGGCTCTAGATTATCTGTGTACCAAATTTCATTTAAATCGGTTCAGTAATTTAGGCGTGAAAGCGCACAGACAGACACACAGACAGATTTACTTTCGCATTTATAATATTGGTAAGAAAGTAAGGATTTTTGGTTATAGTTATTGATTATAACTTTTTCCCTATTGTCACCAGGTGGCAGTAATATCGTCGCTGCTATCCGGGCAGTGTCTGCCGTGCGACGTGACGCGACGTCGCATTGAAACAAGCAACATGTTGCACAAACAACATCACATCAAACTGTTGGACGACATGTTCCGACAGGTTGAGAGGAAGGACCGGTATACCGTGGCAGAACAGGTATGGTTAAGGGACATTTCTATTGAAATGTCCCTTAATTTTATTAAATATAAAAACCGGCCAAGTCAAGTGTGACTCGCCCACCGAGGCTAGCGTACTAGCGTTGGTTGGTACCAACTAGAACTCTAAATTGTATGAGCGCTCATATAACTCAGAGGCCTATCTTAAATGGCGAAACTATGTATGTCTGGGGACACCTTTTAATTTTCAACTTTTTTTATTTTTTGGAATTTTTCCTTTATTTGTGCTGTAAGACTTTGCTTCTTGCCTTCTTGCTTTTCATGATTCTAGGTCAACGGGAAGTACCCTACAGGTTTTCGACCCAAAACCTATAGGGTACTTCCGGTTGACCTAGAATTGTCAATTTTGGTCAACACAATCACAAGTAAAGGAAAAATTCCGAAAAATAAAAAAGTTAACAATTAAGGTAAATTTCGGTACTTACAAGTTTTCGCGATAATCGAAATTAGCCTATATATTTTTATTGTGTTGACTCAGGACCTTGATTTTTATACACCCAATAGGGACTGTAGACTGCAGTATCAGGTATAAATTTCAACTTGCTAGGTCCACCCGTTCCTGAGAAAATCGGTGGTGACACACGAACAGACAGACAGACGGACAAGAAAGTGACCTTATAAGAGTTCAATTTTTACCTTTTGAGGTACGGAACCCTAAAAACGATAAAAATAATTAAATTCAAAATGTAAAACCACCCCCAACTGATCTATGTATAATCTGTTTATTGAGAGCATTCCAATGAGCACAAACTCTACATCTCTGCTGTAAGTTGGTGAGGAGTTGAGTATTCTGTAGAGTACAGGAGATATCCCAGCATCAGGTCGATGCTACCATGTTCTTACAATATCGTTTATGTAAGGGGACCTATGGCAGATGAAGCCTCATCAACTAAAACTCATAGGTTTAAAACGGTTGAACGGATTTTCATAAATTTTAATTTAGCTATGAACACTCTCGATGAAGAAACCTATCAAAAAATAAAACTGGCCAAGTGCGAGTCAGCATCTCGTCTTTTATCGCACACTTAGGGAGGGTTCCGTACAATACAAAACATAACAAAGTTTCAACCTCATATATTTGATTAATCGATATTACCAAGAATATTTGGTTTGGTTGCGATCTAGAAAGACGGGGCTCGTTTACTAGCGCCATCTGTGTGATTTTGTCGAAACTAATTAGATAGGTGGCGTTTAAAAACACGTTTTTTGTATGGGGACCCCCTTTAATTTTTAACTTTATTTTGTTTTTAGTATTTGTTGTTCTAGCGGCAACAGAAATACACCAACTGTGAAAATTTCAACTTTCTAACTATCACGGTTAATGAGCTATAGGCTGGTAACAGACATACAGACAGACAGACAGACAGACAGACAGACAGACGGACAGACAGACAGACAGACAGACGGACAGCGGAGTCTTAGTAATAGGGTCCCGTTTGACCCTTTGGGTACGGAACCCTAAAAAACAACTAAATTGAAATCGGTTTAACCGTTTAGGCGCTACGATGCCACAGACAGACATATACATATCGATACACTTTAAACTTAAACTTACACGTTAAACTTTTTTAAACCCCTTTTTTGCGACCGGAGTAAATTATATGAAGATGGAACAAAAATAGTTTCATAGTTTTTAGGGTTCCGAACCCAAAGGGTACCAACGGAACCCTATTACTGAGACTCCGCTGTCCGTCTGTCTGTCTGTTTGTCTGTCTGTATGTCTGTCTGTCCGTCTGTCACCAGGCTGTATCTCATGAACCGTGATAGTTATACGGTTGAAATGTTCACAGATGATGTATTTCTGTTGCCGCTATAACAACAAATACTGAGAACAGAGCAAAGTTAAAAATTAAAGGGTTTAAAACAAAAAACGTGTTTTTTACGATAGCGCCATCTAGCATCATAAATGGCGCTATCGTGTTTATCTTAATCTCGGAATCTGAATCTGAATCTCGGAAACGGCTCCAACGATTAAATATAATTCAGTATTTCGGGTGCGAAAAATCATAATAATCTAGCTAGTATACATTTTTGGAAAATGTTGTTTTATTAGTTTTTTCAATAATCAACTTCATCGATAATCAATTTAAAATATGACTCTTCCCGACATCTATTGGCGAGTAGAAGTAGCTTTAGTGTTTAATTGTGTTGTTCAAGCAGTTAGTTGCTCCAATTAAAAAAAATAGTATTTTTATTCGTCAATAGATGTCGGGAAGAGTCATATTTTTCTGTTTAAGTGGCAAAAAATACCGAGCAAAGCTCGGTCAGCCAGATATTTAATAATATTAATTACTAACACCTTTGTGTTAATGTTTACTTAGTTGGTGTTAGAAGTTCGTCAGATAATCTCTAGATGGCGTTCGGAACCATCCGTGTGCGGGACAAAAGTCTGACTCGCACTTGGCCAGTTTTATTTTATACTAGTTAGTCAAGAGTTTCACCACTATCTCACCTGATGTTAAGTGATGATGCAATTGACGATGTAAGCACGCTTAACTAGAAGAATGTTCGTTACCACAAAGTAAATTTTAATTTTGTAAGAACAAACGAAACTCTCGTCTGATGGTTAGCGCAGATGTCTGCCTATTGCAGATGATGTGGCACGCAGAACCAAAATGTTATTATTTTGATAATGTAGAATTATTTAGGGCCAGTTTCACCGTTTCCTGATAGCGCGAATATGAAGAAATCTGACAGATTTTTGACAGCTTTTATATGGCGTCATGTGTCAGATAACTAGATCTAACGCATTATTAGGAACCGGTGAAACTTAAACCTTGTAAATAACATACATACAATCACGCCATTTTCTCGTTGTGGTAGGCAGAGACTACTTCTTTCCACATGCTACGATCCTGACATACCTCCTTCGCTTCTTCCACATTCATGAGCGCCTTCATACATGCTCGCCGGTTATAAGTACTTTTGACTTGGCCTTTCTATAAAACGTCTCCGATCTGATTGTGATAGGTCGGCCTCTACCGGCTGCCCCATTCACACTCGTCTCATAAATCTGTTTCGTCAATCTTTCTTCATCCATCCTCTTTAGATGTCCAAACCATCTAAGCATCCCTTTCTCAATCTTTGTCACCACATCTTCTACCACACCACAACATTCCCTTATCATGCTGTTCTTCAACTTATCCATCAGAGTCACTCCAATCATACTTCTCCAACTTCTCATTTCTACAGCATTAATTTTACTTTACAACGAACCCAACGGGAAAAAGGCGTGATTGTATGTATGTATGTATGTCATTTTACTTTAATGCTTCTTCTGCCATACCCAGCATTCACTTATACATGAGTGTAAATAATATACTTGTTGTTATTTCAGATATCCTGCATGTTGGTACAGAGCACATCGCCTCTCGCACTCGGCGTCACTCGCTCCGGCTGGGAGCCCTGGCTATAAGTGCGGAGTTGCGGACTGTGCGGAGTTAGGCCGAGTTCACACGACGAGTAATTTAAGCGGGCGGCGGCGGGACATTAGTTAATTGTAACGAGAAATGTTGCAATAATAATAACAATATCTCGCGGCTAGCTTTTTCCATTTCCCGGTTTTATATACATTTTTAAACTAGTTAGAAAATCTGTGTCCACTGAAGCTAAGCGGAGATTAGTGACATTCTATTTTTTTTTATATGGGCTAGCGTTTGAGCACTATCTCGCCTGGTGGTAAACGATGATGTGGTCGAAGATGTTGAACACGCTAGGCCTAGAATACTCTTACTGTCAAGTGCTGTGTGTTGTCGGAACACCGTAAAGTTATGGCGGCAGATTTTCTCCTCGATAGTCGTAAGCTACTTTTTGGTTGCAAGTCAAGCGGAACATCGATATAATATACTCTTACCATTTGTGGAGATTGTTTAATAATGGTACAGCTCTGCTCCGCTATACTCCTGTCCGTACAGTGAACAGTGAACAGTGAACAGTGAACAGTCAGCTTTAGAGTGGAATTATAAGTCGTTGTTTGTGAAACCAAAAAGTAATTAAGAAAAGTTATTCGAAATTGTGATTTAAAGATAAATTAAGTATATTTTTGTACTAAAATTATGTATATTTTCTTTACTTTTTTAAATAAAAATCTTCAACAATATATTTGTTTCATTTAATAAGTCTTTAAAAATAGGTCTTCATATTAGAAATGAAAGTATATGTATGTATATAGTTTTAAATAATTAGTAATTATAGTTTTATGTAAATAAGCAAACCAAATAAATAAATAAATAAATACTAGCGGCGCCCCGCAGCTTCGCCCGCTTTAAATGATTTGGCTCAAAAACTACTGGACCGATTAATTTATTTTTTTTTCACTAATATATAGAATGGACTTTCGAAATGAAAATAGGCTATATATTATCCCATTTAAATCAAAGGTACATTCGTGGAGACCTAATTTGCAACCTAAGTCGACAAAAAAACGGTCGAAAAAACGTTTCTTACGAACGCTGCTCAATTGAAAATAGATAGAAGAATATTTTCTATGGAAGAGTTGTACAACTTAATAGACCTACAAAAAAGTCTGCGACAGTATATGTCTATCTCTTAAGGTTGACTCACAGTAACCATTTTAATCTTTAATTTTTTGTTACAAAATATTACATAACTTCCAAGGCTATTTTCAAGTATATAGTATTAATCCTTATCCAAATTATTACGTTAATTAGCTTGGCCACATATTATAGATTAAAATTGTCCTTTACAGTATATAATTCAAATGAAAACTCTAGAAGATATCACGAATTTCACATACAAGCATCGCAAAATTAATAAAATATTTGCAGTGAAACCACAGATTAGGTCATAGTTACTTCGAAAATATTATTATAGGCTTAGCTATGCTGTAGATCCCCACCGATCACAATCAATTTGAAGTCAATATAGTATAATAATATGATCTATTGTAAATTGAGAAGTATGATCGGAGTGACTCTGATGGATAAGTTGGAGAACAGCGTGATAAGGGAATGTTGTGGTGTGGTAGAAGATGTAGTGACAAAGATAGAGAAAGGGATGCTTAGATGGTTTGGACATCTAGAGAGGATGGATGAAGAAAGATTGACGAAACAGATTTATGAGACGAGTGTGAATGGGCCAGTTGGTAGAGGCCGACCTAGACGAACGTATCACGACCAGATCAGAGACGTTTTAAAAAAAGGCCAAGTCAAAAGTACCTATAACCGGCGAGCATGTATGAAGGCGCTCATGAAAGTGGAAGAAGTGAAGGAGGTATGTCAGGATCGTAGCATGTGGGAAGAAGTAGTCTCTGCCTACCTCAACAGGAAAAAGGCGTGATTGTATGTATGTATTGTATAAAATAATATTGATCTATACGTACGTCCGTACGTATCTATACGTATGTCAACGCTGGAATTCTAAATACCAGCGTTCGACAGTCCGCAGACATGGGGCTTCATCATTGAACACAGATGTTAGCTCTTCAAAACACTGAAGCCGTGTCAGGCCTCTTCTAAAGTTGTAGAAAATTATTGCACGAATATTTTACTTAGAAAGATTCATTTTCGTACGTGACCTGACAGATTCCAATCGACGCTGTCACTAAACAATAGCATTAATCCTAATACTTTCAACTGTTTTGAGATTAAAAATTTAAACACATTCGAATATAGAACAGTTCCAAATTCGAAATTGCCGGGAAATATGGAAACGACAGAACTTAAAAGGCATGCCTCGTAAATCATCGCTCCACTTAGCTGGAGGTCGTCTTACACTACGTTTGCTGAGCCGTGGTCTCCACTCTAGAACTCGTCTTCCCAACAGTTATCGGTTCTATGACAGATGTAACCAGCCCTTTGTTTTCAGCTTACTAATCCTTTGAGCTATGTTGATAACTTTGGTTTTCTGACGGATGACTTCGTTTCGAATTCGATCCTTCAGAGAAACTCCGAGCATATCCCTCTCCATAGTTCGCTGAGCGACTTGGTGAACTCGTCGTACCGTCAGTGTCCACGTCTCGGCTCCGTAACATATAGGACGCACTTGTTAAAGACTTTTGTCTTCAGGCTTTGTGGTATGAGCGATGAAAAAACGAGACGAAGTTTTCCTAATGCTGCCCATCCCAGCTATATCCTGCTGCGAGCTTCCTTCTCGAAGATGTTTCTACCCAAGTGCAGTTTTTGCCCAAGGTAGACGTATTCGTGAACAACTTCAATAGGAACTCCGTTTAGGGCAATGTTGAACATGATCTTGGTCTTATCCAAGTTCATGCGGAGGCCGATGCGTGCAGAAGAATCGGCAAGGGCAGTCAGCATGTATTGCAAGTCCTGCACGGTTTCAGCCATGATGACAATATCATCCGCAAATCTCAAATTTGAAAGGTAATTGCCGTTCATATTTATGCCCCGTCCTTTCCAATTCAGCGTTTTGAACATATTATCCTCTAGAGCGTTAGTGAACAATTTAGGGGATATGACGTCCTCTTGTCTCACTCTCGATGTAAGTCCGCTTAACGGAGCCCATTTCTACTGGCTCCTACTTTCCGGGATGTGTCCGTTCCGATAAGTAACAATCTCGAGCTTCTTGGCATCTCTTTGACACCAACTCTCAATTTCGGCTCTTATATTGAGTCTAGAGCCCAGCTAGCCTCAAAAAAGCTTGGCATTTTGGCTAAGGTGAGACGGTACTTCACACCGGGACAGTTGCTTAATCTTTACCAAGCACAAGTCCGGTCGTGTATGGAGTACTGTTCTCACCATGGTTCTGCTAAATACCAGCTGGAGACACTGGAAGCTATTGAGAGGAGAGCCAAAAAACTCATCAGCGATGACCTATTAGTAAGCAAGAGACTCCAGAGTCTCGCGCATCGCCGCAAAGTCGCTTGTTTATCGGTTTTCTATCGGATACATTTCGGAGAGTGTGCAATGGAACTGCATGATTTGATTCCACCATCCCCATTTTATAATCGGACATCCAGAGACACTAAAAGGCGCCACCGATTTATGGTGGATATACCATCTACCCGAACGAAGCGATTTGCTTTTTCGTTCATCATACGAACCGCTAAGGAATGGAATACCCTGCCTGAGTCCGTGTTTCCGATTAAGTACAATATGGGGGTCTTCAAATCGCGAGTGAATAGGTATCTTCTGGGTAAGCACGCTACATCATCGATCGCATCATCACTTAACATCAGGTGAGATAGTGATCAAGTGCTACCCAGTTCGGTATAAAAAAAAAAAAAAAAAAAAAAAAGCGGATATGTTCAGTCTGCTGATTGTACTTACTGACTTATAATTACAACAACAGCACCATTTTTGGCAGGTTAATTAGGAAAAATCTACTTTAAACTTTGCAAGATCAATAAAATAATATCTGAAAATCTGAACATACATACAAAACAATTAGATCTACTTACTCTGTCGCATACAATATGTATTTAGAAAAACTAAAGCATTTATATATTTATCAGACAGCTGGTTCCTTATTTTATTTACTATGATTGATATGATATGATTTCTCGAGTTCTCGACTTTTCTCGACCTTAATTTCCCGGGAATAAAGCCCAACGATTTTCCGGGAATTCTCGTCTCGGGAATTCCCGGGAATGAACCCTACTATGATTAGAACCAACGACCCTCGGGTCAGAATCAGGGTAACTATCCTTCACGCCAAAGGGCCGTCCAATATCACTACGTAAGTATTATAAAACAAAGTCCATCACTGCGTCTGTCTGTCTGTTCGCAATTATCTCCAATAGCTACTGAACGGATTATCATGCAGTCAGTATTCACTAATAGCCAGAGAGTTTATGAGGAAGGTTTAGGTGCATAATTCGTTAAGGTTTTGTGTAAATTTGTTGAAATATGACGATGATTGTTAAATATGTTAATATTATTCAATGCAACAAACTGATGCAAATTTTGTAGGTTCTACCCGTGCGAAGCCGGGGCAGGCTGCTAGTGTTTTTATAAGTCTGGATCGTTACACAAGAGATCTTTGTTTAGTACTTTAGTCATATTAGAGAATATTATTAGGTAACAGAACAATCAATACGATTCCATGATGGTAAGCGATCACGTCTACCTATTATATACACAGTTCTTGCAATAAATTTATCTTTATCTTTATTGCAAATATCATCCATCAGACGAGAATACTGTTTGTCATGTTACTTTATTAAACATTTATTACGTTATCTCGTTTAATAATACGTCATCGCTTAGCACCAGGCAAGATAGTGGTCGACTTCTAGCCTTTTATTGTAATTAAGATAGTTTATAAAAAAAAAAAAAAATATCAAAACATCCGTCTCCCATGCCCCGCGAGTATTTTCAGTGGCAAGTTTGAGACGTTTATTGTCATATCTCTGGAGATACTTATCAGATCTCGATGAAATTCAAATGGGACCTAGGAGGTGAACCCTAACAATGAAAAAAAAATCATTCGAATCGATCGCGTAAAAAACATACAAAAAAAAAAAACATCCAGACGAATGAGAACCTCCTCCGTTTCGGAAGGCGGTTGAAAAATAAAAAATACAACCAAGCCCAATAAAGCAAATTTAATTCCAAGAAGTGAAATAAGGCTACGTCCACACTACGCTCTCAATCCAGGGCAGATAAGGCGCTACACGCGTGTACACTCCCGCGGCCGGCGCGTGACCGCACGCGTGTCCCACCGACGTGACACCGAGTATCGTCGTGACGCAGGCGGGACGGGCCGTGTCTCTCTGCAACGGACCGCCGCTGTCTCCCTGCACAAATTTACTGTTTTTAATCAAATAATTTAAATAACATAATATCGTTTAAAAAAACTAAAACAACCGACTTCAAATGCCGCGCTATTAGCTTTCAGTACCAATTTTGAGGTGTTTATCTCCATATCTCAAGAGATACTAATCAGAAGTCGATGAAATTACCATGGTACCACACTTGGGATATCTCCTTTCCAACAAAAAAAGAATAATCAAAATCGGTACACAAACGACGAAGTTATCCGCGAACAAACATAAATATATATATATATATATAAATACGGTAGAATTGAGAAACCTCCTTTTTTAAGTCGGTTAAAAACGAGAAAAAAGGTGTGGTATGGTTTTATGAAACCACGATGCAAGTGACACTTTGTTTATGTGTTTATTGTTACTAGCTAGCTACTATGACAGCAGTTGACATGACACAACAGCATGTATACAAATATGGCTGCGGAAACGTCCGCCAATCACAGCCTATCAAGCTAAATTACCGGCGACATGCGATAGACGGACGAAAAAAACTGAGGCAATGTAATAAAAGTTTTATATTAATTCTAATTATTAATAAATAAATAATTATATTCAATTTTATTTTTTAACCGACTTCAAATGCCGCGCTTGTCATTTTCAGTACTAAGTTTGAGGTATGTATCTCCAGAATGAGCGGCATGGTAGTCGGTTGTTTTTAACCGACTTCAAAAAAAGGAGGAGGTTTCTCAATTCGACCGTATATATATATATATTTTTTTTTTAATGTTTGATAACTTCGTCGTTTATGAACCGATTTCGATTATTCTTTTTTTGTTCGAAAGGAGATATCCCAAGTGTGGTACCATGGTAATTTTATCGGGGTATGATAAGTATCTCCAGAGATATTGAGATAAACATCTCAAAATTGGTACTGAAAATGAATAGCGCGGCATTGAAGTCGGTTGTTTTTTAGTTTTTAAACGATATTGTAGTTTTTAAACTATCTTAATTATCCGACAAAAGAATACCTACCCCGCAGGTATCTCTAACCCCGGCTCGGTCTCCGTAACATATCTGCGTGACGTTGTCTATGCCCCGACTAAGATGGCGGTGCGGAGTGTACGCGGCTGTACACTCCGCTACACTCAGGTCCACTAGTGACACCTGTCGGACAAACACCGGTGTACATACATTGGATAATAAAAGTCAGTCCAATAATAAAAGTTACTCTCAGACTATCATTAAAAAGGCAGACAGATTCGTGCCGAGCACCCGAGTGACCGCAAGTTCAGTAAACTCAATTCTTGAGTAAAAAGTTTCCGCGCTTAGTTTACTACAAACAATCGTTGGCTAGATGCATGGCACCACAAAATATCTAGATATTTTAAAATCAAGATCGCGATCCTCTGATCGTGATCTATCGCATCAGTCTCGCTGTGCGCTTATACGAAATGGAATTAATATGAGAAGACAATAGGTGCTGTCGCAGCGGTTACGTTACAAGGACTGAAGAAATCAAGATTGAATGTGTATGTTGTGGCGTGATCCCGCGATCCGTGATCGCCATCAGAACGATATTGATTGCCTATGGATGGAGTCTGGAGGAGAAAATATGTATCTTTTTGTGTAGAAAATAAAGTTCTATTTTGTATCCCTCTCCTAAAAATCACGCGCCGCGTCTCGGTGTAAGCACTCTGAGCTAACCCCTAAGCTAGCTTTTCACTATAGAATATGATTTAATCTTTAATCCTTACTGTCTTACTCTTATTACACCTGAATAAGGACCTAAATAATCCTAATAATCCTAGGGACTCTGATGTAGTGTGGTGTAAAACCCCTTAGTCTGAGCGCAGACTATAGTCAAGACAGTCTTAAGACAGACTATTGCAGTACAAAACATATGAAGACGCGCACACCTGAGACAAAACGTCTCGTAGACAAAGCTGTCTACGTTTTGTTTACGCCGTGTCACGGTAATCCTAACTAATATTATAAATGCGAAAGTAACTCTGTCTGTCTGTATGTCTGTCTGTCTGTCTCACTTTCACGCCATAACTACTGAACCGATTTGAATGAAATTTGGTACACAGTCTAGAGCCTGGGGAAGAGGGGGAGAGGAGGGGGAAGGGAGGGGAGAGGGAAGTGGGAGAAAGGGGAGGGGAGTGGATGACGAGAGAGGGGGAGGGGAGGGGTAGGGATAGGGGGGAGGGGGGCTTAGCGTGGCGTGGTACGGTGCGGTGTAGGTGGGATACGCATGTGTCTTATTTGTAAAATAATTAACCTAAATAATTAAAATTGCTACCCAAAGACACCATTCCACGCGGACGAAGTCGCGGGCACAGCTAGTATAATATATAATAGTACCATGGCCGTGTGCGCCGCGTGATAGACACCAAAATAGACACAACTGTTTAAAGACAGACTCGTCTTTGCGAAACAAGTCTGTCTCAAGCACAGTTTTACAATCATAGTTAAACTGTGGTTTTGAGACTGTCGTGACTATAGTCTGCGCTCAGTCTTGAAGTCCTTATTGCAAGTATACCAACCTTCTGCAAAGTATCAGCCAGCTCGCGTCTGTGACCGAGCGCTCCCCACCCCGCCGCTGTGATGTGCTGGAGATACGTCTGCCGGTAGTCTTCATCATTTATCATCGCTGGCAGACATGCCGGACGGACGTGTTTCACAAACTCCACTCTGGACACCATAGGTCATCATAATACAATACATAATACTTAAATCATCGATATATATATATAATAAACTGGCCAAGTGCAAGTCGGACTTGCACTCGTAGGGTTCCGATTCCGTACCACACTACAATATTTTATAAAATCGAGCAAAAAGTGCTGAAAGAAATCACGTTTCTTGTAATCTATATATATAAAAGAAAGTCATGTTAGTTACTACACTTATAACTCAAGAACGGCTGGACCTATTTTTATGATTTTTGTATTTTTGTAATTGTCTTTGTCAGGAATAGGATAATACGTATTAACAACAATGAATAATTGACCTAAAAAAATTATATAAGAAAAAATAATTTGCCAAAATGTTCCTGGGCAAACTGCCAATCATTTGATGTTCAATTGTTTATACCGCCGTATTTTTTTTTTAATAATTATGGCTCCACAGATTAGTGTATTTAGCCAGTGTCAAGTATAAAAATTCTTCCCATGTGTGGATAGCATTACAATATTCGGATTATAGCGTATTTTTTTTTTGTATAATTATGGCTCCACACGATTAGTGTATTTAGCCCGTGTCAAGTAGTAAGTCAAGTAAAAATTCTTCAAGTTTTTGTGAATTCAAGTCACGTGGATTTTAAAAATGTTAAATATTGTCAGTCATGATAATTGTTTGACATATTTATTGATTGTCAAATATGCGTGCGTTCAGAAATGTATGCTTAAAAGCAACTTAAAAAGTGTATATTTCCAAAAAGCATTTTTACCAATTTTTATTCTATATTTGTATTGCCATAATACATTAATAAACTTAATATCTCTTTTGTATTCATTTATTACGTTCATAAAAGCCTAAAACAAGTTCATCTAAAAGGTAACACGATATTCATTGTCTGTTAGGGTGGTACGAAGTTCGCCGGGTCAGCTAGTAAATTGATAAATCGATCTAGCTAGGTTTTCATTTTCAGAAAATGTTGTTTTATCCCTGTTTCAAGGTAGTGAAAAACTCCTACAATATAATTAGAATATGAAGGTAAATTGTTACGATAGCTCAGTGGGAGATCGATCGGATGGCGATCATAAGGACCCCGGTTCGAGTCCAGACGAGATGATTAATTTTTCCAACTTTGTTCTTTTGTAAGAAGACTATTATTGGGAGCCAAAAAATTACATAAAACACGATTTACCAACAGAAAAAAATTGCGAGTAAAGCTCGGTCATCCAGATATTCATCATCATCATCATCAGCCTGTTTCAGTCCACTGCTGGTCGTAGGCCTCTCCCAAGATGCGCCACTGAGCCCGATCTTCGGCTCTTCTCTTCCAGTCACTGCCCACCGCTTTGCGTATGTCGTCGCTCCACCTGGTCACAGGACGTCCTACGCTACGTTTGCCGATACGCGGTCTCCACTCTAGGACAAGTCTACCCCAACGGTTATCAGTCCTGCGGCAGATATGACCAGCCCACTGCCACTTCAGCTTGCTAATCCGTTGAGCTATGTCGATAACTTTAGTTCTCTGGCAAATTACTTCGTTCCGGATTCGATCCCGCAGAGAAATAACGAGTATAGCTCTCTCCATAGCTCGCTGAACGACTTTAAACTGGTGGACCCGTCGGACTGTGAGTGTCCACGTCTCGGCTCCGTATGTCATCACAGGTAGGTTAAAGACACACTGGTTAAAGACTTTTGTCTTTAGACACTATAGTATAGGCGACGAGAAGACTCGACGGAGTTTTCCGAATGCTGCCCAGCCCAGCTGAATTCTTCTCAGGATTTCATTCTCGAAGTTATGTTTGCCTAGTTGGAGCGTCTGCCCTAGGTAAACTTAGTGACAACTTCGAGAGGGATTCCATCTACGGCAATCGGTTCCGGAACAACGTGATCGTTGTACATGACTTTGGTTTTATCCAAATTCATCCGGAGACCGATGCGACGAGAAGAGCCAGCGATGCCATTCAACATCCTTTGTAGATCCTGCAGCGTCTCTGCCATAATGACGATGTCATCTACGAATCGTAAGTGAGAGATGTACTTGCCGTTGATGTTAATGCCACGATCTTTCCAGTCCAGCGTCTTAAACATATCCTCCAAGGCGTTAGTGAACAGTTTCGGGGATATGACGTCCCCCTGTCTCACTCCTCGACGCAGGTGGACATGTTTAGTTCGCTGGTTCTATACTTGTACAGTCATCGTTGCGGCATTATATAGACATTTCATCACTTCGATATATCGCCAGTCGACTTGGCAACGCTGCAAGGACTCGAGAACAGACCAGGTTTCGATTGAGTCCAAGGCCTTCTCATAGTCCACAAATGCTAAGCACAGGGGCCGATTGTACTCTTCGGTCTTCTGTACAATCTGCCGCACCGTGTGGATGTGGTCTATGGTGCCGTAACCGCTTCGAAACCCGGCCTGTTCCGGAGGTTGAAACTCGTCGAGTCTTCGCGCAAGACGGTTCGTCCAGATCCAGATATTATTATATTATATTACCGTGTCAATTACAAACAATTATTAAAACAGGAGCCGCGTGCTTATTCAGTACAACGCCATCTTACGAACTAGTGTTCGTTTTTGGCGTTTATTTGGCGTTAGTACGCCAACTAAGTGAAAGTCAACACATAGGTAATTAATATAATTAATACAGTCAAACATTCATAGATGGCGTTATAGTAAAATGCCGAAAAACACGGTTCATGTATGGAGACCCCCTTTAATTTTTAACTTTATTATGGGTTTTTTGTATTTGTTGTTATAGCGGCAACAGAAATACATCATCTGTGAAAATTTCAATTGTCTAACTATCACGGTTCATGAGATACAGCCTGTTGACAGACGGACAGGCAGACAGACAGACAGACAGACAGACGGACAGCGGAGTCTCAGTTCCGTTGGTACCCTTTGGGTTCGGAACCCTAAAAATAGGGAAATAAGGTACCCCGCTCCCCAACGTGGACCGTATTAATTAGGTTCGCGAACCTAACTTCACCTTAGTCACAATCGAACTGTCGTTTGTGTAGCACGTACAGAATTACATGTGCAATTATCGCAGATCCATTGAAATAATTAGCAATTGTTGCTTATTATTTAAATAGATCTGCCTTCCTCTGTTCTTCATGCACAACAAGCTCGACATTAGAAATTCGTGTTTTCATGAAGTAGTTGTTTCTAGTTCCATTATGATATAAGAGTGAGTACCGCATCTACCTTTTTATATCGATGACTTACATTCAACATTTAAAACCATCCCCGACCAATCCTTACTAATATTATAATCGCGAAATGTATGGATGAATGCTGTACTCTTTCACGCAAAATCTACTGAACCGATTCATCTGAAATTTAGTATGTAGATAGCCTAGAAGAACCTAAATAACACACATAGGGTTCTTTATATCCATATATTCTTACGGGAAGTTCCCGTAAGAATATAGCGCGAATATAGTTATTATCGTTCCCAACGGGAACGATGTCTACGCGGGTAAAACTGCGAGGCACAGCAAGTCTATTCATAATCTGTTCTATACTCCGTCATTTCCACAAATACCTTCTCACCTACGAACCAATAATCTAAAAATATGTACTTACATATCCTTGAGCCAGTCCCCATTCTAGGCCTAGCGTGCTTACCATCTTCGACCGCATCATCACTTACCAACAGGTGATAGAGTGGTCAAACGCTAGCCTATAAGATATACGAGTAAATAAAATAAAATACGAAGAGGGGGCCTGGCGACCTCATCATCATTATAATCAGCCGGTATCAGTCCACTGCTGGACATAGGCCTCTCCCAAGTCATGCCACTGAGCCCGATCTTTAGCTCTTTGTTTCCAGTCACTGCCCACTGGCGACCTAATACAGGTTTTTTTATACAAAAACCTACATCAGGCGCCAGCTCTCACAAAGTAGTAGGTATAAGTCATCGGTATAAGTTTAAAGATTATTGTTCACGTACTTTTATTATCCTGTGTTGATAATTAGTACCTTTGTGACGAGAAAATAAATTCATTATTTATGTAATTTACATCACGGGTCGTAAATCACCCGCTCCTTTGGAAGACATTGACGGAGCCGAAGCCAATGTCAAGAGGCCCTTTACAATATTTGTGGATGGAGAGATGAAAAACTATAACAAGAAAAATCTTCTGAAATGAATTGAGTTTTAGAGTATACAAAAGTTGCAAATAAGATTATGAGTCCGTCTATTTCGCCATATAAATGACATGTGAAAAAACCTTCGAGCATTTACCAATGGAGATGTTAACGCAAGGCGTACACACCTCTGCTGGACATATAGCCATTATTGGCCACATGAGCGTGCGTAACTACGCTGTATTTTTAATACTGTGTGCGTGTTTCAAGCTAGTGTGCGGGATCGCTAAAGTGAGTGATTTGTGTGTGTGCAATGCGTGTTTACCTCGTCCCCCGTAAGTATCGGCAGAAAAAAAATGTTTGCGGATAACAACGTTAACATCTCCATTGGTAATTGCTCGAAGGAAAAAACATACTGACATAAATAATTAAAACACAAGATACAAATGTTCAATTTAAATTAATAATGATGAGTTTATATCATTAACGGATATTGAAATTAGAATTAAAATGTCAAAGTTAATATTTTTCAATCAAAATCAAAAATCTAAAACTATTTATTTACCGAAAACACATTTACATAATCACATATCTTACGATTCCTACACTAGAACAAGCCTGTACTGTAGGTAATCAATACAAAAATAATTTTAACAAAACCATTACTAAATAAATCGAAGTATTTCAGATATTATTTAAAAAATTAATTAATTAGCAGTTACATTACTTACGTCGAATGCATGTGTATGTATGTGTATATGCGTATATGTGCGTGCGTGTGAGTGTGTGTGTAGTGTGCGAGTTGTCGAGCATTTCGATTTTGTATTGTTAACTTTAAAATATATATGTATATATATATATATATATATATTAATACTTAATCATATTGTTATTATAATTATTTTTAAATAGTTAATTTTCTTTTCAATTGTCATATTTACTTTTGTTTTATTGTAATACAATAAAGATGGATTCAGTAGCATTATAATCGAGGGTAACAAGCCATTTCCTTAACTTCTCTCTAGCATCACGCATATTACAATTTATTATTGCAATTATTTTATCGGCACGGCGATAGAGAAACGGCGAGGAATACGGCTTAAAACGCCTAGCGAATACTGTTTTAACAACGGGTACTTCAATCCTGATACGGCGGCGACTAGACTGAGATTGGGTGCACGTGGTTTGGGGCAAACGTTTATTTATTAAATTAGTAAATTAAACATACCAACATCTAAGACGTTAATGTAAAGTTATTAAGTGTCAGAATTGTTTAGTTTTTAGCTATCTATCCTCCGTGGTCATTAGTTTTGTCAATATCAGGTTTTAGGGTTCCGTAGTCCTGACAAGGAACCCTTATAGTTTCGTCATGTCCGTCTGTCTGTCTGTCTGCCTGTCTGTCCGAGGTTTTGCTAAGAGATCGTTAATACTAGAAAGCTGTAATTTTGTGGGGGTATGTATATATATTATGCCGACAAAGTGCTGAAATAAAATTGTGAAAAATATTTTTTTTTTGGGTAGCTCCCCTATATGAGAAGTGGGGATGAATTTTTTTTCATATATGTCATTATTGTTATATCTTATCAAATTTTGCCGTTCACTGATCATTTATACAATAGTAAGCTTTCTCTAATAAAAATGCTTTCAGTTTTCTTTTAAACAAAGACAAATTCTTGTCTATGGGATGAGGTACGACACCCGCCAATTATGCCTCATTTTAAATCATTATTTATTTATTATTATTGAGTTCAACTTACGGTTTCTCAGTTTGAAGCAGAGCGATGTCGTGATACACACTTGGAGAGTGGTAGTCCGGGTGAGGTATAACCTCAGAGATATTGTACTGATGCCAATACTCCTCAGGGTCTGACCTCCGGAGCATGCCAGCTGCTATCTTTGTCACTGGACCACTAGATACATAGAAATAAAACAGTTACTTGTAATAATTAAGATAGATTAAAAACTAAAACAACCGACTTCCATGCCCCGCCAGGCAGTTTCAGTAGCAAGTTTGAGACGTTTATCGTCATATCTCTGGAGATACTTTTCAGATCTTGATGAAATTACAATGGGATCACTTTGGAAATGTACCCTATCGATTCAAAAAATAATCATTCAAATAAAATATACATAGAAAACAAAATGAAAATAAACATTTGTGGGAGTCGGTGAAAACTTTATAACCACAGGGAATAGAAGCATAGTACAATGTTCCGCCTAACTTGCTACTATAAAGTAGCTTACCAACATCAAGGAGAAAATCTGTTGACCACTATCTCACCTGTCAGTAAGTGATGATGCGGTCGAGGATGGAAGCACGCTAGGCCTAGAATGGGAACTGGCTCTCAAGGATAGCTGCCGGAACACATGATTGACTTCATGTTTGACATATTTTCGATGAAGGTGGTATGTAACCACTAAGATTGTCTAGACAATGCCTTACCACCAAGCAGGCGGTGGTGATACTCACAGCTTGCTGTTGAGACAGTGAGCAGCTGTCAGCACGTATCGTTCACTGATAAGAGATCCGCTACACAACCATTCTGATGGCAGTTTTGTGTCTCGGTAGCCTAGCAACACCTAAAAACAAAGAATGTTACTGTAGAATTCAGAGAGGCTTAAACTTACATATTACCATATTCCGTCCGTTTTAGGTTGTCTGGAAGAGATTGCTCTATGCGATAAGACTGCTGATTGTAAAACCTAATTACGTTTTCTTTTGCTGTCTAGAAATTAAGTCTTTTGGTTTACAATAAAGAGTCATTGCACTCTATTCCATTCCGTGTCCGTAATCACAAAGATGTTTTTTAACCGACTTCAAAAAAAGGAGGAGGTTTCTCAATTCGAACGTATATATATATATTTTTTTTTTTTTTATGTTTGTTCGCGGATAACTTCTTCGTTTATGAACCGATTTCGATTATTCTTTTTTTGTTCGAAAGGAGATATCCCAAGTGTGGTACCATGGTAATTTTATCGAGGTATGATAAGTATCTCCAGAGATATTGAGATAAACATCTCAAAATTGGTACTGAAAATGAATAGCGCGGCATTGAAGTCGGTTGTTTTTTAGTTTTTAAACGATATTATTTCATATAAAGAAAAAGAGAGAGAGGTAGAATCAATTGTGTTACGAAGTTTCTTTGTTATTAAAACGTAAAAAACTTCAATTGAAAACATTTATAGTAACAGCCCCAGCATTCTAAATAGCTATGTAAGGAAAAATTGACAAAATTAATGCAGTCGTATCTATCGGGATATGTAAGTTATAGAGCGAAGTTAAAATATAAATACTCTCCCCCCTCCCCTTCCCGGGTGAGCAGGAAGCAGCAGTAAAGATTACAACATGCTCTTGTCGGCACTCTAAAAACAAGTCAAAATTGGAATTCAAATAATAAAATAAAAGAAACGATGCGCGAAGTTACGCTTAGAGCTTGTCCAGAAAGGGCTTCGAGCATTTACCAAAGGAGATGTTAACGCAAGGCGTACCCCTCTGCTGGCCATATAGCCATTTTTAGCCATATTAGCGTGCGTAATTACGCTGTATTTTTAATACTGTGTCCGTGTTTCAAGCTAGTGTACGGGATCGTTAAAGTGAGTGATTTGTGTGTGTGCAATGCGTGTTTACCTCGTCCCCCGTAAGTATCGGCAGAAAAAAATGTTTGCGGATTACAACGTTAACAGCTCCATTGATAAATGCTCGAAGAGAAAGGGCGAATTCGCCGCGAAACGTTTCGCGCGTTAGTGAGATACTAGACACTATTACATCGCGTCCACAAGCATCGCGCAAATTTAAAATACGCGCGTAAATCGCGTGCACTACGCCAGACTCTCGACTCGCGCTTGTTTCGCGCGTATTGCACGCGAGTCGAGATACGCCTTGTTGCGTCCAGTTAACGCGCGAACTCTAGACCGACTGCGCCAACATTTTGAACAGAATTGTGAAACTCGTTGGTACGCTCCTTCTGGACACAACGGTCGTGCGTATAACGCGCGAGAGACTCGCGGCGAATTCGCCCCTTCTGGACAAGGTCTTAGAAGTGAATCCTTCTTCACATTGAAATATTGACAATTTACATTCACGCGTCACTTCCGTTGCATTCGGACCGTGACGCTACGTCACATCCGTTAAATTTTACCCTAGTACGCCAAAAGAAGATTAACTTCAAGAATCAATGCTTACCATATGCGGGAATTCTCCTCTATGAACATCAACGCCCCCTACTGGCGCTACCCCCGCTATACCATAAACGAGGCATTTGGCTCGCGTGTCGTTGGCACCTATCTGACCACTCGGGGGTTTGATAACTTGCGGCCGCGACCAGGATTTGAAGTGGCAGAAGTAGGATAGCTGCTGGATCCACTCGATGCATTCTGGTAATGAAGAACTGGGAATGTGAACTATTAAGATAGTTTAAAAACTAAAACAACCGACTTCCATGCTCCGCGAGTCAGTTTCAGTAGCAAGCTTGAGACGTTTATCGTCATATCTCTGGAGATACTTATCAGATCTCGATGAAATTACAATGGGACTACCTCGGAAACGTACTCTACCCATTAATAAAAGAATCATTCAAATTGGTTCACAATTGACGGAGTAATAGCGTAACATACATACAAAAAAAAAACATACAGACGAATTGAGAACCTCCTTCTTTTTGGGAAGTCGGTTGAAAAGTGTGAGTGCTCCCGTATTTTTAACTGACTTCACAAAAAGGAGGAGGTGCTTAATTCGGCTGTATTTTTTTTGTTTCGTTTTTCTTTTTTTTTGTTACCTCAAAACTTCGTCAAATCTTGACCGATTTGAAAAAATCTTTTTTGTTTGAGAGATTATGCTTACCGTTTGGTCCCATTCAAATTTTATCGAGGAATGACAATTATCTCCGGAGATATAGAGATAAACATTTCAAACACATTGTATACCTTAATGACATAATGTATTTGTATACCTTGACGACATGATACTACTGGCTATTTTGACTATCGTGGCATGTGAAGTCGGAGAGCTGTCGGCTTAGATGCCAGAGGTATCGTGTTCAATCCCTGCCGTGCACCAATAGATTTTTCTATCTAAAAAAATGTACCTATTTGCGCTTTTCACAGTGGCCCTCCGGTGAAGGAAAAACATCGCTAAGATATCCCCAACCCCGCATGGTGGTAGGACACTATCTAGTGTTCGCCTGGCCAGCCTCCCCACCTTCAAGTTAGAAAATCTGTCGCCAAACATAAACATCTAATGTGTTCCGGTAGCTATCCTTGAGAACCAGCTAACCAACTAGCGCCATCTGTGATTACTGTTTAGAGGTAAATCACTGGAATGTGAAAACGACTGTGAAAACGTAGTGAACTTACTGTCAAAAGATTTCTGTCCCGTTTTCCAGTGAAGGTTACCACGACCGTCCAGCATCGCATCGCTGAAAACAACAATTTGTTAAAGACATCGAGGTACATGTAAACCAGAGGCGCCCATCATAAACTAACTTACGTGCCGAGCGGCGCGCGATCGGGCGTGAGGAGTACATACGCCAAAATAAGCGAGATGTAGATTCAGCACAGCTTTTTATTTGAACGTAGAGCTAGTTCGCGACGCCACATCTGGTACGTAGTACATATACATCGATGGTTGAAGATAAAGATATTTTATTTGCGTAAATCATTCGTATCAAAAGCACAATATAAATTATTCAAAAGGTTGTGACAAAAATAATCAAGAGATCGTCAACGGGCATGCAAACTGGCAGATGGCAGCTAAATGTACATTCATAATTTATGATAGTACAAAACGAAAAAACTGGCCAAGTGCAAGTCGGACTCGCACTCGTAGGGTTCCGTAACACAGTAGAGTATTCTATAACTTTGATTTTTCGCAACTACAAAAATAACTTTGTTTTTCATAGTGTTTGTATGAAAAACAAAGTTATACTTGCGGTCGCTGTATCTCAACAACTGCTGACTGTATCTCGTTCAAACTAATTTTCGTTGAAAGTTTTTATTGAGATCTACAGAATATATTTTTTCTAGATTTTTCACTCCCTTACTTTAGAAGTTAGAGGGGGGGGGTTACACACATTTTACCACTTTAGACGCGCCTATCTTTAAAATGATTGACTTTGAGAAAAAATGATTTTAGAAACCTCAATGTCATTTTTAAAGACCTATCCATAGACGTAACACGTATAGGTTCGACGATAATTTTTTTTTTGTTCCAGTTCCATGTATGAGATGCCCCCCTTAAACTTTTATATTTTTTATTTTTGTATAAAAATCGGAAAGCGGTTTACAGAATACATCTACCTACCAAGCTTCAATTCTGTAGTCCTAATAGTTTCGGAATAAAATGGCTGTGACATACGGACGGACAGACAGACAGACAGACATGGCGAATCTATAAGGGTTCCGTTTTATGCCATTCGGCTACGGAACCCTAAAAACCAACTTCCGCGGTAGTTAAAGAACTGGCTAGTTATTAATAATCATGTCATCAAAGCATACAAATTTGCTTCTATTGTTAGCTACATATCTCCGAAGATAATTGTCATATCTCGATAAAATTTGAATAACGGGAGGCATAATCTCTCAAACAAATAAGACCGTTTAAAAAACTAAAAGAACCGACTTCAAATGCCACGCTATTAATTTTCAGTATCAATTTTGTAGTGTTTATCTCCATATCTCTTGAGATACTTATCAGATCTCGATGAAATTACTATCGTATCACCCTTGGGATATCTACTTTCCAATAAAAAAATCAAAATCGGTTCTCAAACGACAAAGTTATCCGCGAACAAATATAACATTATATATATATATATATATATCATGATAATATGACATCTATATTATATATATACGGTCGAATTGAGAACCTCCTCCTTTTTTGTGAAGTCGGTTAAAAGTCAAAAGTCAAAAGTCAAACCATTTATTCAGTATATAGGCAAATTAAGAATTTGCACTTACACACGTCAAATTACATTAAACAGATCATTTTTTTTTTTTTTTTTTTTTTTTTTTTTTTTTTTTTTTATACGATATAGGCTAGCGTTTGACCACTATCTCACCTGTTGGTAAGTGATGATGCGGTCGAAGATGGTAAGCACGCTAGGCCTAGAATGGGAACTGGCTCTCAAGGATAGCTGCCGGAACACATTAGATGTTTCGTGACAGATTTTTCTAACTTGAGGGTGGTAGCTGGCCAGGCGGACACCAGATAGTGTCCTACCACCATGCGGGGGTTGTTGGTTTTTTAACGATGTTTTTCCTTCACCGGAGGGCCACTGTGAAGAGCGCACATAAATTTTTCGATGGAAAAATCCATTGGTGCACGGCGGTTTGAACTCGGTACCTCTGGCATCAAAGGCAAGCGTTCTCCCGATTGCGCCACCGGGCCCTCAAAATCATATTCAATAAAAAATATTATAGATATAACAGAAACATAACTTATTGCTTTGAATTTACAAAAAAATAAACTGGCCAAGTGCAAGTCGGACTCGCACTCGTAGGGTTCCGTAACACAGTTAAGTATTCCATAACTATGATTTTTCGCAACTTCAAAATTAACTTTGTTTTTCATAGTGTTTGTATGAAAAACAAAGTTATCTTTGCGGTCGCCATATCTCAAAAACTGCTGGCTGTATCTCGTTCAAACCAATTTTCGTTGTAAGTTTTTATTGAGATGTACAGCATATATTTTTTTTAAATTTTTTACTCCCATACTTTAAAAGTTAGAGGGGGGGGGGGACACACATTTTACCACTTTAGACGCACCTATCTTTCAAATGATTGACTTTGAGAAAAAATGATTTTAGGAACCTCAATGTCATTTTTGAAGACCTATCCATAGTTTTGGAAAGAGACCAACAAACTGAATCCGAAGCCGAGTGTTCCTGTTAGCGTTGAGGGTTTGTGTGACACTGACAAAATTGCCAACTTGTTTAAAGATCACTTTCAAGTACATTCTCCGTTAGAATCTGGGAATGTGGATGCTGGGGCTAGCGATGCAAGAACTGGAGAGACAATTTCGCGGATCACAGCGAAGCAGGTAGCTCAGGTGGTGAAGGACATGAAGCGAGGAAAATCGCCCGGCCATGATTCTCTAAGCATTGAGCACCTACAGCATGCGGGGGTTCATCTGCCGAGGGTGCTTGCCATGTTCTTCACCTTCTGTGTTGGTCACTCATACCTGCCAGAGGCCTTGATGAAAACCGTGGTTGTCCCGATAGTTAAGAGCCGGACAGGAGATGCATCCAGCCTAATCAACTATAGGCCCATATCACTTGCAACAGTGATCGCGAAAGTACTGGATGGTGTGATTGAGATTCAGTTGCGACAACATCTAAAGCTACATGACGCCCAGTTTGGTTTTAGACCTGGACTATCGACTGAGGCCGCCATACTGAATCTCAAGCACACTGTACAGTATTACACCAGTAGAAGCACACCTGTATACGCCTGCTTTTTAGACTTATCTAAGGCTTTCGATTTGGTGGCGTATGACAGGTTGTGGCACAAGCTGTCGAGTGATACAAACCTTCCTTCTGAGTTTGTATCTGTCCTGAAGTACTGGTATGGTAATCAATCCAACGTTGTAAGATGGTCAGGGTCACTATCAGAAGTGTATAGGTTAGAATGTGGTGTGAGGCAGGGTGGGTTATCATCGCCGAGCCTCTTTAATCTCTACACTGACCGCCTGATCCGTGAGCTCAGCAACGTTGGTGTCGGCTGCTCAATAGACGGGATTTTTGTTAATAATATTAGTTATGCAGACGATATGGTGTTGCTGAGCCCATCGATCAGGGCCCTGAGAAAGCTTGTAGGCGTTTGCGAGCGGTATGCGGAGGCTCACGGACTCAGATATAATGCCACCAAAAGCGAGCTTCTAGTGTTCAAAGCGGGATCAAAAACATACGACACTGTCCCAACAGTCACACTAAACGGCAGTGTCCTTAAGCAAGTGTCGCAATTTAAATACCTGGGTCATTGGGTCACTGAGTCGCTTTCAGATGACGTTGATATGGAGAGGGAGCACAGGGCTCTGTCAGTCAGGGCCAACATGTTGGCTCTTAGGTTTTCACGATGTACTGCACAAGTGAAAACGACGCTGTTTAGAGCGTTTTGTCAGTCCTTTTACACGTGCAGTCTATGGGTCAAATACACAAAAAAGGCCTATACAGCCCTGCGCACCCAATATAATAATGCCTTCAGGGCGCTGATGGGAATGCCACGGTACTGTAGCGCATCTGGGATGTTTGCTGACGCGCATATAGACGGCTTCGCCGCGATCGTGCGCAAACGAGTTGCATCCCTGATGCGCCGGGTGCGGGGCAGCTCCAACAGCTACCTACAGCTGTTTGCCTGGCGTAAGGACCTAGACTGTCCAATTATGCAACACTGGACAAAAGTCCACTTTGAGCATGCTGGTTCCAAGCCCAAATATAGGTTAAGGTGATTTATTTATTTTTTTGTAATTTTTATCATGTTCATTTATTTTGTTTATTTGATTGTAATGTTATTGACTATTGATTATTATTTTGTTTCTAATTTTAATTTTGTGATTTTTTGTGTCTTTCGTGCTTATGTAATAATTAATTAATTATATTATAACTATGACATACTTATGGATGTAAAAGTCTGAAATAAATGATTTGAATTGAATTGAATAGACACCCCACATGTATAGGTTAGAAGAAAAATTTTATTTTTGTTTCAGTTCCATGTCTGGTATGCCCCCCCTTAAACTTTTATTTTTTTTACTTTTGTATAAAAATCGGAAAGCGGTTTACAGAATACATCTACCTACTAAGTTTCAATTCTGTAGTCCTAACAGCTTCGGAATAAAATGGCTGTGACATACGGACGGACAGACAGACAGACAGACATGACGAATCTATAAGGGTTCCGTTTTTTGCCATTCGGCTACGGAACCCTAAAAACGAAGGTATTGAGCCATTCAGCTTTCATCTAGACGTCGAACGTCACACTTAAAGCACATGTTTAATTCCCCTGATTAATGTAGGGCTGCCAACCGTACTATTACGTGCATCCGCAACCCAGTGCATGTTTCAGTACTTCAGACAATTTTTATCCAAAAAATTGTGAAATAATGAAAAATAATAAATAAATAAAACGCAGACTAATTGCAGTACAAAATTACAAATCATATTCCGAATGGACCTGTAGTAAAAAAACTAAAACGTCACTTACAGAGTAGAACATCTGTTATTGATTAGGATGGATTTACTACGTTTGAAATTTCAAAACAGAATAGCCGCGTACTGACTGAGCGAGCAGCCTCGCGAGGCAGCTCGGACGTTTGCCGCGCGAGGCCGCCCCAGTCAGTACGCGGCTAACGAGGCGCTTTTGAGCATCGACAAAAACCGACAACATTCGGCTCAGGTCGCGGCACGCTCGGGCGACGCAGGGCGAGCATTTGCCTCGGCCGAGGCACGTCCTGACTGACCGAGGATTTGCCTCGCGCAGCTGCCTCGCGAGGCTGCTCGCGCAGTCAGTACGCGGCTATTTGCGAACGGAATTCCGTATGTATGTGGCGGACTTTAAGGTACGACCACACCGCGGCGTCCTGCGTCCGCGATCAGAATTTCTATTGTTTTCTGATCGCCGTAGATCGCGTTTCGTGTGAACGAGTCGGTACAAAAACTACTGCGCTATCTGATCGCCGTCTAGATCGTGCACGCAGGACGCCGCGGTGTGTTCGTACTTTTAAGGTCCAAGCCTCAACAATGACCTTCTCGTGACAATGACCTCTTCTTACCTAGCGTTACCAACCAGTTTGCAATCTGTGCAGCATACCCCTTGGTTGCCATCCGACATGGTACAGTTCTGGAAGTAAATAATCGCGTCAAGTGAAAGTGAAAAAAGTTAATTGGTTGATATTATTTTATTTTATACTATTTTTAACTGACTTCATAAAAAAGGAGGAGGTTCTCAATTCAACTGTATTTTTTTTCTTTTTTTTGTTGTTTTTTTTTATGTTTGTTACCTCAGAAATTTTCAGAAAGATTACGCCTTCTGTTTAGTCCCATTCAAATTTTATCGAGATATGCTAATTACCTCCGGTGATATGGAGATAAACAATATTTAATAAGCAAATTTGTATACTTAGATGACATGATTATAACTAGCCAGTACTTTGACTATCGCACCATGAAGTCTGTTTTTATGGTATTGTACGATCATAAATTATATTATAATTTATAGCATATAATTCATGATCGTACAAAACGAAAACACTGTCTTCATGCCGTGATAGTCAAAGTACTGGCTAGTTATAATCATGTCATCAAAGTATACAAATTTGCTTATTAAATATTGTTTATCTCCATATCTCCGGAGATAATTGTCAGATCTAGATAAAATTTGAATGGGACCATACGGGAGGCATAGTCTCTCAAACAAAAAAAGAATTTTTCAAATCGCATATGATTTGACGGAGTTCTGAGGTAACAAAGATAAAAAAAAAATAGAATTGAGAACCAACTCCTTTTTTGTGAAGTCGGTTAAAAAAAAGAAAATTTCCGTCTAATTGAGAACCTCCTCCATTTTTGTGAAGTCGATTAAAAAGTAGAAAAAGCGTTAGATTTATTATAAAACAAAGTCCCCGCTGCGACTGTCTGTCTGTCTGTTCGCGATAAACTCAAAAACTACTAAATGGATTTTTATGCGGTTTCACCAATAGATACAGTTATTTATAAGGAAGGTTTGGGTACACAATTTATCAAGATTTTGTGCAAATTGGTTCAACGGCTCGGTAAACGTAATGTAGGAAGAATGGCAGCGGTTGGAAACAAAGAGCTGAAGATCGAGCTCAGTGGCGAGCTATACAAGAGGCCTATGTCCAGCAGTGGACAGAAATTGACTGATTATGATGATGATAATGAGTTCAACCAAGCAGTTCAACGGTTGAACTAGTGGGAATATAAAAGTACATAGGAACAAAGTTCATACTGACCGGTGGATATATCAAGCCTTTAATGTAGGGGTTGGTGGAGTAACAATGGTGAGACTGAACACAGTAGCCAGGGATCTCGTCCGCTTCACACGAGACCGCATCTGTAAACATCTCGTGAAACTGTAGGGTTCCGTAGACGAATGGAAACAAACGGAACCATTATGGATTCGTCATGTCTGTCTGTCCGTCCGTATGTCACAGCCACTTTATTCTGAAACTATTAGGACTACACAGTTGAAACTTGGTAGGTAGAAGATAGATAGATAGATAAACTCTTTATTTGCACACCAAAAGAACAGAAACAATGTAAAACAAAATACACTCTAAACTTATAACTATAGCTATGCAAAGGGCGGTCTTATCGCTTAGAGCGATTTCTTCCAGACAACCCAATAGTAAAGAAATAAACGGAAGATCAAGGTAGATGTATTCTGTGAACCGCTTAACGATTTTATACAACAATAAAAAAATAAAAGATTGAAGGGGCCTCCCCATACATGGAAATGAAACTTAAAATAAACCGGCCAAGTGCGTGTCGGGCCACGCGCAGTGTAGGGGTCCGTAGTAGCCTGTTATTCAATGCAAGTCTTTACCCGTTATAAACAAACAACTAGGTACTCCGTCTTTGTCACTTTAAAGGATTTTGTATGTGATACAAAATTATCCAACACCCAAGTTCAACGACTATTACTGCTAAACTAATAAAGTTATCTTAACCGCTATAATTTTCCTTTAAAGTTCATGAAATGCGCTATTATCACTATTTTTTCAGAATTTTCAAGCCAGCAGTTTAGCTTTTAGAGGCGGGGGGGGGGGGGGGGGGGACGTCCTACTGGAACAAAAATTTGCACTTTAAAGTTTAATATTTCGTAAATGGAGCATTCAATCGAAAAATGGTATTAGCAACCCTGAAGTCATTTTAAAAGACATATTCAACGATACCCCACATGACGGGGTAGATGATGAAAAAAAAATTCATCCCCACTTCTCATATAGGGGAGCTACCCTAAAAATAAAATATTTTTCACAATTTTATTTCAGCACTTTGTCGGCGTAATTTATATACATACCCCCACAAAATTACAGCTTTCTAGTATTAACGGTCTCTTAGCAAAACCTCGGACAGACAGACAGACGGACATGACGAAACTATAAGGGTTCCTTGTCAGGACTACGGAACCTTAAAAATGTTTAAGTAAACCTATACGTGCGGGGTGTCTATATGTAGATAGGTCTTCAGAATAAGATCGTTTAAATAATATCGTTTAAAAACTAAAAAACAACCGACTTAAATGCCGCGCTATACATTTTCAGTACCAATTTTGAGATGTTTATCTCAATATCTCTGGAGATACTTATCATACCTCGATAAAATTACCATGGTACCACACTTGGGATATCTCCTTTCGAACAAAACAAGAATAATCGAAATCGGTTCATAAACGACGAAGTTATCCGCGAACAAACATAAAAAAAAAAAAAAATATATACGGTCGAATTCAGAAACCTCCTCCTTTTTTTGAAGTCGGTTAAAAACTAAAAAGAACCGACTTCAATGCCGCGATATTAATTTTCAGTACCAATTTTGAGGTGTTTATATCCATATCTCTGGAGATACTTATCAAACCTCGATAAAATTACCATGGTACCACACTTTAGATATCTAGCCTTTCCAACAAAAAAATAATAATCGGGTGGTCGGGTGGGCAGCGGCGCTTAGTTGCGGATGTGCTGGTGCCCGGATACGTCCGCTCTCCGGTACATGGTTTTAGCGAGGTATTGGATAAAGTCTTCTAAAGTTTCCATTTTCAAGTTCTACGGGAGCGTCGGGCGGCCATATTTATACCAAACTTCAATCCCTTCCCCCACACAAACTTTGAATGTCATATTATCCCCCCCCCCCTCCACCACCCCCCCTTCCCCTCACTTCAACAACCCCTCCACCTCCCCATCCCCTTCCCTCCAGCTCACCTTCCCTCTCCCACCACTCCCCAACCTTCCCCTTTCACTCACACAAACTTTGAATGTCATATTATCCTGTCTATCTGATCGCGTTTGGTGTGAACCAGTCGGTAAAACTGATGAAACTGATACACTTGCTTCGTGATTAAACATCTAAAAAGTTGAACTCGTTTAAAAACGTTTTCTCTTTATAATATTAGTCTGGATTAGTCTGGATTTTCAACATTAATATATATAGTTATCCAATAGCCTAATTAATCCATAATACTGGCTATTCCCGTGCAGAATTTCAGCTAAATCGGTCCGCGCCCGCAGATTGCAGCAGCTTGGCCGTGTATGATCTACTTGGAGTCAAAAAGTAATAACCTTTTTTAGGGTTCCGTAGCCGAATGGCAAAAAACGGAACCCTTATAGATTCGTCATGTCTGTCTGTCTGTCTGTCTGTCCGTCCGTATGTCACAGCCATTTTATTCCGAAACTGTTAGGACTACAGAATTGAAACTTGGTAGGTAGATGTATTCTGTGAACCACTTTCCGATTTTTATACAAAAATAAAAAATATATAAGTTTAAGGGGGGGCATCCCATACATGGAACTGAAACAAAAAAAAATTTTTTTCTTCAAACCTATACGTGTGGGGTGTCTATGGATAGGTCTTTAAAAATGACATTGAGGTTTCTAAAATCATTTTTTCTCAAAGTCAATCATTTGAAAGATAGGCGCGTCTAAAGTGGTAAAATGTGTGTCCCCCTCTAACTTTTAAAGTATGGGAGTGAAAAATCTAAAAAAACTATACGCTGTAGATCTCAATAAAAACTAACAACGAAAATTGGTTTGAACGAGATACAGTCAGCAGTTTTAGAGATATGGCGACCGCAAAGATAACTTTTTCATACAAACACTATGAAAATCAAAGTTAATTTTGTAGTTGCGAAAAATCATAGTTATGGAATACTTAACGGTGTTACGGAACCCTACGAGTGCTAGTCCGACTTGCACTTGGCCAGTTTATTTAATTGTGTGGTACTATTTCAAGGTGAACTTGACTCGTCCCATGATACAATCACAACCAGTTTATGTTTTGTTTTTTGTTTTTTACTTTATAGACTGAATAAATATTTTACAAATAAGCTGTTTTGAGATATTATTTTTATAACTGAGCGACAAAAAAGCTGGCGGCCCGCCTGATGGTGAGTGGGCATCCAGACTACGGATTTCAATCAGTATGCGTGGGTATCGCCGCTTTTACATGCTATTTGAGGGCCCGGTTGGGTAGTGAGAGAATGGTCGGCTTTGACGCCAGAGGTATCGAATTCAATCCCCGCCGTGCACCAATAGATTTTTCTTTAGAATTTATGTGCGCTTTGCACAATGGCCCTCCGGTGTAGGACAAAACATCGTTAAGAAACCCCCAACCCCCGCATGGTGGTAGGACACTATCCAGTGTCCGCCTGGCCAGCTACCACCCTCAAGTAAGAAAATCTGGCGCCAAACATCTAATGTGTTCCGGCAGCTTTTTTCTTATTTTTTATATCTTATAGGCTAGCGTTCGACCACTATCACAGAACAGATAATACCACTGTCTCACCTGTTGGTAAGTGATGGTACGGTGGAGGATGGTAGCACGCTAGGCCTAGAATGGGAACTGGCTCTCAAGGATAGGTTGTACGATAGGTATATTAAGGATTTTCGTGAATCAAAGCTAAGAACACTCTCGATGAAGACACCAAAAAATAAACTGGCCAAGTGCAATTCGGACTCGCACTAGTAGGGTTCCGTACCATACTACAGTATTTTATAAGATCGAGCAAAAAATACCTCTATCATTTTTCGCCAGCAAAAAATAATAAATAATAAACATTTTATTGCTTATTACGCCATCTAACGTCTAACAAAGGTGCTAGGGACCGACATTTCAATATAACGCCATCTATGGGACGTTTACCTAACTAAGCGTTCATAGATGGCGTGAAATGCCGAAAAAACACGTTACTTGTATGGGGACCCTCTATTATTTTTAACTTTATTCTGTTTTTAGTATTTGTTGTTATAGCGGCAACAGAAATACATCATCTGTGAAAATTTACATATTAGATACAGCCTGTTGAAAGACGGACAGACAGACAGACAGACAGACAGACAGACAGACAGACAGACAGCGGACAGCGGAGTCTTAGTAATAGGGTCCCGTTTTACCCTTTGGGTACGGAACCCTAAAAACTAAATCAAAATCGGTTCATCCGTTTGGGCGCTACGATGCCACAGACAGACACATACATACACAGATACACAGATACACACGTCAAATTAATAACACCCCTTCGCTTTGCGTCGGGGGTTAAAAACAACATACAAGGCATTTATTTTATCAACCGACTTCCAAAAAGAAGAAGGTTCTCAATTCGTCTGTCTGTTATTTATTAATTTGCTTTTATTTTTTGTGTGTAAGTCACGCGATTACTCCGTCAATGGTCAACCGATTCGAATGATTATTTTTTTAATCGGTAGGGTACGTTTCCGAGGTGGCCTTATTGTAATCTCATCGAGATCTGATAAGTATCTCCAGAGATATGACGATAAACGTCTGAAACTTGCCACTGAAACTGACTCGCGGGGCATGGAAGTCGGTTGTTTTAGTTTTTAAATTATCTTGATTATCAGTGCCACAGAGGGCGTCCTTATCGCTAAGAGCGATCTCTTCCAGGTTACATATTTTATTTACTTACTTTTAATAAGACTAGAGTGCAGCTCGTCTGTTTCAGCAAACACAGTCCCAGACAAACACGTAAATAATATAATATTAAAATTACTTAAACATCTTTGCACGCGCCGATTCATCATGACTAAATCTGTAAAACTGGATTCAAGTATCGCCTTGCAACAGAGAAAATAGACCAAAAAGGTCAAATGTAAGTTTAAAACTTGTTTTGAGTCAATAACCTATGTCTAGTCTAGTTAGTAGATACGAGTATGATGCTATTTTAACCCCCAACGCAAAACGAAGGGGTGTTATAAGTTTATAGAGCCCGGTGATGTAGTGGTAGAATGGTCGGCTTCGATGCCAGTGGTACCGAGTTCAATCCCCGCCGTGGCCCAATTAATTGTTCTATCGAAAAATGTATGTGCGCTTTGCATAGTGGCCCTCCGGTGAAGAAAAAACATCTTTAAGAAACCCCTAACCCCCGCATGGTGGTAAGACACTATCTAGTGTCTGGTTAACTACCACCCTCAAGTTACTTAGTAACTATTATATAATCTGTGTCTCAAGTTAGAAAATCTGTCGCCAAACATCTAATGTTTTCCGGCAGCTATCCTTGAGAGCCTGTTCCTTTTCTAGGCCTAGCGTACTACTATCCTCGAACGCATCATCACTTACCAACTGGTGAAATAGTGATCAAACGCTAGCCTATCTGACTTAAGAGGGAACGCGGGCTGCAATTTTCTATAGAAATGTATTCCCCCGTTTCCTCCCTGGAAAATGCTTCTGGAGAAAAAAATTGTTTTTACAAATAATCAAGGTCTGCTGTAGCTACGCCCCTGTCATTTTATTTTATTGACCAACCAATTGCAAATAGAAATATGACCCTTCAAAAATATCAAGAATGCTTATATTTCTTTTTGCAATTGGTTAGTCAAAAAAAGCAACTAATAGGGGCGTAGCTACAGCAGACCTTGATTTTTAGGGTTCCGTAGCCGAATGGCAAAAAACAGAACCCTTATAGATTCGTCATGTCTGTCCGTCCGTATGTCACAGCCATTTTATTCCGAAACTGTTAGGACTACAGAATTGAAACTTGGTAGGTAGATGTATTCTGTGAACCGCTTTCCGATTTTTATACAAAAATAAAAAATATAAAAGTTTAAGGGGGGGCATCCCATACATAGAACAGAAACAAAAAAAATTTTTTTCTTCAAACCTATACGTGTGAGGTGTCTATGGATAGGTCTTCAAAAATGATATTGAGGTTCCTAAAATCATTTTTTCTCATGATTGACATCATTTGAAAGGTAGGCCCGCCTAAAGTGGTAAAATGTGTGTCCCCCCTCTAACTTTTAAAGTATGGGAGTGAAAAATCTAAAAAAAATATATGCTGTAGATCTCAATAAAAACTATCAACGAAAATTGGTTTGAACGAGATACAGTCAGCAGTTGTAGAGATTGGCGACCGCAAAGATAACTTTGTTTTTCATACAAACACTATGAAAAACAAAGTTAATTTTGTAGTTGCGAAAAATCAAAGTTATAGAATACTCTACTGTGTTACGGAACCCTACGAGTGCGAATCCGACTGGCATTTGGCCAGTTTTATTTGTAGAAACAACTTTTGCTCTAGAAGCATTTTCCAGGGAGGAAACGGGGGAACACATTTGTATGGAAATGTGCACCCTGCGTTCCCTCTTAAATAAAAAGTTAAGTATGTTTTAAACATGACTGTGCTTGGTAGGTCACACGTAATGCAATCGATGGTCGACCACCGTAAACCTTTCCATTTTCCAATCCATTTGACCGCTGACAAGACACCATGACGAATGAAAGCCAGAGGGTTCCGTACTGTAGCTTTTGACGGATTATTTTTAATCGAGGTTACAAAAAACTGGCCAAGTGGGTTCCGTTTTTTGCCATTCGGCTACGGAACCCTAAAAAGGAGGCGGTTCTCAATCCGTCGGAATCTTTTTTTTGTAAGTTCACCGATTACTCGAAAACGCCTAAATTTTATATTGAATGGGTTCCTAGTAGTCCCATTTACATTTCTGCGAGATATGTTCATTATCTCCAGAGATATGGAGATAAACGCCTTAAATTTGATGGTGAAAATGCCTAGCGCGTCGTTCGAAGTCGGTTCTTTTAGTTTATAAACGATCTTAAATTGTAGACTATTTAATTTTTTAATAAGCTAACCTTACCTAGATTAGATATAGATCAGTAGTTCCCAACCTTCTTGTGACCAGGGACCAGTTTAAGTGTATTATTAGTAGCAGGGACCACAAAGTTAAAATGTAAACTGTATCAATCTAATTTTTAGTATAATTTAGTTTCTTGTAGAAGAGACTTTTGCACTCCAGTGGGACAGACAGGCTGAGAATGCTGGCATCTTCTGTACAAGTTCTTGAATTAGGGTGATATTTTTGCTCTTTTTATATATAGCATAATTATTGTTTCGTCAGTTTGAAATCTTTCGCGGACCATATTTATGTTCTTGCGGACCACCGGTGGTCTATGGACCACTGCTTGGGAACCACTGAATTAGAGATGAATATAATAATGGTAGTACCTACTCGCAGGTGGCAGGAGCATATTATATCGATGTTCCGCCTGACTTTCTGTCTCAAAAAGAAGCTTACCACAATCAGTATCTGCCGCCATAACCTTACGGTGTTCCGGCAGCACACAGCCCTTGAGAGTCAGAGTATTCTAGGACTAGCGTGTTCACAATCTTTGACCACATCATCGCTTACCACCAGGCGAGATAGTGGTCAAACGCTAGCCTATAAGATATTAAAAAAAGTTATAAAATAACCTAATCTTACCTAGATTAGATATAGATTCATATAAATAATAGTTTATATTGTATATATAGTTTTAAATTTATTTTAATTGTTACAAAATAATATAATAATACTTATATTAAAATTTAAAACCACCCCCGACTGATCTATGTATAATCTGTTCATTGAGAGCATTCCAATGAGCACAAACTCGACATCTCTGCTGTAAATTGGAGTGATGAGTATTCTGCAGATTACAGGAGATGTCCCAGCATCAGGTCAATACTGCTATCTCAAACTACCATAAAAAAGGCAGACGGAGCCGTGACTAACACCCGAGTGAACGCAAGTTCAGTAATACTAAATGCTTGATTAATACGCTTCCGCGCTCAGTTTGCTACCAAGTGGCAGCAGGGACGGACGCGTCCGTGCGGTATTACTTCGCAGCATTGCTTACGTAGTAATCTTGCCGAATTGACTATGTCGGACTGAGCGCGGAAACTTATTATTCAAGCATTTAGTATTACTGAAGTTGCGTTCACTCAGGTGTTAGGCACGGCTCCGTCTGCCTTTTTTATGGTAGTCTGAGACTGCTATGTTCTTATCTTACAATATAATTGAAGTAAAAGGATAATGAATTTCGAATTGATCAGACCTATGAAAGTTGATTTCATAATAGCATCATCAACTAGGAAAAACTCTTAGTCATAAAACGGCTAAAAGGATTTTCATAAAACTGAGCTTAGAACACTCTCGAATAAAGAAAATTAAATCGAAATCGGTTCATAGACACACGTCAAGATTATAATATATTATTACACCTCTTCTTTTTAACCGACTTCACAAAAAAGGAGGAGGTTCTCAATTCGACGTTTTTTTTCCTCAGAACTCCGTCAAATCTTAACTGATTTGAAAAATTATTTTTTGTTTGAGAGACTATGCCTCTTGTTTGGTCCCATTCAAGTTTTATCGAGATCTGACAATCATCTCCAGAGATATGGAGATAAACAATATAAGCAAATTTATGTCTTTGATGACATGATTATAACTAGCCAGTACTTTGACTATCGCGGCATGTGAAGTCGGTTTTAGGGTTCCGTAGCCGAATGGCAAAAAACGGAACCCTTATAGATTCGTCATGTCTGTCTGTTGTCTGTCCGTCCGTATGTCACAGCCATTTATTCCGAAACTGTAGGAGTACAGAATTTAAACTTGGTAGGTGGATGTTTCTGTGAACCGCTTTCCGATTTTTATACAAAAATAAAAAATATAAAAGTTTAAGGGGGGCATACCATACATGGAAATGAAACAAAAAAAAAACTTTCTTCACACCTATACTCGTGGGGTGTCTATGGATAGGTCTTTAAAAATGACATTGAGGTTCCTAAAATCATTTTTTCTCAAAGTCAATCATTTGAAAGATAGGCGCGTCTAAAGTGGTAAAATGTGTGTCCCCCCCCCCCCCCCCCCCCCTCTAACTTTTAAAGTATGGGAGTGAAAAATCTAAAAAATATATATGCTGTAGATCTCAATAAAAACTAACAACGAAAATTAGTTTGAACGAGATACAGTCAGCAGTTTTAGAGATATGGCGACCGCAAAGATAACTTTGTTTTTCATACAAACACTATGAAAAACAAAGTTAATTTTGTAGTTGCGAAAAATCATAGTTATGGAATACTTAACTGTGTTACGGAACCCTACGAGTGCGAGTCCGACTTGCACTTGGCCAGTTTATTTCATTTTGTACGATCATAAATTATTGCTTCTTTTATTTATTGTGTGATCGGGTGTTATAAATCCAAGGTAGCTAAGACCTAAGACATGCTAACGCCTGACAAAACTTCTAGTACCTACGAATATCGATAGAACCAAAAATATATCGAGACGGCGTTACTTGTTCCGAATAAAGAACAATTTTGTGAGAATTGATGAGATTGAGTTTTTCCGCCGACTTCCAAAAAGGAGGAGGTTTTCAATTCGTCTGTATGTTTAATTTTTGTATGCATGTTACGCGAATCACGGTAATATTATAATTACCTATATTACCGTGCGTGAATACTACGTCAATTGTGAACAGATTGCAATGATTCTATTTTTGATTGGTGAATACATTTCCAAAGTTGTTGTTATTTCATCGAGATCTGATAAGTAAGTATCTCCAGAGAGATGGAGATAAACACCTCAAACTGAGTATTGAAAATGACTAGCGCGGCCTGGAAGTCGGTTTTTTTCGTTTTGTAAACTATCTTAAATTACTATTTCGCTGGTTCATCATATTTACTAATTTTAGGACCAAAAATGTATATTTTTCTTTTACGCTACGCTATTTGTACCTCTTTTGTTTCCACTTTCCATAGAACTCTAATATAGTTTTCAAAAACAAAACAGAACCCTAATACGAGCTCTTTGTAAGCAAATTGTGAAATAGTTGAGAAGAAACCAACAATCAAGTGAAATCGAGATTACGACATTCGGAATTGCATCTACTTTCAATATGTATAACGATTTTACCTCAATGAACTTTTTATTTCATTTCAATTCATGTTTTTGTGTCAATTAGCTAACTTCTAACCTCAGCAGACTCATTATCAATCTTTCGACTTGGATCTTTGCAATACACAATGCTCTAATCGGTTACTCTTTATATTTCGGATACTTTTAACTTTTTTATATGGGTAGCATTAACTAATACACATACGTATCCCAAATACACCGCACCGCACCACGCTACGCTAATCCCCCTTCCCCCTCCCCTCACTTACCCTCCCCTCCCCTTCCCCTCCCCTCCCCTTTTATCCCCTATAGTTATTTTACACCCTTGAGGGTAAAACTTTTACAAACTATGAATGTCAAATTTATTTATATCGAAACAACAGTCTAAAAAATAAGTTTCAAGCATCTAGTTTTAATAAAACTGGCCAAGTGCAAGTCGGACTCGCACTCGTAGGGTTCCGTAACACAGTAGAGTATTCCGTAACACAATAGACTATAACTATGATTTTTCGCAACTACAAACTAAAAACTTTAAAGACCTATCCATTAACACCCCACACGTATAGGTTTGAAGAAAAAATATGTTATTTGTTCCAGTTCCATGTATGAGATGCCCCACCTTAAACTTTTATATTTTTTATTTTTGATTGTTCACAAGATAATTTTTATTACATCAAATATTTACAGCAAATATACAACTTAAAAATAAATAAAACTATTTGAAATGTTATAAATAAAAATTAAACTAGTTATAAATAAAAAACAGAACCTAGGTCGCAGCTGTCTGCCGGTAACGTTCCCAAAAAGCTGGCGACGTTACCTCGTTGAATTGCTAGGCTAATCCGTTGGCCGAGGTAAGCGCCAGCTCTTTGGTCATGAGTGACGTCTATTAAACGTCTGGACAGCTCCTTTACAAAACCCCGGGCATCTCGACCCCACGGACCCATTGTTTCGACCCCAAACGGAAGAAAAATGTAGCCATCACCAATGGCAGCATATTTCCTCCGTTTGAGGGTTTCTGCCGCATCCGCTGCCGCACCCGTTGCTCGTGAGGTCCCGCATATGTGGGACGCTGCTAACGTGTCAGCACACGTCGCGTCCCACACCAACGGTCTCCCTCGGCACCACGGAACCAACGTCATACCGTCGGGTCTCTTGCCATCGTCACGTGATATACCGTTCGGCTCTAATATAGCCGGCACGTTCACGGTGGCAAGGGCCCGACGAATGACGTCATTCAAAGAGGCGTGACGTGAGAGACGCCCTGCACTGCGGCGGCATGACAGGCCATGGTGGCCTAATCTGTCTACTTCACTGCCGCAGTGACAATTGTGAGGTACTGTCCGGGAGATGCCCAGACGTAATCCCACAGCAATGGAGAAGCTGTCATCGTCCATAAGGGTACCTATGTTGGAAGAAGGTAATGCGTGTAGCCAGTATCCAGATTCTTTTTCACGTGTGGCAAGGAGACGAGCCCGGTCCCTAATATCAACACTTTTTTTAAATAGTTTATCTTGAATAATTTTACAAAGGGGCTCGTCCCATAGCCTTTGTGAACTAAGTTTTTTGGGTAAGACCTCACCTGGACAAGCCAAAGACCAGGCCGTTTTAGCTTCTTCTACGTATGCTATGGAAATTTCAGATGATGATTTTGAAATTATTTTTTTAAAAAGATCTGAAACACTATTAGTAGAAGATAAAAAGGCCGGTAGCGAAACACTTGAAATTTTGCGGATGCCAATGCCTCCAAACCGAATAGGCAGAGAGGCCTGACACCATGAATTATTTGAAAGTGAACAATTAAGAATTTGGGTTAAAATATTTTTGATCGCGTCATCTGAAATTAATAGTAATGGTATATGATTCCAAAGAGGGCTACAGCGTAGTATGTGTGTAAATTTAGGCACAAAAAGACAAAATTTAATTAGATGGAAAGCCATGTGGTTATGAATTTCGGTGAGACGCTTAGACGTATCGTCAAATTTTTGACGATGTTCATCCACAAAGACCGGGAAAGACTCTTGAAGGATCGGAGCTCCTAGGAGGCGTAGACTTTCTTTGTTGAGTAATTTTAAATTTGGAGCCAAACTGTTAAATTTATTATACAAATCGTCTCTTTGGTCCGATGGTACAATATCTGTGATAAAAAGTTCACACTTAGAAAAATTTAGTTCCAAGCCAATCAATTTAAATTTGTCGATTAAAAACTGTAAATCTTGTAATACAGTTGTGGCTTTGCCTCCGAGGGTTCCGTCGTCCAGATACCACATGTTTAATTTGGAATTTAGACTCGAAATTACGGGGTGTATTGCTAGTCCGAAAATGGCTGGCCCAAGAGGGTCGCCCTGTTGACAACCTGAGCAAGAATTTATTAAATGGTCTCGGTAAAGTAATTTAGAATCCAATCCGTAACATTGCCAAAGGTAGTCAAAAGTTTCTGGAATATAATTTTGAATTTCATTCAAAAGAGTAGTACGATCAACAGAGTTAAAGGCATTTTTGACATCCACCTTCAATATCACCTCACCGCAACCGTGATGTACAAATGTACGGAGAGCATGAACAGCTGCCTCGCATCCGCCCTTACTGCCAAAGCCTAACTGAAGGGGCTGGAACTTTTCAGTTAGTTTTGTATGTATGTGGCGGCAGCAAACCTTGGATGCGATTCTCCTATATGTGCAACCTACGGCTATTGGCCTAATGCCGCCATCTTTCTTTTTCAATGCGCAAAGGTTTGCACCATATAGGAGAGGGGCAATCTGTGCATGCACCTTACCTGATAGCATGAAGTTTATAAGGGCGGTGATGTCTCGCAGTAGACTCTGGCCCGCATCCCCAGTAGCTCCAAAAATAAGATCTTTGATGTGTTGGGGAGTTAGGCCATCAAGTCCACCAGCCGATCCATTTTTAAAAGACATCACTGCCGCCCTAATGTCTTTTTCTGTCGCCTGTAAAGATTCAACAGGAGTGGTGGTAACCGGAAGGTAAGGCGGTGATAGCGATGGTGGATGTTTGTCAATCAGGGCTGATAAAGTGTCTGGCGTGTCTGGAGCGATGGTGTCATTGGTAAATAAGAGCTGAGCAGCTCCCTTTAAGTCCCCATCACTTATTTTAGTTTCTACTTTTTCAAAAATACTATGAGATTTTTTATGTTGATTTTTTTTGTTTTTTATTTTTTATTTTTGTTTAAAAATCAGAAAGCGGTTTACAGAATCTACCTACCAAGTTTCAATTCTGTAGTCCTAATAGTTTCGGAATAAAATGGCTGTGACATACGGACGGACAGACAGACATGGTGAATCTATAAGGGTTCCGTTTTTTGCCATTCGGCTACGGAACCCTAAAAATGACGATACTTCCATACAACTTTTCATCCCCCCTTTCAACCCCTTACAACCCTCTTTTCGCATTAGAAAGTAGCCTATGTCCTTTCTCAAGCTCTAGACTATCTGTGTACCAAATTTTATTTAAATCGGTTTATTAGTTTTGGCGTGAAAGCGGGACAGACAGACAGACAGATACTTTCGCATTTAATAGTAAGGACAAATAAAACCCAGAGACGGCGCTAGCGTATATTTTAATAGCTCTGTTTAAATATTGCCTAAATGTATGAGATCCTGCATCGCGCAAACGATATTTTCCGCGATATTGGAACTGATGCACTTGCTTCGTCATTAAAAATCTCAAATGTTTAACTCGTATAAGAACGTTTTCTCTTTATACTATTAGTCTGGAAGTCTGGACTATCTGATTGAGATGGCGTTACTTGTTCCGAATGACAAACAATACTGTGAAAAATTAATGAAATGACGTTTTTTAGGGTTCCGTACCCAAAGGGTAAAACGGGACCCTATTACTAAGACTCTGCTGTCCGTCTGTCTGTCTGTCTGTCTGTCTGACCGTCTGTCACCAGGCTATAGCTCATTAACCGTGATAGTTAGACAGTTGAAATTTTCACAGATGGTGTATTTCTGTTGCCGCTAGAACAACAAATACTAAAAACTAAATAAAGTTAAACATTAAAGGGGGTCAAAAAACGTGTTTTTAAACGCCATCTATCTAATTAGTTTCGGAAAAACGACATAGATGGCGCTAGTAAACGAGCCGCCCCGTCTTTCTAGATCGCGACCAAAATATTTAAAAAATATTCTTGGTAATCAATTAATCAAATATATGAGGTTGAAACTCTGTTATGTTTCGTATTGTACGGAACCCTCCCTAAGTGTGCGATAAGAGACGCGATGCTGACTCGCACTTGGCCAGTTTTATTACTTTGTAGGTTTATCATATTAATCCGAACACTAACATTACTTGTTTTATTATTGTTCATCGAAATGTGTATATATGACTATGAATGAACGATGTTATGATATGATCTATGAGAGGAAAAAAAGTAATGACGTATCATCCATAAAATTAAACCAAAATTAAAATTAAATTAAATTAACAAACAAATAAAACTAATAACATTAAGATATTATAATTATAATTATAATAAAATCATAATATATTATTGAAGGTCATCTATGATAGAATTCACATTTCTAGATGTTTGATGACGAAGCCAGTGCAAATGCATCTATCTGGTTCTAACATCGCGAAAAATATCGTTTGCGCGATGCAGGATCTCATACATTGAGGATATATTTACAAGGAGATATTTATAACCTACTCCAGCGCCATCTAGCTAGATGCTTTAATATTAAGTTCATTTGGTGATCATAGCTGAAAGGATGGATGTTTGGTTATTACTCTTTCACGTGAAAACGACTGAACGGATTTGGGCGAAAATGTTCACACAGATACTGTTTAACCTGGATTACCACTTAGGATACTTTTTAACGCGAGCGAAGCCGCGGGGCGCTTCTAGTCTGATATAAAGAAAATATGATAAAATTAAGGTACCTACGTGCATGTTTAAATTATTGCTTATTTATAGTCTTTACATAGACGTGTATCAAAGCGATTACCTAACGATGTTTTAAATGAAAAAATGTATCAAGGTCATAACGATTTACCTCTCATAATTTTATGGTCAATTAATTCAATAACAATGCGTCTACATAAGCGTTTTGTTTATATCAGAATCACAGATTAGAAAAGTTACTACCTACTACGTTCAGAATTACTTAACCTAACCTACTCTGAGGCAGGCAATATTCATTACTTTCAGAGAGGTTAGTTTCGAGATAATAATTTCGAGACGGCTGCGGCGTCTAAAAGCCTTTCCAAGACAGACCTCACATCTTATTTCAAAGGAATGGAGGTCAAAATAAAAGTACATGAACCACATTAAATATAGCCGCATTGTCTATGCCTCGGCCGTAGCGACAGTGGCTTACCGGCGGACCGCGACAGTGAGGCGAAGCCCTACAAAAGAGGGGCTCAAGCCGCCGTGCCGACTACGTCGCACGAAACCCTTACCAGCGGCTCTCTCTCTCCGCCTGATCTGTTTAGAGCGAGACGCAACGCCGCGTTGACAAAAAGCGGTGCGAAAAAGCCTCGTCGTTCCGGGGGTGACGTCACGGGGCGGAGGGCGGGGTGCGGGGTGCGGGTCGACGCAGCGCAGGCCGGCAGTACTCAGCCGGCCGCTGACACGTGTAGACTGGTGCATGATGCGCGCGCGGTAAAATAAAACAAATCGCGATGCTGTTCGAGAGTCCTAACGCGAAACTGTTCCCGGCGTTCAACATCCCGCCGCCCGTCAGGCTCAGGTGAGCGTGCCGCGCCCTTACAACCCCGACCAGTGTTTTTAAAATCTAAAAGTGCGAGTGATACAACCGTAATTTTTAACCGAAGCCATAAAAAATGCCTATAAAGTGTACACGGTACAGACGACAGTGCGTTCGCTACGCTCGAGCGGATGAAGAAACGTCAATACGAGATCACCGCTCTATTTTTTTAATTTATAGCCATTACCGAGTACCGAGCGTCCCGAGTGGTCTGAATCGACCATGTTTGTAGAAATCGTGAATCGAGTGCACGCTTTACCAATTATCTCGAGGGATACGTAATCCTACAGTCGTTGACATCCGTCGCCTCTCGTAATTGTTAGGAAAGGCAAAACACTGCATTCCAGAGTTTGCAGCGATGACAATCGATCAAGTTACATGCAAAGGTTAAGTTCGATGTTGAACCTCGTCTCGCTATTATATTTCTTCAGTGAATTGCGTCTGATGCGTATTAAATCGATTACGATTCTATAGCCTCAATTTCTCGTCGAGAAATCGATGTATTCGAAGCTTAAAAGCTTACGAATCGAATTGGAAAAGTCCTCAAGAAACATGGATGTTATTTTTGGCAGACTAATCAATCAATTACCGGAGTCGAGCTCGTATCGAGTGTATCGACGGAGACATTTATAAATAAGATCGAATATCAATAGGGTTCGTGGAAGCGAGACGGACGACGTCGCTGTAAACAAAACCGGGCTTCCTGTTGCTCTGCACCACATTCCATACGAGGAAATGGCGATGCCTTTACAAGCTGGAGTTTTGATTTGATGAGACGAACTGACGTGTTTCTTAATACTTCTATTGGAAAGAAGGCACATTTATGAACTTGCAATAGTTAACAATTCATAGAAATATTATCATAAACAAGCCCATTCAATTGCAAAACTATTGTGTGCCAATAATAGGACGAGTATTATTAAGATTCCAATGATGCGTCTTCTGAGTACCTAACTAGAATTGTTGGTTTAATGGATCTTTTGTGTCAAAATTTTCACCTTAAACAAATTCATTTTATAGAGATGACAATTTATTATTCTAATACTGATTAGATTACTGAATTTCAGTGTAGATTGACATAATATTTAAGATACACCAAAGATCATCCTTTAGATTGCACTGACAGATTTTACTGATTATTAGCACTGACCATGGAGAATACTGACAGTCCTTTTCAGTCGCAAGTTCGACTGGTGTGTCTCATTTTGCTTGTGATTTCAAAACACAGCCACTATTGGCATTACTTACAAACAAAATTATCCAACTACTTAAGCATTTCCGAAGATCTAGAAGCTTATTTATTGATTTCTTAAAATAAATGAAATAAGGAATAGCTTAAGGTTACTGCAAGTACATATTTCGTTAGGAGTAGCTTAAAATGTTTAGGTAAGAATTAACGGTATAAGATGGCTTCAGTTAATTTATTTATTCAATAAGAATGGTATATGTTACTGACCTATAGAAATACACACAATCACGATCCCTAGCCCTACTATTCACTCCCTAAATAGCACACCATTTAGAATTTTGAACAAGGGGTTGCAACAACTTAGGTCCATAAATTACAATTGCCTTCCAATATACACTTCAATTTTAAATGTTACCACATAACTTACAGAATCTTAATATAACTAGTAAGTATTTAAGATATAACTTATTAGATTCCTGGATGGAATTAATTTGTCTGAATGTAATCTAGCACATTTTGACGCCCTTCCCAAAAAGACAAAGAAAAGCGAAGATATTACAGCAAAAGAAAAGTTGGCCGCATAATGCAGAATACATAAAAGATGGATATTTTTTTAATCCAATAATGTTTAGGATCATATTGATATCCTAAAAAAATATACTAATGCATATAATATTTGCAACTAAAGCCTAACATTTTTAACAAAACGAGTTGGATTCGGTCACCGAATATTAGCAGATAGACATTAAAAATTCCACGTTCCAGAGAAAAAGTGCCGAAATAGAATAATTTATGTAATTGCTCAACGCCTGCAACATGCATATTTACAAAGCCATTTCTCCAAACATCGCAATGAATAAGACGTAAAAATATGTGTTTCTCATAACTAATTACTGTTTTGATTAACTCGATGACTTGATAATTTACGGGCAAGACGTGCAATGTCAACAAAATATGAAAAAGAGCGCTGTGACTACATTCCAGACTGAAGTGCATGAGAAAATAAAAAGATTACACAACAAATGGCATGTGATACGTACATTAGACGTAATGTATGAATCAGCGACATTGGCCTTCATTACAATTCATTTATGGAGTCTAACTTCAAATACATGATTACGATCCAATCTGCTTCAATGATTTTTTTTGCGTACGCAATTGTTTTCTGAAACCACATGAAAATACTTTAGAGCCTAAAGAATTTTTATGATATTGGGTAACCTCAAAGAGTAACATAGTATATACTCACTGGTAACCTGACAAGCAAGACAATCGTTTTATACTACGTGATGTCGTTTGTCATCCAACTAAAATTTAGCAGATATATTTTTTTAAATATGTGTAAAAGTAAATAAATGTAAAAATGTATAATGTAAATGTGTAATATGACAATATCAATCAATATTGGTATAAATAATCATTTCTATGAGGTACTTCAAAAGTATTAGACAGGATTACGGAAGTCAAATTTAATCCTTATGTTACGAACAATTTAAGATATTCTACCCAATGTTCTTAATGGGACAAAGTTAAGGATAAAATCCATTATGATTCAATAGATAAATAGCGCAATATCTTGCAACAACGAGAGTAAAACGACGACACTTGTCTTTAAAGGAGATGAATTTGACCGCTGAAACTCTTGTACCCACACATCGCATTGATTCAAATGGCTACTCCACATTTAAATAATGGTACAAGAAGAAGATGAACAATCAATTATTGGCCAATTTACTAAACTACAATAAAAATTATACGCCACGGAGAATACACTTTGTAGACTAACGATTGAAATAGCATCTTACCTATTGGTAAGTGACAATGTCGAAATTGGTAGCACGCTAGGCCTAGATGTGAACTAAACTGATTCAAAAGAACAGCTGTTGGGACACTTGGGACTCGTTAGATGTTTGGCGACAGTTTTTCCAATTTGAAGGTGGTAGGGTGCTAGCCAGGTGAATATACCACCATGCGACCAAGTAGTTCTAATCTAACCAACATGTACTAAATAGTGCATTTGAAAGTACCTATTTCTGTGAAAATTGTAACTTTACTAGAAAATGTTCAATCAATTCAAGTAGATTTATTAACTATCTTTTGTTATCCAAAGGTTGTCTGTAAAAGATCACCGTAAGCGATAAGATCACCCTTTGTATTATAACATTCCCTGTAGTAATAAAAATATAAATTAAGTATTCTGTTTCTGTTAATCTTGAAATTAGTTTGAATTATGTACATTTGTTAACATTACACATTTTTTGACATTTTGTAAATGCCTTATATCACCCGCTCTTACCTTTAAATTTGGCATGTAATCCAATAATTACTATGGAACAAAATACAATATTTTGACGAGAATTTACGAGTACCATAAACCAAGCGATTCCTTCCATTCCAGTTTCATTTATTAATAGAATCACTTCCTTACAGCGTAGATGTTCTCTCAGCGATGTACAGATATACCAATATATCTTAGATATTCTATTTTGGTTTAGTGGCTCTATATTATGTTTCTCTTGATTTACAGTCATTTGTTTGCCATAATTTAAACAAATCGCTTCAATAAGCTTAATGATTTATAGGACTTGAAATATTATTATGATTTTGGTCTACTTTATAAAAGGGGAAGTACACTACTGAGTTTTTGTTTTGTTTTTAATGTTTCAATATTGGCAAAATTGCCGTTTTAAAATTTACAAGTCATTTTTGCTTCCATTGGCTTACCAGCAAGTTGTCTAATAGAGCTAACATTTGTCATACTTATGAAATTCGGTATATAATGCCAATTAGCTGATGTGATGATGGTGCCGGAATGCAGGGACTGAAACTCCCTAAAGGCAGATCTAAAGGACAAAAGAAAGCACAGTAGAATTTAGTTTAGGTATGATTTATTATCATAAGTACCTTCAATTACACATAATGATGATAATGTTCAGACACAAAGTTTGTTTTTATTTCCCGACGCAAAAAGAGGGGGTGTCATAATTTTGACGTGTGTATCTGTGTGTTTGTGACGTGTTACCCCGTATCTGTGTGTCTATCTATGGCATCGTAGCGCCCAAACGAATGAACTGATATTGTTTTTTTATTTGATAGGTTAAGAACACCTATTGACTACCGATTTGATTCATGGAAATCCTTCCAACCATGTTAAGACCGAACTTTTTCCTAGTTTATGACGCAATGAGATCAACTTTAAAAAGTCTGATCAATTCGAAATTCGCTACTACTCCTCTTACTTCAACGATATTTTAAAAACATGGAAGCGTTGACCTGATGCTGGGACATCTCTTGAAATCGAAATTTGCAGAAAAATCTGCAGAATACTCTACTCCTCACCAACTTATAGCAGCAATGTCGTGTTTGGACTCATTTAAATAGTCTCAATGAACAAATTGTACCTAGATTGATCGGGGATAGGCTTACATTTTGAATTTAAGTATCTTAATATTAATTTGTATTGCTTCAAAAATGACCTTACTTCAAAAGGTATTATATTCTCTGCCATATCGTCGTTATCGTATGACTAGCTTTACCCATTTGCCTTCCTTAATTCGTGCATTGTATGCAAATACATGCAGTTTCAAGGAAACACTCGTTTACTTGTCAGGCTCGATGCTTCGCTAATATTAACATAAGTGAATGATCTCTACCTTCGATTGGTTTTATCTTTTTGTTTTTGTTAAGGGCAAAGCAAGTTGTTGCTTTATTTATTGCTAGATTCGAAAACCTTAGTTGTCATACTAAAATAACTTGAAAAATGTCATCAAGTGACTTGAAATAATCTGGTAGATTTTATCAACCGACCTGCAAAATGGAGGGGGTTTTCAATTCGTCTGTATGTTTTTTTTTTGTATATTTGTTGCGATTACTTCGTTATCTGTGAACCGATTCGAATGTTTTTTGAAGTTATACTTCTTTTGGCGCGATAGAGAAAAATGATGAGAGTGAATTCTTACGATGCGCGCGCACACCGACACCTAAATTTAACATCGTGAAGTTAGTTCTAGGTGGTACGATGCGCGCCCACACCGCCACCTAAATTCTACACTGTGAAGTTAGTTCTAGGTGGCATGACTATGTTCAAGTTGTATATGTCATATTTAACGTCATATTTTTACGTTAATAAAACCTTTTTTATTGAAATAAAATCTTTTTGATTAATTTTAATATTTATCGTTAATCACTACTGCATTTTAGTTTTTTTTTCCATACGGCACAGAAGTATAACTTCTAACGCGTGTACATAAGTACACACACTCTTTTTTTTTAATGGGTAGGGTAAATCTTCAAGGTAGTCCAATTAAATAATTCTTTGAGATCTGATAAGTGAATTTAGAGATATGGTGGTAAACATTTCAATCTTGCTACTTTAACTGACTCACGCGACATGTTAAGTCGGTTTCTTTAGTTTGAAACAAATGTTTACTTATTAAGATTCTAAATATATTGCAAGTATTTTTAACGCGATCAAAGCCGCAGGACTCAGCTAGTATTATTAATGCTTGTGAGTTGAATGTAATAAAAATCGGTCTAATTTTTATACAGGTGGTCATAGAAACATACAAACTTAAAAACCTTACCCTGATTTTATATAGTAGGTTAAAAAGCTTTAAGTTACAAATTATGAAGTGGATAATTCAAAGTTAATTATTGTAGCTATTACTGTAGCCATTATTAAGAGTTCTTTTCACCCAGTGATTGTCACTTTCCCTTTGTATCGATTAGCTATTTGTTCGCTCGGAAGTTACTTTTTTTACATTTTCCCGCCACTAGCAATTGAATACTTTCTAATAGTGGCCAGTATTGCAACAAAGTTTTTTGTTATTTGTATTCTACCGTTAACTTTTGGAATTATTGTCTATTGACATTTTGGGTAATAACTGTTTGTGATTGGATCTGTGGAGGTTGTATCAGTTATACGACGGTATTTAACCTGAAAAATTTAGAGGTTAATCTACCATTTATTTTGTACGCAAAGAACCCATGATGGTAACAAAAAATATTAAAAACAAAATAATCTGCAACACAAAACCTTTTTTAACTGTACTTGTACCCTATCACTTGTTACTTCCGGTTTCCGGAACAATTTACGAAATAGTTGTTGAATTGACTTCTTTATTATTTAGTTAATATTTAATTAAATCACCAGAGACACAGAATAATGAATAGTACAACTAGAGACGACTAATTTTACAAATGAAACGATACTGCGTGCTAATTTTACCTATAGCGCTATCTAGTTTTTGTTGGTGGAACTAATCATGGTATTGGCGTCCATTGAGGTTGTTCCTACAGTACTAAGTTTGAGGTGTTTATCTCCATATCTCTGGAGATACTTATCAGATCCCTATAAAATTACAATGGGACCGAACGGGAAGCATACTATCTCAAATAAAAATAATTTTATTACATATCGGTTAACAAACGACCTAGTTCTGAGGTATCAACAAAAAATAATACAGGTGAATTGAGAACCTCCTCCTTTTTTGTAAAGTCAGTTAAAAACCGACTTCAAATAGTCGCACTAGTCATATTCAGTAGCAAGTTTCAGGTACTTACCTCTATATCTCTGGAGATACTTTATTTGCGTGTGACATCGCTTACCATCAAGCAAACTGTTATTATTCTATTAAAGAATTTCTTGATGACAATATTAATCGATATTTTGTACAATAATAATAATTTTCATTTTTTTTATTGATATTTAACTTTGTATTTTGACATTTAATTTAACAATATTTTTTATAAATTGACATGGTATCACTAGGTTAACGTTTATCTTCGTTTACTCTCTTGACAATGACATTTGAGCAATATTCGATTCTTTTGACATTATTAATTTACTATGTACAGTCCGGCAAGTATAACTTGGTGCGGCTGTGCGCCACTGTGCTTTTACTTTGTACTTTGATAACAGTTTCTCTTAAACCACTTTTGATTACTTTTGGCATTATTGAACTATTTTAATGTAGCAGAATTATCAACAATAATGTCGCAGTAATCTCTCAATTAATAATATAATTTATTAATCTCTCGGAATTAGTTCCAAAAACCACCACCGCCAAGTTATACTTGTCGGACTGTATCACACTTCACAAAGTACTTTTCTGTTATGCTTATCAATTTGTAGAAAATGTATTTAAGACAGATTTATTAATTATATAAATCTGACTAAACAATCTATACTAATATTATAAAGAGAGAACATTTGTATGTTTGTATGTTTGTAATGATTTGGCTCAAAAACTACTGAACCGATTTAAAAAATTCTTTCACTAATACATAGAATGGACTTTCGGAATGAAAATAGGCTATATATTATCCCGTTTAAATCAAAGGTACATTCGTGGAGACCTAATTTGTAACCTAAGTCGGCAAAAAAACGGTCGACAAAACACGTTTCTTAAGAACGCTGTTTAATTGAAAATAGATAGAAGAATATTTTCTTTGCAAGAGTTGTACAACTTAATAAGACCTACAAAAAAGTCCGCGACAGCATATGTCTATCTCTTAAGGTTGACTCACAGTAACCAATTTAATCTTAAAATTTTTGTTAAAAATATTACATAACTTCCAAGGCTATTTTCAAGTATATAGTATTAATCCTTATCCAAATAATTACGTTAAATAGCTTGGCCACATATTATAGATTAAAATTGTCCTTTACAGTATATAATTCAAATGAAAACTCTAGAAGATATCACGAGTTTCACATACACGCATCGCAAAATTAATGAAATATTTGCAGTGAAACCACAGATTAGGTCATAGTTACTACGAAAATATTATTATAAGCTTAGCTATGCTGTAGATCCACACCGATCACAATCAATTTGAAGTCAATATAGTATAATAATATGATCTATTGTATAAAATAATATTCATCTATATATATAACTAGCTGTACCCGCGACTTCGTCCGCGTGGAATAGTGTCTTAGGGTAGCATTTTTAAATATTTAGGCTAATTTTACAAATAAGACACATGCGTATCCCACCTTCACGGCACCGTACCACGCCGCGCAAATCCCCTCCCCCTCCCCCTCACCCCTGCCCTCCCCTCTCCCTCTTTCATCCCACCACCCCCTTTCCTCTCACTTCCCTCTCCCCTTCCCCTTTCCCGCCACTTCCCTCTCTCCCTTCCCCCACTTCCCCCTCCCCTCCCCCTCTCTCTTCCCGCCACCTCCCCCTCTCCCTTATTTCCCTCTCCCCTCCCCTTTCCCCCCACTCCACCCTCCTCATCCCCTCCCCTTTCCCTCACCTCCCATCCCTCTCCCCCTTTCCCCTTCCCCTCAGTTCCACCCTCCCTCCGCTCCCCTCATTCCTCTTTCCCCTTCTCCCTCCCCCTTTTCCCTCACAAAATTTGAATTTTATATTTATTTATATCAAATTAACAACCTAAAAAATAAGTTTCAAGCTTCTAGCTCCTAAAATGACGATACTTCCATACATCTTTTCATCCCCCCTTTCAACCCCTTACTACCCTCTTTTCGCATTAAAACATAGCCTATGTCCGTTCTCAGGCTCTAGACTATCTGTGTACTAAATTTCATTTAAATCGGTTCAGTGGTTTTGGCGTGAAAGCGACACAGACAGACAGACAGTTACTTTCAGTTAGGATAATATAATATTTTAAACCACCCCGACTGATCTATGTATACCTAATCTTTTCATTAAAAGCATTCCAATGACTCTAAACACGACATTTAAAATCTGAGCTATAAGTTGGTGAGGATTTGAGTATTCTGTAGAGTCCAGGAGATGTCCCAGCATCAGGTCAATGCTTCCATGTTCTTACAATATCGTTGAAGAAGAAGATTTTCGAATTGATCAGACCTATTAAAGTTGATTTCATAGCGCAATTAACTAGAAAAAAGCTCATAGTTTTATAACGATTGAACGAATTTTCATGAATCAAAGCTAAGAAAACTCTCGATGAAGCCATCTATCAAACAAAAAAAACTATGAATAATAAAAACAAAATCGGTTCATCCGGTTAGGTGCTAAGATGCTACAGACAGACACACAGATACACGTTAAACGTATATTACCCCTACATTTTGCGTCGGGGAACGCCGTAAGGTTACGGCGGCAGATGTTCTCCTTGGTGGTAAGCTACTTTTTGGTAGATTTAATGATCCCACTACCACTGTACGGAAACTCATGATTCATGAATGCACATAAAACTTTCATTGGTAGGTATATAGCTAGGATTAGAACCAACGATTGTCGGGTCAGAATCAGGGTAACTATCCTTTACGCCAAAGGGCCGTCCAATATCACTACGTAAGTATTATAAAACAAAGTCCATCACTGCGTCTGTCTATCTGTTCGCAATAATCTCAATAGCTACTGAACGGATTATCATAAGTTTTTACCAATAGCCAGAGTGTTTATGAGGAAGGTTTAGTGCATAATTCGTTTTGTGTAAATTGGATGAAATTTGACGATGATTGTTAAATATGTTCATATTGTATTTTCGATGCAACAAACTGATGCAAATTTTGTAGGCATATATATGTTCTACCCGTGCGAAGCCGGGGCGGGCTGCTAGTCATAAATAATACTAATATTATATCGATAAATTTGTACGCCGGTGACGGCAGAATATGCAGGTTCAAAATGTATTATAGATCTTAAAAGTATTACCATATTCTGATAAATTGAATAAATAAATAAAATAAAAAAACTTCTTGATAGTCCTTTTAATAAACTAATATAATTTAAAAAATATAATTTAATTGTTTGAACTTTGAAAATAAGTTTAAAATGTTTCATAGTTAATGATAAAATAAACTCGAATAAGAACTTTAAAAAATAATAATAAACCTAACTAGTTTAATATAAATCGAAATCGGTTCAGGCATCTTCGAGTAAATAGGTGAACATACATAAAAAAGAATCCGTCGAATTGAGAACCTCCTCCGTTTTTGTGAAATCGGCTAAAAAATCTTGGAATCATGAAATTAAATTACATTTGTATTAAGTATAAATTGTCCGCAGTTCCCAATCCTGTAATTAAATATTAATGGCCGACCCGAGAAACCTTTTGGCGGCATCAAACCATGATTTGTCTAAAAAGGTTTTTTACCTATGAATAAAATAAAATAAATCATAAAAATAAAAAAAAAATAAAGTAAATCATAGTCCAGAATATGATTTACCATATTTTATCAACCGACTTCTAAAAAGAAGGAGGTTCTCAATTCGTCTGTATGTTTTTTTATGACTGTTACGCGATTATTTCGTGAATTGTGAATTATTCTCCGATTCGAATAATTCTTTTTATAATCGGTAGGATACGTTTCTGAGGTGGTCCCATTGTAATTTCATCGACATCTGATAAGTATCTCCAGAGATATGACGATAAACGTTTCAGACTTGTTATTGTCATTACAGTTTTCAAATCCGACGAGAGATGTTGCACTGCGTAAATTAAATATTATGTTTCTTAAAGTGTTACACACTTTATATGTTTGTACATTTTTACACAGAATCCAAAATGTCATCGTACCGACGGGACTTGAACCCGCACCCCCCGGATAACACGTCCAGGTGCTCTGCCAATTAAGCCACGGACCGACACTATTTTACGAAAAATGTTGGATAGTGTGTAACAATTTTACAAAAATATAAATTGTGTAACACTTTAAGAAACATAATATTAGATTTACTCAGTGCAACATCTCTCGTCGGATTTGAAAACTGTAATGATTTCTTCCGAATGATTCACTTTCGAAATAAGTTATCATAGATGGCACCACCAATGCAAAATCGGGTTAAAAATGCAATCCACTAATTTCATCGTATTGATAGTATCGGACCGTGGCTTAATTGGCAGAGCACCTGGACGTGTTATCCGGGGGATTCGGGTTCGAGCCCCACCGGTACGATGAAATTTTGCTTTGTGTGTAACTAATTACAATGTTAAATAATAAAGTATTTAAATGAAAATGTACCTATTTGATCTATTACGGTGCCAATAACAAGCTGTCAATTATACTACTATTGTTTTTAGGTTTAACCATAGATAATTATGGGTTTAATCACAGACCTAAAATTGCGACTTTATATTTATAAGGGTTTAAAGAGAACGTTTTCCTTATGGATTTTTTGTATAGTGTCTTAAGCCAATTGCATAAGCGATTCATTAACCAACAAGCTATTTAAAAAACAAATCCGAATGGCAAGTCGACCGGAATCCCGGCGCCCGCGCAACCGTGTGTGGGTACCTAACCTACTATTACAACACGATCGATTGTCACTTAGGGATTATGGGTTAAATGGTCATAATTCCAAGCATTTTCTACCGATCATCTAGCAGCGGTGGGAAACTTTTTTACCCCCGACGCAAAAATAATGGGTGTTATAAGTTTGACATGTGTATCTGTGTGTCTGTCTGTAGCATAGTAGCGCCCAAACGGCTTAACCGAATTTGGTTTAGTTTTTTTTTGTTTGATAGGTGCCTGTATCGAAGGTGTTCTTAGCTTAGTTTCATGAAAATCCGTTCAGCTGTTTAAATATTATCAGCTCTTTTTTGTTGATGAGACTAAAACATAAAAATGGCGCTTCTGCAGCGCGCTACTTACCCGCAACGCGGAGATGTCGTGTTTAGGCGCACATTGGAAAGGTCTCAATGGACAAACAAATTATATTCATATTATACAAATCAGTCGGGGTGGTTTTAAATTTAAGTATTATTTATTGAAATCTGTGATAGTAGTAATGAACTGGCCAAGTGCAAGTAAGACTCGCGCAGCGAGGGTTACGTACAAACGTTGTGAAACTAAAAGACAAATTTAACTTTGCAGTTCGGTCCCTACACAGATGCCTAGACATGGTTAACGCACCAACCGCAAATAATAAGATTTTTTTAAAATATCTAATAGGCTAGCGTTTGACCACTATCTCACCTGTTGGTAAGTGATGATACGGTCGAAGATGGTAAGCACGCTAGGCCTAGAATAGGAACTGGCTCTCAAGAATAGCTGCCGGAACACATTAGATGTTTGGTGACAGATTTTCTAAGTTTGTAATAGTTTGTAATATATTAAACTACCTACATTTTTGCATGGTGGTAGGACATTATCTAGTCATAGATCTAGTGTCCGCCTGGCCAGCTGCCACTCTCAAGTTAGAAAATCTGTTGTCAAACATCTAATGTGTACCGGCAGCTGTCTTCGAGAGCCTTGCGTGCTACCATCCTAGACCGCATCATCACTTACCAATAGGTGAGATTCTGGTCAAACGCTAGCCTATAAGATATATTAAAAAAAAACATATTTACGGTTTTCAGATTGTTTGTATGTGTGCTGAAAGACCTTGTACCCTATAGGTTATGATTTCCTTTTGTAATCACAAAATATGCGACATAAACGGTCATATCTTTTGATTGCGTTGACTTACAAGTTTAATTTTTTCACAGCAGACAGATACCATACACCCGAATATCAGATATGTTTCAACTTGATACCTCAACTCGTCCCTGACAAAAAGGATCTTGACAGACGGATAAACAGTCAGACGAACAGACAGTCAGACGAACAGACAGTCAGACGGACAGATGGACAACAAAGTCATCCATATTCCATAAAAGGGTCCTTTTTTCCTCTTAAGGTACGGAACCCTAAAATAGAGAGTTATAGGTGTAATACTAAAATAATAATATATTTGTTACATAGATTAACACTCTCTATAAGGCTAATTTTACACAATAGATGCTTTTAAGTCGGGGTCAAAATTAAACCCGTCCAGCGATCGAGTTTCACTAGTAAACAAATACAACAAGACAAGGGCGCGCGCCCCTCGGTTCCCCGCGGCGTTGCCACTCCGTGCGCAGGAGTGTTGTTGAAGTGTGGCAACGTCGCACGGCTGGAGGCTGGATAGAAAGAATGCAACTTGCCGGTTATTGTGTGATCGAAGAAGTTTACATTATTATGGAAGATAATATGCTTAAGCCCGTCACACACGTTCCTATAGTACCTATATATTAATATGCCGTGCTATAATATACAGTGTGGAAATTAAACTCAGGCCCTGGAGGGAAACTACTTTAAATCCTTAAGCTAGCTCATTTTACTTAAAGGAGACATTCCTTTATATTTGAAAAGAAACAAATCTGCATTAAAAGATTTTTTTAAACTCGCTTGCTTCGCCCGGGACTCGAACCAACTAAAATTAAAAAAAATAAACACTCTTTATTTTATTATACTAATCGGTAGTATTAATATTCAGGATAAAGTTTCTCTAAAAAATGTTTGGTTACTGTTCACTTTTAACAAGTAAAAGACACGTAACAGTTCTGTTATCTCTCCAACACTCAAAGACTTCGTATGAAGTACACGCTTGCTAATATATCGTTAAGTACCTTGTTGAAATCTTCGATAAGAAAATTGTTCAATGGTGGTAATACCTCTATGCACATTTCCTTCTTACATGATCCGTGGCGTTCAGTGGAGAAGTTTAAAAATGGAACGTTTGACTTTGTTTGCAATGCGGGACAATAATTTAAGTGTTACAAAATTGATAGTAAAATAAAGTTGATGTTAGATTTAACGATTATTTTTATTTTTAAGACCTAATGTTTGTTAGAGAAACTTTATCCTGAATATTAATATTACCGATTAGTATATTAAAATAAAGAGTGTTTATTTTTTTAAATTTTAGTTGGTTCGAGTCCCGGGCGAAGCAAGCGAGTTTTAAAAAATCTTTTAGTGCAGATTTGTTTCTTTTCAAAAATAAAGGATGTCTCCTTTAAATAAAATGAGCTAGCTTAAGGATTTAAAGTAGTTTCCCTCCAGGGCCTGAGTTTAATTTCCACACTGTATATTATAGTAAGCTACCACACACGGAGACGATCAAAGAGCAATAATTACTAAAGTATTATTGCTCTTTGGAGACGATGCTATAATATATATTTTGCCTTCATTTCATAATATGCAATAATATAAATTACGGTATAAGTTGGTGACGTCATAGAAATATATAAATTATAGCTGCGAGTGCGGTCACTTGAATACCATTTGTTTATAAAATATATCGTAATATGCCTTGCTATACTTTATATTAATATATATTATAGCTCTACGTGTATGTAAGCACGTTATACTTCGTCAATCAGCGTCAGTTGCGTTTTTATTTAAACGGATAGTATGCACCTATACCAATTCTATGAAGTACCTACGGAGCTCAAACTATCATAAATAACCGGCCAAGTGCGTGTCGGGCCACGCGCAGTGTAGGGTTCCGTAGTAGCCTGTTATTCAATGCAAGTTTTTACCCGTTATAAACAAGCAACTAGGTACTTCAAAGAACTTTACTTTATCATTTTACTTACTTTGTCACTTTAAAGAATTTATGCTAAGGATTTTTTATTTGGTACAAAATTATCCAACACCTAAGTGCAACGACTATTACTGCTAAACTAATAAAGTTATCTTAACCGCTATAATTTTCCTTTTAAGTTCATGAAATGCGCTATTATCACGAATTTTTCCAGATTTTTCAAGCCAGCAGTTTAGCTTTTAGAGGGGGGGGGGACGCCCTACTGGAACAAAAATTTGCACTTTAAAGTTTAATATTTCGTAAAAGGAGCATTCAATGTAATTTCAATATTAATATTATTTAATTTTATTATATAATTCAATAAAAATGGTATTAGCAACCCATAAGTCATTCAGTCCCAAAGACATATTCAACAATACCACACATGACGGGGTAGACGATGAAAAAAAAATTCATCCCCACTTCTCATACAGGGGAGCTACCCTAAAAATAAAATATTTTTCACAATTTTATTTCAGCACTTTGTCGGCGTAATTTATATACATACAAAATTACAGCATTCTAGTATTAACGGTCTCTTAGCAAAACCTCGGACAGACAGACAGACGGACATGACGAAACTATAAGGGTTCCTTGTCAGGACTACGGAACCCTAAAAAATATTCCGACAAATTGAGAACCTCCTCATTTTTTGTGAAGGTTAAAAACTAATCTAATTATATCAATTGACACGTAACCTGTACTGTTTATTAATTTATTTATTTTTATCCTTTGCCATTTCAAATAATCGCGATATCGTGTCTTGTAAACTGCGCAGGAGTCGTATACTATTATTTATTCTGTGGCAGGAGTTGCAATGGCGGCAACGTCGCACGCAATCTCATGTTACTATTGTGGTTAAACAAAGGTAGATAGATACACACAGAGGTTTATACAGTAAGCAATCAGGTTTCATGTTCAAATGTATACATAATGTAGACAGGCAGGTATGGCTGTTCTAGATTTACACGTAGGAACCATTTTAACCGACTAAAGAGAAAAGAAGCCCCGTTGGCGTACAGGATAGATGGTTCGACAGCGAGCGGTCACCGGTTCAAATCTAGCGCGGGTGTTTGTTTACAGGTGTTAGGATGCAGCATAAATAAACTGGCCAAGTGCAAGTCGGACTCGCACTCTTAGGGTTCCGTACCACACTACAGTATTTTATAAGATCGAGCAAAAAATACCACTATCATTTTTTGCCCGCAAAAAATAATAAATATTAAACATTTTATTTCTTATAACGCCATCTAACGTCTAACAAAGGTGTTAGGGATCGACATTTCAATATAACGCCATCTATGGAACGTTTACCTAACTAAGCGTTCATAGATGGCGTGATATGCCGAATTAAACACGTTTCTAGTATGGCGACCCTCTATTATTTTTAACTTTATTCTGTTTTTAGTATTTGTTGTTATAGCGGCAACATAAATACATCATCTGTAAAAATTTCAACTGTTTAACTATCACAGTTCATGAGATACAGCCTGGTGACAGACGGACAGACAGACAGACAGATGGACAGCGGAGTCTTAGTAATAGGGTCCCGTTTTACCCTTTGGGTACGGAACCCTAAATACCAGCCAAGTCGAGTTGGACTCTCCAACCGAGGCTTCCGCACCAACTTCGCAAACTAGGTTAAAGGACAAACTGAACTTTGTAATTCGATCCATAGAAAATGTATAACACATCGTAAATTTGTTTTAGTAAATTAACTCTTTTTAGGGTTCCGAACCCAAAGGGTACCAACGGAACCCTATTACTGAGACTCCGCTGTCCGTCTGTCTGTCTGTCTGTCTTTCTGTCTGTCCGTCTGTCCGTCTGTCACCAGGCTGTATCTCATGAACCGTGATGGTTAGACGGTTAAAATTTTCACAGATGATGTATTTCTGTTGCCGCTATAACAACAAATACTAAGAACAGATCAAAGTTAAAAATTAAAGAAAAGTTTAAAAAAAGTTTTTTACGATAGCGCAGCGCCACCTATCTAGTTGATAAGATGGCGCTATCGTCTTTACCTTAATCTGAATCTCGGAAGCGGCTCCAACGATTAAATAAAATTTTGTATACCTACAGGGGATTTCGGGGGCGATAAATCGATCTAGCTAGGAGTCATTTTCAGAAAATGTTGTTTTATTCGTGTTTTCAATAATCAACTTTATTGATAATCAACTTAAAATATGACTCTTCCCGACATCTATTGGCGAGTAGAAGTACTGTATCAGTAAAGCAGTTAGTTGCTCTCAATTAAAAAAAATAGTATTATTATTCGTCAATAGATGTCGGGAAGAGTCATATTTGTCTGTTTAAGTGGCAAAAAATTCCGAACAAAGCTCGGTCAACCAGATATTTAATAATATTAATTACTACAATTACTATTACTACTATATAATACTATTCTACCTTTGTTAACGTTTACTTAGTTGGTGTTAGAAGTTCGTTAGAATTCGATAGATGGCGTTCGGAACCCTCCGTGTGCGGGACAAAGTCTGACTCGCACTTGGCCAGTTTTATTTTACTTCTAAGGTACGGTACCTTAAAAAGATAAGTCTATGAAGCCTGTCAACTGTCAGTAAAATAATTAGTGCTTCTAATTCAAAGGCGGCAATAGCCCAATGGATAGGGTGTCGGACTGGCAATCGAGAGGTCGTGAGTTCGAATCCCACCCCACCCATTGCACTATTGACGTGAACCCACTCCAGACACAAGCATATTTAGCTTAGTTGGAGGGGTTAACAAGAATACTAGTAATGTGCAACCCACATTGCGAGTAATCTTTATTTTTTTTAAAACAAAAAAAAAAACAAAAAAATTCATCTCAACTTCTGAAAGGTCAGTGAACAAGAAATAACTAAAACACCTTTAATGAATTTGACACTTCGTTCAAACAAAACTTCAGATAAGTAGCCGGAGTAGCCGCAAGTTAATTACGATCTAAATTAATTAGGATACACTCTCCAAGACAATAGGGATGGGTGCCGATATCCGGCAGGAAAGTGTCTATCGCGGATGCCAGATGATATCCGGATGATGTTGAATAGAGTAACATAGACTTAAAAGTTTTTCAAGCAACAATATAGCAATATATAACAATATTTCAATAGCTCAATAGCTAAGGCGTCGGTCTGACGATCGAGAGTCCGTGGGATCGATCCCCACCCATTGCACTATTGACGTGAACCCACTCCAGACACAAGCATATTTAGCTTAGTTGGAGGGGTTAACAAGACTACTAGTAATGTGCAACCCTCATTAATGGCAAGCTATTCAAAAGAATAATTTTATAATTAATTCATTATGACCCTGTATCAGTCCACTGCTGGACATAGGCCTCTCCAAAGACACGCTACTGAGCTCTATGAACAAGGTGGAGCAACGACATACGTAGAGTGATAAGCACTGGGCAGTGATTGGCAAAGAAGTGCTGAATAATTTTATAATAAGGGGAATTATTCTGAGTAATATTTATATTACCAAATCGTTAGGAAATATTATTTAAAAATAGTTTTTTATCAAAACCACCATGGTATTATTGCAGAAGTCAGTTTGTATAATATTAATTGTAACGATTTGGCTTTGCCATAGTCGTATAATAAATATTCACACATACCTTATTACACTTACTTATAAAAAAACGTATACATCCACCTTTGCATATTTGATCAAAAAGAGATGCTAATAAAGCATAAAGCATGCCCAACTCCGGCCAAAATAAACACCCACATCCCTATTCCGAGCGAAACAATCCGAAACAAAGAAGCGAGGCTCGAAAACAACCCTTTCAAACTAACTTTACGTACAAAAGGAATAAAAGACCACCTAGCGGACTCCCTTGAGGTACACCAACAGGTATTTTCGTCTCAGTCTCTCGGGAGCACTTCCGCACGTGTCAGAAAGAGACAGAGGTTGACAGTGGTGATATTTTGTAACAACAGATGTTACATTATTGTGATTTCTCTGAAATTATACGCGAAAATGAGGCGGAATGTTTCTCGCATTTCTAAAATAAAGAGTTTCTTTTCCTTGTTGGTAGAGAGTACAAGATGATTATATCATCATATTTCAACAAATTAAACACAATATACTTTAAAATGTTCCTCTTGAATCACTCTAAAAATTGAATCCAGTGTATTTACAGAGCATGGCAGACTCGACATTTTTATGTCTCAGGGTAACAGGCGCAGATCACTGGCGCTGTATCTATTATAGGTAGACGTCATCGCTTACCATCAGGCGAGCGTCGTGCTTGTCGTGTTACCTTTTACCATTAAAAAATAAACTGGCCAAATGCAAGTCGGACTCGCACTTGTAGGGTTCCGTAACACAGTTAAGTATTCCATAACTATGATATTTCGCAACTACAAAATTAAATTTGTTTTTCATAGTGTTTGTATGAAAAACAAAGTTATCTTTGCGGTCGCCATATCTCTAAAACTGCTGACTGTATCTCGTTCAAACCAATTTTCGTTGTTAGTTTTTATTGAGATCTACGGCATATATTGTTTTTTGGTTTTTCACTCCCATACTTTAAAAGTTAGAGGGGGGGATACATATTTTACCACTTTAGACGCGCCTATCTTTCAAATGATTGACTTTGAGAAAAAATGATTTTAGAAACCTCAATGTCATTTTTGAAGACCTATCCATAGACACGTATAGGTTTGAAGAAAACAATTTTTTTTTGTTTCAGTTCCATGTATGGGATGCCCCCTCTTAAACTTATATATTTTTTATTTTTGTATAAAAATCGGAAAGCGGTTTACAGAATACATCTACCTACCAAGTTTCAATTCTGTAGTCCTAACAGTTTCGGAATAAAATGGCTGTGACATACGGACGGACAGACAGACAGACATGACGAATCTATAAGGGTTCCGTTTTTTGCCATTCGGCTACGGAACCCTAAAAACTATATATTGATGATAACCGCTAAAATCTGTTGCGTAGTTTAAAAGATCTAAGGACAGACGCTAGACGGCGAGATGTGACTTTGTTTTATACTATGTAGATATTGTTAGTAGGATAATTATTGATGATAACTAGCAATTGTACCTTAAGAGGACTATAGAGCGTGTGTGTGTCCATACATATAGAACATTTTCAAGGATTAAAAGTCTTCTTTTTTTCAGTTGTTTTAATAACTTAAAAGTTGTACGCATCTAAACCAGCCATGTTTTTACACTTAAACTATGACTATTTAAAGTTAATATTTTCCAGTAACCAATTTTTTTACTGTTATTTCACGGTTCAAAATCCACAGAGCCGCATTTTAAAAATATTCTGCATCTCAAAAAGAGTTGCAATATCTGTCCTGCCTAGATAAAATCCAGGTCACAAGACCACAGTTGTTTTTAATTTTAGCTTTTTTCGCTTTTAAGCGTCCGTTCGTTACCCGTATTGTTCCAAATTTGTTTTTGACGGAAAGTACTGGCCGTTGATGAGTTTGAAACATTCATTGCGATTCGCGAGGTTTCGGCGGGAACTCGGATGCATTTTATTTGTTTTTAGGATTCCGTAACCGAATGGCGAAAACAGAACCCTTATAAATTCGTCATGTCTTTCCGTCCGTATGTCACAGCCACTTTATTCCGAAACGGTTAGGTCTACACAGTTTAAACTTGGTAGGTAGATGTATTCTGTGAACCACTTTACGATTTTTATACAATTATTAAAAAAAAGGATTAAGGGTTGCCCATGGAACGAAATCTAAAAAAAAATTATTAAACTTTTACGTGCGGGGATACGTAGATAGATAGGTCTTTAAATATTACATGGACGTTTTTATAACTATTTTTCTTATAGTCAATCGTTTGAAAGATAAACACTTCCAAAGTAGTAAAATGTGTGTCCCCCCCCCTCCCCCCTCTAACTTCTAAAATAAGAGAGTAAAAAATCTAAAAAAAAATATATGCCGTAGATCTCAATAAACAATTTCAAAGAAAATTGGCTTGAACGACATATAGTCAGAAGTTTTTGAAATAATATGCAACTGCAAATATTACTTTGATTTTCATACAAACACTATGAAAAACAAAGTGAATTTTTTGGTGGCGAAAACGTTGTAAAATACTCTACTGTATCACGGAACCCTACGAGTGCGAGTTCGACTTGCACTTGGCCAGTTTTTGTGTTTATACGATATTTTCCAGAAGACGTTGGCAGTCAATAAACATAATTACTTTAAATCCAAGTCTAGAAAAACAGAACAAGGTAACAGTTCTCATACCAATCTTCCTTTAGTTTTGTTTAATGCAATTTTAAGTTTAAAACTGCCTGGAACTTGTTTAAAGTTAGTGCATAATTTATAAGTTTGTGTTGTCCGTGTATTTCTTGGACTTAAGCCTACTACGATGAGAATACTTGCTAACTGGGCCGCCTAAGAAATATAGTTTGTAATTATGCCATTTTGTTTCTTTATAGAAAATATCCGTGAATTCAGTAAAGCGATTGAATTAATACAGTTTATCCCAATTTTTTATTAATGTAATTACAACATGAATTTGTTGATTTTTAATTTTAAACAATTCTATATTTTTTTAATGAATTTTGTACTACTTTGATCTTTGATTTTTTTTATTATAGCATAACTTTTACTTGTTTGTTCGACTACGCATGCAGTCTGCATCTATAATTGCGATAGCATTATCCACGTAGACTTACTGCGTTAATATTAATTTACACTTTGATGTGCATCGTGGGATGCTCAATAAAAAAAATAAAATAAAAACACAAATGGCATAATTTTTAACCGACTTCACAAAAAAGGAGGTTCTCAATTCGCTAGTTTTCTATGTTTGTTACCTCAGAACTCCGTCATTAAATAACCCATTTGAAAAAATATTTTTAATTTTAAGAAAATGTGCTTTCCGTATAGTTCCAATGTAATTTTATTGAGATCTGATAAGTATCTCCAGATATATGGAGATACATCCCTCAAACTTAGTAGTGAAAATAAATAGCGCGGCATTTGAAGTCGGTTATTTTTGTTTTGTAAACCATTCACAATATCTTCTACTGATTTGAACTTGACTATGGCTTGCACATGAGTTTACATCTTGTGTATACGAAAACAATGCCCACTTAATATACAGTGTGGAAATTAAACTCAGGCCCTGGAGGGAAACTACTTTAAATCCTTAAGCTAGCTCATTTTACTTAAAGGAGACATTCCTTTATTTTTGAAAATAAACAAATCTGCATTAAAAGATTTTTTTAAACTCGCTTGCTTCGCCCAGGACTCGAACCAACTAAGATTAAAAAAAATAAACACTCTTTATTTTAATATACTAATCGGTAGTATTAATATTCAGGATAAAGTTTCTCTAACAAACATTAGGTCTTAAAAATAAAAATAATCGTTAAATCTAACATCAACTTTATTTTACTATCAATTTTGTAACACTTAAATTATTTAACTGATAAATTGTTCGAAATGAGCCCCGTCGTTCCGGCTACACAACATTAGTCGCCGTTGAAATTCAGTGAAAGTGTTGTGGTGTATGCCCCTAATAACATTTTCTATCGCAATCCTTAGCTCTTGAACGGTTTCATAGCAAGTTTCATAAACAACATTTTTTACATGACCCCATAAAAAGAAGTCCATGGGCGTCAGGTCTGGACTTCTTGCAGGCCATCTAATCGTCCCGTTTGTACCTATCCAGGCATTGAAATTTTCATTAAGGTATGCCCTGGCAATTCTGCTGTTGTGGGCAGGTGCACCATCTTGTTGAAAAATGATATTATTAGTAGTAATTCTTACGAAGTCTTTGAGTGTTGGAGAGATAACAGAACTGTTACGTGTCTTTTACTTGTTAAAAGTGAACAGTAACCAAACATTTTTTAGAGAAACTTTATCCTGAATATTAATACTACCGATTAGTATATTAAAATGAAGAGTGTTTATTTTTTATAATTTTAGTTGGTTCGAGTCCCGGGCGAAGCAAGCGAGTTTTAAAAAATCTTTTAATGCAGATTTGTTTCTTTTCAAATATAAAGGAATGTCTCCTTTAAGTAAAATGAGCTAGCTTAAGGATTTAAAGTAGTTTCCCTCCAGGGCCTGAGTTTAATTTCCACACTGTATAAAAATGTGTGCGGTTGACTCACCGCAAATTTGCAGCGATGCCTTTACCGCATGCGTTTATTTTACCGCAATGCGCGCACTTCTATGATAATGTCACAACGCTGCGTTATGCGGCATGCGGCGCCGGACACATAATAGTATGAAAAACGTCTAGAGTCGTCTTTTGTTCCGTCGCAGTATGCGTCAGTGGCAAGAGCAAATACGTGACGCTGCGTTACGCCGCATAACGCCGCGTTGCGCCGCATAACGCAGCGTTTTGCATCACGATCGCGAGAACAAAGCTTTAAGAGGGAACGCGGGTGCACTTTTCCATACAAATGTATTCCCCCGTTTCCTCTCTGGAAAATGCTTTTTGAGAAAATTTTGTTTCTAAACCCCTATATTTTTATTTTTTTGACCAACCAATTGCAAATAGAAATATGACACTTCAAAAATCTAAAAGAGGAGATTAGAAGGTTTATATTTTAATTTGCAATTGGTTAGTCAAACACATAAAATTATAGGGGCTTAGAAACAAATTTTGCTCAAAAAGCATTTTCCAGGGAGAAAACAGGGGAATACATTTGTATGGAAAGGTGCACCTCGCGTATAATGTCAATACGCGATAGCGCATCCGAGGCCTGTAGTGTATTTGAACATTACTAACATTGTAACTAAGTTTAAATTCGCTTGTTTGCTATCAGAGAGTGAATCTTCTGCACTTGTACTAATAACTATTCTGTGGCGATAGTCCCAATTAACCCCCCCCCCCCACCGCCCCCCCCCCGCTTTCTTCCCTCTGTCGACCTAAATATGCTATTTCACCATACATCATTCAATGCAAGTTCATTAACGAAGTTAATAAAAATAAGAGCCGGCATTTATTTACGTATTCTCTCTCTAGCACAGAATGGTGTTTACTTTGCAGCCATTTAGCCAGCGTAAACATTGGAAACTATAAGTGCATATTTTTCTATCGAGTGGGTTTTATAATATTTTTATTCATAGATTTTTAGGGTTCCGAACCCAAAGGGTACCAACGGAATACTATTACTGAGACTTCGCTGTCCGTCTGTCTGTCTGTCTGTCCGTCTGTCACCAGGCTGTATCTCATGAACCGTGATAGTTAGACAGCTGAAATTTTCACAGATGATGTATTTCTGTTGCCGCTATAACAACAAATACTGAAAAACAGAATAAAATAAATATTTAAGGGGGCTCCCATACAAGAAACGTTTTTATCTGCGTTTTTTGATTGAACTTATGAACCATAATAGAAGAAATAAAGTCTTTATTATATTATTATGTATTATTTACTAGAAATCTTCACAAAGTATGTATTACTATGGCCGCTATAACAAAAAATACTAAAAACAGAATAAAGTTAAAAATAAAAAGGGGTCCCTAAACAAGAATCTTGTTTTACAGGCGTTTTATGCTAGATTGTACAAACCGTAATAGTCTCCTATACAAAAATCACGTTGGTTGTATGAGAGCCCTTTTAAATATTTATTTTATTCTGTTTTTAGGGTTCCGTACCCAAAGGGTAAAACGGGACCCTATTACTAAGACTCCGCTTTCCGTCTGGCTGTCTGTCTGTCTGTCTGTCTGTCTGTCTGTCTGTATGTCTGTCCGTCCGTCTGTCACCAGGCTGTATCTCATGAACCGTGATAGTTAGACAGTTGAAATTTTCACAGATGATCTATTTATGTTGCCGCTATAACAACAAATACTAAAAACAGAATAAAGTTAAAAATAATAGGGGGTCCCCATACAAGAAACTTTTTTTTTTTAGCATTTCATGCCATCTATGAACGCTTAGTTAGGTAAACGTCCCATAGATGGCGTTATATTGAAATGTCGATCCCTAACACCTTTGTTAGACGTTAGATGGCGTTACAAGAAATAAAATGTTTATTAATTATTATTTTTTGCTGGCGAAAAATGATAGTGGTATTTTTTGCTCGATCTTATAAAATAGTGTAGTGTGGTACGGAACCCTACGAGTGCGAGTCCGACTTGCACTTGGCCAGTTTATTTAGTATTTATTGTTAAAGCGGCAACAGAAATATCTACATCATCAGTGAAAATGTGAAATGTCGTAACTATCACGGTTCATGACATACACCCTGGTGACAGATGGACAGACAGACAGACGGATGGCCAGCAGAGTCATGGTAATAGGGTCCCGTTTTTTACCCTTTGGGTACAGAACCCTAAAAACTAGAATACATTCTAATACCTTGACACTGGCTAAATACACTAATCGTATGGAGCCATAATGACACAAAAAACCTTGCAGTAAATTATAACACCATCAGAACCATATTTCAAATGATTTATGTACCGTGTGTATGTAAATGAAATCTTCTAAGAAATAAATCAGTATTATTCAGAAATAGTTCGGCGCGGCGCACACCGCTTCGTAACAAATACATTTGTAAACTGTTATGACAAGTACCATTTGACATGTGTCATGTTTCGCTCATTTTACACCGGGCAGTTAATATTTTTAGTGGTCTGTCATAAACAACATTTATTTTTTATTACCCACAGCGAAAGAAGGACGGTTATGTTTTTCGAGTGTATGTAGGCATGTATATATAGTATATTTCTTTGGCACGCCCTAGAGCCTAAACGGCTTGTCATATTTTTATGTGAGGGGTGTCAATAGATTCGTCTTCGTCATGAGAGTGACACTGCTTACATTAAAATAAAAAAATAAAAATTAAAGATTTATTTTGCGCCAAAACCTGCCAAAAAGTAGTCTAAAAAAATCATGTTTTCATAATAAATCGAGTGTGGTATCAAAATAAAGAAAGTTTTAATGGTGATTACGAATATATATGTATATATAACTTATATGTTTTATTGGAGTTTGGAATAATTTAATCACTGAATAAAAAAATCAGCATTCGGGTTTTTTATTCCTAAAATAATTCACTTTTTTATTTCTAACTAGCTGTGCCCCGCGGCTTAGCCCGCGTAGTAAACGCGGGCCAAACCTATCTATTGATATAAGCTATCTATTGATGAAAACAGCATTAAAATCTGTAGTTTAAAAGATCGAAGCGTTCAGACAGGCGGGAGTGACTTTTTTTTATACTATGTAAAGATATAAATCAATACTTTTAATCATCAATCTATATGGCTAATGTAAACATTTAAACGTAACATAAAAGCAATCTCGCACATCAAACACTCATAAATGAATAGCGGTCAGTAATAAAATATTACGTTCGCAATATCGAATGCTCGTTGCGGTGTGATAGACGCCCTAAAACAAGTGGGTCATGGACGATTATTCGTCGGCGCTTGATAGGCATCCTTCGAAGCTCCGCAAACCCTGAAAACAATCTGGAAAACGTCTTATTCAGAAAACATGGTGGGAAGTATGAAGGGAGGGTAAAATCACCTAAAACAAAGTTATCCTAACTATTAACCTACTAATATTATAAATGCCAAATGTAATGTTAAAGAGTTCAATGTTTTAAGATATTTGAAAACGAATTTTGAAACGTTTGACAAGTATGAACGGAAGCCTCGATACGAGTCCAACACGCACTTGACCGGTTTTTGAAGTGAAAACTTCTTTAGCGGCGTTGTGCACTTTTCTTGGGATGGGTAAAAAATGTTAAACTCGCGTCAGGTCACGTGTCCTGATCGTAACACGAAAATTTGTAAGACGGAGCGAAGGGCGCTTGCGCTAGGTGTCATTCCAACGGACGCCCTACTGAAACAAAAATTTGCACTTTAAAGTTCAATATTTCATAAATGGAGCATTCAATCGAAATTGGTGTTAGCAACCCTTAAGTCCTTTTAAAAGACCTATTCAACGATACCCCACACGATGGGGTAGACGACGAAAAAAATATTCATCCCCACTTCTCATGTAGCTACCTTAAAAAAATATTTTTCAAAATTTTACTTTACCAATTTGTCGGCGTAATTTATATACATATCCCTACAAAATTACAGCTTTCTAGTGTTAACGGTCTCTTAGCAAAACCTCGGACAGACAGACAGGCAGACGGACATGACGAAACTATAAGGGTTCCTTGTCAGGACTACGGAACCCTAAAAACCTTCAAAAAAGTAGGTACCAGCAAACTTACAATGACATTTCACAATGATTTCACCAATGTGTGACTGTGAGCTACCCAGAAAGTCTCAGTCGGATTGCTAATCGGAAAGTACTCGATTTTTCAGACGGAAAGTTTTCGAAATTAGAGTTCCAAGATTCCATCCGGGACGCCAGACAGACTGACAAGAAAGTGTCTTATAAAGATCGTGGTAAAATGCCAATCTGTAAACACATGTTGCAAAACTCTTCTAGCTGATCACAAAAAAATACTCGCAGAGGATTTTAACTACATTCTGTAGTTTTTTTAAAACAAACCGTGTTTTACCCGCCACATCAAATGAACTACATAAAGAAACATCGTAGAGAGAGATTAAAATAGACCTGGCATTAAAATACCAATAATAATATGAGAAAGATAAAACTATACAATCACTAGTATGAGGAAGAGAGATGGACAACAATTTTTTATCCTTCTCTGCATATGCGATTTTATTGTTTGGAGCCAGCTCTGGCTCCTAGTTCTGTTGCGCCATTGGCTTTCACCCGCTGTCATGTATGACTTGACCAAATTACGTTGTTCATTTTGTCTTATCGCTGGCATATGTATTTGTGTTCTTTTTTTTTCGGGATATATATCTATAGCTATTTCATTCGTATACGCTAAGGTCTTGTCTATTTAATATTCCGTCTACGAGTGACATAGAGTAACGAAAGTAATATGCCGAATTTCTAGCTAAATACACATTCTCCATCCAAAATCGGTACTTAAATCTACTAACTGCCAAATAACACTCTATTAGACAAGCATGTAATGTGATAAACCTGCCGAGAGGTAGACATAGCTATTACCGTTTTAATTAAGACTAACTAAATTCGACTGTGAATTACGGACTTCTTACGTGAAGAAGTATTTATTTGATTACATTCCTAACGTTTTTAGCCTTTTATTCGCTGTCTCATATCGAATGATTAAATTTTCACATGCATAGGGTAAAAGGGCCAAATGTTGGCACTGGTTTAGTTTATAACACCTGAGTTTTAAATCGAAAATGTAAGTGATTGTGATTAAAATGATTTTTTCTTGCTTTTACAAGGATTACAATACACGCAGAAATTCAGAAAGAAAATCTATACAAAATCAATAATGTCTATTTAATGGAATAAAGTAGACGGTAATACTGTTACGTGGTGTCTCTGGTATCAAAAGTTTGCCTTTTTTTCGGGCGTATAATATTACAACTTAAATAATTAAGATAGTTTAAAAACTAAAACAACCAACTTTAATGCCCCGCGAGTCAGTTTCAGTAGCAAGCTTGAGACGTTTATTGTCATATCTCTGAAGATACTTATCAGAACTCGATGAAATTACAATGGGACCACCTAGGAAATGTAGGTAGGTACCCTACCGATTCAAAAGAATTATTCGAATGGGTTCACCATTGATGAAGTAATCGCGTAACATACATACAAAAAAAAACATAGACGAACTGAGAACCTCCTTCTTTTTGGAAGTCTGTTTAAAACATAGTCCTACGCCGCGTCTGTCTGTATGTGTATGTTCGCGATAATTTCAAAAACGACTGTACGGGTTATGCGGTTTTCATCCATTAACAGAGGGATTCCCGAGGAAGGTATAGTTGCACAATTCGTTCATATTTAGTGTAAATTGGTTGTATTATGATTTTTAAAGATGTTAAGAGGGAACGTGGGGTGCACTTTTCCATACAAATGTATTCCCCCGTTTTCTCCCTGGAAAATGCTTCTAGAGCATAATTTATTTTTACAAAATATCAAGGTCTGCTGTAGCTACGCCTCTATCATTTGCTTTTTTGACCAACCTATTGCAAAAAGAAATATAAGCCTTCTAATCTTTCCTTTAAGATATTTGAAGGGTTATATTTCTATTTGCAATTGGTTGGTCAAAAAAGTAAACAATAGAGGCGTAGCTACAGCAGAGCTTGATTTTTTGTGGAAACAAATTTTGCTCTAGAAGCATTTTCCAGGGAGGAAACTGGGGAATACATTTGTATGGTAAAGTGCACCCCGCGTTCGCTTTTAATTCTTACTCGACGCAATTGTGCTCTATTTTCCGTGCAAAGCCGGGGCGGATCGCTAGTATTATATACATCTATGCTAATTGCTAATATAGGCAGTAAAATCTATTTAACAGCTTTCATTTAAAACTTGTGCCAATAACTGACCAGTGCCAATATTAAGTTATTTTACCTCAAATAGCGATTTTATTTCACGGAAAATGTGACAGAATTTTAGCATTGTTTCTGTTAAAATAAGGAAGGGAAAAATGTACCTAAATGTAATGCTACAAATTTTGTTGGCCTCTTACAAAGCTAACTTTTTGGGAAAATGTTTGTACACATTTAAAAGCGTTTTATGTAAAGGTCATGAGATGAAATTCGAGTTGGCATGTGCGAGATACATTTTATCCGAGAACGTGTACACAGTCGGTTACTATGACAATCTATATTGACAAAAGTGAAATTCCACAGACTGCCATAGAATCACGACATACATTCCCTATTTTTAACCGACTTCACAAAAAGGAGGAGGTTCTCAATTCGACTGAATTTTTTTAAATGTTTGTTACCTCAGAACTCCGTCAAATCTTAACCGATTTGAAAAATAATTTTGTGTTTGAAATATTATGCCTCCCGTTTGGTCCCATTTAAGTTATATCGAGATCTGTAGGTGATCTCCGGAGATATGAAGATTTAAAACATCTAAAGTAGAAATCGACTACTACTGGTACTAATGTCTAAGTTGACTAAGTATCGCGGCATTTGAAGTTGGTGTTTTCGTTTTGTACGATAATAAATTATTATATCTTAAGGGGGTGTTCTGGTCTAGACGCCTAAATTTTAGGTATTTTTCAAGCTAGTATTAAAAACAAATGAAAAACATCTTTACTATACATTTTTTGTTATAATTTTTATTGTCAATTGAAGAATATAATTTTTTTTTTTTTAATCAAAAAATCGTCAAATTACAGGCCGGTGGAGTGGGGGCTACAAAAAAACGGTGCTCCCTGGTTGACATGATTCCAACCCTTGTAGTGATCTAAAACAGAAAAATTAAAAAAAATCTTCATTAGTAAAGATGTCGCTATCGGATTGACCTTTGCCAAAGGAAAAAAAAAGAAGTTAACAAAATGGCGTCAACTTAAAAAAAAAACTTTTTTTTTTTCTTCTTTTTTTGAATTTTTCGAATTTTTTTAAAATACTTCAAATAGAATTTTTTTTAAATCCGAGGCAGGAGCGATAGAGAGATGTATAACAAAAGTTTTCTAACAATTTCAAAGGAATCGGTAAAGTAGAACTTGAGATATCCACAACCACCACCTCAAAAAAAGTAGTTTTGAGAAAAACGCGTTAAGTTTTTTCGCTCCTCTCGGCTGGCTTAGACGCCACGTCACAAAATCCGCTGTATCTCCGAAAATAATTCGAATTTTGAAAAATCCGTTTAAGGTCATATTTTTGAAGCTCTACTTTGAAAAAAATACAAAAAAAAATCGATTTTTTCAAATTTCTAGACCAGAATACCCCCTTAAGTACAGGGTAGCGTTTGACCACTATCTCGCCTGGTGGTAAGCGACGATGTGGCCGAAAAGGGTGAACCCACTAGACTTAGAATAGGTACTCTCAAGGGCTGTGTGCTGTCGGAAGACCGTAAGGTTATGGCGGCAGATCTTTTCCTTGAAGATGTTAAGCTACTTTTTGGTAGTAAGTCAGGCGGAACATCGATATAATATGCTCCACCTGTGGAAATCTAGCTCCTGTTATTAGACTCTATTTACTGCAGTAGGTTTATACTTTTCTTGTGTATCTTATCATATATTTATACATTATATATGGTATTAATATGTATGTATATATTTGTATGTATGGTGTGTATATTATATATATATATATATATTGTATATATGGTGTAATAAATATTGTAAGTATGTTTATGTATATAAGTGTCACATGTATAATGTAGTTAGATATGTTTTGTTTCATAACTTAAATATTTGTTTAATGTGGTATTTTTAACAAGTTATACTTAGTGTTTTTAAGGAATAAACTCAAATGTACACTCAGCGCCTGACATGTTCGTTCTCTCCACTCCATCCAAAGGCTGTCTGGTAGAGATCGCTTTAAGCGATAAGACCGCCCATTGTACTATTTTAAGACTTTTCATATTGTTATTTATATATTGTGTACATAAAGAGTTATCATTCATTCATTCATACTTTATACCTACGCACTGTAAAAACACTGCTGAAGTTTTCACTTATTACAATTTTCTGTTACCAACAAGGCAGAAGTAATAAATAACATAGTAGGTAGGTACGTACATCACGCGTGGAATGAACACAGTTTTTGCGACTGAAAGTGAAATTTCCACACCATTTTGTTAATTTCCGCGCGTTGTGTAGAAACGTCTTTATGCGAATGGAGGGATTCGATTTTTCATTCGAATAACATCGACTATAATAATATCGTTTAAAAACTAAAAAATACCGACTTCAATGCCGTGCTACTCATTTTCAGTACCAATTTTGAGATGTTTATCTCAATATCTCTGGAGATACTTATCAGACCTCGATAAAATTACCATGGTACCACACTTGGGATATCTCCTTTCCAACAAAAAAAGAATAATCAAAATCGGTTCATAAACGACGAAGTTATCCGCGAACAAACATAAAAAAAAATTAAAAAAATATATATATACGGACGAATTGAGAAACCTCCTCCTTTTTTTGAAGTCGGTTAAAAATACGTAGATACTGCCACGTAGGTACTGCCACTGAAGAAATCAGTTTAGTAGATTTTGCTATTTTACCTACTTAATATTGAATGCATTTATTGATGGGGCAACATCACACACACATAATAAATGATTGACCAAACGAGCGTAGCGAGCGAAGCGTCTCAGTTTCGACAATGGCCAAAAAAGCTTTTGTCCTTGTTTGTTTGTTGGTTCTCTTTTGAGAACCTCCTCGTTTTTAGGGTTCCGTACCCAAAGGGTACCATCGGAACCCTATTACTGAGACTCCGCTGTCCGTCTGTCTGTCTGTCTGTCTGTCTGTCTGTCCGTCTGTCACCAGGCTGTATCTCATCAACCGTGATAGTTAGACAGTTGAAATTTTCACAGATGATGTATTTATGTTGCCGCTATAACAACAAATACTAAAAACAGAATAAAGTTAAGATAATAGAGGGTCCCCATACAAGAAACGTGTTTTTTCGGCATTTCACGCCATCTATGAACGCTTAGTTAGGTAAACGTCCCATAGATGGCGTTATATTGAAATATCGATCCCTAACACTTTTGTTAGACGTTAGATGGCGTTATAAGAAATAAAATGTTTATTAATTATTATTCTATTATTTTTTGCTGGCGAATAATGATGTGGTATTTTTTGCTCGATCTTATAAAATACTGAAGTGTGGTACGGAACCCTACGAGTGCGAGTCCGACTTGCACTTGGCCAGTTTATTTCATTCGAATAACATCGACTAAAATACGTAGGTACTGCCACTGAAGAAATCAGTTTAGTCGATTTTGCTATTTTACCTACTTAATATTGAATGCATTTATTGATGGGGCAACATCACACACACATAATAAATGATTGACCAAACGAACGTAGCGAGCGAAGCGTCTCAGTTTCGACAATGGGCAAAAAAGCTTTTGTCCATGTTTGTTTGTTGGTTCTCTTTTGAGAACCTCCTCGTTTTTGAAGTCTGTTGGTAAAAAGCTGATTTACAAAACTCCAAGTTTACGGTTGATCACTCGCACTTAATCTTTTTTTTTTTGTAAAGATTGCTCGCAATGTGGGTTTCACATTACTAGTATTCTTGTTAACCCCTCCAACTAAGCTAAATATGCTTGTGTCTGGGGTGGGTTCACATCAATAGTGCAATGGGTGGGGTGGGGATCGAACTCACGACCTCTCGATCGCCAGTCCGACACCTTATCCATTGGGCTATTGCCGCCTACTAATCTAATCTAACGACATACAATATAAAAATATCTGCAAAAGTTAATAAAATGTTTTTTTTCGTTTCAGGTATGCCTCGTATGCCAGCAATCTTAATTAACGATCTACTAATCACAAACGTTGTGTTTACTACTTTTAAAAAATCGAACACAATCATAATTGGGTAAGTAGGTAATCCGAACAAAACCGATAATCGGAGATTTTGACACCAAAATTCCACAAAAAATCTTCAGTGAAGTCCACATCTTTACTGAGGATATGATTTGGACTAGACTTTGACTTGATACAAGACCTGAAATGTGATTTTGACTCATCTTTACGACTTGAATTCCTAACAACTTGAAGAATTTTATATACTTTGATGACAATGGCTAAATACACTAATCGTGTGGAGCCATGATGAAACTAAAAAAAACTAATCGTTATAGTAGATCATAGACGTAATAAAAAGGATGGTGCACTGCAGATGTTTTGACAAATTCAGTTTAATCCATATGCTTTAACAATAAGGTTATAATTGCTTTGTAGAACAAAACGGACAACAAGGACACACTGCCACCCTGGTGTCTCTCAATTGGAAGAGACACCCGGGTGGGAGTGTGTCCTTGTCTAACAACCTGATAGTCCTATATAAGTTCTATACTACATGTATGGTATACGTATGGTAATATATAAGTTGTCCATACAAAAGAAAGAGACACACTACGTTCAAGGTCGTTCTCATGGGGGCCGGAGTACGCGATCGAGTTTATATGTAGCAGGTCTGGGAAGTAGATTGATTCTAGAGCACAGATCGCGAATCAAACGTAGGGTAGGATGTCCTGTGATCAGGTAATTGGCTCGACGACATTCGCAAAGCGGTATACTGGAAAAGAGGAGCTGAAGATCGAGGTCAGTAGCGTGTCTCAAGGTAGGCCTATGTCCAGTATGGATCGAACTACAAAGTTGATTTTAATATTATGTTTCTTTGAAGTGTTTCACACTTTATATTTTTGTAAATTGTTAAACACAATCAAAAATTTCATCGTACCGACGGTACGATCACCGACGGAACAATTTGTTTGTCCTTCAACCTAGTCTGAGAAGTTGGTATGGAAGCCTCGGTGGGCGAGTCCAACTCGACTTAGCCGGTTTTTATTGTAATTTGCGACAATGTTTGCCCTAATAAATATTTTCGCTAAGCAATAATAAGCAAATACGCTTTTGACAGTGACATCTTAGTGGGTTCGCATCGGAAGCCATCTAGCGATTCTTGTAAAGCTATTTTTTTCGCCTAAGAAATTGTCTGAAGATGTCCTATCTAGAAGTAATTTAAAATCCTTTTAAAAACTAACAGAACCAACTTCAAATGCTGCGCTAGTCATTCTCAGTACCAAGTTTGAAGCGTTTATCTCCATATCTCTGAAGATACTCAACATATCTCTATGAAATTTAGATGGGACCACCTGGGAGGTATACTCTTCTAAACAAAATAAGAAGTTTCCAAATCGGTTCAGGCGTTTTTGAGTAATAGTTGAACATATATACAAAGAAAAGATTCCGACGAATTGGGAATCTCCTCCTTTTTTTGCAGTCGGTTAATTATCCTTAAGTACCAACCGCTATAAGGTAGCGAACAGCGTGATAGCATATTATCTTTTCTATGGTAAGGTAAATGTGATGCGGTAGAAGCTGTAGCGACAAAGATAGAAGAAGGGATGCTTAGATGCACAGCTTAGATGGTTTGGACATCTAGAGAGGATAGATGAAGAAAGATTGACCAAACAGATTTATGAGACGAGTGTGAATGGGGCAGCCGGTAGAGGCCGACCTAGATGAACGTATCACGACCAGATCGGAGACGTTTTAAAGAAAGGCCAAGTCAAAAGTACCTATAACCGGCGAGCATGTATGAAGGCGCTCACAAAAGTGGAAGAAGTAAAAGAGGTATATCAGGATCGTAGCATGTGGAAAGAAGTAGTCTCTCTGCTTATCACAACAGGAAAAAGACGTGATTTTATGTATGTATGTAAGTATCAGCCTTAAGCCTTAAGCCTAATATCCCGAGCTTACGCGATGGCCGATGACAAATTCTAGGAAGTAAAGAATAATACAAACATCTGAGAACTACATGTACGAGTACCAAGTGGATATAAGTGTTGAATTGCGAGTGTCTCGAATGGAAGCAAACACGCGGCGCTCGAAACAATGGTCATAGAAAAAATGGCGTAAAAACTTCTCTTACGTACGGGGAAGGTCATGATCAATGTAATTATAGAGAAGATAATTGTACTTAATAGATTAATGTACTTTTGTGATAGGTTTTAATCATCATCTCTACAGAATTAACACCAATCTAAACTATGTAAACTAATATTATAAAGCAGAAAGATTTCATTTTTTATTTGTTTGTTTGATTTAACTCAAAAACTACTGAACCGATTACAAAAATTGTTTCACTAATGGAAAGCTACATTATTAGCGAGTAACATAAGATATGTTATATCCCCATATTATATACGTCGAGGCAATACAACTCCTCGATCTCACAGATATAGAGAGAAGGCTGAAAAGAACTCAACAGTTCGAATTAGTGTAGTGATAGTGAACTTTAGTGGCATATAGTGTATGTACTATGTATAAAGAACACGATACCAATGTGTCTTCACCTTAATAACAGAGACAGTAAGAAAAGTGCTGATGGGCACATTCTTTGTTTATGTCAATGTAGAAGTTTATGTTAGATTTAAATTACTTATTAGCCTAACTAGGCTAGATTGTAGCATGATTAGGCGATACAATACTTGTATTCTAATATTGAAAAAAAAAAAACCCATATTCTCACAGTTACGAGAACTACGTGGGTGAAACCGCGAGGCATACCTACCTACATTCAAAATTTAAATCCATCCTCGTCTGATATTTTTTTATAATCTGTTAATTGATGATGATGCATTGCAATGAGCACAAACTCGACATCTCTGCTGTAATTTGGTGAGGAGTTGAGTGATTCTGCAGATTCCAGGAGATCTTCTGGTGAGTAAGTGGTCGGTGTTCGTGGATAACTTCGTCGTTTATAAACCAATTTTAATGAATATTTTTTTTGTTGGAAAGGACATATTCCAAGGGTGGTGGGGTGGTATCATTGTAATTTCATCGAGATCTCATAAGTATCTCCAGAGAAATGGAGATAAATACCTTTAACTTGGTATTCAAAATTAATAGCGCGGCATTTGAGGTCGAACTAACTTTAGTTTTTTAAACAATCTTATTTATTTGTCAGGTTTAAGTTTTTGAGTAATTTTTTAAACTATTTATAGTTACCGAAGTACTACCGAAGTACGGTACTTACCGAAAGTCATCATCTTCATCATCATAATTAGCCGGTGTCAGTCCACAACTGGACGTAGGCCTCTCCAAAGATACGCCACTGAGCCCGATCTTCGGCTCTTCTTTTCCAGTCACTGCCCACCGCTTTGCGTATGTCGTCACTCCACCTGGTCACAGAACGTCCTACGCTACGTTTGCCGATTCCCGGTCTCCACTCTAGAACCAGTCTGCCCCAACGGTTATCAGTCCTGCGGCAGATATGACCGGCCCACTGCCACTTCAGTTTACTAGTCCCACAGAGTACATTGAATATATAGACTAGTCCGTTGAGCTATGTCGATCACTTTAGTTCTCTGACGTTCTTACCGAAAGCATAATGTTTATTTTACTTTTGACTTCGCACATTAGATGCATTCAGCCAGTCTCGAGTACAGCAGCGTATTACGGTAAATAAACAATATAAATATGTCAAGTATTCATGTATCGCGTGTCACTGTCACGGTTGTCAACCAAGCGTTGAGTGTCATCGAACCGACGCCATTGTTGAAGCTTCCGCATTTTTGTTTACCACACCAGCTGACCACCGATACCGCTGTGGTGTTTTTAGGGTTCCGTACCTTAAAAGGAATAAGATCGTGTAAAAAACTAAAATAACTGACTTCAAATGCCGCGCTATTAATTTTCAATACCAAGTTTGAGGTGTTTCCAACAAAAAAATATTAATTAATATCGGTTCATGAACGACAAGTTATCCGCAAACAAACATAGTATATCGAGGTCGAATTGAGTAACGTCCTTTCAAGGGTTCCGTACCCAAAGGGTAAAACGGGACCCTATTACTAAGACTCCGCTGTCCTTCTGTCTGTCTGTATGTCTGTCTGTGTCTGTCTATCTGTCCGTCTGTCACCAGACTGTAGCTCATTTACCGTGATGGCTAGACAGTTGAAATTTTCACAGATGGTGTATTTCTGTTGCCGCTAGAACAACAAATACTAAAAACATAATAAAGTTAAAAATTAAAGGGGGTCCCCATACAAAATACCTGTTTTCGAACGCCATCTATCTAATTAGTTTCGGCAAAATGACATAGATGGCGCTAGTAAACGAGCCTCGTCTTTCTAGATCGCGACCAAACCAGATATTCTTGGTAATATTAATTAATCAAATATATGAGGTTGACACTCTGTTATGTTTCGTATTGTACGGAACCCTCCCTAAGTGGGCGATAAGAGACGCGATGCTGACTCGCACTTGGCCAGTTTTATTTGGAAGTTGGTGAAAAAAGGATCCCTTATAGGATCACTGTTTCTGTGTCTGTATAAATACCATAAATATGTAACAAAAATAATAAATTTTAATAATAATTTGCCTTAATAACAAAACAAGTGAATTTAGGAACAAAAAACCCGACTGCGTGATAAAAAATGATTAAACTATTCCAAACTCCAATAAATACCGCGAATCGGTAAACGTAGCGTAGGACGCCCTGTGACCAGGTGGAGCGACGACATTCGCAAAGCGGTGGGCAGTACTGGAAACAACTGCAAAGTTAAGTTTGTCTTTTAACCTAGCTTGAGAAGTTGGTATAGAAGCCACGGTGGGCGAGTTCAACTCGACTTGGCCGGTTTTATTTTAAACTAAGAAGTTGCAGTTATAGAGTTTTTACCCTCCAACATTAATATTACCTACTTAAATGTATAATTTAAAAACATCCCCGACTAATCTATGTATAATCTGTTCATTGAGCACAAACTTGACATCTCTGCTGTAAGTTGGTGAGGAGTTGAGTATTCTGCAGATTACAGGAGATGTCCCAGCATCAGGTCAATGCTGCTATATTCTTACAATATCATTGAAGTAGGACGATACCGAATTTCAAATAGATCAGATATAAACATAACTAGTTGACCCGGCGAACTTCGTACCGCGAATATAAATAAACTGTCCAAGTGCGAGTTGGACCCGCACACGCAGGGTTCCAATTGAACAATATTTGCCGGAAAAATACGTTTGTCGTATTTCCGTATACCCCCTTTAATGTTTAATTTAATGTTTGATTTAATTTTTTATTTAATTTAAATGTTCAACCGACTTCTAAAAAGGAGGAGGTTCTTAATTCTTCTGTATGTATTTTATAATTTTTTTTTGTATATATGTTACGCGAAATAAAAGTTGATCTCATCGCGTTATCGTCTAGAAAAAAAGCTCAAAAAGCTTGACTTAAAACGGCTTAACGGATTTTCGTAAATCAAAGCTAAGAACACTCGATTAAGACACCTATCAAACAAACAAAAAAAACTAAATAATATCGGTAATAATATCATCCGCGTAAGCACTACGATGCCACAGACAGACACACACACATATACAAACACACAGACACAAATACACACGTCAAACTTATAACGCCGCTTCTGTTTGCGTCGGGGGTTAAAAATAAAGTGCTTTTCTGTCAGATAGAAGCAACGTTCATAATACATATATATATTAAGGTAACACGATGTTAGGGATTCTTACATAAAACCTGTTATTAACCGACTTCACAAATGAGTTTTTTTTTATTTATGTTTTTTTTTAAATTCAGAACTCCGTCAAATCATAGTATTAAGGTAACACGATGTTAGGGATTCTTACACAAAACCTGTTATTAACCGACTTCACAAATGAGTTTTTTTTTATTTATGTTTTTTTTTAAATTCAGAACTCCGTCAAATCATAGTATTAAGGTAACACGATGTTAGGGATTCTTACACAAAACCTGTTATTAACCGACTTCACAAATGAGTTTTTTTTTATTTATGTTTTTTTTTAAATTCAGAACTCCGTCAAATCATAGTATTAAGGTAACACGATGTTAGGGATTCTTACACAAAACCTGTTATTAACCGACTTCACAAATGAGTTTTTTTTATTTATGTTTTTTTTTAAATTCAGAACTCCGTCAAATCATAGTATTAAGGTAACACGATGTTAGGGATTCTTACACAAAACCTGTTATTAACCGACTTCACAAATGAGTATTTTTTCATTTATGTTTTTTTTTAAATTCAGAACTCCGTCAAATCATAGTATTAAGGTAACACGATGTTAGGGATTCTTACACAAAACCTGTTATTAACCGACTTCACAAATGAGTTTTTTTTATTTATGTTTTTTTTTTTAAATTCAGAACTCCGTCAAATCATAGCCGATCTGATAATCATCTCCGGAGATATGGATATAAACTATGATTATGGCTAGTAGCTATTTTGATCGCGGCATGTGAAGTTTTGTACGATCGTAAATTATTTTCTCATAATTATAAAAACTTAATCTAATACCTACAACAGAAACAAACGCAAAACTTTAAATATTTACATTACTTAAGTAATAATAATCGAAATGCTGCTTGAAACTTAGCTCAATTCTAAAGCAATGTGTATTTTTAACCGACTTCAAAAAAAGGAGGAGGTTTTTCAATTCGACCGTATATATATATATATTTTTTAACCGACTTCAAAAAAAGGAGGAGGTTTCTCAATTCGACCGTATATATATATATTTTTTTTTTTTTTTTTTTTTTTTATGTTTGTTCGCGGATAACTTCGTCGTTTATGAACCGATTTCGATTATTCTTTTTTTGTTCGAAAGGAGATATCCCAAGTGTGGTACCATGGTAATTTTATCGAGGTATATAAGTATCTCCAGAGATATTGAGATAAACATCTCAAAATTGGTACTGAAAATGAATATAATAATAATAATATAATAAATTTCTTTATTTTTCTGTTAAGCCTTACTTACACAATATTTACAAACGATTTTTATGTTTAAACTAGGGCTAAATTACAGTGGTGTACAGTTTGGAACTGTTTTTCCGGAACTAGACCTAAAGAGTCTGTATTTCCGGAAACAACGTGATTCCTCCAAATCGGTGTCATGCATATATTGTGAATAAAAGGTGCGTAAGGAGTGTAAGTAAGTTTTAGTAGTGAAAATTAATGATAAAAAAAAGATATATTTTGTGTGTGTGTGTGTGTGTGTGTGTGTGTGTGTGTGTGTGTGTGCGCGTGTGTGTGTGCGCGCGTGCGTGGGTTAGTGTGTGTGTGGGTGTGTTGTGTGTATGTGTGTATTTTACATGAGGGTGTATTTGTTCGTGCAGGTTACTCACGAGTATTCAGCAGTTGTTCTGCTTGCTCGTATGTTAATTGTATTAGCCAATTAAACAATTGTGTTTTAAATTGGTATTTCGTAAATCCATATATATCTACATTTTTGTTTGCTATATTATAAAGATGGGAACTTAAAACATTGTATTGACGACCACAAACATTTGTTCTATGTCTGACTATTGGGCAGATTCGATCAATCCATCGGCGTTTTTGTTTTATACTAGTGTCAAAGAATACTGTGGAGTGTTTTTTTAAGATTGTCCGAAATATTAATATAGCGCGCGAATAGCGCGGCATTGAAGTCGGTCGTTTTTTAGTTTTTAAACGATATTATAATTAGTGTAGGTTCATGGCTGCGGCCTAACTCCTAACTAGGTTTTCGGGTATTTGGATATCTATACCATCTAGAGTTATAATATTTTAAAGAGAAAACATTTTATAACGAGTTCAAATTTAAAGATGTTCGACGACGAAGCAAGTGCATCAGGTTCCAACATCGCGGTAAATATCGTTTGCGCGATGCAGGGTCTAGGCAATGTTTACAAGGAGAGCTATTCAACCTATTCACGCGCCATCTAGGTGATTTTATCCAAACTAATATTATAAAAAGGAAAGATTTGATGTTTTGTTTGTATCGCTTTAAATCAAAAACTACTGGATCTATTTAAAAAATTCTTTCACTGATGAAAAGCTAAATTATCAGCGAGTAACATAAGCTATATTTTATCTCCGTATACTCATGGGAACGGGAACTACGTGGGTGAAACCGCGAGGCGCTGTTAGTAAGCCATAATACAGATTTAGACAAAGATGTTTTAAGATGAATCACTATAGAAGCTATCTCGCATTGCAAAACATGATTTTGAACCACAAGCCGGCGAGTTGCATCGTGCGAGGTACAACTCACAGACCGGTCGACCGTGGGAGGTCAACGGCACGTCGAGTTCAATGGCGATACGTTCGACTTACTCGGACCAGTGATGCGAAATATGTATCGACTAAAAGTGGTTTTAGTTTACTGTGGAGGTTGTATACACTACTAATATTATAAAGCCGGCTTTTCACTATGGGATTTACCTAATGTATATTATACCTTGAGATATAAAATTTTATCGCTCGTCATACATTTTGTATGAGACCGTTTACACTATGCTATAATACATATTAGGTACATCCCAAGCTATCAATATTTTTTCGACCGACTGAGCGATATTTGGAGGTTGTTATTTTACCTCCCGTCCCCGGAGCCTAGCCGTCAGTTTTTTTTGTTGTTGTTTTTTTTTATTATGACTCCAGCCTCCACTCCACTCCTTCAGACAACCAAAGCTGAACTATATATCGTACAGTGTGAACAGCAATCGCGGGATGTAATATATAGCTCAAAATGTAATTTACATTATATCCCAAAGTGAAAAGCTGGCTTAAATGCTAAATAAACGAACAATCCTTGTATAGAATAGAATAACTCTTTATTGAACACCATAAAGAACTTATTATCTAAAATAACAACAACATAACTCGGTGATACAATCGGCGGTCTTATCGCATAAAGCGATCTCTTCCAGACAACCTATTTGTGGACTGGTTAAAATACACAGGGTGTTTGGCGATGGCGTATAATTTATTTGTATTATCTAGTATACATATACAACAGTAAAATATATACTATATATATATACATACCATATACATATATTCATACATAACATACATACCACATTTACAATATATTTCGTTATATATATATAGGTTTCTTTAGTAATCGGGGATCATACATAAAAAAAACAACGGGTTACATGCACTCCGGGAGTGCCGGCAGAAGTAAAAACTTGAACATTATTAACATTGTGCATTTGGTCTACTCTCCCTCGGTCTTACGAATTTTCGATCAGGTCACATGTGTTGACGCGAGTTTAACATTTTTTACCTATCCCAAAAAAAGTTTTTACTTTCCCTCCGTCTTACGAATTTTCGATCAGGTCACTTGTCCTAACGTTATGTCCAGACGCGAGTTTAACATTTTATACCCTTCCCAAAAAAATTTACAAAGCCGCTAAAGAAGTTTTCAGTTCAATAATATATTCAGACGCATTGAGAATCTCCTTTATTGACGTTGGTTAAAACCACGAGTACAGTTTATTTTCAATTAATGTAAAACACGCGTTGTTTATAAAAGCATCGGAATAAATAATATCTTAAATAAACACTATGAACTCAAAAAAATTCTCATGTATAATATTTGTAGGATAATCATGGTTTACAATTTTAACGAACTAAAGATATTAATTTCGCAACCGCTGTTATTTATACACACTGTATAGAAGTCTGCCAACACTATTAAATGTAACACAGTCTAATGACGCGTCTAGACGCACGCACTCAAATTATGTTTTATTGCGGATGACTTATAAATGTAAAACATAACCGGATGCAAAGTGGGACTGGACTTTTTAGGAGATTTCTTAAATACATATAATGATTTTACCAGTTTTTTCGCGACGCAAGAGAGGGTAATGTGTATAACAGCTTATGTAGTAGTATGTATTATGTATCAGGAGGTCTTTAAATTGCGAATGAAGGGTAGGTAAGACAAGCGTGCTACACCGTCGATCACATCTTCACTTAACATCAGGTGAGATAGTGGTCAAACTCTTGCTTGTCTATACTTCTATACTAATATTATAAAGAGAGAACATTTGTATGTTTATATTTTTGTATTTTTGTATTTCTGTATTTCTGTATTTTTGTATGTTTGTAATGAGTAAGCTCAAAAACTACTGAACCGATTTAAAAAATTCTTTCACTAATACATAGAATGGACTTTCGGAATGAAAATAGGCTATATATTATCCCGTTTAAATCAAAGGTACATTCGTGGAGACCTAATTTGCAACCTAAGTCGGCAAATAAACGGTCGAAAAAACACGTTTCTTACGAACGCTGCTTAATTGAAAATAGATAGAAGAATATTTTCTATGCAAGAGTTGTACAACTTAATAAGACCTACAAAAAAGTCCGCGACAGCATATGTCTATCTCTTAAGGTTGACTCACAGTAACCATTTTAATCGTAAAATTTTTGTTAAAAAATATTACATAACTTCCAAGGCTATTTTCAAGTATATAGTATTAATCCTTATCCAAATAACTACGTTAATTAGCTTGGCCACATATTATAGATTAAAATTGTCCTTACAGTATATAATTCAAATGAAAACTCTAGAAGATAAAATCATAGTCTCTTAAAAAAAGTATATAATCGTTTACAAAATGAATAAGATCGTTTAAAAAACCAAAAGAACCGACTTCAAATGCCGTGCTATTAGTTTTCAGTACCAATTTTGAGGTGTTTATCTCCATATATCTGCAGATAAGTATCAGATCTCGATAAAATTACTATGGTACCACATTTGAGATATTTCCTTTACAAAAAACGACTAATTAAAACCGGTTTATAAACGACGAAGTTATCCGCGAACAAACATAAAAAAAATTATACGATCGAAATGAGAAACATCATTTTTTTAAGTCGGTTAAAAAAAAGTACCCAGGTACTGAAAATAAATAGCGCGGCATTTGAAGTCGGTTCTTGTTGTTTTTTTAAACGATCTTATGTATTTTTGTAATGATGATGATGAAGATTGGTGATATATGCTTGTCTGTCGCCAGTAACCCCACCAATCTATTTTCTGTGCTACTAGGAAGAGACGCAGCACGGTAACTGTTACGTTTACGTGGTCACCGTCGTTCCGCAACACGCGAAACGTTTTATCGCGTTTTACAACATAATGTTGTTAGGGTACCGTATCTATTTTGCTGAACACTTTTTGAAAGACGTTTTGAAGTAAATGATAGATAGTTTGGATTCTAGGCCGTAGATCACCGGTTCAATCTTAGCACGGGCGTTCTTCAAAATCAAAATTAAAATATATTTATTGTAAATTAACTATGTACAAAGACGGTATGTTTTGTATTTGCGTAATAATAGTTTACCCTTTTCGGGCAGGTGGTAAGAGCATTATTATATCGATATTCCGCTTGACTTGCTACCTAACAGAAGCTTACCACTATCAAGGAGAAAATCTGCCGCCATAACCTTACGGTGTTCCGGCAGCACACAGCCCTTGAGAGTCAGAGTATACTAGGCCTAACGTGTTCACTATTTTCGACCACATCATCGCTTACCACCAGGCGAGATAGTTGTCAAACGCTAGCCTATAATATATAAAATAATCTATGAGGGTACAAAACTAAAAAACCGACTGCACATGCCGCGGTAGTCAAAGTAATAATCATGTCATCCAAGTATGCAAACTTGTTTATTTTGCTTATCTCCATATCTCCGGAGATAACTGTCAGATCTCGATAAAATTTGTATGGGACTACATGAGAGGCATAATCTCTCGAACAAAAATATTTTTTCAAATCTGTTAACGTTTGACGGATTTCTGAGGTTACATAATTTTTAAAAAATACAGTCAAATTGAGAACCTCCTCTTTTTTTGTAAAGTCGGTTATAAAATCACAAGGAACCCAAGGAATGAACGCTCTCACGCTTGTCCAGCTTGACTCGATTCGATTGTGACCATTGAAGCAAATCATTGTAGTGCGATTGTGCCACAGAAACTCCAGTGGAACAACTTTCGCGTTGAAATCACAGTCATAGATACAACACACAGTGCTAGGAGCATCGAGGTGTAAACCAGAGGCGCATCATAAACTAACTTACGTGCCGAGCGGTGCGCGATCGGGCGTGAGGAGTACTTACGCTAAACTAAGCGAGATGTAGATTCAGCACAGTACGAGTTTTCATCGTATACGCTTTTGACAGATCTCAAATAGTTTTCGACTTTTTCTGGCTCCCTGATTGGTCTGAATTTAGTGAAGTGTAGTAACCACTAGAGGCGCTGTACTGTTTTTCATACAACATTTGTTCGATATACGATATCGAGTTTGGTATGAAAACTCGTACTAAGGGTTACAGCTTTTTATTTGAACGTAGAGCTAGTTCGCGACGCGTCATCTGGTACGTAGTACATATACATCGGTGGCTAGGAGTTAGACCACAAGAGTGTTAATTTGTTTAATCACGCAAAACGGCTTCACGGATTTGGATGAATATTTTACATACAGACAAACAGATTTAGGAATTACGCAGTTTAGACTTTAGCAGTCGAGACGCAGTGGGGCACTTAGTTTTATACTGCGTCTGGCTGTCCGCCTATTCGCGATTCGCGCGAAAAACTACTAAACGGATTTTGTTGCGGTTTGCACCAATAGACAAAGTAATTCACGAGGAAGGTTTGTGTGTAGGCATAATTCGTTAAGATTTTGTGTAAACTGGTTGAAATATGACGATTATTATTGAAGACATTGATTTATACTCGACGCAATATTTTGCTGATGCTAAAATGCAGGCATAATGCTCTACCCGTGCGAAGCCGGGGCGGATTGCTAGTATATCTATCATCGTAACAAATTGGAACTCCGTCGAATTTTCTCGTACTACAGTGCCTAAAGACTAAAGTCTTTGATCAGTGCGTCCTACCCATCAAACATACGGAGCTGAGACGTTGACACACATGGTACGAACTAGTCCATTACTTCAAAGATACTCAGCGAGCTATGGAAATAGCTATGCTTTGTTTTTCTCTGCGGGATCATATACGGAACGAAGTATTTCGCCAGAGAACCAAAGTGATCGACATAGCTCAATGGATTAGCAAACTGAAGTGGCAGTGGACTGGTCCTATCTGCCACAGGACTGATAACTGTTTGTAAGACTGTCCGCAGGGAATCCCCTGCGTGTCGGGGACTTTCCAAACATACACTCATCACAAACACAAATACATCCAGACTAAGAACTCGGAATTGTCCGTGAATCACACATTAATTGTCCCGTATGATCTTCACGACCTTCTGTTTCACGGCCAGTGTCACTAACCACTAGACCAATTGTTATATCCAGACTAATATTATAAAACATTTGTAACTCTGTCACTCTGTCTGTTTGTTACCTAATCACGCCTAAACGGACGATCCATTAAGAGGATGAACATAGGCTACTTTTTGTAAAAAACGATCATGATTTTTAACCATAACTTAAATAACTCAAACCACAGAAATGTTGATTGACAGAGCTTTACAGAGATAAAAGTCTTTTTTTTTTTTTTTTCAAGCGGGAGGGGGAAATCCTCATGTGATACCGCAGAATGGTCGCTGCGATTATGTCAGACTTCTACTGACTAAAACGCCATCCCTCTGGGCTTACCTGCTGCTTTTGCTTTTGCAGCACCATTGTATCCTGTTCTTTTTTTTATTATTGTGCTCGTATTTATTATTTTTTCTTAAGTCTAGGTTTTTTTACAATATAGATATCAAAACAACAATACAAAAATCATTATAAAATAAACAATACTATAAAAAAACCTAAACCTAGGGTGCCGCCGGTAGCGGGGCAGGGCCCAAGCTACCGGGGGTTAGGGCTGCAGAGAGAGAAACCTCCTGACGATGCGTGCCGTGTCAAGAAGCACTGCCTTCTGTATCTGGCCCTTGATCCAGCCGTCTAGCGAGAGCCTCTTGAGATGTTGGTCGAGACTCTTCGCTATTAGGCCGTTCGCAGAGACGACTATCGGTACAATGATAGTCGAGTCAACATCCCACATGGCGGTAACCTCGTGGGCCAAGTCAAGGTACTTGCTAAGCTTGTCCTTCTCGGCCTTTACGAGGTTCTCGTCATGCGGGATGGTGATGTCGACTAACACTGCCCGCCGCTGGGACCGGTCGACTATCACGATATCAGGCTTATTGGCGACAATAGTCCTGTCCGTGATAACCGATCGGTCCCAATAGAGCAAAGCACGACCATTTTCAAGAAATGGTGCAGGTGCGTACTTATAGTACGGCACCTCAGACTCGACAAGGCCATATTGAAGAGCAAGTTGCTGATGGATGATCCTGGCTACGAGGTTATGTCTGTGCAAGTACTCGCCGTTAGCAAGATGAGAACAACCGGAAATAATATGCCTGAGTGACTCTCCGGGACGGCGGCATGCCCGACAAATGTCGACCGTACCGTCCTTCATGATATATTTCCGGTAGTTGTTCGTCTTGATAACTTCGTCCGCAATTGCACAAACAAAACCTTCGGTTTCCCCAAAGAGGTCTCCGAATCGTAGCCAGTTCACCGACGCGAGCAGGTCCACATCGGGTCCCGTTAAGACTCGATAGAACCTCCCGTGCAGCTCCTTGCTCTTCCAGACGTCCTTGCGATCTTCGGTGCTCAGCACTCGAGGTTTGCGCCAGTTCTCTTTGCCTAAAGAGAGAGGTGTTAAGGTCCTGTCAACCGCCACCACATCGCGATGCATCCCACACTCGTTGTTTAGGAAATATTCCCGGAGACGGTATACCTCACGGTTATGGAGAGTCTTGGCATTTAAAAAGCCTTATTTATTATTATTATTATTTCTGTTTTTTTTTTTTTTTTAACTAATAACTTGTTTTTCTGAATTCTTCAGCATCCTACAGCAGGCTCTTTTGTTTACATATTGCATGAGATTACGTGACGTTACGTGAACGAAGTCGCAGGTATCAACTAGTAGTATACATATTATTGTTGTTCTACTACAATAGTTGCTCTATGGCAGGCAGTGCGCGTGAAATAGAAAGTGGTCTGTGTTTACTGCACAGTTTGTTCCTATTTACTTAATTACTAGTATAAATGGTAATTAAGCTTTAATACAGCCGTTACTGCTGTTAACACAGCTGACTAGAGTCTGGTCTAGTCTAAAGTCTAGTACGATACGCAATTATATCAAATTTGAGCCCGATGGAACGTCAAGAAGTTGTTCTAATTTTTAACCGACTTCAAAATAAGGAGGAGGTTTCTCAATTCGACCGTATATATATATATATATTTTTTATGTTTGTTCGCGGATAACTTCGTTGTTTATGAACCGATTTTGATTATCCTATTTTTGTTTGAAAGGAGATATCCCAAGTGTGGTACCATGGTAATTTTATCGAGGTCTGATAAGTATCTCCAGAGATATTGAGATAAACATCTCAAAATTGGTACTGAAAATGAATAGCGCGGCATTGAAGTCGGTTCTTTTTTAGTTTTTAAACGATATTATGCTTATAAGATTAGACCCACATAAATATACATCATATACTTAAGATAGCTTAAAAACTAAAACAACCGACTTCCATTCCCCGCGAGTCAATTTCAGTAGCTAGTTTGAGACGTTTATCGTCATATCTCTGAAGATACTTATCAGATCTCGATGAAATTACAATTAGGATTACAAATTAAAATTAGGACCACCTCGGAAATATACCCAATCGATTAAAAAAAAGAAACATTCGGATCGATACACGATTGACGGAGTAATCGCGTAACATACATACAAAAAAAACATACAGACGAATTGAGAATCTCCTCTTTTTTGGAAGTCGGTAAAAATAAACGACAAGTTAAATGAAGGCCTTCATTTAACTTGTCCTTGTCCTTAACGATGTCCTGATGTCCCAGCATCAGGTCAATGCTTCCATGTTCTTACAATATCGTTGAAGTAAGAGGATACCGAAATTCAAATTGATCAGACCTATGAAAATTGATTCCATTATAGCGCCATCAACTAGAAAAAGGGCTCATAGTTTTACAACGGCTGGACGGATTTTCTTGAATCAAAGCTAAAAACAATCTCGATGAAGACACCTATCAAACAACAAAAACTAAATCAAAATAGGTTCATCCGTTTGGACGCTACGATTCCACAGACACAAAAACACACGTCAAACTTTTAACACCCATTATTTTGCGTCGGGGGTTAACAACACGATAACTAATAATACTTTAGTAGGTAATAGATACCTACCACCCCAGACGGACTAGCAGAAATCTTACCACCGTAATTCTGTCTTTCAAATGGTAACAATCAGCATGTATTATAGTCGCCAGTGCCACCTTTTACCCCTCTGATTAAACGACCTGCAGGTCAACCCGGGTGATTTACCATGTATGCTGCGTCAGGGGTCTTCTAATGAACTCCTTGTTATCAATTGGGAAGAAATCCGGGGTTTCTAGGGTCTTATTGGCAATATTTTATCGATGTAACTAATTAAGATGGGTACATTAGCATGGTGTATGGGTATGTTAGCATGGTGGTAGGACACTATCTAGTGTCCGCCTGGCCAGCTACCACCCTCAAGTTAGAAAATCTGTCACCAAACATCTAATGTGTTCCGGCAGCTATCCTTGAGAGCCAGTTCCCATTCTAGGCCTAGCGTGCTTACCATCTTCGACCGCATCATCACTTACCAACAGGTGAGATAATGGTCAAACGCTAGCGTATAACGTATTAAAAAAAAACATGTACAGTGAAATTACTGGGCATGTGAGACTCAACATCTTTATGTCTCAAGGTAACAGGCGCAGGGCAGTGACTGCTGTATCTGTAATAGGTACACGTCATCGCTTTCCATCAGGCGAGCGCCGTGCCTGTCCTGTTACCTTATATCATAAAAATAAAACTGGCCAAGTGCGAGTCAGACTTTCGTCTCGTACACGGAGGGTTCCGAACCTTAGTATAATAATATATAAGTATAATATTATATTATATTACCGTGTCAATACCAAACATGCTTATTAACTACAACGCCATCTAACGAATATTTAACGAACTTCTAACACCAACTAAGTGAACTTTAACACAAAGTTAGGTAATTAATATTATTTATTAATAAGTCAAACAGTCGTTCACATAGATGGCGCTATAGTAAAAACACGTTTTTTGTATGGGGACCCCCTTTAATTTTTAACTTTGTTTTGTTTTTAGTATTTGTTGTTATAGCGGCAACAGAAATACATCATCTGTGAAAATTTCGACTGTCCAACTATGACGGTTCATGAGATACAGCCTAGTGACAGACGGACAGACAGACAGACAGACAGACAGACGGACAGCGGAGTCTCAGTAATAGGGTTCCGTTGGTATCCTTTGGGTTCGGAACCCAAAAACATTAGAGCAGAGATGTAACGTCAAAGATTTACTGAATAACATAAATATTGTCACTTAGGGCCTGATAGCCCTACTAGAAGCTTATCGGACAGATTTATGACAACTTGTGTATGGCGTTATCTGTCAGATGTAACCGGTGAAACTGGGCCTTAATATTGTAGCCGGTACCTCGTAGTTCCACTTATTATTATGTTATGTTGTTACCACATGCGCATAACTATTGTGTATCGTATACTTTATTACTATGTACAGTAAGGACATCACATTTTAATTAGTGGAGCAACGAGCACGGTAATGGTATTTAAAACATACCGTGCTACGAGGTACGGACGACGATATTAAGTTTTATTATTATTATGTCTTATTGTATGGAGTGAGCAATCTTTAATGTTACTTATCTCTGATCGACAAAAATCTTGTAAGCAAAAGGCTTCAGAGCCTAGAGCATCGCCGCAAAGTCGCCAGTTTATCGGTCTTTTATCGGATACATTTCGGGGAGTGTGCCTACCAACTGCACGAATTAATTCCACCGTCCCCCTTTTACCATCGTACTACCAGACGCACAGATATACGTCATCGATACAAGGTTGATATTCCATTCTGTCGCACAAAGTGCTTTGCATCAACATTTATCATACGCACAGCAAAGGAATGGAATTCCCTGCCAGAGTTTGTGTTTCCTGTGAAGTACAATCCGGGGGTCTTCAAATCGCGAGTGAACAGGTATCTTCTAGGCAAGCGTGCTACATCGTCGATCACATCTTCACTTAACATCAGGTGAGATAGTGGTCAAACGATTGCTTATCTACAGTAAAAAAAAAAAAAAAAAATTTGAGCAATATACGGTTCGTCAGATTTCAAAAAGGTTTTATTACAAGCTTATATTTAACTGACAATGTTTATATTATTTCCCTTACTAATCTCCGTGAAAAAAACTAAAAGAACCGACTTCAAACGTCGCGCTAGATAAAGTAGCCAGTAGTTAGTAGCATGTCATCGATATATATAAATGCATCGTAATACAAATGTTGATATATTAAAAACCGCTCCACCAATTTCGTTAAAATTTAAATGGGACCACCTGTGAAGAGTACCCTTTGAAACAAAAACAGAATTTTCTAAATCGGTTCAGGCATCTTCGAGTAATAGGGAATATGCATGAAGCTCAGATTTATTGGAAATAAATTTTTTTCGATTCTTTGTTCTCCTGGAGTTATATGTAAAACCTTTTTTTTTTCCTTAAATCCATTTTATTTGCTTAAAATAATAAATTAAAAATGCAATTTAAGCGATGGAAATTTAAGTTTGTAAAACAGATCACCATTGGTCGAATCTAAAGTTGACGTCATTATGCACTACTCCACGTGATAGAAACATTGAGCGCGGGAACATAAAAATAAATGTATGGTGTGGTCTTATTGTATTTATTTCCAAATATTGTGTTTGCCGCGAATTATTGTGCAGAAATGTATATTACTAACCATTTAATATAGATAAAAATAAGTACGAGATTAGAGAAACTGTATAAGTTAATAAAAACATGCCATTGGCTAAATACAATAATCGCACGGAGTCTTAGTTAAAGAAAAAAAAGCTAGTTTGCTTTAAGCGGCGTGTGTCTGACGTAAGTGCGTGACGTCACAATGCACTACCAAAGAGCCCGGGAAATGATGGCGTTTGCTCAAATTTATTTGTATATTCAAAAGTTTATTTAAAAAATAATTAGACTAATTCCAGCAGTATTTTATTTTTTTATTATGTTATATGGATGTAATGAGTGAAATAAAAATATTTAAAAAAACATGCATATTCCCTATCGGTGAACATACATGAAAAATTGAGAACCTCCTCCTTTTTTTAATTCGGTTCAAAACAAAGTCGCTCCCTGTTTATACGCATAGATCTTTTAAACTACACAACCGATTTTAATGCGGTTTTCATCAAAAGATAGAGTGGTTTAAGAGGTAGGTTTATAACATGGAATGAACCCGGGCATTGCCGCGGGCGCAGCTAGTCAGTAAATAATTAATTCCTTTCAAAGTATGGATATCATTTATTAACCATTGGCACGTAGACGATTTAAGTAACGGGCAAAATTCCGTCAATTTAGAGTTTTGCTTTCCACGGTATTTTTGAAGTGAAAACTTCTTTAGCGGTGTTGTGAACTTTTTGGAATGGGTAAAAAATGTTAAACTCGCATCAGGTCACGTGTCCTGATCGAAAATTCGTAAGACGGATGGAGAGTAGAACAAATACACAACGTTAATTTTCAAGTTTTCACTTCTGCCGGCACTCCCGGAGTGCAACCTGTTGTTTTTTTTATTTATTTATTTATTTATGGTAAGCCAACAGTTTCGATTAAAACTAAATTAATTACAGTATATAAACCATGAAACCAATTAAAGGCTCACACGTATACGAAAACAGATTTTGGTATGAAAAAATGTGAGCATAAACATTAAGTAATACATACGAGTAACAATATAAATATAGAAACAATAAAAATACTTATAGATTTTGAAAAGAAAAACTCAGCAAATACACTATTCACAAAAAATACTATTTGATCATGAAAAAAAATTCAGCACACAACCGCCGTCTTACAGTCGCGTCACTGGTACAAAATAAATCAAAATCATAAAGTTGACTTAACTCATTGAAGTTGCTGCTTGCTCGCCATATGAAACTATTTTGCCGGTAATATGTGTTTACTGAAGGAATATGGATAGGTGGGTTATACCGTAAACACTTAACAGGGACATTCAGTTTTATTTTACTAGTAAGTTCCGGGCATACGATTGGAAGTTATCTTGAGCAGGAAGGTGATATCAGCTATACTACGTCGAGATGATAAAGGAAGAAAATGAAATCGTCTACAAAGTTGCATGTAGTCATTAGATTTGTATTGCACGCTTAAACGGAAACACAAATATTTAATAAACTTCTTTTGAATATTTTCAATACGGTCAATATACTTATTATAACGGGGATTCCATATTTGCGATCCATATTCTAAAATGCTTCGTACATATGAACAGTACAGAATCTTAAAAGTTTTGACTTTGTTAAATTGTTTTGAACTTCGCATAATAAAACCTAAAGCTCGCGAAGCTTTGCTCACTATAGCTTCAATATGCTCATCAAACAAAAGTTTAGAATCATGTAGCACTCCGAGGTCTCTAATTATTTTTGCTTTTTGGAGGTTCTGGCCTTTGAGAACATATTCAGACGACACAGATGTCTTCTTACGTGTAAAAGTTACTACAGAACACTTCAAAGGGTTCAAGTCTAATTTGTTACGATTACAGTAATCATCTAACCGTAGCAAATCGGCCTGCAAATCTTTTGAATCTTGAGTAGAATTGATAGATTTAAATATTTTCATATCATCTGCAAAACATAAGATATTAGAATGGACGCAGCATTTGGAGATGTCATTGATAAAAATAACAAATAGAAGGGGCCCCAGAAGTGATCCTTGGGGCACACCGCTGGGTATTTTCATCCAGCCAGAAATATTACTAATGACCACAGCTTGAGTCCGGTTATCAATATAAGATGAGAACCACCTTAGTAGATCTCCTCTTATGCCGATGTTAGCCAATTTAACAATTAGCAATTGGTGATCAATACGATCAAAAGCTTTGCTGTAATCTGTATATACCACATCCACTTGACCACCAGCATCCATGGCCTCAGTTAGAAAATCATTTAGCAAGACTAAGTTGGATACTGTTGATTTATGTCTAAGAAAACCATGCTGAGAGGAATGTAGGGAATTATTTACAGCTGCATGAAGTTGATTATAAACTATCTTCTCAAAAACTTTAGCAATAATACACAGTTTAGAAATCGGTCTATAATTAGTTACTTCGGTTTTAGATCCTTTTTTATGAATAGGTGTAATAAACGCAGATTTCCAGATGCTAGGAAAGTGATTAATTTTAAGCGACTTCTCAAATAAAAGACTAATAGGAAGAGCGATAGATTTGGCTGTATTGATTAAAAATATTGAACATATATGATCTGGACCAGCCCCTTTAGAAGGGTCAAGATTAGTCAAGAGTTTTGTTACTTTTAAGGAGATGTCCCTATGATTCATATCATAGAAAAGGTATAAAGCTAGACTAGACCTATATTTTATACCTAGACTGTTGGAAGAGCCCTGGCCTGGTTTCCTTGTAGAGAAAGCTAGCTTAAACGACCGGTGCGGACTTATTGCATAAGCGGGGGCGATTTCATGGCTTCCATCCTAGACTACATAATACTTATGAATGTAACCACAGACCTAACTTACATTACCTAGACTTACATAGTTACATTCACAGAACTCGAATTCACTACGTTAATAGTGAACTAACTACGTTACTCGAATTTACTACGTTCTATGATCTATCTAACGTTAGTCTAATAAACGGTTATGCGATTGTGATGAATGTGTGTAAAATAATATTATTAAAAAAAAAGATTTGATTTTTTGTTTGTTTGTTTGTTACGATTTAACCCAAAAACTACTGGATCAATTTAAAAAAATATTGCACTAATGGAAAACTTATTATCAAATCAACGAGTAACATAAGCTATATTTATCTCCCGGGTACGGGAACTACAAGGTTGAAACCGCGACACGCTGCTGCTATCAAGATGGTGAGCACGCTATGCCTTGAATGGTTGTAAGGTATTTTTTGGTAGCAAGTCATACGGAACATCGATATAATATGCTCCTACCACCCTTGGAAAGAATAAGAATGTATAACTACACTACACTACATACGTAGTAACATACGCACTAGCAAAAGTGACAGTCAGATACTTTTCCCCGTCTGGCTCACATCCGCCAATCGCGCGATTATGAACATCCTTCCAAAATTGGTTAAAAAATAATCGCTATAGCCTATCACGAGAATCGCTATCGCCTGTCACCATATCCCTGGTGAAAAGTTCTATACGAGAATCGTGTCTGACAGGCTAGTGGTGCGAGAAACAAACAGTTCTTGTGATATTTTATAAGTATATAGATATATGCATATAAAATATCACATATTGTAATACCTACACTAGCTGAGAATCGCGGCTTCGTTCATTGTCAAAAATAGTGTAAGAAAAACACGAAAAAAAATGTTTTGTTTCAGAAAGGAACACAATAAACAAAGCTAATAAAGAATTTTTTTTTTAAAGTTTCGCCCCACTATTTCTAGTCATTGAACAGGGATTTTAAAATAATTTAAGAATGTTTAAAAAGCTAAACAACCGACTTCAAAGTTCGCGTTACTTAGTCATTTTCAGTACCAAGTATGAGGTGTTTATCTCCATATCTCGATGAAAATTAAATGGGACCGCCTAGGAAGTATACCCTTTCAACAAAAAAAAATTTTTCCAAATTGGTAAAGGCAAATACATTTTCAAAATAAGGCATCTTCGAGTAATCGGTGAACATATATTTAAATAATATCGTTTAAAAACTAAAAAACAACCGACTTCAATGCCGCGCTATTCATTTTCAGTACCAATTTTGAGATGTATATCTCAATATCTCTGGAGATACTTATCATACCTCGATAAAATTACCACGGTACCACACTTGGGATATCTCCTTTCGAACAAAAAAAGAATAATCGAAATCGGTTCATAAACGACGAAGTTATCCGCGAACAAACATAAAAAAAAAAAAAAAAAAAATATATATATACGGTCGAATTGAGAAACCTCCTCCTTTTTTTGAAGTCGGTTAAAAAATAATAAATAAGATTTCGATGAATTGAGAGGTCGGTTAATGTAGGTAGGGTTTGGTTGGTTTTATAGCCGTAGTCGTGATTCTTTGCAGAATGTATTGTCACGTTAGGTGGCATACGATCCTCTGAGCAACCACGAGTATGATCAATGTAAATATGTATGAAATACAATAAAATAATTACTACGTGTTGTAAGTACGTGTAGGTACGTAAGTTCTTTATCACACGATACCTATCGAATAGTTTGTACTTACATAACAATTTCCGATGAAAGTATTTTCTTGTCGGAAATCGATCTAAATAAGATCGTTTAAAAAACTAATAAAAACAACCGACTTCAACGCCGCGCTATTAATGTTCAGTACCAATTTTGAGGTGTTTATTTCCATATCTCTGGAGGTACTCATCAGACCTCGATAAAATTACCATGGTACTACACTTAGAATATTTCCTTTCTAACAAAAAAAGAATAATCAAAATTGGTTCATAAACGACGAAGTTATCCGCGAACAAACATAAAAAAAATTAAAAATAAAAACAAACATATATACGGTCGAATTGAGAAACCTCCTCCTTTTTTTGAAGTCGGTTAAAAATAATTTATAAATATAATTTAGATAGTTTAAAAACTAAAACAAAAATCTCGATGAAATTACAATGGGACCACCTCGGAAACGTAAGTACCCTACCGATTAAAAAAAGTATCATTTAAATCGGTTCTCAATTGACGGAGTAATCGCGTAATATACTAAATAAAAAAATAAAAAAAACATACAGACGAATTGAGAACCTCCTTCTTTTTGGGAAGTCGCTTGAAAATACTGAATATTATGCTATTGCAATGAGACTTTTCTATTAAAAACTAAAGATAAAACAGAGCTATATACTACTTTTTTATTATAAAAACTCACGTTCATTTTAAACTTATAGATTTAAAAACGGGAATTTAACGTGACTTACGCGATGTCGATATAGCGATCGACATATGTTTCTCGTCGACGCGTCGCACCAGTGCGAGGTGCGACGCGTCGACGAGCGCCCCGCACTCAAGATCCTGAAGAAGGCCTCCGGATGAGGCCGAAACATATGTCGATCGCTATATCGACATCGCGTAAGTCACGTTAAATTCCCGTTTTTAAATCTATATATACTACTTATAAACATCATTTGTCTCTTCAAGCTTGAACTACCCTCTTATTTTCTCAATTTGACACGAGATAGTGGGCGGAAGTGGCGCCACTTCCGCCGGAAGCGGGCGAGAGGTTGAGGGCGGAACTTTCATATTTTTTATCTGTGGCAACATCGACTGAAGTGCTCTTTAATTTTCCGTAGCGAGTTAATATACCATTGGAGGTTATTTGTATTATTTTTTGGGTTTCGTACCTCAAAAAGAAATAAACTGACTAAGTGCAAGTCGGACTCGCACTAGTAGGGTTCCGTACAACACTACAGTATTTTATAAGATCGAGCAAGGAATACCACTATCATTTTTCGCCAGCAAAAAATAATAATTAATAAACATTTTATTTCTTATAACGCCATCTAACGTCTAACAAAGGAGTTAGGGATCGACATTTCAATATAACGCCATCTATGGGACGTTTACCTAACTAAGCGTTCATAGATGGCGTGAAATTCCGAAGAAAACACGTTTCTTGTATGGGGACCCTCTATTATTTTTAACTTTATTCTGTTTTTAGTATTTGTTGTTATAGCGGCAGCAGAAATACATCATCTGTGAAAATGTCAACTGTCTAACTATCACGGTTCATGAGATACAGCCTGGTGACAGACGGACAGACAGACAAACAGAAGGACAGCGGAGTCTTAGTAATAGGGTCCCGTTTTACCCTTTGGGTACGGAACCCTAAATAGGAACCCATATCCCCGATCACTTTGTTGTCCGATCTTATAGGCTAGCGTTTGACCACTATCTCACCTGTTGGTAAGTGATGATGCGGTCGAAGATGGTAAGCACGCTAGGCCTAGAATTGGAACTGGCTCTCAAGGATAGCTGCCGGAACACATTAGATGTTTGGCGACAGATTTTCTAATTCTAACTTGAGGGTGGTAGCTGGCCAGGCGGACACTAGATAGTGTCCTACCACCATGCGGGAGTTTTTGGTTATCTAAACTAACTCAAACGGCATTTAAAGTCGGTATTGAAGTTTAATAAACTAAAACAACCGAGTCAGTTTCAGTAGCAAGTTTGAGACGTTTATCGTCTAGAGATCTAGAGATACTTATCAGATCTCGATAAAATTACAATGGGACCACCTCGGAAATGTACCCTACCGATTGAAAAAAGAATCATTCGAATCAGTTTACAATTGACGGAGTAAAAGCGTAACATATACACAAAAAAAAACATGGACGAATTGAGAACCTCCTCCTTTTTGGAGGTCAGTTGAAAACTATCTTTATTTTGACCAACTAATTTATTCACATTTCTATACCTACACAATGTTTGGTAGAATATCTAAAACACCTTCGGCTGCATCATCACTTACTATCAGCTGAGCTTGTAGTCCAACAATTTTGAGTAAAAAAAATTCTACTACTTAACCCTTTCATTATAAACGCGTCATATTATCAAAGTACTTACCTAATACATTTACTACCTATTTAATAATAAAATTGTTTAATTATAAAATCGTTTATTGGTTGCATTTTACAATGTTGGTACAGATACATTTCAAGGCACTTACGTCTGTATAAGCTATGGGTTAAAAAGCTAAATAAAAGTTAAATAAGCTAAGCGTTATAAGTATGGGTGGGTATGTTACCTTTGTGGATCTTTTTGCCCTGCACTAGGTCTATTGAGCCTGTGTTGCTGGGTCAATTTATATAATATTTAATATTTCTACCTATAACGTTTTACCTTTAAGCTAAACGTCATTGACTTAGCTTTAATATGCAGTTTTTTAACCGACTGCTAAAAAAGGAGGACGTTTCTCAATTCAACCGTAGATATATATATATGTATATATTTTTTTATGTTTATTCGCGGATAACTTCATCGTTTATGAACCGATTTTGATTATTCTATTTTGGTTGGAAAGGAGATATCCTAATTCCCAAGTGTGGTACCATGGTAATTTTATCGAGGTCTGATATGTATCTCCAGAGATATGGAGATAAACACCTCAAAATTGGTACGAAAAATTAATAGCGTGGCTTTGAAGTCGGTTATTTTTAGTTTTTTAAGCAAACCTATTTCAATAACATTATAATAATTAGTGTTGTTCATTTGTTTCAGGTACTGAAAAGAACATCAAATGAAATAAAAGTGTATGCAAGCAAAGCCGCGAGTTACAATATACATATTTTTGAAGTGTGTATTTGATATGCAAAACGTTATCATAAAATCGGGGTATACAATGTGAAATCGACTTCTCCTTATGTTTCAGTCGGTTAAAATGTAGCCTATGTTACTCGGCCACAATAACGAATCGACTGACACCATATTGATCAAAATCGGATGAATAGATTAGGCGCTACAGAGGAACATAAGTAACAAAAAAACATACATGCAAAAACTGATAAATTCAATCATAATCAATAACCCTTCCTTTTGTAGTCGGGTAAAAAAAAAACTTACAGACGTACTGAGAGCCTACGACTTCGAATTCGGTAAAAAGGGTACCTCGTGCTACGGAGTTGTTATAAGTATGTAGGTGGGTACCTAGGATGATGGATTATAATGGATGGCGTCAAAACTTTGGCAGCATGTCCATTTTCTGTTTGTGTTAGTGTCTAGAACTGCTAGAGTGTGCCTGAGTAGGGAAGTGATCACTAGTGTAGAACATATCGATAAAAAGGTGAAAAATGTAGAAAACTAAAACTTATGTAAAAAGAAAACAATTTATGTGATAAAATACGTAGTTACTTTATTGAACTTATGGAAATTATTTATTGATAAAAAATGCTACAGTACTTAACTGTAATTAGGCAACCTTAAATCTGGCGGTATAGATTTCTTAAACACAAATCTTAAATGTTTTTGCCTTTTCAATACGTCAATTAAATATTACAAATTTGAGCTACAAAGCTATATATACTTCTATACTAATATTATGAAGAGGTAACATGTATGTTTGTATTGAGTTAGCTCAAAAACTACTGGACTACAGGATTATTATTTTTTTCTCTCATATATAAATCTATATATGGTCTTTTAGAATGAACATAGGCTATTATATTATCCTGTTTAAAAGATAGGTATATTCGTGAAGACCTATTTTGGAACTTAAGTCGCCAATAAAACGGTCGAGAAAACACGTTTTTTACGAAAGATGATTAATCTGAAAAAGATGTAAGAAAGTATGTATAGAAGAGTGGTACAACATAATAAGACCTACAAAAAGTCCACGATAACATATGTCTATCGCACAGACTCACAGTAACTATTTTAATCTTTATTTTTTAATAAAAAAATGTTACAGAACTTTCAAGGCTATTTTCTTCTATACAGTATTAATCCTTATTTGAATAATTACGCTAATTATCTTAGCCCAATATCATAGATTAAAATTGTCCTTTACAGTATATAATTTATATGAAAATACTAGAAGAGCCCCGCGGCTTCGGTCACGTTAAAGACTTCTTTTATTTACTTAAAACTTTTATTTTCTGAAACCTTTCTATCATAAAAGACATCAAAGAAGTAAAAGCCAAATCGGTTCACCGGTTTTCAAGTTATTGCGTGACTAAGGGAAATAGGGATTCATATTTATAAAACCCAAAAAACCATATTGACTGTCAGACTTTTTTACCAACCCCTTGCAAAAATCTTGCAACACGTATTTACTTATTTATTTATAGAAGTACTTACGTAAATCTATAAGTTTTTATATATATAATTATAAATAATAAGTAATATCCGCGGGGAATTTTTAGAAAATGCTTTCTCAGCGGCAACCTACGTCATATCAACTATCTGCATTTTAAATTTCAGCGCAATCCAAAACAGTATTGATTTTCAGACTTTGTTACCCCACTGCTCCCTCTTAGGGTGGCATTTTGAAAAAGCCTGAAACTCGTATTTACTTATTTATTTACAGAAGTACGGTTTGTGTGAAATGTCGAATAAAATGACTATCCAAACTTTGAACCCCCGTTTCATCCCCTTAAAGAGTGAATTTTGAAAAATCTTTTCTTCACGGATACTTATGTTAAAACAACTATCTGCATGCCAAATTTCAGCGCAACCCGAAACAATATTGGTTTTCAGACTTTGTTACCTCATTTCACTCTTTTAGGGGTGGAATTTTGAAAAAGCTTGAAACACGTTTTTACTTATTTTTTTACTGAAGCACTTGTATGAAGTTTCGAATAGAAAAGACTTTCTAATCTTGTTTATTCATACAAACTTTGAACCTCCAATTCACCCCCTAACGGGGTGAATTTTTAAAAATCCTTTCTGAGTACACCCTTGCGTACTAAGACAAATATACTCTTTAAATTTCAAGTCTCTACGACCAGCGGTTTAGGCTGTGCGTTGTCTGTCAGTCAGTCAGTATGTCAGGACAAAGATTCTTATAGTATTAGATACATTATCGTATAAAACTACGCGCATCGCAAATAATAAAAAAAATGCAGTGAAACCACAAATTAGGCCATACTTACTTTGTAAACATTAATCAGCTTTTTTATTGTAAAAGGTAACAGGACAAGCACGACTCTCACTTGATGGTAAGCGATGACGTCTACCTATTACAGATACAGCGATACAGGAAAATTCTGGCAGTCCAGAATTATGCACGTCACTCCACTGCGCCTGTTACCTTGAGACATAAAGATGTTAAGTTTCACATGCCCTGTAATTTCACTGGACACCTTGCCATTTCAACCGAAAAACATTCCTATGAAAATTAATTGGCAAAGTGGTGGTACCGGTCCAGGCGGACTAGCAGAAGTTCTACCACTACAGAAAAATTAGCACATCTCTTTTGTAAATGCTAACGATATAAAGTAATTTGATGTCAATATAGTATGATCTATTGTATCGTCATCATCATCAGCCAGTGTCAGTCCACTGCTGGACTGTAGGCCTCTCCCAAGATGCGCCACTGAGCCCGATTTTCAGATCTTCTTTTCCAATCACTGCCCACCGCATTGCGTATGCCGTCGCTCCACCTGGTCACAGGACGTCCTACGCTACGTTTGCCGTTTCGCGGTCTCCACTCTCCAATACTCAAAATTTGAAATCACCCCGACTGATCTATGTATAATCTATAATGAAAATTAAAAATATTCCAATGAGTCTGAATACGACATCTCAGCTGTAAGTTGGCGAGGAGTTGAGAATTCAGCAGATTCCAGAAGATGTCCCAGCATCATGTCAATGCTTCAGTGTCCTTTGTCGTTGAAGAAAAGGATACCGAATTTCGAATTAATCACTATGAAAGTTGATTTCATAGCGCCATCAACTAGAAAAATGCTCATAATTTTACAACGGCTAAACAGATTTTTATGTATTAGAGCTTATAACACTTTCGATTAAAACACTTTCAAAACCGTTTCTTCATCCTTCATTGCTCGCAGAGGAAGACTTATAGGAAGACTTTCTATCTTGACTCCACTAGCTTCTATTCTTTTCCGTTTCCTCGGTGTCAGTTCCAGCTTGATTGATAATCTAGTAGGTACAAAATTGATTTTTCAAAATGTTTAGAACAAAGTTTGAAGTGTTTAGTTGGATCCTAATTTTCACGCCTTACTGCCTTTATCCACTTGATTGGATTTTCGGACATTTTGGAAACCTACAACAAAATGATATAATATATTAATGTAGTAAACGCTCAGTAGTCATAATTAGATTAGTTTTAGACTAAGTTATAACTATTATACATTGTTTTTGCAAATAAATGAATAAATAAATAAACATTTTTCATAAAAATATATATAATGGCATTATCATAAGTAATAATAGATTGAATACGAGTAAGTATCAGTGCTGTTAATATAATTAGGTACCTAGTTACTACAAATTTTGCGCATAATTACTTTGATCACTTTTTATAATATTTTAAGATCGTTCACAAAACGAAAAAACCAACTTCAAATGCCACGCTATCCATTTTCAGTATAAAGTTGGAGGTGTTTATGTCCATATCTCTGGAGATACTTATCAGATTTCAGAAAATGTACAATGGGACCAAACGGGCAGAATAATCTATCGAAAAAAAATATTTCTAATCCGGTTAAGAACTTGCGGAGTTATGAGATAACAAACATAAAAAAGGCGAACTGAGAACCTCATCTTTTTATTGTGAAGTCGGTTAAAAATGTTCAAATTTCGTTCTAATCAAGGCCCTAAGCTAACCGTTCCATCTTTAAAAAAAATCTTCATATTATAAATCAACTAGCTGGGTCCCGCGGCTTTGTCCGCGTTTAATGACAGCGGCAACATGCGCGTGGGCTGTGCGCGGTAGAAAACACTGCTTAATTTGCACATTAACCTTCCCTATTTGAATCAGATATTGTTCCCTATTTCATTAGCTTCAATTTTGATTTCGAGGAACTTTATTTTTTTCTAAAATAAAAGTAGCCAAGTTACTTGGTAGTTAATATTTTAACATCAGCATTTTACTAGTGAAAGTCCCGTTAAATTGGTCCAGTCATTTCAGAGATAAACCGGAACAAACAGACAGACAGACAAAATTTAAAATTTTGTTTTTTATGTAAGTACCGTATATTCTTTCATATGCATTTAGTGAAAAGCTGTTAATCTGGAATTACAAACACTTCAATTTTTTTTATATGTATAGAATAAGTGTAAAATGTATATAAACGATTTATATAATGTAATATTATAATATTACACTTAAAGGAATTTATATATTCCTTTTTATAAGGGTATCAACTATATTTATCGACAAAGTTTTGGAGGGTTCTCGTACATCACTAGCCGGGTGGCGTAAAATAATGTTTGTTATTTACATAAATTAAAGCTTTAAAATGATAACAATTTACCACCTCGGTAGTTATATGACGAAAAAGATGTATATAATGTAAGAAAAATAAATATTTTGATGTAGAAAGTGGTTATATATGAGAATAAATGCCCACAAACACTTACGTGTGAAATGATAATTCTGGATCTTTTACGCCTCCTTTAGTTGTTCTTGATGGATAAAACACAGCACAACACGACATAATTTAACCATGCAACAGGGTTTCAGTCTTTAAAGCTATGTTTCTATTAAATTTTTAATTTATAAGTATGATGCGTCGCTATATTATGGCCTGCTAGCCGGTCAAAAATGGACACGCTCACCCATGCGCGAGGTTGTCAATTTGATATTAGCTTTCTCGTTTACTCTTATCTCGCGATCCCTGTAATAGAAAGGGTAGGACAATATGTTGATAGAATGAAAGTCGATGTGACAACGTCACATGGCTGACATGGCTCCATCCATTGTAATCCATCATCCTAGGTGGGTACAGTTTATAAATCGGACAGTCGGTCAATTTACGTAATTTCATGAAATGCTGTATTTACATGAGTTGCGTTTATGATACGCTCACAAGCTTGTGTGCGTACTGCGTGGGCAAAGATTAAATAAGCAGTATAGATGAAACTTAAAATGTTACCTACAAGTTAAATAAACACCAAATACCTATTATTATTGGACATTATTATTCTGTTGACATATTCACATTCAGTCCAAGATCGGGCCCAGTGGCGTGTCTTGGGAGAGGCCTATGTCCAGCAGTGGACTGATACCGGCTGATTATGATGATGATATTATGTTGAGGTAGGACTTCTGCTATTCCACTTGGGGCTGTACAACAACTTTTTCAGTTATTTAACCATGCAATAGAAATATTTTTCAGTTTAAAAGACAAAGTGTCCAGTGTATTTACAGGGCATGTGAGACTCAACATCTAATTGTATTAAGGTAACGGGCGCTGTGCAAAATGTATTTAATGTATGATTAAATTGATTTCAGAGCGGCACTGCTAAAATAAAGTAAATAAAACGTGTAAGTTAGACTCCCGCGCCGAGGGTTCCGTACAAAATTACTTTTTGGAGCTAAAAGAAACTGTAGACTGTAGTTGAGTATTTGATATAAATTTCAACTTGATACCTTGACGCGTTCCTAAGAGAATAAGTCTTAACAGACGGACAGACAGACGGACTGACGGACAATAAAGGGATCCTATAAAGGTTACTTTTTCTTTTTAAGTTACGGAACCGTAAAAAAAAGCAGCACGGCATTTGGATTAAACTGTTACTTTAACCGCTTCTGCAGGTATTCTTTACGAGTTAAAAGTCCGTGTTTTTTTCATTTGAAACAAAAATATTTTAGCGTATCTGTACCCATCTTACTCTCTGCCAACACATACATACATAACTCACGAAAAAATCATATCAATCAAATTCAAAGCAGTTCTAAATGCAGCCGTTTAAAAAAATCTAGACCATTACTAGCTCAACTGACTGACGTCCATTAATTTCTTTCACACTTACATGAAATGATATTGTGCGAACAAGACAGCGAATGCTTAAAACTTGCGTTACATCTATAAATAGCCAAAGATCAACGAACGAATAGACACTAAGGTTTGTTCGATGACGTCATTTGAGACGCGGATTCAAAATATTATTTTAGTGCTGAAAAAATGTGTTATATTAATTGAAGATAATTTATGAAGCTGACGGCAACGATAATTTACTTATAGACGATATTTTTTTAAATAGAAAATGTTAGTTTTCAATTTTTTTTTCGTAAATGAAACATAAAAATAATGACTGAAAAGTGTTTACTCCTCAGGGTTTTAAGTTTTGTATATTTAGGTAGTAAAGTTTAGTTGAACAAAAATCTAAAAATCATGTTTCCTCGAGAGGTTTACTTGTAGCCGTTGAAGATTTCCACTATCCACCTCCTGGCTTCATCGTCAGACCCTGGTTACCGAGCCCAATCTGTTGGACTTGTCAAAACGGTTCGTACGTACCAGAACTCGAAGGTGAAGTGTAACTAATATAACCGGCCAAGTGCGTGTCGGGCCACGCGTAGTGTAGGGTTCCGAAGTGCCCGTTATTCAATGCTAGTCTTTACCCGTTATAAACAAGCAACTAGGTACTTCGTCTTTGTCACTTTAAAGGATTTATTCTAAGGATTTTGTATTTGATACAAAATTATCCAACACACAAGTTCAACGACTATTGCTGCTAAACTAATAAAGTTATCTTAACCGCTATAGTTTTCTTTGAAGTTCATGAAACGAACTATTATCACGAATTTTTCCAGATTTTTCAAACCAGCAGTTTTGCTTTTAGAGGGGGGGGGGGGACGCCCTACTGGAACAAAGTCATTTTAAAAGACCTATTCAACGATACCCCACACGATGGGGTAGACGACGAAAAAAAAAATCATCCTCACTTCTCATGTAGGGGAGCTACCCTATAAAAAATATTTTTCAAAGTTTTATTTCACCACTTTGTCGGCGTTATTTATATACATACCCCTACATAATTACAGCTTTCTAGTATTAAGGATCTCTTAGCAAAACCTCGGACAGACAGACGGACATGACGAAACTATAAGGGTTCTTTGTCAGGACTACGAAACCCCAAAAAGGGTGGTTAAAAAACGGTTGATAATTGGCTAAACTTTGTTGTCATTGTAAGCACATAAAAACACAATTGCTAATTAAATACTAAAATATAGGTAGGTATCAATGATTTTGAAAGTCTGGTTTAAATTCTTTGTATCCAAAACTGCTCCCATCTTCGCAATGTCAAAAATTTGCATTAGAATTGCGCGTTGCGGGTTAAAGCGTTATATTACGATCTAATCCAAAGATAAATAAATATTATTATCTAGGTATCTATATATATGTGTTATTAATATATATATATATATATATATATATATATGTTATTAATTTCCTTCTTTTAAATTTTTAAGACATATCATTAATCTTTTGTAATTTGATTTATACAACAGCATTTTATGAAGGGTTGGTTTCGGGCAGGTTGGTTAGCTGTAATCCTCATAATATGTATACCTTCCTTTTCCTGGGGCAATCCGATACGGATGTGAAATAGCTTTTTTCGGTTTTTATGTGCATAATTTTCGGTAATAGGCGGTTGAAACTTCTTAGATGTCTTAGTGTAAGTGACGCACAAATTCTGGCTATATAATAATAATTTATTATATTTTATAATTATTATTATATTCTGGCTATATTACTATTATCTGTCATAGACAAGATGTCATCACGTACCATCAGTAGATTGACATATTTGGCCCATTCAAATTATATATAAACATGTCGAATTGAGAAACTCCTGCTTATTTTGTCGTTAATAATGAAGATAGTTTAAAAACTAAAACAACCGACTTCCATACCCCGCGAGTCAGTTTCAGTAGCAAGTTTGAGACTTTTATCATCATATCTCAGGAGATACTTATCAGATATCATGAAATTACAATGGGACCACCTCAGAAATGTACGCTACCGATTTAAAAAAAATATATAAGAATCGGTTCACAATTGACGAAGTAATCACGTTACATATATACAAAAAAATATACAGGCGAATTTAGAACCTCCTCCTTATTGGAAGTCGGTTAAAAACAAACAAAACTCTTTGATGTAGTCGGGTAAAAATAGACCACTTTCTCAGCAGTGTATCCCATATCTGCCTTTCAAACATAAGAGATCTCAAAGTTTCCCTGAAAGCCTACTCTTTAGAGTGGGCAATGCTCCAATGCACCTTTTGTTAGGTATTGTAGCACTCTATGAAAGTGCTCTTCTGTTTATATTTGTACTCTATGACTGTATCGAGCTTTGTTCGATATTCAAAATCAATACTGTCATTGGAAACGTTTTTAAAGTTAGGTTTGGTTCTGTACGGCTTATGCATTTAGCTAGTTAATACACAAACCAACTGAAATAAAATAAAATAAAATAATAAAAACTTACAACCTGCAAGTAGGTACAATTATTTATTATACTCAGTTCAGTTCAGTGCACGTGAGACTTAACATCCATATTCCAGATGTCTCAAATTAAACGGGTAGAGTGCAGAGTTGCGCTTGGCAATCGAAAGAACACATACAATTTGACAACAGACACATTCTGATAAAGGTAGACGCCTCGCTTACCATCATACGATACGCCGCACTTGTCCTGTTGTCTTGAGTGTTAAAAGAAACGGCCTATTTGTTAAAAATATTGTTATGGTTTTTGGTTTTTAACCGACTTCACAAAAAAGAAGCAGGTTATCAATTCGTCTGTATGTTTTTTTTTCTTTTTTTTGTGTGTATGTTACGCGATTACTCCGTCAATTGTGAACCGATTTAAATGATTCTTTTTTTAATCGGTAGGGTACGTTTTCGAATTGGTTCCATTTTAATTTCATTGTGATCTGGTAAGTATCTCCAGAGATATGACGATAAACGTCTCAAACTTGCTACTGAAATTGACTCGCGGGGCATGGAAGTCGGTTGTTTTAGTTTTTAAACTATCTTAATTATTCGTATTACGTTAGGGGTGAAATATAGGAATAATAAAAACGCTATATGTTCCGTTTTAACCATTATTTTTATTACATCTTGGTGCCAGTATATACGATAATTATAACCTACTAACATTTTACCAAATCTTATAACCTAAATCTCAATAACTCAGTTATAAATACGAGAAACTCGATGCAAGTCTGGCATCGCACGTAACGTTACATGTAGCCACTATCTATATCTAAATCGGTCCGTCCGTCTGTCCGCCGGGATTTATATTTCGAATCAAATATTAGGGCTGTCACTCACCAGTCTCAGTTTACATTGTGACTTGCAGCGCCACCTAATAATTTGTTTACGGAGATAAAGTTGCAACTAAAATGAGCTTAAAATCAAAAGTGAAGAGGTATACAGCGTGTTACATGTTCAGCTTTAGCGTCATTTATGATTAATTATCGTTTAAAAAACTAAAAGAACCGATTTCAAACGTCGCGCTAGTCAAAAGCCGCGTACCCACCTAGCGCACAGGCTCGCGCGGCAGCCTCGCGAGCCAAATGCCTCGGCGGGTGTGGACGTGCCTCGACCTGCCTCGGGCCGAGCCGCTTATGATGGCTCAGCCTGCCTCGCGAGCCATCGCTAGCACCGAGGCTGCCGCGCGAGCTTGTGCGCTAGGTGGGTACGTAGCTATTGAGACGTAGAAACTATTATATAATCTGTGCCAGTAGTTAGTAGCATGTCGTCGAGGTATATAAATGCATCGTAACACAAATGTTGATATATTAAAAACGGCTCGACCGATTTCGTTAAAATTTAAATGGGACCACACCCGGAAAAGGTACCCTTTGAAACAAAAAAATAATTTTCCAAATCATTTCAGGGCTCAGGCATCTTCGAGTCGAGTAATCGGTGAACATACATAAAAAAAAAGATTCCGAAAAATTGAGCACTTCCTCCTATTTTGTGACGTCGGTTTAAAAGGCCTTATAACCTTAAAAAGATTGTCCATTTATACGTAATGGTGCGTTTTCTTTAAAAAACGCAGCGACATATTAGTTTCTGTAAACTTAACAGATGGCTAAATAATTAAGATAGTTTAAAAACTAAAACAACCGACTTCCATGCCCCGCGAGTCAATTCAGTAGCAAGTTTGAGACGTTTTCCGTCATATCTCTGGAGATACTGATCAGATGTCGATTAAATTATTATGGGACATCCTTGGAAATGTGTCCTACCCAATAAAAAAGATGAATTAATAATCTTTCGAATTAGTTCACAATTGACGGAGTAATCGCGTAACATACATTAAAAAAAAACATACAGATGAATTGAGAACCTCCTCCTTTTTAAGGTAAAGGTAAAGGTCTGACATTGTATTTTCCTAATATTACATTAAAAGCAAACGCAGCGTAGGACGCCCTGTGCCCAGGTGGAGCGACGACATACGCAAAGCGGTGGGCAGTGACGGAAACAAAGAGCCAAAGATCGCGCTCTGGGGCGTGTCTTGGGGGAGGCCTACGTCCAGCCGTGGACTGATACTGGCTGATAATGATGATGATCACATTTAAAGAACGAATGTCACTGCAGCACTTCTGTAGCCTGTAACATCAAATAAGATTGCATGCAACTAATGTCTTTTTGTAAATAACGTTTCCCCTTAGGCTACAATAACTGTACAAATAAAACTTAAAACTTTAATAACATCATTAAAATATTAAATATATTTTCAGGGACAGCCCTAACCACGACATTTCAGATAAAATTTGATTTACCCACTCGTAAAATTAATTGCATATTTAGAGTACACACACACTCAAACACACACACGCTTGCGTAGTGACGTCATTGCATTCAGTATAAACTGTGTTTGACAGTTGACCGTGTTTTTCATGACGCAGTATTCGTAAGCGTTTTCAGGTTTTTTTTTTTTTTTTTTAATACGTTATAGGCTAGCGTTTGACCACTATCTCACCTGTTGGTAAGTGATGATGCGGTCGAAGATGGTAGGCACGCTAGGCCTGGAATGGGAACTGGCTCTCAAGGATAGCTGCCGGAACACATTAGATGTTTTGGTGACAGATTTTCTAACTTGAGGGTGGTAGCTGGCCAGGCGGACACTAGATAGTGTCCTACCACCATGCGGGGGTTGTTGGTTTCTTAACGATGTTTTCCTTCACCGGAGGGCCACTGTGAGAAGCGCACATAAATTTTTCTATAGAAAAATCCATTGGTGCACGGCGGTTTGAACTCGGTACCACGGCATCAAAGCCGAACGTTCTCCCGATTACGTCACCGGGCCCTCAAAGGTTCCACTTTACACTTGCTTTTTTAACCGACTTCACAAAAAAGGAGGAAGTTCTCAATTCTACTGTATAATAATTATTTTTTTATGTTTGTTGCCTCAGAACTCCGTCAAATCTTGACTGTTTTCAATTCAATTTTCAATTTCAAGTCATTATTTTTTCGTTTGAGAGATAATGCCTCCCGTTTGGTCCCATTCAAATATGATCGAGGACAATTATCTCCGGAGATATGGAGATAAAAAATATTAACAAATTTGTTTACTTAGATCTACGAATAAATTCTTATAATTTCATCAAGTCTACGTATAAACGTAGACTTGACGTGGTGTCTTTAAAAATGACATGGAGGTTTTTAAAACAATTTTTCTCAAAGTCAATCGTTTGAAAGACACTTTTTAAAGTGGTAAAATGTGTGTGTTTTTTAACTTTAACTTTTAACTTTTTAACCTTTAACTTTTAAATTAAGAGAGTAATATTCAACTCATTTTCAAAACCGTAAATATAACGAGGTCATTCTTACGTAGTAACTATTATATAATCTGTGGTGATCCATACAAACACTATGAAAAACAAAGCTATATTTTGCTGGCGAAAAATAATAGTGGTATTTTCTGCTCGATCTTATGAAATATTGTAGTGTGGTGCGGAACCCTACGAATGCAAGTCCGACTTGCACTTAGCCATATTTTTTAAAGAAACGCCGTTTGTTCGTGTTTATTCATGACTATTTTACCGAGACTAGAATAGGTTATCTAAGTAGGTACTCGTACATACACTGACTCTCCGCTGTCCTGTACACGGCACCTGCGGCTGAATGTGACAAACGACCGTTGCCGGCCTAACGACGCGACGCTAGCGCCACCCAGCGTAGAGTGTTGGTGATTATACGTAGTACTATTAATTATTCTGTGGTGATTAAGAATACCCCTGTATTTAGTTATGCAGGGGGTAATATTTCTGTAATTAATTGTTGGGAGGTAGCTTCTCTTCTATTATTATTTATTACTAGTTCGGTCAACGCGGCTTTGTATGCGTTGTTTTATATCGTACTAGCCCGCCCCGGCTTCGCACGGGTAGAACAAATATGCCTATAAAATTTGCAGCAGTTTGTTGCATTGAATATAATATATGAACATATTTAACAATCATCGTCATATTTCAGCCAATTTACACAAAACCTTAACGAATTATGCACCTAAACCTTCCTCATAAACACTCTGGCTATTGGTGAAAACCGCATGATAATCCGTTCAGTAGCTATTGAGATTATTGCGAACAGACAGACAGACGCAGTGATGGACTTTTGTTTATAATACTTACATAGTGATATTGGACGGCCCTTTGGCGTAAAATATAGTAGCACCCTGATTCTGACCCGACGGTCATTGGTTCTAATCCTAGCTATATACCTACCAATGAAAGTTTTATGTGCATTCATGAATCATGAGTTTTCGTACAGTGGTAGTGGGATCATTAAATCTACCAAAAAGTAGCTTACCACCAAGGAGAACATCTGCCGCCTAAACCTTACGGCGTTCCCCGATGCAAAAAGTAGAGGTAATATACGCTTAACGTGTGTATCTGTGTGTCTGTCTTTAGCATCTTAGCACCTAACCGGATGAACCGATTTTGTTTTTATTATTGATAGTTTTTTTTTGTTTGATAGATGTCTTCATCGAGAGTGTTCTTAGCTTTGATTCATGAAAATTCGTTCAATCGTTATAAAACTATGAGCTTTTTTCTAGTTATTTGCGCTATGAAATCAACTTTCATAGGTCTGATCAATTCGAAAATCTTCTTCTTCAACGATATTGTAAGAACATGGAACATTGACCTGATACTGGGACATCTCCTGAACTCTGCAGAATACTCAAATCCTCACCAACTTACAGCTCAGATTTTAAATGTCGTGTTTAGAGTCATTGGAATGCTGAAAAGATTATACATAGATCAGTCGGGGTGGTTTAAAATATTATATTATTATATATATAGATGAATATTATTTTATACAATAGATCATAATATTATTATACTATATTGACTTCAAATTGATTGTAATCGATGAGGATCTACAGCATAGCTAAGCTTATAATAATATTTTCGTAGTAACTATGAACCCAATCTGTGGTTTCACTGCAAATATTTTATTAATTTTGCGATGCGTGTATGTGAAATTCGTGATATCTTCTAGAGTTATCATTTGAATTACATACTGTAAGGGACAATTTTTATCTATAATATATGGCCAAGCTAATTAACGTAATTATTTGGATAAGGATTAATACTATATACTTGAAATTAGCCTTGGAAGTTATGTTATATTTTTAACAACAATTTTAAGATTAAAATGGTTACTGTGAGTCAACCTTAAGAGATAGACATATGCTGTCGCGGACTTTTTTGTAGGTCTTATTAAGTTGTACAACTCTTGCATAGAAAATATTCTTCTATATATTTTCAATTAAGCAACGTTCGTAAGAAACGTGTTTTTTCGACCGTTTTTTTGCTGACTTAGGTTGCAAAAAGGTCTCCACGAATGTACCTTTGATTTAAACGGGATAATATATAACCTATTTTCATTCCGAAAGTCCATTCTATGTATTAGTGAAAGAATTTTTTAAATCGGTTCAGTAGTTTTTGAGCCAAATCATTACAAACATACAAAAATACAAAAATACAAATGTTCTATCTTTATAATATTAGTATAGATCTATGTATTACCACAGATTATATAATAGTTACTACGTAAGTATGACTCTCAGTATTAGCCGATATCAGTATTTACTTATATTAGGCTCAGTAGCGTGACTTGGGGGAGGCCTATGTCCAGCAGTGGACTGATACCGGCTGATTATGATGATGATGATGGTGATTAGGCTAGGCGTTTCACCACTACGGCTGTGATATATTCTAAACCTTCTAAACATTCTGAATCGTAAGAACATCGTGAACAGTTGACATTTTCACAAAGCTTGTATTTTTAACCGACTTCAAAAGAAGGAGGCGGTTTCTCAATTCGACCGTATATATATATATATATTTTTTTTTATGTTTGTTCGCGGATAACTTCGTCATTTCTGAACCGATTTTGATTATTATTTTTTGTTCGAAAGGAGATATTCCAAGTGTGGTACCATGGTAATTTTATTGAGGTCTGATAAGTATCTCCAGAGATATTGAGATAAACATCTCAAAATTGGTACTGAAAATGAATAGCGCGGCATTGAAGTCGGTTCTTTTTTAGTTTTTAAACGATATTATAATACATGAAACGTGATTTATTCCGAATTTTTAATTAGTGTTTACGTTCAGTAGTGAATTCAGCCCACGGTAGCGTTTCATTTCGATTATTGGACTAATAGATGAGTAAGAAATGTGACCTAGGTTCTGTTTTTAACCGACTTCACAAAAAAGGAGGAGGTTCTCAATTCGTCTGTATGTTTTTTTTAATTTTTTTTATTTATAACATTTTACGTATTTGTATCAGTTTAAATAGTTTTTATCTTATCGCTATTAGATTTAATTTTTTTAGTTTTAATGTGTTTCTGTTTTTATAAGTGGTCAATAAAGAGTTTATCTATCTATCTTAATTTAGTTTTAAGTTGTATATATATGTTCTATTTGTAAATATCACTTATAAATTTAAAAAAATACTTAATATCTATATTTCTAAGCTATTTCTATAAATTTATGTCTTTATCTTATTATATATACCTACTTATATACCTATTTCTAAATTCACCATCATCAGCGGGTGTTAGTCCACAGTTGGACGTAGGCCTGTCTCAAGATGCGCCACCGAGACCGATCCTTGGCTCTTCTTTTATTAACCGACTTCAAAAAAAGGAGGAGGTTTCTCAATTCGACCGTATATGTTTTTTAATTTTTTTTTTATGTTTGTTCGCGGATAACTTCGTCGTTTATGAACCGATTTTGATTATTCTTTTTTTGTTAGAAAGGACATATCCCAAGTGTGGTACCATGGTAATTTTATCGAGGTCTGATGAGTATCTCCAGAGATATGGAGATAAACACCTCAAAATTGGTACTGAGAATTAATAGCGCGGCATTGAAGTCGGTTGTTTTTAGTTTTTTAAACGATCTTATTTTTAAATTTATTTTTATCTTTTTTGTAGTTTCTGTGTGTGTGAAAAAATACACTACAGTCATCGACTTCTTAACAAAAATTGTTATGAAGTCGTTGACTACAGCAGTAAAATCGAGTTAAAACGAAAACTACATATTATCACGAAGCCTATCTCATGCCAATGACTTTTGAAGAATTTTAACGTAGCTTTGACTCGACAAAACTATAATTCTCTCCACAAATAATTATATGAAAGTATGTCAGTCTGTCAGTACACAACGGAACTACCAATACCTATTAAGACAACCGCTACAACAAAAGTACTAAAATAGTAATACACGCTTACACAGTTATGAAAATATGTCTTTTAAATTTATCTATGTATTGTCTCACGCTAGACTCGGAGAATTTACGATGTACAGTTCTACTTAAAATATTGGTTGGGCTACCTGTAAGTGGTTGGGCTATATGATTTCCTGGTAATTTCGTTGTTAGGGTTCCGTACCCAAAGGTTAAAACGGGACCCTATTACTAAGACTCCGCTGTCCGTCTGTCTGTCTGTCCGTCTGTCACCAGGCTGTATCTCATGAACCGTGATAGATAGACAGTTGAAATTTTCACAGATGGTGTATTTCTGTTGCCGCTAGAACAACAAATACTAAAAACAAAATAAAGTTAAAAATTAAAGGGGGTCCCCATACAAAAAACGTGTTTTTAAACGCCATCTATCTAATTAGTTTCGGCAAAATGACATAGATGGCGCTAGTAAACGAGCCCCACCCCGTCTTTCTAGATCGCGACCAAACCAAATATTCTTGGTAATATCAATTAATCAAATATATGAGGTTGAAACTCTGTTATGTTTCGTATTGTACGGAACCCTCCCTAAGTGTGCGATAAGAGCCGCGATGCTGACTCGCACTTGGCCAGTTTTATTTTTATAAGTATTTTCAGCCACTTGCTGGTAACCAACCAATTGGTATGGGTTCCCAACCTGTGTGTAATTACCCTTAGGGAGTAAAATAGCTTTTCTGCGGGGGTAGTAAAGAAAGCGCGCGAAAAGTTCGAGGAACGCCGAAAGTTGCAATGCAATGACTAAAATATATTTTTGTCGGGGCTTAAAAATAGATACGATTGATTCTAGTACCTTCTACTATTAAGATCAAAAATTTCGCGTTCCTTGTAATATAATATCGTTGAAAAAAAGCTGCTTGAAAATATTAAAACTTACTGTCAAAATAATTAAAACGCGCTAAGCCTCGTGGCGTAGCCAGTGTATCACATTATGCCACTAAGCTATAGTACTAGGACGTGAGACTCCTGTGTCGCCCTCTACATTAATTAACGACAAACTAGGGAACTATTCCAATACACTGCGCCTTGCAGTTTTATGGCAGTTGGTGCAAGGAGTTTGTATGTGGAATATGATATATTATGTGTTTACTTTATGAAATAAGTTTGTCTTGTTTTACAGACGTTTAGGCTGTGTCAAACGTTTAAGAAGTTTGCGATTGACGAAGACAAATGACCGACTAATGACGCGCTGGACACGACTTTTAACCCTGCCTCTTTGGACACGACTTTTGTTGGGTCATTTTTTTAACGCAGTTACATTTCCTGATTTATTATTTATTCGTAGCATACAACACAGAAGCATTATATCGATGTGCCGGACGACTAAGTAGCTTACCACCATCAAGAAGAAAACCTACCGCCATAACCTTACGGCGTTTCGGTAGCACAGCCTACTCGCAAGTCAGCTGACCATTCTAAGCCTGACGTGTTCACCATCCTCGACCACATCATCGCTTACCACCAGGCGAGCTAGTGGTCAAACGCTAGCCTACACACCGAAAGGTTATGTTGTCAGATTTTCACCTTTTATGTACTTATTCAAAAAAATAACAGTTGGTACAACATTGTTGTGACCTCAAAACCCATGAAATAAATTCTAATACAACTCTTCGATAGCGTCTCATAAATAACCTGTAACACTCTCATAAAATATTAATTAAAACTCTATGAATTGATAAGCCTATCAATTTCACGCTCAAATGCTTATCAATCGCAAATAGGTTAAGGACCCTTTCAAAAGCGTACAATAAAAATAAAATGTCAACTACTGTTTACTTTTTAAAATCATGAATGTATTATGTTGGTATTTGCATAGGTCAAATCATAAATAAAAAAATTAGTTGTCTGTAAAGTTGGTTTACGGACGATAGTTTAACGTGACAACGTCATAACATAACATTGATGAAATTTGCGCATGCGTACAATGAGCGTAACGGGACAATGAGCGTAACGGGACACTTTTTCGTGCATGCATATTATGGCCGGCGTTCATCGATTTATTAGACGTCGTCACGTCAACAAACAAACAAATAATCAAATCTATCCTCTTTATAATATTAGTTTAGATAACTGTTCTCCATATATTAATCCCAATACTCGGCAGTAAGTCTAGACTGTAAGTAGGCTATAGTATAATTTTCTCAGAAGCAGGTGCCTACATAATACTATAACGTTAAAAACAATGGTGGACCTGCAAATTGGCATCTTAATTTGGTAAATAATTTAATTCTTATAGACTCTGGCTCGTAGCCAGAAACTACGACACGGCCAGAGTGACAGGGTTGGCACGCTTTAAAAAATGTAGGTACTTTTTTCTGATCTTTCATCTTTTTTGCGGGTTCAAGTCCCGTCAGTACGATGAAATTTTGGATTGTGTTTAACAATTTACAATAATATCGTTTAAAAACTAAAAAAGAACCGACTTCAATGCCGCACTATTCATTTTCAGTACCAATTTTGAGATGTTTATCTCAATATCTCTGGAGATACTTATCAGACCTCGATAAAATTTCCATGGTACCACACTTGAGATATCTCCTTTCGAACAAAAAAAGAATAATCAAAATCGGTTCATAAACGTCGACGTTATCCGCGAACAAACATAAAAAATATATATATATATATATATATGGTCGCATTGAGAAACCTCCTCCTTTTTTTGAAGTCGGTTAAAAAGGAAGAAAATGTATAAGGTACAGCTTATACAATTTTAATAGGTACTGTGCCTTTTAAACATATGAGTTATTTTCAAAACTACATATTATATTTGTGCATGACTTTTGCATTTTAAAGAATTATAATGTAGGTGTAACGTAGTAATAAAATACCTCCGTCGAGATACATTCTGCAGATGAAAAAAAATATGATTCAAATTTGATTACAATTGACACAACACACACACACACACACACGCGCGAGCGCACACACACACACACACACACACACACACTCGCACGCACACACACACACACACACGCATACACACACACTCGCACGCACACACACACACATACACACAAACACAAACACACACACACACACACACACACACACACACACACACACACACACACACACACACTCACAAAACTAAAAGTTTATAAAAATAAAACATAATTCTTTGTTAGTCTTAGTCATGAAGACATATATCTTAGTAATGGCTTTAAAATTGTCCTGTGACCTAGCATACGTAAAATATTCATATAGAAAATGATACGTAGCAACCCTAGTGTAAATGAACCGAGGCATTCAGCCGCTTGCAAATTTGCAGTTTATTGTTAAAGTTTTTAGTTTATTTCATGATTTATGTCCACAATAAACTGGTGCACGGAAAACTGGTCATGAAACTTCAGCCCTCAGGGTCTCATACCTAATATGTCAGGTATTTTAATGCCTTTTTACCCGACTTTCAATAAGGAGGAGGTTCTCAATTCGTCAGTACGTTTTTTTATTTTTTTTTGTATGTATGTTACGCGAGTACTCCGTCAATTATGAAGGGATTCGAATGATTCTTTTTTTAAGCTGTAGCGTACATTTCCGAGGTGGTCACATTGTAATTTCATCGAGATCTGATAAGTATCTTCAGAGATATGACAACAAACGTAAAAAACTTCTACTGAAACTGACTCGCTGACTTCGCATGGAAGTCGGTTGTTTTAATTTTTAGGCTATCTTTATTATTGCCTGACTACTCAAAGGAAGGTTATGTTTTTCGAGTACGATTTACGACTAACTGTTAAAGAGTAAACGCCAGAAAAGATTCTCTAAAAAGTGAAGCTAAGAACACTCGATTAAAACACCTATCAAACGAAAAAATCTAAATCAAAATCGATTCATCCTTTTAGACCACGTACTACCAGATACCCACGTCAAACTTATAACACCCTTCTTTTTCCGTTAAGGGTTAAAAAAGGACATACCTCTCGCATCGTTACTCAATTGCGACGCAAAACACCAGATGGCGCTAGCCGATGACACTTCATTGATTAATTTAATTTCGAACGTACGTCACGTCCACTGCACCGCTAAATATTGACTAATGGGTGTTACCATGTGACGCCTTTGATGACTCCTATCGTGATTGGTTTTCAACTAGAAAATTCTCCTTTTTAACCGATTTCCAAAAAGAAGAAGGTTCAATTTCATTTCAAATTCAGTTCAATTAGTCTGTATGTTTTTTTTTTAACTTTTTTGTATGTTACGCGATTATTACGTCCGATTAGAATGATTATCTTTTAATCGGTAGGGTACGTTTCCGAGGTGGTCGGTCCCATTGTAATTTCATCGAGATCTGATAAGTATCTCCAGAGATATTATGATAAACGTCTCAAACTTGCTACTGAAATTGACTCGCAGGGCATGGAAGTTATGGATCTTAATTATGTTTGAAAGAGTATACTTCCCAGGTGGTCCCATTTAAATCATCGAGATCTGATGAGTATCTCCAGAGATATGGATATAAACACTTTAAGCTTGGTATTGAGAATGACTAGAGTGGTATTTGAAATTGGTTCTTTTAGATTTTTAAACAATGTTATAATTATTATATGTACTATATACTATTAAGGGCATTGTATCTACACATTGCCATTAACATAATTTAGATTTACTTAAATCATATCGTAGAGTCTGTGCAAAAAGAGAACCGTTAGAAATTGAGAACCAACAAGGTTCTAATTTACTGTTTTTGTTGCGTTGACAACATTTCTCTGTCATTACCAATACGACTAAAAATGTTTGATACGGTACCTACTCTTATCATTATCGTGTGCTACTAGGTAGGTATGTACCTTCCTTCCTTACCAATGTTAATGAATGTTAGTTCGTCGATTTGAGTATTCAGCCAGTATTTGGGCGCACTATATTCTTAAACTACATTATTCACACATAGTAACTAAGGGATTGTAAAATGACTATTGTACAGTCTGGCAAGTATAACTTGGCGCGGCAGTGCGCCACTGTGCTTTTACTTTGTACTTTGATAACAGTTTCTCTTAAACCACTTTTAATTACTTTTGGCATTATTTAACTATTTTAATGTAGCAGATTTATCAACAATAATGTCGCGGTAATCTCTCAATTAATAATATAATAAATTAATCTCTCGGAATTAGTTCCAAAAACCACCACCGCCAAGTTATACTTGTCGGACTGTAACATGATATATTCTTTAACTTCCTAAATTTAATTACGGCTTCACACGAAAAGTGTATTTAGCCAAGTATTTAAAAGCTCACATAGGTATGACCGACCTCTAGTTTAAAACAAAACGCAGAAACCTATGAATCTACTGTAACTGCGCCTCCATCAATCATCCCCCAATTTACCCTAACGAACCCCCATTCATCTTTCAAGGTATTTGCGAGAAATATGTTGTCTATTGTCTCGGGCGACCGTTTTGTAAGTGATAAATGATAACGGTAAGGTAACACATGCACGGACGTTTGAAACGCGGCGATTGTGATTTCATCGGGTTGTGAAAAATATAAATTATATCGGCATTATCAGCAGCCCTTAGTTGTCCACTGCTGGACTATATTTAAATATATATCAAATGTAACATATAAATGTAATTAATTTTTTAATACCTTTTAGATGTGTATATTGTATACCTATCAATTTTTACACACATTCACTATAAAATTAGTAGTTTAGAAAAATATGTTAAGAATTATAACTACAGATGTGACATAATACCTAAGGTGAAGAAGACTGGTGGACTATGTAACGTTGTGTGGATTGGACTTCAGCCCATTCAATAAGGCAAATTGCAACAATGGCATAAATTTGTTCATGACATTTTCAAAGAAATACATACAAATACAAAATATACAAAAACTCTCGTTATGCTGGTTGTTCACAGAGTATAAAATTAAAAAATAACGTGAACGTAAAAATCGTCGCGTTTCAGACGCTCGACCTGGCTATGCCTTATTGCTACCAATTTATGGTAGAATTCGAAGTATGGAGCATTTGATTTCAATTGAACAAAGCGTTAAATCGTTTTGTGTTAATAATTAATGGCGTTAAATAATTTGATATGGCCGCGTAATTATATTGTACGTATTTTAATCTATGGAATAATTGGCTTTGGCTAGGGTTTCTAATTATATAGGGATAGCTGCGCCCTCCGGCTTTGTCTGCGTTAAACATTATTATATGACCTAATCTACAACTACAATACTGGCTATCCCCGCGCAAAATTTCGGACAAATCGGTCGACTCGTTTGACCTCCCGTAAAGTCATTTGCAAAGCAAACATTATGGATATTTGAAATAAATAATTTAGTAAAACATAATCCTAAAACAGAAAAAAGACGATATTTTTAGTACATCTCACTGGCTGAATCAAAAGTCAAAAGTTTAAAAAAAGTTTAAAAAGTTTAAAAAAAGTTTAAAGCATTTATTCAGTACTAGAAGAGCCCCGCGGCTTCGCCCGCGTTAAAAACTTCTTTTATTTACTTAAAACGTTTCTTTACTAAAAACGATTCTATCATTAAATACATCATATAAGAATTAGCCAAATCGGTTCACCCGTTTTCACGTTATTGCGTAACTAAGGCAATTCGGGATTCATATTCATATAAACCGAAAAACCCAAATTTTAAAACTTTGTTACCTACCCCATTTCAAAAAATCCTACAACACGTACTTTATCTCATCTTATTTCGTCATACAAACTTTGAATCCCCGTTCCGTATCCGGGAGGAATTTTTAGAAAATCCTTTCTGAGCGGATACCTACGTCATACATAATGTGTGAAATATCGAATAAAATAACTATCCAAATTCTGAACCCCCGTTTCATCCCCTTGAAGAGTGAATTTTGAAAAATTCTTTCTTAGCGGATACCTAAGTCAAAATAACTATCTGCATGCCAAATTTCCGCGCAATCCGAAACAATATTGATTTCAGACTTTGTTACCCCACTTTACACTTTTAGGGGTGGAATTTCGAAAGAGCCTGACCCACGTATTTACTTACTTAAGTACTTGTGTTAAGTTTCAAATATAAAAGACTATCTAATCTTGTTTCTCCATACAAACTTTGAACCCCCGTTTCATCCCCTTCAGGGGTGAATTTTGGTAAATACTTTCTCAGAGGGCACTCCCGTCGTAATAACTATCTGCATGCCAAATTTCAGCGGCATCCGAAACAATATTGATTTTCACACTTTGTTACCCCATTTTATCCTCTTAGGGGTGTACATAAAAAAAACCCGTACCCGAAACACGTATTTACTTATTTTTTTACTGGAGCACTTGTATGAAGTTACGGATAGAAAAGACTATGTATTCTTGTTTCTCCATAAAAACTTTGAACCCCCATTTCATCCCCTTAAGGGGTGAATTTTAGAAAATCCTTTCTTAGTACACCCCTACGTACAAAGACAAATATATCCTCTAAATTTCAAGTCTCTACGACCAGCGGTTTAGGCTGTGCGTTGTCTGTCAGTGAGTCAGTATGTCAGGACAAAGATTCTTATAGTATTAGATATGGGCAAATTAAAAATTAGCACTTACACACGTCAAATAACATTAAATAGAACATATTCAATAAAAAATATTACAGATATAACAGAAACATAACTTATTGCTTTGAATTTACAAACAAAAAACAAAGGTATTGAGCCATTCAGCTTTCATCTAGACGTCGAATGTAAGGAACTTGATAACCCACCTCACAAAAGAAATATACATAGATGGCTTTTTACAAATTCCCATACGAATGAGGTTTCAGCGATGGTAAAATACGCCACCAAATAACGAAGTTGCCATAAATAAAATCATGTGGCAAAGCCACCCTTACACCCTCGCCTCAATTCACCCCATTTTATTATCTGGTCTCAATACCAAAAATTTCCATTTAGAATTGAATAGCGCGATAAATTTCGGCAGTCCCATTGTAGATGGCGCTGGTTGTAGTTTCGCCTATTTAATTTATAGAGCGAAATTATGTCGATTTAATTTATAGAGCGTTAAACCACGGGTTAAACAGTTCAATCATGGAACACATTGACTAATAGGCACACTTACACATTTTAATAAAAGCCAAAACTATCTTAGCCAAAATATGTCTCAGATAGATTTGGCGGGTACTCGAAAATAATTATACACAAAATCCTTATAAATAACTGGATGCGTGCACCTAAGCGCGGCAAAAAAATGTTTTGGCGGGAATCGTGTCATATTCTCTTGTAAATTCTTAATAATATCGTTTAAAAACTAAAAAAGAACCGACTTCAATGCCACGCTATTCATTTTCAGTACCAATTTTGAGATGTTTATCTCAATATCTCTGGAGATACTTATCAGACCTCGATAAAATTACCATGGTACAACACTTGGGATATCTCCTTTCGAACAAAAAAATAATAATCAAAATCGGTTCATAAACGATGAAGTTATCCGCGAACAAACATAAAATATATATATATATATATATATACGGTCGAATTGAGAAACCTCCTCCATTTTCTGAAGTCGGTTAAAAATAGCAAACTTGTCAAATTTCCAGTTACAAAAAATACCTACCAATTCGGCAGTTTTCTGCCTCTTTCAAGTTTAGTAAACTGAATAAATAATTAAATTTCATTACAGACTTAGGCCTTAACCTACAAATAGAAGCATCAAACATTCAAATCTCCCAGGAAAAGAAAAAAATATAACTAGTAAATGGTATTTTATTGAGTAAACATTCACATTCGGCTATAATCCCACGGGATAAAATGAGAGAGTTATCAATAACTATAAGGATTGGGAGGTCTCAAGAAGTAGGTATTGGAACTCTCATATTTATGAAGGTTTTGGATGAAATAAGACTAATATACGACATAGGTGGAACTTTACTTTGAATATTTTTTATATTCTACACCCGTGTCTATGGTACCCTTTTTACCCAACTGTACTATATATTATACTATATACTATACAAGGGCGTCGCCAGCTTATGACTAAGGGGGGGGGGGGGGGGGGCAATGGGGCAATATTATAGAGGAAAATAAATATGAACGCATGTACATTAAACCGTCAGAATTTATTTACGTTTTGTCATGCGATGCGGAATTTATTAATAGGTAAGGAAGTCAATTGCTCGCACTTTGGTTGCTTTGCGGCTAGCTAAATTTGATCTCTAGGGGGCAACTGCGCCCCGCCCCCTGCCCCCCCTTGGCGACGCCCTTGATACTATATATTATACTATATACTACGAGTATATATTAGTTATTATACTGTCTATTCTATTCCAAGATATTAATTGCAGCGTATTGAAGAACAGTTTATGATCGAGCTCAGTGGCGTGCCAATAGAAAAGGTCAAGAGGATATAATATAATATAATATAATATAATATAATATAATATAATATAATATAATATAATATAATATAATATAATATAATATAATATAATATAATATAATATAATATAATATAATATAATATAATATAATATAATATAATATAATATAATATAATATAATATAATATAATATAATATAATATAATATAATATAATATAATATAATATAATATAATATAATATAATATAATATAATATAATATAATATAATATAATATAATATAATATAATATAATATAATATAATATAATATAATATAATATAATATAATATAATATAATATAATATAATATAATATAATATAATATAATATAATATAATATAATACAATATAATATAATATAATATAATATAATATAATAATTTATTTCATGAAATCATAGATTCACAAATTTGCACCTTATAACTAATAGGAAGATGTCCATATGTGGACTAATAATAGGCTGATAATTAAGAAATATAGTATAATAATATATAATACCGGGTATCTCTGAAAGATCGAATTCGAAATGAAGTCATCAGTCAGAGAACCAAAGTTATCAACATAGCTCAAAGGATTAGCATACTGAAGTGGCAGTGGGCCGGCCACATCTATGCATCTGTCGTAGAACTTGTACTATTCATTATTCTGTGGTAGAACCGATAACCGTTGGGGCAGACGTGATCTAGAGACCACGGCTCGGTAAACGACGCCCTCCAGCTTGATGGAGCGATAATATACGCCAGCTGGCTGGCAGCGGTTGGAAACAAGGAGCTGAAGATCGAACTCAGTGGCGTGTCATAGGAGGGGCCTATGTCCAGCGATGGACGAATGCTGGCTGTTAATGAATGATGATTGAATCAATCAATGTGGTAGAACAGCCCCAGGCGGACTAGCAAAAGTCTTACTGAACTTACAGTCTGTTTAAAAATGGCGTCGATAGACAGTAACAGGTGTGTCTCTCAGATTGATGCAGAGTGTATGTAATCTGTAAATTATTTACGGTGCCACACACTAATTAGTAAAATTGGGACTACACTCATTAATTTTAATGACTTTGCGTATCGAAGAAATATTTGTGATACCATAGAGATAATAGGTATTTATTTTAACTTTACGGTTTATTATTGACGTTTTAAATTTAATTTATCTCTGCCGGTAATGTTCCAAAAAAGCTAGCGACGTTACCTCGTTGTATAGCTAGGCTAATACGTTGTCCGAGGAAAGCGCCAACTCTTTGGTCACGTCACCTATATTGTATGTACTAAATCAGTTTAATAGAGTACTAGCTCCACCCCGCGGCTTTACCCGGGTTAAAAAGTATCTTATGTAGGTACTATTCTATAACCTATGTGTGCAAAATTTCAGCCATTTCCGTCAAGCCTTATGACCGTGAGGAAATAACAAACAAACAAAGAAATATAAAAACTGAATTTCGTATTTATTATGTTGGTCACGACAGTCAAAATAAATAACTCGAGTAAAACCAAATAAAAAAAATCCTATCAACTTAACATCTTAAAGTATCCATAGCTTACAGAATCAGCGCTTACTAAAAACAGATTAAAATTACCAAGCCACTCAACCCTCATCCAACCTAGTTAAATAATTAAAAAAACCGCTGTCCTCATTCCGAGAATAACTGAATAAAATTTCCGTTTGATGTCGACAAATTAAAAAATTGTTTTTTATATCCCGTTATTTTCGCAACTGACGTTTGTTGACAATGGCGACAATCTGGAATTTGGTTGTCATTGTCAATGGCGTTTTGGCGGGAAAATTATTTTTGTTTTGTTATGTTGGCTTCGCAATCGCATATTTATTTTGACATTTCTTTACTTACTAGGCTCAGGCGGGGTCAAAAAAGTACGACCTACACAAAATAACAAGGTGTAGTTACTGAATAGCTCTAGCTATCAGTATTTTCCAAATGAGCGCGTTCACTCCCTGATGCACTATATTTAATCTGTGCACACGGTTCACTACTACGCAAGGCAAACGTGTCGCGTTTTACAGGATTTGGTCATGCTATTTTTGGAAACTATATATCCCGAGCTATATGTCCTTGTAGGTCTGAAGAGCAAGCAAAGTAGGTAACTATCAAGATGCTTAAACCCTTTCTATTATATATGTATTGCTCTGAAGAAAGGTTGATTTACCTCAGTGCTGTTTCCATCCCAATCATACATATTGTGGGAGCAGTATGTAATCTTCTATCAAACACGAAATCTGAACAGACCAAAGAGATGCAACGACGTATTTTTTCTTTTATTTGATAACTATCTCAATTGGTAAGAATAATTAAGAAATTGAAGGCTATATTTCTGTTCTTCAAGAGTTTGTTTTACATGTAATCTCCATTGAGTGTAATATTCTTGGTACCAATAGGTCTAATCATGTTGGTAACTGATTATAAATTACCGACTATTATACTCACTACTGATTTTTGTCGACTGTCTCGTCTCGACCTAGGTTTCGTGAATGTCCGATGCAAACGGCATTATCCAGGAATCAATCATTGTTAATGAGTTACATAATAATAACTAAACCAAACGAATCACACAGGTGGTAGGAAGATATTATATCGATGTGCCGCCTGACTTACTACCAAAGAGTAGATTACCACCATCAAGGAGAAACTCTGCCAGCAAACATTACGGTGTTCCGGCAGCACGCAACCCTTGAGAGTCAGAGTATTCTAGGACTAGCGTATTCACCATCTTGTACCAAATCATCGCTCACTACCAGGCGAGATAGTGGTCAAACACTAGATTTAAAAAAAACATAGAGACGAATTGAGAACCTCCCCTTTTTTGGGAAGTCGGTTAAAAATATTATAAATATCAACGGAGGTATGTATTTGGCGTCCATAACGTTAAGTTCAAGACTTCAAAGCATGCCATTGTAAAAACATCTAGTTTGTCTCAAGGTAATAGGCGTAATGCAGTGATGCAAAATTCTGTTAATCCAATGTTTTGCGTTCCATATTGTTTTATGACTTATAGGGTAGCGTTTGACCACTATCTCGCCTGGTGGTAAGCAATTATGTGGTCGAAGATGGTGAACACGCTAGGTCTAGAATACTCTGACTCTCAAGGGCTGTGTGCTGCAGGAAAACCGGAAGGTTATGGTGGCAGTTTTTCTCCTGGATGGTTACCAATGCCAAAAAGTAGCTTACCAGCTACTTTTTAGCAGCAAGTCAGGTGGATCATCGATATAAAGTGCTCTTATGAACTTTAGAAAAGACAATTTCCGTTTTTTGTTGATGACCATTAGGCGAACGACTAAAGCCACCAATCACCAATATCTGATCATGTGTCAAATATTGTATACACTTGTGAGAATTCCCGAAGATCAGCTTCTCCACGGTAATATAACGGTAATATTATCACGTATAATATGTTTAAATAAATAAATAAATAATGTTTATTTCCAGAATTTTGCTTTACATAAAATATCGCTGTGAGCAATAGGCTCCCCACTAGGATACCCTGTCTCGGGGAGACTATTTCCCTTCCAAAATATTCTTAACTAGCAGCCCGCCCCGGCTTCGCACGGGTAGAACATATATGCCTACAAAATTTGCATTAGTTTGTTGCATCAAATATAAAATATTAACATATTTAACAATCATCGTCATATTTCAACCAATTTACACAAAACCTTAACGAATTATGCACCTAAACCTTCCTCATAAACACTCTGGCTATTGGTGAAAACCGCATGATAATCCGTTCAGTAGCTATTGAGATTATTGCGAACAGACAGACAGACGCAGTGATGGACTTTGTTTTATAATACTTACGTAGTGATATTGGACGGCCCTTTGGCGTAAAGGATAGTTACTCTGATTCTGACCCGACGGTCGTTGGTTCTAATCCTAGCTATATACCTAGCAATGAAAGTTTTATGTGCTTGAATCTACCAATAATTAAGATAGTTTAAAAACTAAAACAACTGACTTCAATGCCCCGCGAGTCAATTTCAGTAGCAAGTTTGAGACGTTTATCGTCATATCTCTGAAGGTACTTATCACATCTCAATGAAATTACAATGGGACCACCTCGGAAACGTACCCTGCCGATTACAAAAATCATTCGAATCGGTTCACAATTGACGGAGTAATCGCATACACACACAAAAAAAGAAAGAAAATAAAATATATACGGTCGAATTGAGAAACCTCCTCCTTTTTTTGAAGTCGGTTAAAAAAGAAACAAACAGACGAATTGAGAACCTCCTTCTTTTTGTAAGTCGGTTGAAAAGTAGGTTACCACCAGGAGAACATCTGCCGCGGTAACCTTACGGTACGGCGTTCCCCGACGCAAAAAGTAGGGGTATTATACGTTTAACGTGTGTATCTGTGTGTCTGTCTGTAGCATCTGAGCACCCAACCGGATGAACCGATTTTGATTACATTATTGATAGTTTTTTTTTTGATAGATGTCTTCATCGAGCTTTGATTCATGAAAATTCGTTCAATCGTTATGAAACTATGAGCTTTAATCAACTTTCATAGGTCTGATCAATTCGAAAATCTTCTTCTTCAACGATATTGTAAGAACATGGTAGCATTGACCTGATGCTGGGACATCTCCTGGACTCTACAGAATACTCAAATCCACACCAACTTACAGCTCAGATTTTAAATGTCGTGTTTAGAGTCATTGGAATGCTTTTAATGAAAAGATTATACATAGATCAGTCGGGGTAGTTTAAAATATTATATTATATATAGAGATAATTATTATTTTATACAATAGATCATATTATTATGCTATATTGACTTCAAATTGATTATGATCGGTGAGGATCTACAGAAAAGCTAACCTTATAATAATACTTTCGTAGTAACTATGACCTAATCTGTGGTTTCACTGCAAATATTTTATTAATTTTGCGATACTAACTACTACTAAAACTACTCAACCGATTGAGCTGAACTTTGGTATGTAGATAGCCTAAGCCCTGTAATAACAAATAGGGTACTTTTAATCCCGATATTCCCCCGAGAAAAGGCAAAATTGTGTGTTGTAAGTGTTTGTTTGTTTGTTACTTACTTATTCACGCTAAAACTACTCAACCGATTGAGCTGAACTTTGGTATGTAGATAGCCTAGACCCAGGAAAAACACATAGGGTACTTTCTATCCCGATATTCCCACGAGAACGATGTCTACTAGGGTAAAACCGCGGGGCACAGCTAAGTAGTAATATCAATAATTTCTAGAAATTCAAACTATTGCCTCATATCGATTCCATTTATTCGTAGAGTTCCCTTGACACATCTGTTAGTTTTGCTAAGTACGATGTATTAAGAACGGAAACCGCACATAAAACAGTTTAGTGACAGACGGAAAGTGATTTTAGTATATATACTTATAAAACTAGCTGATACCTGCGACTTCGTTCACGTACACCAAGAATTTAGTAGCGAATATTCATTCTCATGCTATAAAATATCTCCTTGTTAAATTTCAGTAAAATCCGATAGTCCGTTTAGGTGTTAGGTAACAATCAGACAGAGTGCCAGAGTTACAAACGTTTTTATAATATTGGTATGGAAGTATGTATGGATATGGATGAGTAAGGACTATCTGATACCCGCGACTTCGGTTATGTAGGTACACCAAGAATTTTAACACTGTAAAGCTCTGCCAATCAACATTTGTGTGAAATCTGAGTTATTTAAGTTATGTGTAAAATTCATGATTATATTTTCACAAAAAGTAGCCTATATTCATCCTCAATAAAAATCGGTATTATAATTTTATAAACAAGCATTTAGTTTATTCTCGCTCTCAGTACAACCTCTTCTTCATTACCACAGAGTTCCTATCCTACATCTGTATTCTTTTCTTTTACCGCTAGAGGCGCCACTCGCGCGGATACATACTCCATGCAGGTTTTATTATAGCAAAACTCTAACACTATAAAGAATCTCCTTGTTAAATTTCAGTAAGATACTGTGTGCGTGTTTCAAGCTAGTGTGCGGGATGGTTAAAGTGAGTGATTTGTGTGTGTGCAATGCGTGTTTACCTCGTCCCCCGTAAGTATTGTCAGAAAAAAATGTTTGCGGATTACAACGTTAACATCTCCATTGGTAAATGCTCGAAGGTAAGATCGGATCATCCGTTTAGGCACTTTAGGCGATAGGTATTAGATAGGATTAGGTAACAAACAGACAGAGTGACAGAGTTACTTATCGTTTTATTACATTAGTTTGGAATGTTCGGATTATTGCGGCACGCAGCAATAAAATTTAATGGCACATGTTGTTCATGTGTGTTCGTTCCATCAAAACGCACGAAGCGATTTGCTTCCAAATTTACCATACCTACTGTCGTCAAATGGGATCCAAGAAACCAAGGAATGAAATTCCTTTTTTTACGGACTTCACAAAAACGAAGTAGGTTCGCAATTCTCCTGTTTTTTTACTTGAAGACCAATGGATCTTTAGTTATTTATTTCCTTTTTTTTCTTAATAATAATATTCAATAAATCCAATAATGCACGATTTTTTTGGGACAAAACGCAACGACACCTTAAAAACTTTTCAAATACCCACCAAAAATTAAAAAGCTTCAAATGATTTATTTTTTTTGTTTTTTTTAAAAGCTTCATACGATTTGTGTATTTAGCCAGTGTCAAAAGTATAAATAAAAACAACAGGCACGACACCCACAACTAAAAGAACAGCGTTTGTTATTTTATGTCGACCAGTTCCGGGCAAGATAAATTAAAATTATTTTACTGTGTGATGTTGACATTCCTAGGTACATTAGATCAGATTCATAATTAAAATAAACCATGGCCTTACCAGCTTTCATTTATTATTAACCAGCTGATACCCGCGTATGCTCAAACAAGAGAGTGATCTTGTAAAGGGTCCTTTTTTACGTTTTGAGGTACAGAACCCTAAAAAGAGATGTGACCGAATGTGCCTAATGCATTGTTATAGTAGTCTAAAACCATCTTCACATTATTGACTTTCTAATGAAACTGGTTTGGGACACATCGGTTGGTTCAAAAAGTTTAAGTTTCAAAGCCTATAACGGACATAGGTAAAAACATTTTTTGTGTTTTATATACAGGTGAATTTATCTAGTGGGCGTGCATGGCCAAATAAGAAACTATGAGGAACAGCAAAAGATGAAAACTATAACTGTCTAGACTCTAGAATATACCTAGGCTGTTCCCTCACGATTCAAATACCCCTGGCTGAATTGTACTAAACAGAAAAGATATACTCTGGCAGGGAATTCCATTCCATTCTTGGTCAATGTTAGCATTTTATTAATGTTTTTTTTCGTATTGTTTCAGGTACTACACAGTCCTTCAACTACGAAGTATAATTGTTAGAGCTGTGAAAGTAACGAATAAATGTATACCCGTATGTATTCGTTACTATAAAACATCGAACTCGTTACTTTCGTATCGTTACTCGTTACTTTAGTTACAATCGGCTGTCATGTATAACTGTACGTGTCAGTATCATTCTAATAGGTTCGTTAAATGTACTTGTAGATTTAGTTATGGGTTATAGTACGAAAATAAATGAGTAGGTTTGATTTTTATGTTAAATAAAAATATGTTTTACTAACTAAACTTATCCTGTCGTGCAGATAGAGAATAAAAATTAGAGACGCAGTGTTACCGTATATTTTTACTGCAAAGAAAACATGTTGCAAAACAATTGCCGCTCTGTCATACATAGGCTGTTAGACAGAGACGGAGATCGTACGTACGTACGTATGTCGTACATTTTGTCTCGTCTTGTTCCGAATACCGACACATGCGAATGATGCGAGTAACGAAACATATTCGAGAGTACCGTTTCGTTACTAAGTAACGAATACATACGGTTCGACACAGCTTTAATAATTGTATAGTATTATCTGCTTCAACTACAACATTAACGAGATTTAGCAAGTTAGGATACAACAAGAATTACTTCAAATAATAATCAAACCGTTCGTCAAGTTATAACATGATGTTCAGTGCTAACCAGCTTGACAGACGAGATGAAATCGCTGGTCCATGTAGGTAGGAATAAAAATGTGAAGATTTCAACTAGATAACTCTACGCGTTTCTGATAACAAGGGTTTTGACAGACGTACAGACAGACGGACAACAAAGTGATCATTTAAGGGTTAATTTTATCCTTTCGTGATATGGAACCCTAAAAAATAGGTAGAACGCATATTACTATACCTTTATTGTCCCTGTAGCGTGTCACCACAAAATCCTTGGCTGAATCGCCGCCTATACTCAAGTATAAAGTGTCATCTCACGCCGCTTCACTCAAAAACACTCGAGACTCTTACTTCTTACCGGATTATTGAGCGACTGGCACCGAGCTGCGCTAGCGTTTTTTTATGTAAATACATGTCCTATCTTATGACACTATGTGTAAGACATTTTAAAAATTCACATTGAATTTGCGTTTAAAGGACTCTAAACAAGAATGGTGAAAGTGGAACCTCATGACTGAATCCATCCGTGTCTTTCGCAGTGCTTTTATTTTTGGCGTTATGTAGTTTTCACTCGTTGGTAAAAACGGTAACATAAAAGTATCAAATTCGTTCATCAAACTAAAGTGTATATCTATAACTACAAGTTTTTTATCACTGGTCAAGAGAGCGTCGGATTGCCGGACTCTTTTGTAGTTTGATCTATTTAGAAGATGGCCTTCTTTGCCTTTCTTCTTCATCATTATCATATTCAGCCAGTGTCAGTCCACTGCTGGACGTAGGCCTGTGTCAAAACACGCCACTGAGCCTGATCTTCGGGTTCTTTTCCAATCACTGCCCACCGCTTTGCGTATGTGGTCGCTCCATCACCTCCATCTTCCCTCCACAGGTTACTATATTCTGCCACCCCAACAATTTGATCACAGCTTTAGTCTATTCTAGGTTAAAGTATCAAGAAAGCGTCGTCACCTCCTTACTGAAGACACTCAGCGCCCTCTGTACTAAAGAGTAGGAAACGTGTCATATCTTGACTTTAATATCGGGATTTTGATGACGTCGCGTAAAGATAAAACCGTTCAAGAGCTCAATTGAATATTCAATTGAGCTCTTTGGTTAGCCGACTGCGGTAGAATATAAAGAAAGGTTATTTTTTAACCGACTAGCCTAAGGAGGAGTTTCTCAATTCGACTGCAGTTTTTTTGTGATAGCTCGGAACTCCGTCGTTTATTAAGCACTTTGGAAAATTCTTTTTTTGGTTTCAGAGAGTAAAAAAATAGTTACTTCATTTTTGGTGTCATTGTAATTTCATCGAGATCCGATGTGTATCTCCAGAGATATGGAGATAATTACCTCAAACTTAGTACTGATAATTTAAGATCGTTTAAAAAATTAAAAATAACAGCTTCAAACGCTGCGCTAATCATTTTCAGTAGCAAATTTGTGGTTTTTATCTCAAAATCTCTGGATATACTCACTACAATGGGACTATCTCAGGAAATAAGTGCTCTATTGAATAAAGAAAGTTTTTAAAAAGCGGTTCACAATTGACAGTAAAATCGGATATCATAGAATCAAAAAAAAAATGCAATGGCTACGCCTGGTGATAAGCGATGATGCGGTCGAAAATGGTGAATACGCTAAGCCTAGAATACTCTGACTCTCAAGGGCTGTGCTGCCGGAACACCGTAAGGTTTTAAAGGGGTATTTCACCACACTGAATTAGAATCCTTAGCTCCTTAATCAGGGAGGTGTAAGAAGAGTAACGCAGCAAGCGTCCCTAAATTACGGAGCAAGACGAGACTCGGTCCGCCTATATATGTGCAATGCACTAACTTTGTACACACATGTAGTTAGAGCACCTAATTAGAGGCTACGCCCACCCTTAATTAGGGATGTAAATACACCTTTTGGCGACAGATTTTCGCCTGCAAATCTTGTAAGACCACATCTTTATGTTAAGTGTCATCGTGTTAAGCCTAAGCTTTGTTTAAGCCCCATCCGGTGAAAAGGGCCCTCGATGACAGTCGATTGAGACCGCGCTTTATATTCAGACTAGCAATACCTCTTAGCTTCGGCCGCGTTTAAAATGTTTAAATAATTGGGGTAACTTAAAAACTTAACATTGCAGTTGGATCCATAGAAAATGTCCTGTACCAAACGCAAATACTAAGTTTGTAATAGTAAATTCACTATTACAAACTTAGTTTGACTTAAAAAAAGTTTTTGTTTTTAAACTACATATTTACTGTTTTCAGGTTTATATACAAGTTTCAACTTGATACATGAACACACGCATTCCGGAGATAAAGGATCTTGACAGACGTATAGACAGACAGAAGGTCAACAAAGTGATCATATAAGAATTCCTTTTTCATTTTTCGTTACAGAACCCTAAAAACTAAGAAATTAATTACAATTGCAATTTAAAATTAAAGGAGATATCCCAAGTGTGGTACCATAGTAATTCCATCGAGATCTGATAAATATCTCCAGAGCTATGGACCACTTCAAATTTGATACTAAAAATAATAGCGCGGCATTTGAAGTCGGTTCTTTTAGTTTTTTAAACGATCATATTCTAGAGGTAATTCCGAATCCAATGACCTATTGCTCATATATTTAGGAGCTTTATATCTAATTTTCACGTTTTTCAACTTCTTGACTAGACAACATCCATCCTCACAAATGTTCAAATTTATGACATTAGTCGGGATGGTACCCTACTTCGATTCAATAAATATAGAAGAACGAGATCGCACCCTTCTAAGGCTTCACGCTTGTCTATGGCTTCCTTTCGGTGTCATAGACAAATAGGAAATAATATTACTAGGTCGGATACACAGTTGGTATTACTGTTCTCGAGGTCGCTGGTTCGGAGCCTGGCAACCGCGACAGATATAATGTTATTTTAATAATTTTGAAAACAGACTTTTTGGCATACGTTTTCATTTTATTTTGAGATAATTTGCCCTTTACCTATCTCTAAACTTAGTAATTCTACTAAATAATAAGAATTAAATTAAGTATTTTATAGACCAATGATTGTTGCATAATCGTACATACGACTTTGGATAGAATTTGGCAGATAGTCGTAGATTTATCGCAAATACCTCAAAGAATTCTCATTCAAGCGTAGGTTAAATGCCTCATTTTAAAACTTGACTAATTTTTAACCGACTTCAAAAAAAGGAGGAGGTTTTTCAATTCGACCGTATATATATATATTTTTTTTTATGTTTGTTCGCGCATAACTTCGTCGTTTATGAACCGATTTTGATTATTCTTTTTTTGTTAGAAAGGAGATATCCCAATCCATGTGGTACCATGGTAATTTTATCGAGGTCTGATTAGTATCTCCAGAGATATGGAGATAAACACCTCAAAATTGGTACTGAAAACTAATAGCGCCGCATTGAAGTCGGTTCTTTTAAGTTTTTTAAACGATCTTATTTTACCACACAAATGTCAAGTAGTAGTACATACTAATAATATTCTGTGGCCTTGCTCTTCGATAATGACCGTCGCATCGTTGTTACTACCTACCTTCATTGTTACTACGCTCCTACGCTAATGTACATATTTCACTGCTACGCCTTGTAAGTACCCGTAGCAGATGCGTAGACACGCTACGCCGTAGCATGCCGTAGAGAATTATGACGTCATACATCGTAGCGAATACATGCGTTTGTGTACATACTACGTAATGTATGTATTTGATAGTTTGAAGGGTGGAACTGCTATTTATTTGCACGGATATTATCGTAAGTTATATGTAAAACGAGTTTAATTTTTGCATTCTTTTTGTACTAGCTGTGTGAGAGGTGAGAGCACATGCTGTTGGATCACTATCCAGCTTTAAAAATACCTGTATCTACATTTATTATATTTTTGATTGTGATCTGTTTTGTGCTTTTTAATAAACAAAAAATAAGTATAATATATAAATAAATTAATATTTTACTTCGAACTGGCTGAATGTAAGTACACTAATGGGCCTATAATAGCTTCGTATTGCCATGGACTATGCACAAATAACAAAACATAATTTTAGATCGTTCATAAAACAAGAAAAACTGACTGCAAATGCCAAATAAATGAGGACTTTATTTCTTCGACTTACACCAAACATACTCTACTAATTTTCGATATCATTAATTCTTCTTCGTCTTCTTCTTATGGCTTTTAAACGCTGCTTGGCGTTTTTCTGCCAGTGTCAAAAGTGTGGCCAGTGTACAGTATATTTACAAGAAAAAAATCCGACAAAGGAAAAAAAATATGAACTTAAATAATCGATTAGAAACATTACATTTGTTTTAATTTTAAAATTATCGTGAATTTGTAACATTATTATTGTTATATACCGGCTGTAATTCACGTACCTGTGAACACAGTGAACATCGCGATCTCACCGCGTGACCTCACTCCCGAGGAAGAGCGACTGACTCGCTCGAAACCTAGGTCGAGAAAATTCGACTAAAGGTACGTGAATTACAGCCGGTATATAACAATAATAATATTACATTGGTTTTGCATTTAGAATAGCAATTTATAAACAAATATTAATAGATTTAATAAAATTACACAAAATATATACAAACGGAGTAAATACATATGAAAGGAGATATTTTATATTAACGGGACGAGGAATTTTGGGGCTTAAGCCTTTATAAATATCATTAATTATAATTAAAGTATTACTTTTAGTTTTCCCGCAAAAAATTGAAACATCACTGTCACTAACAATATGGGTATATTCATTGTTCCGAGGTATATTGTCTCAGTTGGTTGACAGATGATTGCAATGCGTGCGTGGCGCTAGCGATGTAATCATTCTGCCATGACTGGCTGTTGACGTAACGCATATTGTGCCACATGCTTGTGACGTTAACTGAAGAATGGTGATTAAATGCAGAGTTAGCTTAATTTATACGGCCATATTATATCAATGGTCGAAAAACCACCATCTAGAAGAAAATCTGCCGCCATAACCTTACAGTGTTCCGGCAGCACACAGCCCTTGAGAGTCAGACTATACTAGGCCAAAGATAGTGAACACGCTCACTATCTTTGAACACGAGGCGAAATAGTGGTCAAGCCCTAGACTATAAGATATTATAAATAATAATATCACCAGCCAGTGTAGTGGGAGAATGGTCGGCTTTGATGCCAGGTATCGAGTTCAATCACCGCCATGCACCAATGGATTTTTCTATCGAAACATTTATGTGCGCTTTTCACAGTGACTCTCCGGTGAAGGAAAACATCGTTAAGAAACCCCCAACCCTCGTATGGTAGTAGGACACAATCTAGTGTCCGCCTGGCCAGCTACCACTCTCAAGTTAGAAAATGTGTCGCCAAACATCTAATGTGTTCCGGCTGCTATCCTTGAGAGCCAGTTCCCATTTTAAGCCTAGCGTGCTTACCATCTTCGACCGTATCATTACTCACCAACAGGTGAGATAGTTGTCACACCCTAGCCTATATGATATAAAATAATTAGATAGTTTAAAAACTAAAACAACTAACTTCCATGCCCCGCGAGTCAATATTTGTTTGAGACGTTTATCGTCATATCTCTGGAGATTCTTATCAGATCTCGTTGAAATTACAAGGGGACCACCTCGAAAACGTACCCTACCGATTACAAAAAGAATCATTCAAATCGGTTCACAATTGACAAAGTAATCGCGTAACATACACACAAAAAAAACATACAGACGAATTGAGAACCTCCTTTTTAGAAATCGGTTATTAATTAAAAAAGAAAATCACTACGAATAAACAAAACATATTTATTCGTAGGAAAATCACCCAAGGGAAATAAAAAATTCTTTAGAACTAGTCAATGTCAAAGAGGTGACATTTAAGACAAAAGACGCAAGACGCACAAATAAGACCCAGTAAAGATTATCATTTACAGTCTCACATAAAAACCCAGATAAGATTCTACTTCTGAACGGAGTAGGTAGGTAATAGGTAGGCAAATCGATAGCTCGAAATCGAGCTAACCCGCCGTTGTCATGGCAACCGCTTCAAGTCTCAAGAACAAATGGGTTGTCTACCCATTTGTTCTTGAAATTTGAAATTGATTTTGAATGAAATTTGAATTTGAATTTGAAATTTTTACATTTATAATTTTACATTTCTTACCCATTACTAGCTATGCCACATGGTTTCACACTATCACAGAAGTATTCTATGTGTTAATTCAAGTCGTAAACTTTTTTATAAACCGACTTCACAAAAAAGGAGGAGGTACTCAATGCATATATATAATTTTTTATTTTTGTGTTTGTTACCTCAGAACTCTGTCAAATCTTAATCAAATTGAAAAGTGTTTTTTTTGTTTGAGAGATTATGCTTCCTGTTTGGTCCCATTCAAATTTTATTGAGATCTGACAATTATCTCCGGAGCAATATAAGCACATTTGTATACTTTGATGACATGATTGTAACTATTATGTTTTTTGAAGTGTTACATACTTTATATTTTTGTAAATTGTTACACACACCCCGGATAACATATTCAGGTGCTCTGCCAATAAAGCCACAGTCCGATACTATCGTTACGACTAAATTAATGGATTGCATTTTTAACCCAATTATGCATTGGTGGCGCCATCTATGATTACTTATTTCGAAAGTTAATCATTCCGAAGAACTTATAGATTAAAGACGGGAATTTAACGTGACTTACGCGATGTCGGTATAGCGATCGACATATGTTTCGGCCTCATCCGGAGGTCTTCAGCCGCGTCAGACGCGTTCAGCCTCGCACTGTCAGTGCGAGGCTGAACGCGTCGGCGAGCGCCCCGCACTCAAGATCCTGAAGAAGACCTCCGGATGAGGCCGAAACATACGAGTACGTCGATCGCTATATCGACATCGCGTAAGTCACGTTAAATTCCCGTCTTTAATCTATAAGTTTAAAATGAACGTGAGTTTTTATAACATTCAGAAGAAATCATTACAGTTTTCAAATCTGACGAGAGATGTAATTGCACTGCGTAAATCAAATTTACCAAATTTGATTTAGTAGATTTGTAGATTCTGAAATAGTCTTAATTATTTTGCTATTCGAAATCATTATTTAAACGTTGGTCCTGCAAAAAAAATCTAAAGCCCCGTTCAGGATCAACAAACGGCGGTGAATAGAGAGAGACGCAGCTATCGGTTGTATAGCAGCATCTCCTTCTACTCGTAGGTGTGCACTTATCTGGTGTATACGGGACATAACTGAAATCATTAGGGGACTATTCTGTACTTGTCAGAGGGTCCCTATTCTGGGCTTGTCAGTGATGTAGTGACCGCCACGCCCTCTGGCGATCTGTGAGAGACGGGTTCATTGACTTTAGCCAATGTACGATTTTGTTCTCGCATAACAAACGCAAAATGAAATATACCTACATGTGAAATATGTTATGTATTTATCCTGTGCTGTTAAGAGAGTTTTCTCTTTTAACCGATTTCAAAAAAAGAGGAGGTTCTATGTTCGACTGTATGTATTTTATTTTTGAAGTGAAAACTTGTTTAGCGGCGTTGTGCACTTTTCTTGGGATGGGTAAAAAATGTTAAACTCGCGTCAGGTCACGTGTCCTGATAGAACATTTTAAGACGGAGCGCAGGGCGCTTGCGCGAGGTGTCATTCCAAAATATTCAAAAATGACGTGTTCAAATTTTCACTGCTGACAGCACTCCCGGAGTGCAACCCGTTGTTTTTTTTTTAATGTACCTATGTTCATTGTTCACCGATTACTCGAAGACGCCTGAACCGATTTGGTAAATTATTTCGTTATAAAAAAATAAAAATAAAATCTTTATTAACCGACTTCAAAAGAAGGAGGAGGTTTCTCAATTCGACCGTATATATATTTTTTTTTATACTTCACAGTCGGTCCCATTTAATTTTCATTGAGATATTTTCAGTATCTCCAGAGATATGAAGATAAATACCTCAAACTTAGTACTGAAAGTGACTAGCGCGACGTTTGAAGTCGGTTCTTTTAGTTTTTTAACGATTTTAAATTATGTTTTATATACAGCGTTGGTAAGAGCATACAAAACATCTAAATACACCCATAAAATATTAACCTCTTTATCGTGCAGTTGGTAAAATCAAATAGCTAGGAACATTCAAATTGGCAAGTTGTATTCAACAAAGGCACTATCTATAACGGAAGTGTCGCTGGCAAAGTTAGAAATGGGTCGTGTACGAACTGTCTGGTGTTTAGACAATAACGAGTTTGGTCTATATTTGACTTTGTCTGCTACCTGAGCTTGGAGCAGTTATTTTAGTTAGGCGGTACATTTTTTGTGTGTGTATTAAATATTAACAAGATATTTACTGAATAATTTTAGATCGATTACAAAACGGAAAAAAACCGACTTCAATGACAAGCGCGGCATTTGAAGACGGATTTTTTTTTAACATTTTTAATTTATTTTAATTATATGTTGTGTGATACAGCAAAAGTTACAAATGTCATAATCAAAAATAATCCTACCAAGTGCGAGTCAGACACGCACACAAAGGGTTCCGTATCACCGTATACAATATGTTATGATTTACAAGATTGAGCAAAAATTTCGAAAAAACACGTTTCTTGTATAGGTGCCCCCTTTTATTTATTATTTTATTGAATTTTGTTGTATATTATATAAATGTTAAATTTGTTGTCATATTTGCCATAATTGTGCACACTGTCTGTGAACATTTCAAGAGTCTAATTTTTACCAATCATAAGATTGAGCAAAAAAACGCAAAAAAAAAAAAGTTTCTTGTATGATACCATCAAATACATTTTATTTTGTTTTTATTTTTAGTTTTTATAGTGGCTATATCAATACATATTTTACCTAAATTTCAAGAGTCTATCTATTGTGATTAAGGAGATACATCGCTCTGACAGACGAACGGATGGACAGCGAAGTCTCAGTAATAGCACAGTTTTACAATATGACTGTAAAACTGTGGAAATAGGGTGCCCTTAGTACCCTATTACCACAGTTTGGGTCCAGATTCTTTAAAATAATTGCCAAAATGCAACTCTAAAAACGTGAAATCGCGATAAATCCAGCTCAGCCAAAATTAACACTGCAGTTTACAGATCAATACGAGATACCAACCTAACGGAAATACACGGCCATCTATTTCAGTTAAAACGGAATGGCCACCAGATCAAACCGCATTTCAAATTCAGTTTAAAATATCTAGCGGGCTGCTTCGTGTTTGGTGAAATTATTGCGACATTATGCTAATATTAGTGAGAAAAAGAAATGTTAAGCTGAAAACCCCCGTGACGGAAGGACGGATGAACGGAAAGCGGATTCTTAATAAAAAACCAATTGGCAGCCTTTGGGTACGGTACCCTAAAAAATTTTAAAACAACATTTTACATAATCATGTTTTTTTAGATTTTTTTTTATTCATAGTCTAGCGTGTGACCACTATCTCGTCTGGTGGTAAGCAATGTGTTCGAAGATGTTGAACACGCTAGGCTTAGAATGGTCAGACTCTCAAGGGCTGGGCTTTGTTCACGTCCTCCGGAGAAGGATTTTTAGTTGTTTTGCAACTCGCTCGAAGGTCCGGAACGACCACGGGTGTTTTTCACTCAAATTGTGACTTTGACATTTTGCGCAGACTTGAATTTCGAGGTTATGTTCATTTATTTGTCAATTTCTAAATATTTTCCGTTTGTTTTTACGATTAATGTCTCGTCATGTCACGTCTTGGTCTCGACAATGCCAAATTCTTCCGATCCCCTTAATCTGTAAAAAAATTACAGCTTTTCCCGCCAAATTTACTGTCACAAACGTCAGAGCGTTTTTTAACCATCGAATTTGATGGTTAAAAAGTTGCAACCGGAGTGAAACAACCGTGGTCGTGAACGACACAGTTGCTGCAACCGAGTGCGACGCTCTAAGGTCGTGAACGGGGTTAGAGCGTTTGGGTGCACTCCGAGCGTAGGTCGTGAACGCAGCCCTGTGTGCTGCCGGAACACCGTAAGGTTATGGAGGCAGATTTTCTATTTGATGGTGGTAAGCTACTTTTTCGTAGCATGTCAGGTGGAAAATAATGCTTCTACCACCTGTGTAATATATACTGTTATTTGATCAATCGTATGTAATAATAATTAAGATAGTATAAAAACTAAAACAACCGACTACAATGCACCGCGAGTCAATTTCAGTAGCAAGTTTGAGACGTTTATCATCATATCTCTGGAGATACTTAGATCTCGATGAAATTACAATGGGACCATCTCGGAAACGTACCCTACCGATTAAAAAAACAATTATTCGAATCGCTTCACAATTGACGGAGTAATCGCGTCACATACTTTTGGAAATAGGTTGATTAAAAAAACTTGAATAAAATTTATCTTGAGCGATATAAAACACGTGTTGTTAGAAATACCGGAATAAATATTTTGAATATAAATATCACTTCACACTATAACATGAAGTCAGCCGATATATGACGCTATAGATTTAGCACCTAACTTTATGAGGTAGTTCAAATCTTCTGTCACTGTCAGCGCGGATTGTAAAAATTTCCTTCTCATCATATTTTCCTTAACGCACCACATGAAGTGAATCTTTTCAACCGACTTCTAAAAAGAAGGAGGGTCTCAATCCGTCTGTATGTTTTTTTTTCTTTTTTGTGTGTATGTTACGCGATTACTCCATCAATTGCGAACCGATTCGAATGATTCTTTTTGTAATCGGTAGGGTACGTTTCTGAGATGGTCCCATTGTAATTTCATAGATATCTGATAAGTATCTCCAGAGATATGACAATAAACGTCTCAAACTTGCTACTGAAATTGACTCGCGGGGCATTGAAGTGGGTTGTTTTAGTTTTTAAACTATCTTAATTATAAAGTTAAAAAAAAAAAAAAAAAAAAAAAAAGTTACACATTTTCTCTGTATAACCCATCGACGTCCTTTGCTAGGACGTCGATGGGTTATACATGGTGTATACATGGTTATACATATACATGGTTATACATGGGTTATACGTGGATGGTATAACCTAATATAATAGATCACTCTGTACCTACACTTCTCTACCACATCTACTGTAAAATTTCTTTGCCAACAGCTCACTTACTCTCATCCAGAAAAACCCACGTTCGAATTTCAAACAAACGAAATGTCACAAACAGATCCCGCTATTTTTTTCGCGCCAAATGTTGTTTTCTCCATTTACTGGTAGCAAAGGCGAACATTCACATTCCGCCAGAAAGCCGAGTTTATGCTCGTTGACGTTTATGGCATGTGTAAAAGAATAAACAGGGGTTTAGATTGAATATATTTGTTGGGCGGGATTTTTGGGATTGTTAATGTTTTTACATCTACTTTTGGTGTTTACCATTTTACGCGTATTCTTTTTTAAAATTCTGATATGTTCTTTATTTTTAACAATATGTTGAACCATATTTAATTGTGGAGTATTCACTAACCATCAAGCAATAACATAATTTTAATATTTATTTACCTGGCTCACACAGACAAAAAACTACATTTTGGAATATTTAAGCTTTGTAAAGAATATTTTTAATATAAATATATATTTTCAACATATTATTCTACCATTAAATTATAAATAAATTCACAAAAACTGGCAGCATTATTTCAACGACAAATCTCACGCCAGATGGCGGTGTAATCAATTGTTACTCTTAGCATCTTGCAATGGTGGGAGACTTTTTGCAAAAATTAAAGACACATCTGTATTAGCATTTACTTGGTCATGTAGATTAGAAACCCTTGAGACGCTGCGTGTTAGCTTACATTAATTTCATATTAAATTATATTACTAAAATCAATTAACCCTTTTTAACCAACTTCGAAATATTGTGAAATGCGAATCGGCAAGAGTTTTTGGTGTACTTATGCTGAACTCTCGTGAGCTATTTTTCCGAAAGGTTGTGTATCGGATTCTCTGCCTACAAAAAGGAAGCATGATCCACATACCACAGCCAACTCCGTTGACCGTCAATCTGTATGTCAATAACTTTTTTCTCATCATCATCAACTGTATTTCAATATATTTAAAGGTATTTATTAATACCCTTTTTCTCAGGACACATAAAACTTATGCATTTGAAATTAATATCTGAAGTCAGAAAAAAGGACAACGAAATTATCCTTAAGGCTAAGCTTCCTGTTTTTCTTTTTGACACAGACCCTAAAAACATACATAAATAAAATTAAGATATAGTTTAAAAACTAAAACAACCGACTTCCATGCCCGGCGTCAATTTCAAGTCAATTTCAGTAGCAAGTTTGAGACGTTTATCGTCATATCACTGGAGATACTTATCAGATCTCGATGAAATTTAAGTGGGACCACCTTAAAAACGTACCCTACCGATTAAAAATAGAATCATTCAAATCGATTCACAATTGACGGAGTAATCGCGTAACATACACACAAAAAAAACCTCCTATTTGAAAGTCCCCGTTCCGTTCCTTTCTTCCTTCCAGTTTTTCTTTAACATACAGAACCCTAAAAATACATAAATAAAAAAAAGTCCACGCATACCCTTGCAAGTTGTTTGGCAACAGATCGATGCTCGGTGCTGTTTGGAGATATCGCGTCGCGTGCAAACTTGGCCTAAACGAATTACCGATGTTAATTTCTACCATTTCTACCAATACCTACCAAATCCGCAGAGGTTGTTAAAGTTTTAATGTTGAATGTAATGAATTTATTGCTTGTTTTCGGTGTTTTATCATACTGCAGAATGGGGATTATTATTTAGAGGTTTATGGTTGTCACTTATTAACAAAATGCAAAAAAAAAATTTTGTGACTGTGGCTTTTTTATAAGGTTGGTTGTATGGTAACTATTAACTGATTTTGTTGATTCTTTTTTAAATAATAGGTACAACTATATGTATCCTATCGAGAAAAACCTCTGAAATATCTTGTTTTTTTAATTAATTCATTTTATCAAGATGAAGAAAGATTGACGAAACAGATTTATGAGACGTGTGTGAATGGGCCAGTTGGTAGAGGCCGAACTAAGCGAACGTATCACGACCAGATCGGAGACGTTTTAAAAAAAGGCCAAGTCAAAAGTACCTATAACCGGCGAGCATGTATGAAGACGCTCATGAAAGTGGAAGAAGCGAAGGAGGTATGTCAGGATCGTAGCATGTGGAAAGAAGTAGTCTCTGCCTACCCCAACGGGAAAAAGGCGTGATTGTATGTATGTATCAAGATCTCATGTGTATCTGCGTCGCAGATATGGAGATAATATAATTTAAGATCGTTTAAGAAACTAAAAGAACCGACTTCAAACGTCGCGCCAGTCAAAGTAGCCAGTAGACGTAGTAACTATTATATAATCTGTGCCAGTAGTTAGTAGTACATACTACTAACTACTGGCGACATCGTCGAGATAAGTAATACAAATGTTGATATATTAAAAACGGCTCGGCCGATTTCGTTAAAATTTTAATGGAACCACCTGGGTAGGGTACCCTTTGAAACAAAATAAAAAAATTCCAAATCGGTTCAGGCATCTTGGAGTAATCGGTGAACATACATAAAAAAAAATAAAAAACGATTCCGACGAATTGAGAACCTCCTCCTTTTCTGTAAAGTCGGTTAAAAACGGTGTTTATCTTGATATCTCTAATGATACTCATCAGATTATGACAGATCGAGTAACATATATATAATATACATACAAATAAAATACATCCAAATAAATAAATAATCCTACAATCTGCAAAAATAACAATCTCTTATATATATATATATATATATATAATTTTATTTATAGTGTACTCATTCTCTTTTTAGGGCTGTATTGTAGAATTATTAAATAAGACGTTTAAAAAACTAAAAAGAACCGACTTCAATGCCGCGCTATTATGTTTCAGTACCAATTTTGAGGTGTTTATCTCCATATCTCTAGACATACTTATCAAATCTCGATAAAATTACTATGGTACCACACTTGAGATATATACTTTCTAACAAAAAAATTATAATCAAAATCGGTTCATAAACGACGAAGTTATCAGCGAACAAACATAAAAAAAAAAAAAACGTATATACGGTTGAATTGAGAAACCTCCTCCTTTTTTTGAAGTCGGTTAAAAAAAATCTTATTTAATTTAATTGTAAATAGATGGTGTATACTTGTTATACAAAGATTGTTTAAAAATATAATTTTTTGTGTAAAAAAAATCATGAATCCTATAAGATACCTAGCGTTACAAGTCTCATTCGTAATGGAAAACGTGTTGAGTTCCATTAAAAAGTTTCGTAGTTCGTTTGTTACCCGTAGATACTTTAACACCGCCCGAGGGCTTACAAACCTACAAGGTTTTTAGGTTATTTGTGAATTTCTTTTTATTATTTTCTGCTTAGTGGAAATAGCGTCTGCAGCAAATTAGGTATCTACTTTGTGTAACTGTAAACAAACGATTCCATCTTAGGCAGGGTTACACCTAAAATAACATCCTGCAATAATATTAAATCGTCCTCTACCCTAAAATTATCATTTGTGCGCAATGAGCCATTTTTAACCGACTTCACAAACGAGGAGGTTCCCAATGCGACTGGTTTTTAGGGTTCCGTACCCAAAGGGTAAAACGTTACCCTATTACTAAGACTCCACTGTCCTTCTGTCTGTCTGTCTGTTCGTCTGTCACCAGGCTGTATCTCATGAACCGTGATAGTTAGACAGTTGAAAATTTCACAGATAATGTATTTCTGTTGCCGCTATAACAACAAATACTAAAAACAGGATAAAGTAAAAAATTATAGGGGGTCCCCATACAAGAGACGTGCTTTTTTCGGCATTTCAAAATAACGCCATCTATGAACGTTTAGGTACACGTCCATAGATGGCGTTATATTGAAATGCCGACCTCTAACACCTTTGTGGTAACTTTTACCTAAATAGCGTTACGTTAGATGGCGTTATAAGAAATAAGCACGCGGCTCACAACTCTGTTTTGATAAAATGTTTATAAATTATTTTTTTTTACTGGTGAAAATTGGTAGTGGTATTTTTTGCTCGATCTTATAAAATACTGGAGTGTGGTACGGAACCCTACGAGTGCGAGTCCGACTTGCACATGGCCATTTAATTTTTTTAAATGTTTGTTACATCAGAACTCCGTCAAATCTTAACCGATTTGAAAAATTATTATTTTGTTTGAGAGATTATGCCTCCTGGTTGGTCCCCTTAAAATTTTATCGAGATCATCTGACAATTATCTCCAGAGATATGGAGAAAATAAACGAATTAGATACCTTAATGACTAGTGGATATTTTCACTATCGCGGCATGTGAAGTCGGTTTTTATCGTTTTGTAAACGATTTGGTCATATAAATAATAGTTCTATTACACTCGCTAGGTGGCATACGAACCTTCTGAGATGTCACTGTCAACAGCGTCAAAACTAATCTTTGTACGTGGAGGGAAAATTAAATGGAGAAGAATTTGGCGTATACGATAAAATATCTATAGAGATATAACCCGTCTAAAATTATGAACACGTGATACATATGCCAGCTATGAGATATAATGATCAACGTAATTTGGTCGGGTTTTATATGACACCGGGTGAAAGCCAATAGGCGCCGCTAGAGCTGGGGGCAGAGCTGGTGGCAAACAGTAAAATCGCATACGCGAGAAGGATAAAAAAAATGTTGTCTGTCTCGCTCACTCATACTAGTGATTGTATAGTTTTATCCTTCTCATATTATTATTGTTATTTTAATGTCAGATCTTTTTAATTATCCATCTACTTCTTTGTATAATGTAATTGTCTTTTTAAACGACTTCACAAAAAAGGAGGAGGTTCTCAATTCGTCGGAATCTTTTTTTAAATATATGTAAACCGATTACTCGAAGATGCCTGAACCGATTTGGAAAATTATTTTTATGTTCCACCCTGTCCAGGTGGTCCCATTTAAATTTTAACGCAATCGGTCGAGGCGTTTTCAATATATCAACATTTGTATTACGATGCTTTTATATACCTCGACGGCATGCTACTAACTACAGGCTACTTTAACTAGCGCGACGTTTGAAGTCGGTTTGACGGTTCTTTTAGTTTTTTTAAACGATCTTAAATTATTAGTAAAAATTTTAGCATGACAATATTACCAAAGTATTTGCCTAAACTATTGCATGATAAATGGGAGTCATAAATAATCTACACCACCTCTTTTTACGAGTCAGACCATTCTAGACCTAGCTAGCGTGTTCACTATCTTTGACCACCAGGCGAGATAGTGGTTAATCGATAATCTATTATTTAAAATTAATAAAGCCACGTCTACTAATTTCGATAATTATTCCTATAATAACTCCCGACACAAACTGACGGGTAAATATGCGGCAATTTATAATTGTTTTTGTGTGACGATTGTATTGAGAAGTCATTTGACGCCTGTCTTTTAAATTAATAATTGACATAGTTTAAAAACTAAAACAACCGACTTCCATGCCGCGCGCGTCAATTTCAGAAGCAAGTTCGAGACGTTTATCCTCATATCTCTGGAGATACTTAACATATCTCGATAAAATTACAATGGGACCACCTTGGTAACGTACCCTACCGATTAAAAAAAAGAATCATTCGAAACGGTTCAAAATTGACGGAGTAATCGCGTAACATACACACAAAAAAAGGAAAATAAAAGAAAAACATACAGACGAATTGAGAACCTCCTTCTTTTTAGAAGTCGGTTGATATATTAAAGAGATGCCACTAAATTTCTTTAAAAAAATTACAAATTCTGGCAAGCTATATTATATTATCTATCTGTCATAGACAAGATGTCATCACGTTCCATCAGTAGATTGACATACTTGGCCCATTCAAAATATATATAAACACGTCGAATTGAGAAACTCCTGCTTATTTTGTCGTTAATAATGAAGATAGATTAAAAACTAAAACAACCGACTTACATGCCGCGTGAGTCAGTTTCAGTAGCAAGTTTGAGACGTTTTTCTCTGGAGATACTCATCAGATTACAGATACCGATTAAAAAAAGAATCATTCGAATCGGTTCAAAATTGACGGAGTTATCGCGTAACATAGACACAAAAAAAACATACAGACGAATTGAGAAACTCCTTTTTGGAAGTCGGTTGGTTGATAAATTAAAGAGATGCCACTTTTTTGTTTTTAAATCTCCTACAAAAAAGTAAGGCCTTGTTTACACGACATCTCGACTATCCCATATCCATCTAATACCCAACACCGCATCGTGTTTACAAATGGGTAAACATCGCTCCCGCAGGATCATGCGGCGACGAACGTCTGCTATCGATTACACACGGCCAAGGATACGTTTCGGTACTGGACTTCCAAATAGAAATGATTCTTAACTCGTCTGTTTTTTGTGTGTGTTATGGAGTAGTGCATAGAGAAAGTATATAGATGGAGAGAGAACATTAGCGTATGCGAATGAAATGGCTATAGAGATATAACCCGACTAAAATGATGAACACGTGATACATATGCCAGCTATAAGATAAAATGAACAACGTAATTTGGTCGGGTCATACATGACAGCCAATGGGTGCACTAGAACTTGGAGCCAGTGCTGGAGCCAGTTTGTAAAATCGCATACGCAGAGAAGGATAAAAATTGTTGTTCATCTCGCTCTCTCTTACTAGTGATTGTATAGTTTTATCCTTCTCATATTATTATTATTATCTTAAGTACAAGTCTATTTTTATATACTTTGTCTACGGAGTAGTGCAATGACAACTTTATCAAAATCTGATGAGTGTGGTATGTATTAGACACCCCAAATTGCTATTGAATATAACTAGCATGGCATGTGAAGTCACTAGTATAGTTTTTTAAACGATTTTGATCACTAAAGGGTGCCAACGGATTCAAATGCGTTAAAAAGTACTTACCTTATAACTATAACCTCTAACGCCCTCTATTGTTGAACGCTATTATTATTCTGTGGTAGAACGGCGAACTACAAAGACGTATTCGCTAAAGTTCAACATAATGGAGTTGTACAAAAAAAATATTAGGATTCCGTAGTTACTCAAAGGGTACCAGAGGAACCCTATTACTGAGACTTCAATATCCGTCCGTCCGTCCGTCCGTCCGTCTGTCTGTCTGTCTGTCCGTACTTTACGGGGCTTATCTCCTTAACCGTAATAGGTAATACTGATTTTTTACGACGTCCCCGCAATTTGAGACATTTTCAGACGACGATCATGGTTGCATACTTTTTACATTTTTGAAAAATTATGTAGTCACGTAACATACACACAAAAACAGATAAACGCCCAAACGAGGGCGGGAGGGCCCAGTAGCGTGAGATTATGGTCGGCTGTGACGCCAGAGTAGGCGAGTTCACCAATGTATTTTTTTACGGTAAAATTAATGTGCGCATTTTATAGTGGCCCGCCGGTGAAGGAAAACATTGTTAAGAAATAACCCCGCATGGTGGTTGGGCACTGTCTTGTCTTGTGTCCGCCTGGCCAGCTTCCATCCGCTACCATCGTCGACCGCATCATCACCAACAGTTGAGATAGTGGTCAAACGCTAGCTAACATAACTTCCAAAATCTCCCGCCGCGTCTGTCAGACTGTTCGCAATAAACTCAACAAATAAAGATCAGATTTTCATGAGGTTTCACCAATAGACAGAGTGATCCATGAGGAAGGTTTAGGTATATAATTCGCTACGATTTAGTGTAAACTGGTTGAAATTTGACGATGATCGTTGTATATCATCAAAATAACTACCACCTAAGGGTCTTTAAGTCGCGAGCGTATATGTATGTTCTAGGCCAGTGTTTCGCAAACGTTTTGTGTTTAAGGTACATCTAGGAAAAGCAACATTTTCAAGGTACACCATAAATGAAAAATCCGTCCGTCTATTTATTTAACTTTATGAAATAACCTAATTTTTCCGAGGCACACCAACTAATGACCACGGTACGCCGGTGTACCGCGGTACGCACTTTGAGGAACACGTCAAGGCAAGCGTGCCACATCTTGGATCACATCTTCACTTTACATCAGGTGAGATAGTGGACAATTGCATCTGACTATTGAGTATAAAATAAAACTGGCCAAGTGCGAGTCAGCATCGCGTCTCTTATCGCACACTTAGGGAGGGTTCCGTACAATACGAAACATAACAGAGTTTCAACCTCATATATTTGATTAATTGATATTACCAAGAATATTTGGTTTGGTCGCGATCTAGAAAGACGGGGCTCGTTTACTAGCGCCATCTATGTCATTTTGCCGAAACTAATTAGATAGATGGCGTTTAAAAACACGTTTTTTGTATGGGGACCCCTTATAATTTTTAACTATATTTTGTTTTAGTATTTGTTGTTCTAGCGGCAACAGAAATACACCATCTGTGAAAATTTCAACTGTCTAACTATCACGGTTAATGAGCTATAACCTGGTGACAGACGGACAGACAGACAGACAGACAGAAAGACAGACAGACAGACAGACGGACAGCGGAGTCTTAGTAATAGGGTCCCGTTTTACCCTTTGGGTACGGAGCCCTAAAAACCATGTCTCATCTCATAGTCTCATACTCGACGCAACAAGCTTAATAATAAATAATAGGTATATTTATTCGTAGCAAAAAGCAGATGCAAAACGCATGTAGGCATATATGCTCTACCCGGGCGAAGCCGGGGCAGGTCGCTAGAATGATATTAAAAAAACCGTTTTGTAAAGTATTTTCATAACTAAAAGCCTACAAACAAAGCTCGTCTTTAAGAGTCTGTGCAAAAGAAAACCGTCGTGGCGTAACGATTAACTAACAATCAAAGGCAAGGAAGGAAGGTACATACCTACCTAGTAGCACACGATAATGATAAGAGTAGGTACCTACCAAGTATCAAACATTTTTTGTCGTACTAGTAATGACAGCAGTGTTGCCAATGCAACAAAAACAGTATATTAAAACGACCGACGCAAATTTCTACGACGATTCTCTTTTTGTACAGACTATGAGCTTGGTTGTAGGCTTTTAGTTATGAAAATACTTCTAACTTCGAAGTACCTTACGGTGAAGCAGTCTCGAACGTTCGATCTCCCCGAGGAGTCGAGACTTGGCGCCAAAATGTCTGCCATCGATTGTACTACATTCCACTTCATCCCCAATGTTCCCGGGCCTCGGGAACCGTATATGTGACTTATAAAGTATCACAGAAAGTTTATGAACCATTTTATGTACGAGGCAATTCTGCAAGCCAAGTATTTAATTTAAACCTTCGATATCTTTCTATTATATTTATAATTTTACTGTACGTGTGTATGTCACTGAACTCCTCCTAAATGGCTGGACCGATTGAAATGAATTTTGGTGTGTATGTTTCAGTTAGTCCATAAATGGTTTAGATTCACAATAGGGAATATGCATGTGGTATAAATTTACTTGAAATCATTTATTTTCGAATCATTATTGTTCTGGTGTTGTATGTCAAACATTTTTTTATAAACAAAATACTTTAATATGTGTTAAAATATTATATGAAAAATGCAAAAATAGCGTGGGAAATTTAAATTTGCTAAACACATCACCACTTGTCAATTAGAAAGTGACGTCACAGTGCAGCACACGGTCTCCACAGATTAAATCTTTTTCATAGAAATAGTATGCACTGTAGTACGAATACGTAGTATTTCTATTAAAAATATATAATCTGTGGAGACCGTGTCGTGCACTGTGACGTCACAAAGGCGCGCGAAAATTTTGCAGCGTTTTAGATACCTCATATTTTTTCAATGCTAAAACTGTATTTTGTAGCTTAATTTGAACACTTTCAGTATTATTTAATTTTTTTACTGTGTTAAATGGATGTATTCAGTGAAATAAACATATTAAAAAAAATCATGCATATTCCCAATTGCACCCGATAGGTAGCTGCGATCGGGCAGGACAACGTCTGCCGGATCCGCTAGTATATATATAGATATATAGGTAACTAGGCACATAAATTAAAAGTAAAAATCTTTTTTACTAACAGAATTCACAAAACAGGAGCTTCTAGATTTGCTGTCTGTTTATCTGCACTTCACAATGCTGTATCTCCTTATCGGTAACAGGTATATACTTGAAAGTTTCACGAAGTATGTATTACTATGGGAGATCTAACAGCCAATACTAAAAAGAAAATAAAATTAGATATTAAAGGGGATCACCATACAAGAAACGTGTTTTTTCGGCGTTTTTTGCGAGTCCGCCTCGTACTTGGCCAGTTTAATTTAAATGATCTTAATTAGGGTAAAACTTTTGGCACTGATCCAGTAATTGGCACCAGAGTTTTAAATCAAAACTAGAAGTTATTGTAAGCAATTTTACATTTCCAAGTATTACAATATAAGCAGCAATTACTTGTCTGGAATAAGTATTATTAATTTGAATATCGAGTTGTTTAATAAATCGATTGATAAAATAAGATGCAATATGCAATGCATAATGCAATCCAATGCATAATGCAATCCATTAGTTTTGTCGTATTGATAGGATCGTACTGTAGCTTAGTTGGTTACAGCGCTTAGACATGTTATCAAGGGGTGCGGGTTCGAATCCCGTCGGTACGATGAAATTTTGGATTGTGTGTAACAATTTACAAAAAGTGTGTAACACTAAAATCGTTGAGGCTGAACTAATTTTTCTACTGTGCAATAAGATCTAGCATAATCAACCATATTCACTAGTTTTCAATAAATTATTCTGATACTGATTAATTCTACGTACTTTGAAATGCAAAAAACATTCACAGTAAAGGTCGTCGCCCACTTACACGACCCTGCTCAAACACCGCTCCCACACAACACCTCCTTAAACGGAGGTGACTACTTGATGTCCACGCGCGGACTGCTAGCAGGCTACCAGCTAGCCGCGCGCGGACAGCTAACATGCCACCTGTTGTCCACGCGCTTACAGCTGTACAGTCCGGCAAGTATAACTTGGCGTGCCTGTGCGCCACTGTGCTTTTACTTTGTACTTTGATAAAAGTTTCTCTTAAACCACTTTTAATTACTTTTGGCATTATTGAACTATTTTAATGTAGCAGATTTATCAACAATAATGTCGCGGTAATCTCTCAAACGTCTAACTCACAGTTTCAATTAAAAGAATTAGTTCCAAAAACCACCACCGCCAAGTTATACTTGTGGCACTGTAACTGTAAAACTACAAAAAGTAACGTGCTTCAAACGAAACAGTCTGCTAAGTTTGTCGGTGAGCTCGGCTACAGCGAGCTGTCTGCTAATTTGTGTTGTCAATGTAAAGTATGTACGTCTGTCCTACAGAGGACGACCTAAGGCTCACATTTTAATGAACATTATTTTGCCGGGTGGGAGTGGCGTCGTGTAAGTGGGCGAAGACCTTAACTCACAATTTTGTTTTAAAACTCGGGTTTTAAATTAAGGGAGGCCTATCTTCAGCAGTAGACGATTAAGGTATGATGGTAATGTTAATTATATATTCCACGAGTTTTTGATAACTGACTGGTAAATGTCGGTACCGCCGCAGGTTACCAGCAACTTATCTAAATAGTCGATATAAACCTGAAATAACGCCCAGGGAGGCTAAAATAGCCGGAAGGGACAAAAGGGATACCTTGTAATTGTTTTTAAAATGCTTTCAAAACGGATACTGCTTCATATACATATGAACCTTATCTAATGGCGAGTGTAGACGAATGCTTGTTTTAATCCCTCGATGAAAAAAGAGCGGTGTTATAAGCGTAGTAACTATTTACATGCGTGTATTAGATTAAGGTAATTTTAGATTTTTAATTATCTCAAAATATATAACAATTCTAGCATAGAATAAGGAATATGCATGTAGTATACATTTACTTGAAATAATTTATTTTCGAATCATTAGTGTTCTGGTGTAGTTTCTTAAACATTTTTTTGTAAATAAAATACTCTTAAATGTGTTAAAATATTATATAAAACATGCAAAAAAGCGTGGGAAATTTAAATTTGTTAAACACATCACCACTAGTCAATTAGAAAGTGACTGTTGTACGAATACGTACTATTTCTAATAAAAAGATTTAATCTATGGACACCGTGCGGTGCACTGTGACGACACAAAGGCGCGCGAAAAATTGGCAGCGTTTTAGATACTTCATATTTTTTCAATGCTAAAACTATTTTTTTTAGCTTAATTTGAACACTTTCAGTATTATTTCATATATTTACTGTGTTAAATGGATGCAATCAGTGAATTAAAAATATTTAAAAAAATTATGCATATTCCCTATCTTCTAATACTATAAGAATCTTTGTCCTGACATACTGACTGACTGACTCACTGACAGACAACGCACAGCCTAAACCGCTGGTCGTAGAGACTTGAAATTTGGAGGCTATATTTGTCTTAGTACGTAGGGGTGTACTAAGAAAGGATTTTTCAAAATTCACCCCTTAAGGGGATGAAATGGGGGTTCAAAGTTTGTATGGAAAAACAAGATTAGATAGTCTTTTCCATCCGAAACTTCACACAAGTGCTTCAGTACAAAAATAAGTAAATACGTGTTTCAGTTATTTTTTTAAATGCACCCCTAAGAGGGTGAAATGGGGGTAACAAAGTGTGAAAATCAATATTGTTTCGGATTGCGCTGAAATTTGGCATGCAGATAGTTATTACGAAGTTAGTTCCCTCTGAGAAAGTATTTTCCAAAATTCACCCCTGAAGAGGATGAAACGGGGTTCAAAGTTTGTATGGAAAAACAAGATTAGATAGTCTTTTCCATCCGAAACTTCACACAAGTGCTTCAGTAAAAAAATAAGTAAATACGTGTCTTAGTTATTTTTTTAAATCCACCCCTAAGAGGGTGAAATGGGGGGGTAACAAAGTGTGAAAATCAATATTGTTTCGGATTGTGCTGAAATTTGGCATGCAGATAGTTATTACGAAGTTAGTTCTGAGAAAAGAGAGAACTGAGAAAGTATTTTCCAAAATTCACCCCTGAAGGGGATGAAACGGGAGTTCAAAGTTTGTATGGAGAAACAAGATTAGATAGTCTTTTCTATCCGAAACTTCACACAAGTGCTTCAGCACAAAAATAAGTAAATACGTGTTTCAGGTTTTTTTGAAACTCCACCCCTAAGAGGGTGAAATGGGGTAACAAAGTGTGAAAATCAATATTTTTTCGGATTGCGCTGAAATTTGGCATGCAGATAGTTATTACAACGTTAGTTACCTCTGAAAAAGGATTTTTCAAAATTCACCCCTGAAGGGGATGAAACGGAGGTTCAAAGTTTGTATGGAGAAACAAGATTAGATAGTCTTTTATATTTGAAACTTAACACAAGTACTTAAGTAAGTAAATACGTGTTTCATGCTCTTTCGAAATTCCACCCCTAAAAGGGTGAAGAGGGGTAACAAAGTCTGAAATCAATATTGTTTCGGATTGCGCTGAAATTTGGCATGCAAATAGTTATTTTGACATAGGTTAAGAAAGAATTTTTCAAAATTCACTCTTCAAGGGGATGAAGCGGGGGTTCTAAGTTTGGATAGTAATTTTATTCGACATTTCACACAACTGTAAATATATAAGTAATATATATAACAACATCTGTAAATAAATAAGTAATATACGAGTTTCAGACTTTTTCAAAATGCCACCCTAACAGGATAAAACTGGGGTAAGAAAGTCTAAAAATCAATATTGTTTCGGATTGCGCTGAAATTTAGAATGCAGATAGTTATTATGACGAAGGTATCCGCTCAGAAAAGATTTTCTAAAAATTCCTCCCGGATACGGAACGGGGAATCATAGTTTGTATGGCGAAACAAGATGAGATAAAGAACGTGTTGTAGGATTTTTCGAAATGGGGTAGGCAACAAAGTCTGAAAGTTTGGGTTTTTCGGGTTTTATAAATATGAATCCCGAATTGCGTTAGTCACGCGTTAACATGAAAACGGGTGAACCGATTTGGCTAATTATTTTTTGATGTCTTTATTGATAGAATCGTTTTTACAAAAGAAAAGTTTTAAGTAAATAAAATAAGTTTTTAACGCAGGCGAAGCCGCGGGACACTTCTAGTTGTGTCATATAAATCAGTGACTATTTAAAATGCAATAGCTTATTTTTAGATACATCTGCTACTGCGGTTTCCGGTCAGTCTGAGCGAGTTATACTTATATATTTTTAAAGGTGTTTATAAAATGTGAAATATTATTAGTAACATTCAAAACGAAGAGTGGCGTGAATTGTGGCTTTTTACCATTACTGTAATAGAATGTTCATTAAATGAGTATTTAAATAGACTTCCGGTGCAGTCGTTGTAGTAGTATAAAAAGCCATTCTTCGGACGGTTCGAAAGCTCACTCTTAGCGGGACCTCCTTACCGAGCGGAACGATCGGCAGTTACAAGGCTAAGTACTTTTTAGGGTTCCGTAGCCGAATGACAAAAAACGAAACCCTTATAGATTCGTCTGTCATGTCTGTCTGTCTGTCCGTCCGTATGTCACAGCCATTTTATTCCGAAACTGTTAGGACTACAGAATTGAAACTTGGCAGATACATGTATTCTGTGAACCGCTTTCCGTATTATATACAAAAATTAAAAATAAATTGTTAAACACAATCCAAAATTTCATACCGACGGGACATCCCGTCGGTATGAAATTTTGGATTGTGTTTAACAATTTACAAAAAAATAAAGTGTGAAACATTAAGTTGGGACAGAGTATTTAACCCAGATTTTGTCCTTTAGCCCTTAGACCTTTTAGCTTTAGCCTCGAACACTACATTAGGGCTCACCTTTTTTAATGTATACTTCTTTTGGCGCGATAGAGAAAAATGATGAGAGTGAATTTTTACGATGCGCGCGCACACCGACAACTAAATATAACATCGTTAAGTTAGTTCTAGGTGGTACGATGCGCGCGCACACCGACACCTAAATTCTACACCGTGAAGTTAGTTCTAGGTGGTACGATGCGCGCGCACACCGACACCTAAATTCTACACCGTGAAGTTAGTTCTAGGTGGTACGATGCGCGCGCACACCGACACCTAAATTCTACATCGTGAAGTTAGTTCTAGGTGGCATGACTATGTTCAAGTTGTATATGTCATATTTAACGTCATATTTTTACGTTAATAAAACCTTTTTTATTTAAATAAAATCTTTTTGATTAATTTTAATATTTATCGTTAATCACTACTGCATTTTAGTTGCGTCTGTCTGTCCGTCTGTCACCAGGCTATAGCTCATTAACCGTGATAGTTAGACAGTTGACATTTTCACAGATGGTGTATTTCTGTTGCCGCTAGAACAACAAATACTAAAAACAAAATAAAGTTAAAAATTAAAGGGGGTCCCCATACAAACAGCGTGTTTTTAAACGCCATCTATCTAATTAGTTTCGGCAAAATTACATAGAAGGCGCTAGTAAACGAGCCCCGTCTTTCTAGATCGCGACCAAACCAAATATTCTTGGTAATATCAATTAATCAAATATATGAGGTTGAAACTCTGTTATATTTCGTATTGTACGGAACCCTCCCTAAGTGTGCGATAAGAGACGCGATGCTGACTCGCACTTGGCCAGTTTTATTTTTATATTTTGAATGAGGTTCGCTATGAAAGCTCTTGCTTATAAGCTTTTTGTAACCTACTACGCGCCAGTGAATATAACCTTTTTGAGTTAACCTTCATTGTATTACAAGGGCAGCAAGGAGGTTGATTCTTTACTGATAATAAATAATACTTCTACATATTTCTTTGTAACTATTTCCACAGTTATTTATTGTTATGTGATCTGTGGGATACACTCTCGGTTATTTTAGCCGAATTTGTCCCACTTTGCAACTTGACAGGGTTGGGCTACGTTTTCCCTACCCTCCTTCCATGTACACACTATACGCGTGCGGTTTTAAAAAAAAACATTTATGTAACGTTTTAAAAACCCTTAGCGTATTTTTTTCTCGGTAAAGGTAATTTGCCGTGTGCCTAATCGTCTGCCATAACCGACACATGTCGTTTTATGGGAGAAATATTCTAATTCGATGGCCCGAATGTCGGACCAAAATAAATCATGCAAAGATTTCCGCGATTTTCATGCGAGCATAATTTTTGATGCTTGAAAACTGAACGATTTCGGCTAAATACGCTAAACGTGTGAAGTTATTTAATAAAAATTACTCTTTTATAATTTTTACTGACTTCATATTCAAGGTACTCGATTCGTGCAATTGTTGCTTTTAGGGTTCCGAACCCAAAGGGTACCAACGGAACCCTATTACTGAGACTCCGCTGTCCGTCTGTCTGTCTGTCTGTCTGTCTGTCTGTCCGTCTGTCACCAGGATATAGAGATACAGATCTCACGAACTGTGATAGTTAGACGGATGAAATTTTCACAGATGATGTATTTCTGTTGCCGCTATAACAACAAATACTAAGAACAGAACAAAGTTAAAAATTAAAGGGTTTTTAAAACAAAAAACGTGTTGTTTACGATACGATACGATACGAAATTAATTCACCTCGACGCAGCTAGATGGCAGCACAGGAAAAATTAGCACGCGCAAGCGTTTCATTTGTCAAATTTGTGGGCCTCGGTCGATTTGTTTACTTAGTTGAGATAAAGTTTATTTGCACATATATAAATATATAATATATAGTGTACAGTATTGAATAATATATCTTCAATCTTAGTATAATAGGAGCTTCGACAATTAGCTAGAATCAGTAGAGTTAGTCGTACGAACACACGGTCTTTCAGATATTTAATTACATCAATTACCTTTGTGTTAATATTTACTTAATTGGTGTTAGAAGTTCGTGGCGTTCGGACTTCGGATATTCGGAACCCTCCGTGTGCGGGACAAAAGTCTGACTCGCACTTGGCCAGTTTTATTTACCTGACTGCGACAGAAGGAAGGTTGTGTTTTTCGTGTGTATGTATTATGTGTATGGTTTTAAGTAAAAACGTGCAACGCTTAAAAAAAAGATCAAAAAGACAGCTGTCAATAATTTTCCCTTCATTCTTTTACTCTTGCCCGCCATTTTGTGACACCTGTGGCTCGGGTCCCGCCATTTTCATTACGGATATTCCACACGGGCGAAGTGACTTGATCGAGTTACGTCGTAGCGGTAGCATATTAATTATCTAATTAACTACAGTATATTTAAATATGAGCACAATACCTTTAACGAGTTTGATCGTCTTGATTGTATAGAGACTTAATATTATTTAGGGTAAATAGAATTAAGAGCTACGTTCAAATAGTATTGTTTAAGACTAAATCCCATGCCAAGCGGGTATTTTTTTTTTGATGCATTTTGATTTATTTTGCTTAATAATAGAGTTCAAACAAAATGTAGTAGAATGAGAGTAAGGAATGGATATGGAAAAGTAATGAGAGGAAGTATTTAGTAAGCAGTGATTAGAAAAGAAGAGACGAAGATCGGGCTCAGTGGCGTGTCTTGGGTTGATATCAGATCAGAAAAAACAAGATCGTGTGGCTGAAATAAGATTATTTATGTGATAAAAATGGTTCAATAGTCTAAGCTCTAACTACTGGCACAGAATAATTAATAATACAACCTGCAATACTGAAATCTGAATCTGATGTTAAAAAAAGCCACGAAACGATATACATAAAATTATTATTTACCCGACAAGTAAACCGCATTTCAGACTACGCTATACTATTCCGCTATATAGTACAGCATGACAAGCAAATTACAAACAAACCGGCTCATATAAAGTATAGCTATGTGTGAACGTGTTCTAAATAAATGTATGGTGAGCGATATTGTTGTACTATAGACTATATGCTTTAATCTATTATATTATAGTGTAGTCTTACTATATTATAGCGCAATCTTCAGTCAAAGCATGTGTATATCAACTATCCATTAGTACGCAGGTATCACATTTTTAATTTTAATTAAAGCATCACACGTTCCCTGCATTTAGCCACCATCAAACTAAACTTGCTTATAACTTCTACCGTTCAACTAAAACCCGTAGTTGAACGTAAATCCATCCATCGCATGCAAATCTGATAAACTCTACGCAAACTGTGTAACTAAGTTTACCAAACTAAGCGTTATGTCCGCCATATTCGATACGCGCTGCATTTGATTGCGAAGACACGCGCCCTCGTAAACTGCTGTATCTATGATTAGATTTGCCTAGCTACTTGTCTAGGCAATATGTATGGGATAATGATATGGAGGGAGATATTGCCTTAATATATCTCATAGGTGGGAGAGCACCTGGTGATTTTCTAAAATTATATTCATATTCGATAAGAATATTGAGAATAATATTTACTTATATCATGTAAAAACGACCTTTATTTTTTTCAATAAATAGGTGATAACAGCTAATTTATTAGGTAAGGTATAATAGGTTGCATGGTAGGTTGGTACTGATGAAGATAGAGTATCCAAATATTTTCCTGTTCTCATTAAAATAATCAACAAGACAATATGCGTATTACATTACCGCTTTATTAAACAAATAATTAACTTTAAGAACTAAAACAACTGACTTCCATGCTGCGCAAGTCAATTGCAGTTGCAAGTTTGAGACGTTTATCGTCATATCCTTAGAGATACAATATCAGATCTCGATGAAATTACAATAGGACCACCTTGGAAATGTACACTACCAAATAAAAAGGAATCATTCGATTCGGTTTACAATTGACGGAGTAATCGCTTAACATACTTACATCCAAAAAAAACATACAGACGAATTGATAACCTCCTCCTTTTTGGAAGTCCGAAGTTTGTTTTTGGGTAATTACCCGAAAACCCAAATTGACATTAAAAATCCTTCAAAGACTCCCTGAAAATGTTTATGTTATGAATCGAATTTTAGAACCTTTGTAATTGGAGTTGCGAATCGACAATAATTAAAACCCTAGTTAATTTATCGGTAGACGTGCCGAGATTGTCTTTTGAACAAAAATGCCACCCCACCGCACCCTCCACCCTAAAAAGGGAGACAAAGAATCAATAAAATTCTATTATACCGTAACTTTGGAAACGGCGCTATCTCTCGACGGTCGGAGGTACTAATTCACGTAACGGAAACTGTAATGTTGTGCAATTGAACTGTGTAGGTGGCGCTGTACTGAGTCAAATTAAAAACTTTTTTAACTAATTATTTTATTTGTTTTGTTACAGGTAAGTTCAACAATGGAAGAACAGTTTGGAAGAATCTACGAAAGCAAATTAAAGAGAGAGTAAATAAATAAAACTTTTCCTTGCCCGTCAATAGCTATTCTGCACATCAAATATGGTAACGATTGATATTGGTCCATAATTCTAATAAAACAACATTAAATGACCCTTTATTACTGGAGCAGAAACTCGTTTTACGAACTCTATTATGCGGACCGTAAATAATGTGAATAGGGGAAAGAACTTTTGTTGAGTTGCTCCTTCGGAAAATTATTGTGCTTTTTTTCTTCTGAATTTTGGGAGCGGTCATTTTTTATAGCTACCTCTTTCCGGTATAACCGTCGTAACTTTTTTTACTTTTGATGGACATGGTCATTATTTTTCAATAATAATAAAATTTTTCTGTACTAACATTGTTAATGTAATTCTAATATGTCTACTTATAATGTGACAGAGCACAACATCTAATTTGTAAGGGTTCCATGCCTCAAGTTGAGGCCTTCAGCGGTTATTCTTCGTAAATATAGGACTTAAATTACAATTTATCATTAATAAAGTTGCATTGCTATATTTTAGATACTCTGCCTGCTCTGCAAGCATCGCAGCAATAAAATGTAAAATATTATACACGATTTGAATTATTACAATAGGTATTAATTTATTGTCTAACGTCCAATGCAAAAATATCCATTTATGAATAAATATATGTTATATATATATATATATATATGTATATATATATTATTAATAACACCAATATTATACATTCGAAAGTGAATTTGTTTATTTGTTTGGGACTTCTTCACTTTTTATTTTTTTTCATTTCACTTTTTTTCGTTATTTTGTATAGGGATTGCCAGTACTATGGATTACGCTATAGGATACTCCTTAACGCGGGCGAAGCCGCGGGGCATAGCTAGTTAAGGTATATTAAGATTTTTTAGCTCAACTACTATACATTTTTTAAATATTTTTATTTAAAAGTATTTCAATTGAGTCTACTCGTATTTAATTCAACTAAATAACGCTTAGCACAATCTCAGCATTGATCCATCAAATCCATAGACAAAAAGGTAAACCAAACGCAACGATAGAACGTAATGGTAACGGTGACATCGCGGAACTGGAACCAGTGATGTGAAATGGTTAAACGGCTAATTTTATCACGAGTTAACCGCGTATCGGGACTTTCCAGGCTATTAAGTATAATATCAAGCGCAGCGTTCGGGGTTGTATGATATATTAGTTTTGCGACCTGTCGTATCCAGCGTCATAAAACGCAGGGCCGTGAATAGCGGCTTTATGGCGCGAGCTGCTGAGATAATAATCTTTTGTCTCTGGCTTGCGGTTGACATGGAGTGTGAATAATGAACCTCCTTAATATATTTACTTTATCAGGGAAAATATTGGGGGTTATTTAAATACTTACTTAGTATACTTTTCAACCGACTTCAAAAAACGGAGGAGGTTCTCAATTGAAGGGAAAACTTCTTTAGCGGCGTTGTCTTTTTTTCTTGGGATGGGTAAAAAATGTTAAACTCGCGTCAGGGTCACGTGTCCTGATTGTAAGACGATAATTCGTAAGACGTAGCGCAGAGCGCTTGCGCGAGGTGTCATTCGACAATATTCAAAAATGACGTGTTCAAGTTTTCACTCCTGCCGGCACTCCCGGTGTGTAACCCGTTGTTATTTTTGTGTTTGTTACCTCAGCACTTATTTATTAACTGATTTGGGAAATTCTTTTTTTGTTTTAGAAAATAGTTATTCTTCCCGTTTGGTTCCATTGTAATTTCATCGAGATCTGATTGGTATTTCCAGAGATTTCAATTTCAATTTCAATTTATTCAGAAAAAAAGAACGTAACATAACAGATACATAAAAGTTCCAAATCGTTACATTCTGATGGTATCGGCATTTGACATATATATACATTTATACTTAGTTATATTACTTCAAAAAAAATTATAATCTATTCTAACATATTTAAAACACGTAAAAAACACATATCTACAAATAAAATAACAAAAAAAACATCAACACTTATCATAATAAATTTCAATAAAAATAACTTCTTATATATATATAATTGTTCACAATAAATTAGTGAGCATTCGAAGAACAGTGATATGGAGATAAATACCTCAAACTGGGTATTAAATGACGTAGGTCTTTTTTGTTTTGTAAACTATCTTAAATTGTTGATTATACCATTATCTAGGACGATCCAACCACTCCTAGTACCATACCTATCCCACTAATATCATACATGTGACCAAAAGTGAAAAAGATAATTTAAAAAACTAAAAGAACCGACTTCAAATGCCGCGGCCCGCGCTATTATGTTTCAATACCAAGTTTGAGGTGTTTATCGACATATCTCTGGAGATACTTAACAGATTTCGATGAAATTATTATAGTACCACCCTTGGTAGCACTCCTTTCCAACAAAAAAATAACCATCAGAATCGGTTCATAAACGACGAAGTTATCCGCAAACACAAATAAAAAAATATATATTCGGTTGAATTGAGAAACTTTTTTGTTTTTTTAAAGTCGGTTAAAAAGGAGGAGGTTCTCAATTCATCTGTATGTTTTTTTTTTATGTTTTACGCGATAACACCGCCAATTGTGAACCGATTACAATAATTCTTTAGTAATTTGGTAGGGTACTTGCATCTCTTGAGGTGGTCCTTGGAATTCACAATAGTCAGATCGGTTACTTTTGATATTTCAATTCGAAAAATCAGTGATTCTAATCGGAAAGGTTTCCATGGCCAAATAGCTAAAAGCCAACTAAAAAGCCAAAAAAAATTTAAAAAATGCTCACGGAATAATAAATATTCGAAATTCAAAATGACGCTTCTAAATTTGAATGAATCCAATGGCAATCAGGGGACTGATGAGTATTTACAGAGACATAGAGATAAACACCTCAAACTTGGTACTGAAAATGACAGGTGAATGAATGACAGGCAAAGGTGTCCATTTCAGCTAAGGCAAAAATGCTATTCGAACATCCGCATATCTGTTCTCCTCTACAGCCCTCTGATTCTCAATCATTCGAAAACAAATTCGGATTCAGAAGCGTAATTTTGAATTAGGAATATATATATTTTTTTTTATTAAGCTTTTTGATTTTCTAATCGAAAAGCTTTCCGCAACCGCGAGAAAATTCTGACATTCTTCACAGAATTTTTTGAATTTAGAATTTTGAACATTATAAATTGCAAAGATCTAAGTTGAAAGATCTAAGAAGAGGCAGATTTCGAATGATTGAAAATCAGGGGGCTGGCCGCATTTCTCAACCGATTCTCCTAAAATGTTGTAGGTTTGATTAAATTCTTTGGCGATTAAGTTTTTGGTAATTTTTAAAAATATATATGGGGGTTGTAAACGCAAATATTGTCTTCAGTAAGACACGCCATCGAGGGCAGTTTAATCACGTATTTTCCTCCGGAACTAAAATTATTTACAAGGCAACCCTCCCTAAGGCTTCAATCAGCTTCGCCTACTACCCATTTCTCAACAAAAAAAAAACTTAACGGTCACCAATCAAGCTGAATGGTAAATGATTGCATTGCCAATACCAAAAAAAAAGAAAAAGCGTTACGTCACTTGTCATTTATATTATCTGTCATTGATATTTTAGTCCATTTTGAACTCTAGCGCTTTGCGATAAAGGTATTTGTAAAATGCCTTTTTTAGGTTAGACCGTGAAAGTAGCGGTGTAGGCGTAATGAAGCGAGGAAACTGCAAAAAATGGCTGAGGGACAAAAAGTAGTGAAACTTTCAGTAATGAGATGAAACTGCCAGATCATCTGCAGGGCTATTTAGGTTAGCGCTTTGCTGAGGTTTTGCTTTATCACGCCGTTGGAAAACCGTTGGTAAATACCGTCCCACTCTCGGGTAATGCAGGGTGGCAAAAAGAAAGAGGACACAGAGGAATAGAACACGGTGTAATGAATATGGGATATATTTTTAACCGACTTCACAAAAAAGGAGGAGGTTCTCAATTCGTCGGTTTTTTTTGTATGTTCACCGATTACTCGAACATCATCATTATCAGCCGGTATCAGTACACTGCTGGCCTCCCCCAAGTCACGCCACTGAGCCCGATCTTCGGCTCATTGTTTCCAGTCACTGCCCACCGCTTTGCGAATGTCGTCGCTCCACCTAGTCACAGGGCGTCCTACGCTACGTTTTCCGATTCGCGATCTCCATTCTAGTCGAAGATGCCTGAACCGATATGGAAAATTCTTTTTTTGTTCCAAACATTTTTGACGAAATCAGTCAAGCCGTTTTTAATATACATATCAACATTTGTATTACGATACAATTGTATACCTTGATGACATGATACAGAAGAAAAGATAACAATACTACGTAATGATACCTAGATAACCTACTTGCTGGCTACTTTGACTAGCGCGACGTTTGAAGTCGGTTCTTTTAGTTTTTTAAAGGATCTTAAATTATATTGTTGCTGCACCGCTTCTCCCTTGTTACATAATAATCATAACGATAAAATTGGCCAAGTGCGAGTTACACCTATATGCATAGTCGGTTCCTCAAGATGTCCTCCACTCGAATGTGATTTGACTCAACCTCAAGGATAAAATCGGTGCAGAAAGAAAAAAAAATTCCTCGACTTGAGCAAATTCCTCAGTCGAGTCGAGTAATGAACTGTCAAACTCAAGTTACGTCGCGATCTACCTTAAGGTCTCCTCAAAGCTTGTTATCAGCGCTTTCAAAGTTATTTCTAAGGTTATTTCAAATTTTAATATATATAATAATAATATAATAAATTAATTAATGACGTCATTCCTTCACTAAACCTCGACTCGCCCTTACTGGAGGTTCCTCACTGGAGGGTGAAGACGTAACTGAACATACTGATTTCAAGGGTGTTTTCAAGAATTCCTTGAGGTGACCTCGACTAAGGTCGAGTGAAGGAAATCTTGAGGAACCGACTATGCATATGGGTGTGAGACTCACGTACTGAACCTACCATACAAACTTGTCAAAACAAACTTAACTTTCACAATTGACGGAGTATCGCGTAACATACTAAAAAAAATAATAATAAAAAAAATTATACCGACGAATTGAGAACCTCATTTTTAACCTACTTCTAAAAAGAAGGATGTTTATGACTATGTTAGTCTCTAAGTTTTTTTTTGTATGTTCATTGATATTTTTGCCAATTGTGAACCTAATTCTAATTCTAATTCTAATTGGTAATGGGGGCGATAAGACCTGCACTGACGTCCCGCTTGGGGTGTATTGTGCATTTCCCCCTGCCAGCATTCACCCAAGCCATCCCAGCTCCTTGACGAAGCGGAGCACGGCTTTAGGTTGCTGGCATAACGCTTCCAATGGTGATGGTGATGATGTATCGGATAGTAAAGATGATGCTGTCAAATGTATGTGTGTATGCCTGCTTGTTTGTGAACTTGGATGTGGTGATAGTGCTAAAGCAGATGGTGATGATGATGATGATTGTAAATGTTGTTGCTGCTGCGACTGGTACTCTGCATCCGGGTCACGCTCTTGCAACCCAGCTGTGGTTCTTATTTCGTTTAAAACGGGACAATGTATTATCACATGTTCCACTGTTTCATCTTCTGACATGCATCCTCGACAAAGAGGACTGTCTGTGGCTCAGGTGTGTCAGGTGAGATAGTGATCAAGTGCTACCCAGTTCGGTATAAAAAAAAAAAAAAAAAAAAAATTTGTTGGTAATTTTCCTGTCTAATGTTGGCAGAGCGGCTTTTGTGTGTTTGCAACTCGTCATGTTGTTCCACAACCTTTGTTGTTCGGTTTCTGTGCGACGGCGTAGTAGGTCTCTGACTTCCATCGATGATGGTCTGCATAGACCCATCACGTCGTCGCTTACCTGCTGTTTCGTGCCTTCCTTGGCAAGTTTGTCTGCTGAGATATTGCCGGTACAGGCTGCATGGCTTTTTGTCCATTTTACCTTTACTTTTATGTTGCGCTCGGTTGCCAGAGTTTGCAAGATGGCGTGACATTTGGCCAGTACTTTCGATCTAGTTGTGGGTCTTCTTAGCGCATATATGATTGCAGCACTGTCAGTGACAAATTCTAAAATTGCGCCTTGGTCGCCTGCTATTGAGGTGGGGTTTAATGATAAGACTGCTTGCGCAGCCAATAACAGTCCCATCGTCTCAGCCTGTAAGACGGTAATTGTCTTGTTCAGCCCTATTGACGCTGAGAGACCCAGTTCGGGCGAGTAATAACCGCAACCGCTCCACAATTGTGAACCTATTTGATAAATTATTTTTTTAGTTCGAAAGGGTTATACTTTCGAGGTGGTCCCATTGTAATTTCATTGAGATCTGATAAGTATCTCCAGGGATATGACGATAAACGTCTCAAACTAGCTACTGAAACTGACTCGCGCGGCATTGTTTTAGTTTTTAAATAAACTATCTTAATTATTGTAATTTGGTTGATAATGAATAGTTCTGATTTGTAACTCGGTCGGGTGCTAATAACAGGGGGAGTGCTAAAAATTGGTAGGTTTACCCTACTTACTTACTTTTTAGGGTTCCGTACCCAATGTGTACCAACGGAACCCTATTACTGAGACTTCGCTGTCCGTCTGTCTGTCTGTCTGTCTGTCCGTCCGTCTGTCACCAAGCTGTATCTCATGAACAGTGATAGTTAGACAGTTGAAATTTTCACAGATGATGTATTTCTGTTGCCGCTATAACAACAAATACTAAAAACAGAATAAAGTTAAAGATAATAGAGGGTCCCCATACAAGAAACGTGTTTTTTTCGGCATTTTACGCCATCTATGGACGCTTAGTTAGGTAAACGTCCTATAGATGGTGTTATATTGAAATGTCGATCCTTAACACCTTTGTGAGACGTTAGATGGCGTTATAAGAAACGAAATGTTTATTAATTATTATTTCTTGCTGGCGAAAATGATAGTGGTATGTTTTGCTCGATCTTATAAAATACTGTAGTGTGGTACGGAACCCTACGAGTGCGAGTCCGACTTGCACTTGGCCAGTTTATTGTTTATCCTCAGCTGCGGCTTCCATTTATCGATTCGATTTTTAAACTTTCACAGAAACTGTAATGCCCTGGGTACACGATCAATCCCGGTACCTGTCAACCTGTCAATACATCAATCTGTCAGTTATATTAACATGTTCGCGGCATAATTCTCACGAATAGCATTTGTTTATTTTGTAAATATTTTCGGACTGATTGGGATATTAAAAGGATTACCTAAATAACGGTGTCCGCTTTTTAAAATAATTTAGGTTTCAAATTCATTTCTTGCCAAGTATTTAATTTAAGATTATTATCTCCATATATCTAAATTTATCCAGATGTAGATTTTTATTAAATTACCATATATACCTATACCTCAATGACATGGATTAAATATCAATCTTATAACCTTACTTATGAAATCCTTCTTTCTATTTTGTTTTTGAAGATTGAAGTTGAAGTTGAAGTTTTAAAATTATTTGATTCTGAAACTTATCAACTGAGATCTCAGAGTGAATTGTGCATACATTAAAAAAATGTATGATCTTGTAAAACGAAAAATAAACTGGCCAAGTGCAAGTCGGACTCGCACTAGTAGGGTTCCGTACCACACTACAGTATTTTATAAGATGGAGCAAAAAATACCACTATAATTTTTCGCCAGCAAAAATTAATAATTAATAAGCATTTCATTTCTTATAACGCCATCTTACGTCTAACCACGGAGTTAGGGATCGACATTTCAATATAACGCCATCTATGGGACGTTTACCTAAATAAGCGTTCATAGATGGCGTGAAATGCCGAAAAAAACACGTTTATTGTATGGGGACCCTCTATTATTTTTAACTTTATTCTGTTTTTAGTATTTGTTGTTATAGCGGCAACAGAAATACATCATCTGTGAAAATGTCAACTGTCTAACTATCACAGTTCATGAGATACAGCCTGGTGACAGACGGACAGACAGACAGACAGACAGACAGACAGACAGACGGACAGCGGAGTCTTAGTAATAGGGTCCCGTTTTACCCTTTGGGTAAGGAACCCGTCCAACAACAAAAAACCGTCTTCACATGCCGCGATAGTCAAAATAGCCAGTAGTATCATGTCGTCAAGGTATACAAATGCATATGTCATCAAGGTATGTAATGTGTTTGAGATGTTTATCTCTATATCTCCGGAGATAATTGTCATACCTCGATAAAATTTGAATGGAACCGATTAGAAGGCATAATCTTTCAAACGAAAAAATAATTTTTGAAATCGGTCAAGATTTGACGGAGTTCTGAGGTAACAAACATTATAAAAGAATTAAAAGAAATAAAAAAATACAGTCGAATTGAGAACCTCCTCCTTTTTGTGAAGTTGGTTAAAAAAGCTGCCGTCACTATCTAGACAATCTTCACATAGCATAAAACAAAGGCACCAGTGCAAATAAGACTTTATTTTAATATGACTGACTCGACTGTCTGTACGACTTGCAACTACTCGTATCGACAAAAAAAAACTTATATTTTGACACTGGCTAAATGCACTTATCGTGTAATGCCGTAACGAAACAAAAATATACAAAATAGTGATGTTCTGATACATCAAAGCATAACAAAGCGTATCTGCGTAACATTAATTCGATAACTCAGGATAGATGTCACCGTGATACGGCCACGGCAACAGGCAAGTAGCGCGCCAAATTTTGGTGCGTACTTTGCGTGCCCCAGTTATAATAAAACTGGCCAAGTGCGAGTCAGCATCGCGTCTCTTATCGCACACTTAGGGAGGGTTCCGTACAATACGAAACATAACAGAGTTTCAACCTATATTTGATTAATTGATATTACCCAGAATATTTGGTTTGGTCGCGATCTAGAAAGACGGGCTCGTTTACTAGCGCCATCTATGTCATTTTGCCGTAACTAATTAGATAGATGGCGTTTAAAAACATGTTTTTTGTATGGGCACCCCCTTTAATTTTTAAAATTATTTTGTTTGTAGTATTTGTTGTTCTAGCGGCAACAGAAATACACCATCTGTGAAAATTTCAACTGCCTTACTATCACGGTTAATGAGCTATAGCCTGGTGACAGACGGACGGACAGACAGACAGACAGACAGACAGACAGCGGGAAAGACAGACAGACAGACGGACAGCGGAGTCTTAGTAATAGGGTACAGTTTTACCCTTTGGGTACGGAACACTAAAAATGCTTACCATAATATTGAGGTTTTTCTCAATTTATCATTTACCTAGAAACAAAGCTATGAAGTATGTGGTGTTGCTAGGCAATGATTATGACATTTTATCATTTTGTTACAATTAATTAATTAATGCGACAGTGCAGTACAGTTCAGATCAGTTTGCAACCAACTTCCAAAAAGGAGGAGGTTATCAATTCATCTGTATGTTATTTTTCAACCGACTTCCAAAAAGGAGGTTCTTAATTCGTCTGTATGTTTTTTTTGTGTGTAGGTATGTTACTTGATTACTCCGTCAATTGTGAACCGATTCGAATGATTCTTATTTTTATCGGTAGGTTACATTTCCTCGGAAGTCTCATTGTAATTTTAGCGAGATCTGATATCTTCAGAGACAGAGATATGACGCTAAACGTCTCAAACTTGCTACTGTAACTGACTCGCGGGGCATGGAAGTCGGTTGTTTTCGTTTTTAAACTATTTTAATTATTAAACAATCTTAATTAAATACAAGTAGACGTTGGTAAGCGATAACGTTTGCCTATAACAGAAACTGTAGCGAGCAAAACTCAGGATTGACAGAATTTCGCGCGTCACTGCACTGCGCCTGTAGGTATACTAATAAGTAAAGATTCAGAAAGACAGACGGACTGTGAATTTATCAGACAGTATAATAATTTGGTCACTTATTCAACCGTGAATCGACCATTGTTTTTCTGCTTGAAGGATTCAAGTGTACAGTGACATTAATGCTGAGTCAGTCTATCTATAGGTATTTTACTCAATATTCATTAATTATAGGTAGATGCATGCTTCGTGCATGCTTTACATTTGCAGTGTTTACAACCGACTTTGAAAAAGAAGGAGGATCTCCATTCTTCTGTATGTTCGAGGGTCCGGTGGCGTAATCGGGAGAACGGTCGGCTTTGATGCCGTGGTACGGAGTTCAAACCACCGTGCACCAATGGATTTTTCTATCGAAAAATTTATGTGCGCTTCTCACAGTGGCCCTCCCGTGAAGGAAAACATCGTTAAGAAACCAACAACCACCGCATGGTGGTAGGACACTATCTAGTGTCCGCCTGGCCAGCTACCACCCTCAAGTTAGAAAATCTGTCGTCAAACATTTAATGTGAAGAAAAAAATTAGGTTTTCAATAGTTACTTATCTTATAAAAATAATCTGTCGCAAAACATCGAATGTGTTCCGGCAGCTATCCTTGAGAGCTAGTTCCCATTCTAGGCCTAGCGTGCTTACCATCTTCGACCGCATCATCACCTACCAACAGGTGAGATAGCGGTCAAACGCTAGCCTATAAGAAATTTAAAAAAAAAAATGTTTTTTCTGTATGTATGTTACGCGATTACTCCGTCAATTGTGAACTGATTCGAATGAATATTTTTTTAATCAGTAGGGTACATTCCCGAGATGGTCCCATTGAAATTTCATCGAAATCTGATAAGTATATCCACAGATATGACTATAAACGTCTCAAACTTGCTACTGAAACTGACTCGCGGGGCATGGAAGTCGGTTGTTTTAGTTTTTTTAACTATTTTAATTATTTAACGTCAATGTTGAGGTCTGATCTGACGCCTGACTTATTATTGTGCTCCACAGATTTGCTCACTGTTAGTCTACTTACAGAGAGAGCGTAGAGCAGCAGCTTTATGCTCGAATTTGGTAGGATTTTGAAATTAACGAAATGACAGACTTGGAGCTATATAGCCTGATCACGAAAATCATTGAATGAACGAAATTACGGGGACGCAGCTATGTAGGCTGTATAGTCATTTAGTTAATTTCGTTCATTCAATGGTTTTCGTGATACGGGGGCTGTATAGCCGCGTCCACGTCATTTTGTTCATTCCATAATCAACTGTCAAATTTAAGCATATGGCTGCGGAAAGCAATGATGATGCAAAAATTAAACAAATATAGATAATGATCGTACAAAACGAAAAAACCGACTTCACATGCCGCGATAGTCAAAGTACTGGCTAGTTATAATCATGTCAACTAATTATACAAATTTGCTTATATTGTTTATCTCCATATCTCCGGAGATCATTGTCATATCTCGACAAAATTGAATGGGACCAAACGGGAGGCATAATCTCTCAAACAAAAAAAAATTAAAATCTGTCACGATTTGACGGAGTTCTGAGGTAACAAACATAAAAAGAAATACAGTCGAATTGAGAATCTCCTCCTTCTTTGTATAGCCTGTTAAAAAGTAAAATAACTCGATAATTCAAATTGTATATGGAGTAAACTAAATTTTAAAATTGTATGTTGTGAGAGCCCCGTGCGTTGGCGTAAAGGATAGATTATACTTACTTCCAAGCGAGGGGTTACCAGTTCAATTCCTAGCACGGGTGTACATCCGCAGGATGTAGACTCATATTATATCGATGTTCCGCCTGACTTGCGAACAAAAAGTAGCTTACATCAAGAGGAAAATCTACCGATCTAGGCAAGACAAGACAAGCCCTATAGAGTTTCTTGGTGTTTCTTCTCTGATGGGAGTATTTCCGAAACACCGGTAAATTCAACAGCCATTCAGTTTTCCCCTTTTGTCCGCAGATTTTCTTTCTAGGCTTGCCATTATTATTTTTATTTAAACAATATTATGCAGCTGACAGATGGACTATCAGTTCCATTTGGATCATGATATGTACTGTGATCGGTATGCGTTTCTCTGTGTTGTGTTTCACTATTTCACTTTTTTTATTTTTTTTATATAAAAATTGTCTGAAGTACTGAAACACACAGTTACATGTATGGTTGGTTTTAACCTACTTTAATTTTTTTTTAAATATTCTGACGTAAACGATTGGATTACAGCTGAATGGTTCATTACTTTTTTTTTTCTAATTCAAAGCGTTAAATTCTGCTTTTGCTATGTTTACTTGATAATTGGTTATGATTTATTTTATGATTTATGATTTTGACGTGTATATGTGCGTATATTTATACTGCCTACATACTGAATAAATGCTTTGATTCTTGATTCTTCTAGGAAAACATCGTTAAAAAACCAACAACCCCCGCATGGTGGTAGGACACTATCTAGTGTCCGCCTGGCCAGCTACCACCCTCAAATTAGAAAATCTGTCACCAAACATCTAATGTGTTCCGGCAGCTATCCTTGAGAGCCAGTTCCCATTCTAGGCCAAGCGTGCTTACCATCTTCGACCGCATCATCACTTACCACCAGGCGAGATAGTGGTCAAACGCTAGCCTATAAGATATTAAAAAATATGTACTAAAATGTATAAACACGTAAATAAATCAATGAAATTTCAATATCTAACATTACAGAGTGCCACCCTTAACGCGAAACTACGTGATGTTGAGGTCATGACCCGGTAATTTGCCCTCACAATGTCGAGACTGTCTATAGATATATTATACAGTCGTGAACATTCTACAAATGAAACTAACTACGCTAATATAACAAAAATACAATATTATAACAATAATAGTACATTAAAACTAACATTCAAGTCATATAAAATATGCGTATCTAAATTACTGAAAATTAAATAATATTTTCATGTAAAAAGCTACGATAAGGGTTGTGAACTCCCGGAAAAATCAATTCCACCCACGCCAAAGAAAACCCAATCTTAAGACAAACAAGCAAGACCCAAATTCTAAAGCACGAGATAATGCCCCAAGGATTTTATTCGCGCAGAGCCCTACGAGAAAAGTCAAAATGGCGCTTCGGATGCAGCCAAAGATGGCGCGCGCATGCGTTGTAACTCGCTCAATACATGCACCCTCCGTGTATCTAAGCCATTAATCACGATTAAAAAACACTGACACTAGCACATCACTAGAACGACTACGCCTTTTGTTCGGCACATCGATACAGCCGCTCCCATAACCTGCAAACAAATTAGAACAAACACGGGTATTCACTATTAGATAAGTCTTGCATGGTTTCTTGATGGTTTCTTCGGTTGGTGTATGTGGTTGGGGCAACGCCATAGCCGTTTTGTCCCGTTGCAGCAGTAGCATTGTGAACGTACTGCTGTGACAGGACAATATGGCAAGGACGTGCGAAGCGGCGGCGGCGGCGTTCGACGAGCGTGTGAGCCCGCGTGGCTTAGCGCCGCGCCCGGACTTCCCCACGCATGCGCTGTTCCAACCCCCATCCCTCCAAACACACCCTCAATGAACACCCTCAATCACCTATCGATTTTCCGACACAAAAATATATATATTAATTCATTGCATCCGTTACTATTCGCAGATGAAGTTTGCATGTGGGTCGATGACCGGGTTGGACTTGATGTCTTGAATACAAGGTGACTTGCGATTATAGACTCGATATTTTTCGATTTCTTCTAACTCTTCAACTTTGAAAGCATGCATTCAGTCCATACAAATGTCTATCTAATTTTTGAACACTTACTAACTAACAGAATAGGTAATTTAATATGTATTACTTATAATTGATTTTTAGAATACATTTAACATCACATCCCACGTTTTCAATCGACATCTAAAAAGGAGGTTTTGTAATTGTACTTTTTTTTTGTAATTTTTTTAATGTTTATGTCATTTATAACCGGATTTGGAAAAATACCTTCTTTTGTTTGAAATTTTATTGAGATCGGATGAGCATCTCCAGAGATATGGAGTCCTCAAACTTGGCACTGAAAATGACTAACGCGGCATTTAAGGTCATGTTTTAAGGGTTCCGTACCGAAAGGGTATCAAAAGAACCCTATTACTGAGACTTCGCTGTCCGTCCGTCTGTCCATCTGTCCGCATTTCATAGGGCAGTATCTCCTTAACCGTAAAAGGTACATGCTTGAAATGTTCACGAAGTGTGTATTACTATGGGGGATTAAACAACAAATACAAAACAAAATAAAATAAAAGAGGGACCTCCTTTAATATTTAATTTTATTCCATACAAGAAACGTGTTTTTTTTGCGTTTGTAGCTTAAACTTATGAACCATAATAGGTAGAGACTTGAAATCTTCACAAAGTATGTATTACTATAGCCATTATAAAATAATAACCGGCCAAGTGCGTGTCGGGCCACGCGCTGTGTAGGGTTCCGTAGTAGCCCGTCATTCAATGCAAGTCTTTACCCGTTAAAAACAAGCAACTAGGTACTTCGTCTTTGTCACTTTAAAGGATTTATTCTAAGGATTTTGTATTTGGTACAAAATTATCCAACCCCCAAGTTCAACGACTATTACTGCTGAAGTAATAAAGTTATAACCGCTATAATTTTCCTTTAAAGTTCATGAAATGCACAATTATCACGAATTTTTCTAAAATTTCTCAAAATTTTATTTCACCACTTTGTCGGCGTAATTTATATACATACCCCTACAAAATCACAGCTTTCTAGTATTAACGGTCTCTTAGCAAAACCTCGGACAGACAGACAGACAGACAGACAGACGGACATTACGGAACCCTAAAAAAATAAAAGGGGGCGGGGTCCCCATACAAAATGGGTACTTATTTTTCCGGCAAATTTTGTGCAATCGGAACCATGCGTGTGCGAGTCCGACTCACACTAAGCCCGTTTATTTCATTCTGTAAACGATTTCAAATGATATTAGAGAAGAATTAGTCGATATACAATCACGCCATTTTATGGCATCTCCCATTCCATATCATAAAAATTCTCCGCCGATGTAGGTACATTTTCGTAAGCCATCATGCTATAGTAATATTATAATAACACATTCAGACACGTCCGCTGCCCTGATTTCCCCATAGCTCCGAGATTTCCTAGCCGGGATTTCTCAAATTGTTCTACATGTACCGTAATATTCCACTTTGTGGTCGCTTAGCACTTTTGGAAGGGTGATGAGATATCAGAGAAATAATAGAATCTCGATGGAATGACGTCGAATGAGTCAATTCGTTAAATGGGATTTTGGAGCTGAGTTTGTGGTTTGGAGTTTCTGCGTGTGATATTTTGTTGTCTGTATTATAATACAGATAAGTTTTTTTTTTGAAGTTATACTTCTTTGGGCGCGATAGAGAAAAATGATTAGAGTGAATTTTTACGATGCGCGCGCACACCGACACCTAAATTTAACATCGTGAAGTTAGTTCTAGGTGGTACGATGCGCTCGCACACCGACACCTAAATTCTACACCGTGAAGTTAGTTCTAGGTGGTACGATGCGCTCGCACACCGACACCTAAATTCTACACCATGAAGTTAGTTCTAGGTGGCATGACTATGTTCAAGTTGTATATGTCATATTTAACGTCATATTTTTACGTTAATAAACCCTTTTTTATTTAAATAAAATCTTTTTGATTAATTTTAGCATTTATCGTTAATCACTACTGCATTTTAGTTATTTTTTTTCCATACGCCACAGAAGTATAACTTCTAACGCGTGTACATAAGTACACTCACTCTTTTTTTTTATGGAAAAAGGTAACAAGACATGCAAGACGCTCGCCTGGAATTTAGCATGTCACTGCACTGCTCCTGTTACCTTGAGACATCTTTATGTCTCAAGGTAACAGGAGCAGTCACATTTTTACAGGAACATCTTTATGTTGAGTCTCACATGCCCTGTAATTTCACTAGACACCTTGCCATTTCAACCGAAAAAAAATCCTATTCCACGGCTGAAAATTAATTGGCAAAGTGGTGGTACCACCCCAGGCGGACTAGCAGAAGTCCTACCACTACACACGTGTTACTAATCAGCCCCACGTCAGCATAACTGTCAGTCTAATGACCAGCGCTGGTCTTCCGGTGATGCCGGTCGGCGACGTCACGTTACAGGCTAACAGGTAACAGTATAGAATAACATGAAAAAATAATAAGTAATAGTAGTTTTAGTTGCATGTCGTAAAGTCAAATTGAAGTCATAGTCCGGTCCAAGTCAGAAACCCTCGGTAAATATGTAGACTTTAAGAAAACTATTATTTTTTTGCCATTTATATGCCATTCATATATCTTGAGAGCCAGTTACCATTCTAGGCCTAGCGTGCTACCATCTTCGACTGCATTATCTACCAACAGGTGAGATAGTTGTCAAAAGCTAGCCTACCTATATGATATTAAATAATTAAGATAGTTTAAAAACTAAAACAACCGACTCCTATGCCTCGCGAGTCAATTTCAGTAGCAAGTTTGAGACGTTTATCGTGATATCTATGAAGATACTTATTAGATCGCAATGAAATTAAAATGGGACCACTCCGGAAACGTACCCTACCGATTAAAAAAAGAATCATTCAAATCGGTTCACAATTGACGGAGTAATCGCGTAACATACACAAAAAAAACATACAGACGAATTGAGAACCTCCTTCTTTTTGGGAAGTCTGTTGAAAAATATATGTAAAAATCGCTGTCTGATCGAGTTTGGTTTGAACCAATCGGCACAAATACTACTGTAGTAAATGATCGCTACCGCAAATTGTAGCGGTATGGCTGTACCAAGAAACACAAGCAACGCCATGGGGTACAGCTATTTATCCCATAAATTAATTCAAATTAAAAGATAAAATTCAATAAAAGCTACGAGTAGGTAGCACCGTAAATTACACCACATCTCAGGTGTATATAAATCCAATTTAACTTTAATATGCGAAATTTTAATATCAATTTAACACCCGCTCGCAAGGTAAAACCTATAATAAAATACGGGGAACTTTTAATTTTACGCCCGTTAATTTATTTTCGCGTTTTCGCAGCAATTTTCATGTTTTTATTCAGCGCGTGATTTGTGGGTAATAGAGATGTTTCTGGTATTCCTATTGTTGGAGATCGTATGTAAAAATGTTCTGTATACTCGGTGACATAGCTTGGATTATTGTTGAAAATAATTAACGAAAAAACCCGCTTTAGTCATTTTCAGTACTAAGTTTGACGTGTATATCTACATATCTCTGGAGACACTTATCGGATATTGATGAAATTACAATGGAACCATATTGAAAATATACTCTACCAATTAAAAAACTAATCATTTGAATCGGTTCACAATTGACGGAGTAATCGCGTAACATACATACAAAAAACATACAGACGAATTGAGAACCTCCTCCTTTTTGAAATTCGGTTGAAAACCTTGAATACTTATAAGTCGCTATAAATACAGAATTATTTGACATATTAATTTATTGACAGTTCGGCAACGTACTCGTATGAGTGACACCTTTAGTGTTGCAAGCACAGATATATGAATAAAGCCGGATTTTCACTATCGGATATAATATAATGTATATTATATCTTGAGAAATAAAATTTTATCGCTCGTCATACATTTTGTGTGAGACCGTTTACACTATGCTATAATAATATATAAATGCAATAAATATTTTTTCGACCGACTGAGCTATATTTGAAGGTTAATATTTTACCTCACGTCCCCGGACACCGCGCCTCCCCCTGCCTCGCCCTCAGTTTTTAAATTTTTATTATGGCTCCACACAATTAGTGTATTTAGCCAATGTTTTGATTGAAACTATAGACAACCAAAGCTGAACTGTATATCTTACAGTGTGAACAGCAATCGGGATGTAATATATAGCTCGAGATGTCATTTACATTATATCCCATAGTGAAAAGCGGGCTTAATTATTCATATTTCTGTGTTTGCAAGTGTTCATAGGCGACGGTGACCACTTCCCATCAGCCGGGCCGTTTGCTTGTTTGCTACCACGGAGAATAGCTGTCTTTATCCGTGTTTGCAACCTATATCTTAAAAAAATAAACTGGCCAAGCGCAAGTCGGACTCGCACTAGTGGGGTTCCGTACCACACTACAGTATTTTATAAGATCGAGCAAAAAATACCACTATTACTTTTCGCCAGCAAAAAATAATAATTCATAAACATTTTATTTCTTATAACGCCATCTAACGTCTAACAAAGGTGTTAGGGATCGACATTTCAATATAACGCCATCTAAGGGACGTTTACCTAACTAAGCGTACATAGATGGCGTGAAATGCCAAAAAAAACACGTTTCTTGTATGAGGACCCTCTATTAATTTTAACTTTATTCTGTTTTTAGTATTTGTTGTTATAGCGGCAACAGAAATACATCATCTGTGAAAATTTCAACTGTCTAACTACCACGGTTCATGAGATACAGCCTGGTGACAGACGGACATACAGACAGACAGACATACAGACAGATAGACAGACGGACAGCGGAGTCTTAGTAATAGGGTCCCTAAAAACTATTGCCCTCCCATGGCCAACGGCAATTTGGCACAGCTAAAACACCGACTGTTATCAATGTAGGCGCCAGTCTGTCGGAATCTACGAATCGATACGACAACTGTTATTCGGGACTTCGGGAGTGAATTACAGCTGACCTAGTGATGGGCACGGCAGTTTAATTGGGGTCTCTAGAACTGGTCATATTCATATACAATATACTACCCACGCCCCGCGGCTTTGCCCGCGTTAAACCTGGTTATAAACATTCCTCTTGAACTACTCTATCTATTGATGATAATATCGTTTAAAAACTAAAAAAAGAACCGACTTCAATGCCGCGCTATTCATTTTCAGTACCAATATTGAGATATTTTTCTCAATATCTCTGGAGATATTTATCAGACCTTGATAAATTTACCATGGTACCACACTTGGGATATCTCCTTTCGAACAAAAAAAAGAGTGTGTGTACTTATGTACACGCGTTAGAAGTTATACTTCTGTGGCGTATGGAAAAAAAATAACTAAAATGCAGTAGTGATTAATGATAAATATTAAAATTAATCAAAAAGATTTTATTTAAATAAAAAAGGTTTTATTAACGTAAAACTATGACGTTAAATATGACATATACTAGTTGAACATAGTCATGCCACCTAGAACTAACTTCACGGTGTAGAATTTAGGTGTCGGTGTGCGCGCGCATCGTACCACCTAGAACTAACTTCACGATGTTACATTTAGGTGTCGGTGTGCGCGCGCATCGTAAAAATTCACTCTCATCATTTTTCTCTATCGCGCCAAAGAAGTGTAACTTCAAAAAAGAATAATCAAAATCGGTTCATAAACGACGAAGTTATCCGCGAACAAACATAATATATATATATATTCTTGTAAACCTGACCAGATTTATAATAAAAAAAATAACAGAATAAACAATTTACAATTTTACTGGACCAAAATAATGATTTAAAACAATTAACAAATTAACAATTTAACACAACAAAATAATTAAATAAATGGGGTAGAAAAAGGGCAGAGTAACGTTCGTCGCAACGGCTGGCAGCAAAGTGGACGAGGCACGGAGAAGCGCTGGCTTATATAGGTTTCACGTCCTAGGTCGCTTCGCTTCTCCTACACGGCCTCTCCTGACAGGAGACCGTCCTCGGGCTCCTCTAACTCTTCAAATCAGTCTCCAATACTCGCATGGAGGCTGCCTGGTCATCTGGTAAGTCAGCAGTGCTCTGTACTGCTGAAGTACTGGGCTCGTTGCTCGTAGGCGGGCTCGAAGCTCTGGGCAGTGGTTCATCGGCTTGCTGTATTGGCTCAGCAGCGGCGGAAGTGGACTCCCCGTCTGTTTCGGTGTCTGTATCTACGCAGGAAACGAATGGAAAAAACACACATCGTCATATGCCAGCATACGATAATGTGTAATTAGAGAAAATAAGTTTTTTAGTTTTAATTTCAAAAGATAACGTAAAATTTATAAGGTAATTTAGAAGCTAGAATTATTATTCTTAGTTGAATATGAAAATTGAAAATGGTAGAATACATATCAAGGCATGCTGCAGTCATACCCAGACATACATTAAACCAAAGGGGTAATTTACAAGACATTTTTCAAAATATTTTAGTTAACACACGCATATAGACTTGCGGGCAAATCGATATGCATATGGACCAAATACAAGGTATCGGATACATAGACACTACTTCCGATAAACTGTATAGGGTACGAGGCAAGAAGCTTTGGGAGACGCTAGCCTCGTAGTGCTATGAAAGGATCGCTAGTGAATCCAATCTTAGCCCTCATCGTAACACGATGTCGAAATAATGCTGTGAAGGACACCTTCTCAGCCTCACCATAGTCCAACTACGATGTCATTATACTGCTGTGAAGGACACCTTCTCAGCCTCACCATAGTACCACTACGGTGTCATTGTATTGCTGTGAAGGACACCTTCTCAGCCTCACCATAGTACCACTACGGTGTCATTGTATTGCTGTGAAGGACACCTTCTCAGCCTCACCATAGTACCACTACGGTGTCAAATGGAGCAGCACGCCAGACCATCATGGCCCCGCATCCGCAACTCGCCATCAAAATAAGCAGCACAAACATCAGGAGTCCACTCCCCACGCCATGGGATGATGAACTCCGCCGCTGCTTGCGTTGACTTCCCGTGGGAGCCAGCCAAGAGTTGCAGCTCGTATCGCCCATGTGGTAAAGTCTTCACCACACGGTACGGGCCACGCATGCCGTGAAGTGTTACAACTAACAACACTACCTCGGTACCGCTCGGTCTACCTGCACATATTCAAATCATTAGATCCGTGAAGTGTTACAACTAACAACACTACCTCGGTACCGCTCGGTCTACCTGCACATATTCAAATCATTAGATCCGTGAAGTGTTACAACTAACAACACTACCTCGGTACCGCTCGGTCTGCCTGCACATATTCAAATCATTAGATAACAGAGTCTCGCTGAATCATACCCTCAAATCTTCTATGAGTTCACAATGACTAAGTGACAGCAAGCGAATGTTTGCTATTTCACCTATCAAAACCAAAATAATTAAACGATTTAACAAAAGTTTCGTTTGGTTAGTTTTTGTAACACCACTAACGAAATCTGCCATCATGAAACGTAGGTATATAACGTAAATAAAATCATAAGTCTTGTGATTGAATTTTTGTTGTAAACTGAATACCCACAAGACAACGATTCTTTTAATTTTATTGATACATGGTGTCTAGACAAACTAGATGTTCGCCTGATGATTTGCTATAACGTTTGCGTATATCAGTTACTGTGGCACGCAACACCCTGAATCGATTGAACAAAGTTTTGCCAATGTTTGATATAACACAACGCGCCTCAAGTTTTAAAATTATCACTAAACGCTTTAAGACATAAAGTCACTAAAAAACCGCAATGCAATTAAAAACCACGATGCTTTTGTAACTGCGTTATATCAGATGTCGTGAAATCTTAATTTCTAAAACTTAACCGGATACACATTTTCGTTCTCAGATTATTCACCAACTTTAGCAACGCGAATGTGTTATCATTGATATTGCATTAGCAGTAAGAGTAGCAGTAATACTATAGCAGAAGTCCACAATTAATAATAATTGCCAATAATAATTGCGCAATAATTGCCACTGCAAAGTTACTTTAAATGTTTCTAAAACCTGAACTGAAACCTGATAATCTTTAGCTTCTCGCCTACCATCGTATCAGCCGTATACGCAGTTAAAAAGTGAACGCCAAGCCTTCCGCTATTGTCAGCATAGAGGTTAACTACACGAAATACAAGAGTCGAATACACCGCCGTAAACTACACGAAAACAACAAAGCTGTAGGTTTCAACATTTCCAGTAATCGATAATATGTCTAATGCTAGAAACGGCCAAACTGTTATTTTCACTTCTATCAATCAAAACATCGGTCTCTAACATAAACCTCAGTGTCGAATCCCACGAATTCTACATAGGTTACCAGTAAACAGACGTTAAACCTAGAAAATCAACACTACAATCACCAGCTCGGATACTCAGCAACAAATGCCTAGTACGCCAAATTGTTAACATGATGTTAGCATCCCAATAACAATAATTCTATTAAGTTTATGGAAACTGTAGAATGAACATTATGAATCTCTCTCAGAAAGATAGTCATTGCAGTTAATGCATGTGCTATGGTGAGTATTAACTTACCATAGTCAGTAAGACTCAAAAGACATTGATTGTTTTTCAAGTGTACTTGAAGAAGCGTGAAAACCTAAGCGTCGCAATACACGCTTCCTAGATGTATCCAAATCTTCACGTTTCTCCTAAGGGCGTCAACCGTCGAAGTCGGATTAAAATTAGGAACATGGACTATCACTAGAAATGTAGTAAACTGGCTCCGCCACTATTCGGACAGCTCACAAATAAATAAGTTGCGTTAAACTACTACCACACACTACGGCATCCACTGTTATTTTTTATAACGGAAATCCGGGTTTCTCAGCTGTCCACAACACTGTCGTTAGCTGACAATCTTTAAATATAAGCCTAGCACGTACATAAACTACACTGAAGTGTAAAAACGACAAGCAGAACTCCACTAGAACTATTTTACTCAATCAAACGCGCTGCAAACAAAAATACAAAAAAGAACGCCATGTATGTTTTCGATACTGATACCGACCAAATGCACCGAGTATATCTGTCAAGTCGACAACAAGTAACAGATACCTACATCTTGCTATTTTTTGTATCGTGAGTAAGATGGTAACTGCCTAGTACAATGCTCAATTGTCGGTATAACGATAGTCTGCCTAAAACAAGTACTGTGGCTCTTAAAACTTATGAACAGCACTGCACTGCGCCTGTCACCCCTTTGGTTTGACTGACACTGTGTTCACGAGCACTGTGAGGCTACTCAGTATTGGATGTAAATTCCATGAGACGGATAGTTCTTGCCATCAATATAACCCTCAATTATTACCACTTAACGCTACGGTAGTTAAGTCTAAACATGATCGAGTATACACTGGAACTAGCGCAACTACAGACAGATGACATAATACAAAAGTCTGTCGGAAATCTGTCAGATAAGTTCCCAATAGGGCTATCAGGCACCGTTGAAACAGGCCCCTAGACTTGAAAACGATTTAAATCGCACAAAATACAAGCAAGCTTAAAACAAGCTTAAAACAACATACAGAGTAATAGCAATGACGCCTTGTGGGTGTAACAGCAGATACAAATGTTAACACAACCTATAGGTTGTCGCTCAATAATTTGACTACGCTTTTGAGTTTATAGGTAGAAAATAAGTCGAACCTAAATGTCTCGGGCTTGCCCAGTTATTTAGCACGGTCAACCTCTTTCCATAGTCGAAAGTAACATTGTAATCATACCTGGATCCACACCAACCAAACTCGAATAATCAAGTCCGCCGCGTTTACTTGCGGGGCAGCTTTGTTGCACGAAGTGGTACACAACGACAGCATACAAAACTACAAAGAAATTAAAGCGGGTAAGCAACGGCAATTACAAGTGGCATTCGGTGTTCGGACGCAGTGGTAAACACTACCAGTTAAAAAACCCAGGCTAAAGATTTGCGTTCATGGCAGACGATCGTATTTGCAGATCTGTAATACCGCGCACTATAATAGCTGTTATCAGCTCCTCACTAAGCACAATACGTAAACGAAGGAGTGAGCGACGAGCATAATCTGCATACGTAGGGTAGTTGTGAGAATTAGTGACCATTACGTCAAATAAAATATTTGCAATGTCAGGTGTTTTCGGACACAAAGGCTTTTTTAAAATTACCCCACGTACGGTCACTCGTCCCACTCGCTCAGCCAAGTCTTCGCGTCTACTTTTAAACAATTGCCTATTCGCGATAGACATTCTGAATCGTTCCCATTGTTTAAAATCTTAGCGCGATCTACCTCCTTGCACCAGTCGTCAATGTTATGTAAATTGGGATCGAAATTAGACACATAATAATGTTGGTTGGATCTCACCAAACTTCCGATCGATCGGATCGCGTCCACAATGCGATCTGTGCCCGTCGACTGCGCTTAGGTTGATGGAGTTTCACTGGCATCTTGCTCCACGGTTGTCGCCACGTGCTGCTCGGTGACCTTGCTCGGACGGCGGCCCGGTGACACACGCCGCGTTGACGGCGCGTGAAGCGCTGCGACGCTGACAGCGTCGGGCGCCTGAGGCGCGTAATGCGCCGTGACACTAGACGGGGCTGACCGTGTCGGCGATGGCGACACTACCCGCATTAGCACAGGCAGTGGACATGCCTGGCGCTGCGATGGCGAAACCAGGGGAGGCGTCCCCGACGACGCTCGGCGAGGGCTCCGCCTCGATGACGTCGCCCGGCGTAAGCTGCGATGCGCACGCCGCTCAGAAGAGCGGGTAGGCCGTGCTGCAGATCGTTCTTCTAATGCTGTAAGTCGAGACAAGATCGCTTCCATTGTGCTCCGTAATGCACCATCGGGAATACGATCTCGTCGCCTATTAGTTCGCTGTATCGCGACTGCCGTGACGGCTGCGACGTCGTTCGCGGTCTGACATATCTTTATTGTTTTTGAGAAGTTATTTAGTTTTGATCACAAACAAATTTGTTGTTCTAATCAAATAGACAAAATAAAACAGTGGGCAGTTGAGATAGAACCCAAATGGATCCTATCCCACTTCTGATCTTGTAAACCTGACCAGATTTATAATAAAAAAAATAACAGAATAAACAATTTACAATTTTACTGGACCAAAATAATGATTTAAAACAATTAACAAATTAACAATTTAACACAACAAAATAATTAAATAAATGGGGTAGAAAAAGGGCAGAGTAACGTTCGTCGCAACGGCTGGCAGCAAAGTGGACGAGGCACGGAGAAGCGCTGGCTTATATAGGTTTCACGTCCTAGGTCGCTTCGCTTCTCCTACAATATATATATACGGTCGAATTGAGAAACCTCCTCCTTTTTTTGAAGTCGGTTAAAAACTGCATTAAAATTCGTTACGTGTGTACGCTTAGATCTCTTAAACTACGGCTTAAGAGATCTATGCGTACAGAGGGCCCAGTGCGAGTTTCTTTAGCTCTAGTTACTTGCTCGATCACGTTTACGGAAACTCAGATTTGTATGAAAATTACAATGTTGCTTATTGTGCACACTAGATGGCGCTTTTTAATTCCATATAAATCTGGCGTTTACGTAAACGTTACCTATCGAATGAGTAAACCAATTTAAAAAGCTCGCACTCTGACAACAGCGGGAGTGACTTTGGGAGCGAGAGAAGGTTAGACATTTGGAATTTTATTTCTCAGTTAGCGGTAACATAGAAATATTTTCAGCGGCAAAACGAAAGCCTTTTCGTTTTTTCAATCGAGCGTTTTGCTTGGCCTGTTAGTTACCTATCTCATAACTAGAGTCTGTGCAAAATGATAACGTGTCCGTCGTGGCTTTACAATAAACTATAATATTCAAAGGTAAGGAAGAAAGGTATGTACTCGTATATACCTACCTAGTACCACCCGATAATGATAAGAGTAGGTACCTACTAAGGCATCAAAGATTTTTAGTCGTATTGGCAATGACAGAGCAATGTTGTCAACGTAACAATAACAGTAAATTGTAACTGTCAACCCGCGCGCCCTCAATTTCTACGACGGTTCTCTTTTTGCACAGACTCTACGACAAAAAAGTGTGGTGTAGTTATGGTTATGAAACCACGATGCATGTGAATCTCTTTGTTTTTGTGCAGCTATGGTAGCTAGCACAGTAATATTAATAATAACTATTCATATTTATGTGGCATTTAAATAACAATAATAATATGAGAAGGATGAAACTATACAATCACTAGTATGAGAGAGCGAGATGAACACCATTTTTAGGGTTCCTTACCCAAAGGGTAAAACGGGACCCTATTACTAAGACTCCGCTGTCCGTCTGTCTGTCTGTCTGTCTGTATGTCTGTCTGTCCGTCTGTCACCAGGATATAGCTCATTAACTGTGATAGTTAGACAGTAAAAATTTTCACAGATAGTGTATTTCTGTTGCCGCTATAACAACAAATACTAAAAACAGAATAAAGTTAAAAATTAAAGGGGGTCCCCATACATAAAACGTGTTTTTAAACGCGATTTATCTAATTAGTTTCGGCAAAATGACATAGATGGCGCTAGTAAACGAGCCCCGTCTTTCTAGATCGCGACCAAACCAAATATTCTTGGTAATATCAATTAATCAAATATATGAGGTCAAATATATGAGGGGTAATAAACTCTGTTATGTTTCGTATTGTACGGAACCCTCCCTAAGTGTGCGATAAGAGACGCGACGCTGACTCGCACTTGGCCAGTTTTATTTATATCCTTCTCTGCGTATGCGATTAAACTGGTTCCAGCACTGTATGGAACCAAGTTCTAGTGCACCCATTGGCTCTCACCCGCTGTCATGTATGACCCGACTAAATTACGTTGTTTATTTTATCTTATAGTTGGCATATATATCACGTGTTCATCATTTTAGTCGGGTTATATCTCTATTGCTATTTCATTCGCATACACTAATGTTCTCTCTACATATATATACTTTCTCTATGAGCTACTATGACAGCAGCTGACATAACACATAAGTATGTATACAAATATTTGTATACATGCTGCGGTTGCGGAAGCGTCCGCCAATTACAGCTAGTCCTAAAATTTCACTTTAAAAGAACCGGCCAAGTGCGAGTTGGATTCGCCCACCGAGGCTTCCGTACAAATGTGTCAAATTAGGTTAGAGGACAAACTTAAAGTAGTTCGATCCATAGAAAATGTATTGCACCAACTACAAATAATAAGTTTGTTATAGTAAATTACCTTTTTTTGTTGAAATGAAATGAGTTTATTTCACACGAAATAGAGTAAACAAAGTTGGAAAATCATATTAGACCATCTATTTCGCCATCTAATAGCATGTGAAAGAACTGGGACAATTAACACATTTTCAAGTTACATTAAAATGATTACTCATATGTTATGTTATTAAACTACATATTATATACGATTTTCAGATTTAGATTTATTCCTTTAAGAGTCCTTCAAGACCTTGCTTCTTGCCAAAATTTATGATTCCTAGGTCAATAATACCCTATAGGTTTTGATTTCTTTGTGAAATCGCAAAATATGCGAAAATATGCGACATAAACGGTCATATCTTTTGTAATTATTGCCTTGCAAGTTTGGTTTTTTCACAGGCAATATAGATCGTAGACCCGAGTATTTGTTATAAGTTTCAACCTCAGACTATCATAAAAAAGGCAGATAGATTCGTGCCGAACACCCGAGTGACCGCAAGTTCAGTAATACTAAATTCTTGAGTAATAAGATTCCGCGCTCATTCCGGCATAGTCAATACGGCATGAATACTACGTAAGCAACGCTGCGAAGTAATACTGCACGGAAGCGTCCGACCCTGCTGCCGCTTGGTAGCAAACGCTCAGTGAAAGTGTATTACTCAAGCATTTAGTATTACTGAACTTGCGTTAACTCGGGTTTTCGGCACGAATCTGTCTGCCCTTTTTATGATAGTTTGAGGTTTCAACTTATTATATCTCTACGCGTTCCTGAGAAAAAGGTGTCTTGACAAATGGACAACAAAGTGATCCTATAAGGGTTCCTTTTTTCCTTTGAGGTACGGAACCCTAAAAGTAGTAACAGCTAATACAATTCGACATAATTTCTAATGTTACGTAACCGGATAAAAAAAAATCTATGAAATCGGTTATCCATCAGTGAGCGAAACTCGATCAATGACCATTGATAAAACGATTTGTCTCACTTTCAAGAAAAAGTCTCACAATGAGACAATCGTAGGCTTCGTAGGGTTGCCTCTCATACTTTATTTGTGTTTTCACAAACTATGTGGTACACTTGTGGTAGGAGCATATTACATCGATGTTCCGCCTGACTTGCTACCAAAAAGTAGCTTACCACCAATGAGAAAATCTCCGGTAGCACACAGCCCTTGAAAGTCAAGATTCCTAGGCCTAGCGTGTGCACGTAGTACGAACTACGAAGTACCTTATATAGGTTTTATATTTCCTTGTGAGATCGCAAAATATGCGACATAAACGGTCATATCTTTTGATTGCGTTGACTTACACCTTTGATTTTAGGGTTCCGTACCCAAAGGGTAAAACGGGACCCTATTACTAAGACTCCGCTGTCCGTCTGTCTGTCTGTCTGTCTGTCTGTCTGTCTGTCTGTCTGTCTATCCGTCTGTCACCAGGCTGTATCTCATGAACCGTGAATTATTTTATTTTATTATTAGACAGTTGAAATTTTCACAGATGATGTATTTCTGTTGCCGCTATAACAACAAATACTAAAAACAGAATAAAGGTAAAAATTATAGAGGGTCCCCATACAAGAAACGTGTTTTTTTCGGCATTTCACGCCATCTACGAACGCTTAGTTAGGTAAACGTCCCATAGATGGCGTTATATTGAAATGTCGATCCCTAACACCTTTGGTAGACGTTAGATGGCGTTATAAGAACTAAAATGTTTATTAATTATTATATTTTGCTGGCGAAAAATGATAGTGGTATTTTTTGCTTGATCTTATAAAATACTGTAGTGTGGTACGGAACCCTACTAGTGCTAGTCCGACTTGCACTTGGCCAGTTTATTTCACAGCCGAAAGATACCGTAGACCCGAGTATTCAGCTTGATACCTATTGCCTCTATGCGTTCTTTCGAAAAAGGGTCCAGACCATCGACGTCCTAGCTATACGTCGATGGTCTTGACAGATGGACAACAAAGTGATCCTATAAGGGTTCCTTTTTAACCGACTTCCAAAAAGGAGGAGGTTCTATGTTTGTCTGCATGTATTTTTTTTTGTGCATGTTCATCGATATTATCGCCAGTTGTAAACCGATTTTAAAAAATCTTTTTTAGTTCGGAAGGGTTTACTCCTGACGTGGTTTCATTGTAAGTTCATCGAGATCTGATAAGTATCTCGAGAGATATGACGATAAACGTCTCAAACTTGCTGCTGAAACTGACGATCGCGTGCAGTTATTAATTTTAAAAAAAAAATATTATGTAGGTAAGTTACATACTTACATAGTCTAATGTCATAAGAATTTAAAAAACATACTATGATAGTGACAACCCTAAGTGCTAACGTTGAAAGAAATCAACGTTACAGTCGATCGAACGTTGACAAATACTCGGCGCTCTCACCTTTGACCTGACGAAATTAACCAGAAAATCAGTCCCTTTGGCGCAATACCGTTGGACAAAGAAAAGTTATTTCCTTTTCTATCTCTAAATTAATAAAACTGTATAAAGGCAGTAACTGTCAGTACTGTACTGTTAGTACTTAACCTATCCTACTAATAATTAATGTGAACATGATGCAATATAAAAGCTGTCAAAAATCTGTCAGATTTCTTCATATATTAGCGCTATCAGGAACCCGTAAACTGGCCCTTCGTATCGAGAAAAGGCGCCAGAAAATCTGTTTCATCTGAGAAAATTATTATCCCGGCGCCTGGCGCCATCCAAAAGACGGAAATCACAAATCATCCAGGGTTGCGTTTTTCAAGGATATTGTGTCCCTCTCTAATCCCTTGTTAATACCCTGTTGTCTCTTTCGAATTTGATATTTACCTCTCGTCCTATGCGCTTTTCTTTGTTTTATCTCTTTCACTCACAAGGAATATAGTGTTATCCATCTCACTTTCGCTAGGGTGGGATTGACCTCTATTTAGAGCTGTTAAGTTTAGGGCATATTTTATGGCGCTTTGCTTGTTTTTCCTTTGTGCAACATAACGCTGAATGTATCTGAGGGCCGGTGGCGTAAGTGGGAGAATGGTCGGCTTTGATGCCAGAGGTACCGATTGCAATCCCCGCCGTGCATCAATGGATTTTTTTATCGAAAAACTTACGTGCGGATTTCACATTGGCCCTCCGGTGAAGGACAAACATCGTTAAGAAACCAACAACCTCCCGCATGGTGGTAGGACACTATCAGTGTCCACCTGGCCAGCTACCACCCTCAAGTTGGAAAATGTATCGCCAAACATCTAATGTGTTCCGGCAGCTACCCTTGAGAGCCAGTTCCCATGCTAGGCCTAGCGTGCTTAACATCTTCGACCGCATCATCACTTACCAACAGGTGAGATAGTGGTTAAACGCTAGCCTATACGATATATAAAAAAAAAATACCTTATTCAAACTATCTCCTCTTTTTGTGAAGTCAGTAAAAAGTACACACGCCATGAAAAACAATGTGATTAGTTTCAACTTTGAGCATTTTCTTACAAAAACATAATAAATAGCAAAGATTACCCACTTTTGTAATTAAAAACTTAACTTTGGATTAACGTAATAAATGTTCAAATTTATCTTAGACGAGGGTAGGCAAGTCAAAGTTTGTTTGGTATGTACCTACTCTGTGGCAGAAAGAATCCTGAATTTCCCGCCCATAAATCAAGGAAGACGCAGCATTAAATCTTTTTTCACATAATCCCTATGTGGCGTCTGCTTCGACCGTTTCACTATTCTGACAATGGTTTAGCCCTGAATTAAAATGTCAGAGAGTAGTCGTTAAAATTACATTAGGTTTACGACCGGTCATGAAATATTTTGGACAGACGTAATGGATCGTAATTAGTTTCTAAAGTACATAATAAAGATATGGTATTTTGCGAGGTTTTTTTTAACGCCTAACTGGGTAGCACTTTACCACTATCTCAGCTGATGTTAAGTGATGAAGCGATCGATGATGGAGAGCGCTTACCCAGAAGATACCTATTCACTCGCGATTTGAAGACCCCCATATTGTACTTAACCGGAAACACAGACTCAGGCATTCCATTCCCTGGCGGTTCGTATGATGAACGAAGATGCAAATCGCTTCGTTCGGGTAGATGGTATATCCACCATAAATCGGTTGCGCCTTTTAGTGTTTCTGGATGTCCGATTATAAAATGGGGATGGAGGAATCAAATTATGCAGTTCCATAGCACAGTCTCCAAAATGTATCCGATAAACAACCGACAAACAAGCGACTTTGTGGCGATACGTGAGACTCTGGAGTATCTTGCTTAGATTAGGTAGGTCGTAACCAACGAGCTTCTTGGCTCTCCTCAATGGCTTCAAATAATGTGTATTATTAATAGCATTAAAATAATGTGTAGTTCATCGATGTATATGTACATTTACATTTACCTTCATGCTCTAGGTACCTTTCTTGAGCTATTATTATTCTGTGGCTTCGAGCATTTACCAATGGAGATGTTAACGTTTTAATCCGCAAACATTTTTTTCTGCCGATACTTACGGGGGACGAGGTAAACACGCATTGCACACACACAACTCACTCTTTTTAACGATCCTGCACACTTGCTTGAAACACGCACACAGTATTTAAAATACAGCGTAGTTACGCACGCTCATATGGCCAAAAATGGCTATATGGCCAGCAGAGGTGTACGCCTTGCGTTAACATCTCCTTTGGTAAATGCTCGAAGTTCTATGGTTATACTCAGTGCGAGCACGCAAAGCGTTGCAGTGCGTTTATTCTACCGCACGGAGATGGTCCACAATCCAGAGTGTGGACAATCTCATTGTTTTCCATACATCACAATTGACCGCGGGCTGACCGCAGACCGCAGCTGTTTGTACGGAGCTTTACCAAAACAACCAAGCATGCTTATTGCGTATCATCATTCAACTGCAAAACATTGTGTTTATATATACATATAACTATTCTATATAATAATTGAGTCGTACTCACAGAAAATGCGTAGCAAGTTTGGAGGTAGTCGTACTGCAGGTTCACTAGTATTCACTCCAAAGTGTGAACAATCTCATTGTTTTCCATACATTACAACTGACCGCGGGTTGGCCGTAGACCGCTGCTGTCTCCCATTCGCATAAATTCACCGGCACTTAATGTTTAATATTAATAATACACATTTATTACACATTAACTCGCGGAAGAATTTAACTTTTAGGAAAAAATACAATGAGAGCACACAAACTTTTTCACGTTCCCACCAAAACTCCACTGTTTGTATGTTTTCACAGCACTACACTTTTTAGGGTTCCGTACCCAAAGGGTAAAACGGGACCCTATTACTAAGACTCCGCTGTCCGTCTGTCTGTCTGTCTGTCTGTCTGTCCGTCTGTCACCAGGCTGTATCTCATGAAACGTGATAGATAGACAGTTGAAATTTTCACAGATGATGTATTTCTGTTGCCGCTATAACAACAAATACTAAAAACAGAATAAAGTTAAAAATAATAGAGGGTCCCCATACAAGAAACGTGTTTTTTTCGGAATTTCACGCCATCTATGAACGCTTAGTTAGGTAAACGTCCCATAGATTGCGTTATATTGAAATGTCGATCTCTAACACATGTGTTAGACGTTAGATGGCGTTATAAGAAATAAAATGTTTATTAATTTATTATTATTATTTGCTGGCGAAAAATGATAGTGGTATTTTTTGCTCGATCTTATAAAATACTGTAGTGTGGTACGGAACCCTACGAGTGCGAGTCCGACTTGCAATTGGCCAGTTTATTTTAATTATGCCTCCACAGCAACAGTACACACGATTAATGTATCTAGCCAGTACCAAGTATAAGAAGTTTTTAAGTTCTAGTTCATACAAGTCGTTACTACATTCATTGAACTCATGCCTTCAACTGTCACAACTTCAACTACAACAACACAATTAATCACATAACATTGCTTGTTTCTCAATTATGGGTGTTTTCCTGTACTCGTGCACACTTACCGACACATAATTTTTAATAATCAACATAATATATATCTCACTCGTGACTCGCGGAAGACTTAAAGTTTCGGGAAAATGTACAAGAGCACACTCACATTTTCACATTTCCGCCAAAAATCCAATAATTCAATAATTAATTAAAATACTTTTTTTTATTTCATTATGGCTCCACTCGATTAGCGGTATTTAGCCAGTGTCAAGTATTACATTTTTTTATGTATTTGAGATTTAAAGTCATAAAGATGGGTCAAAGTCACATTTCAGGTCAAGTTCAAGCACAGAATAATGAATAGTACAAAGTTCAACTCAAAATCTAGTCCAAGTCATACCGTCAGTAAGAATGTGGACTTTACTAAAGATTTTCAGAGGAAATTTTGGTGAGAACCAGTGTCTTCAGATTGGGGGTTTCTTTCCCCATATTAGGAAAAATAAAAATTTTGGGGAATTAATGGGGAAATGAAAACTGTGGGGAAAATTTTGGGGAACGCATTTTTAAAATAAGAAGTGTATAAAGTCACGAATAAAGGGCTTCACACACAGCAGCTATAATGTAAAGATGTACATTATAGCACGATACATCTCATTACATCTTTCCATAGAAATCGTCAGGAGACCACACACGACAGCTATAATGTGTGTGATACATTAAGATAATTTAAAGCTATACATCCCGGGATGTAATGTACATTAATATACATTATAGCTGCTGTGTGTGAAGCCCTTCATAGTGTGAACAATGATGACATCCAATAATGATTGGAGGTAACATAGGTGAAAACTGTGTTTGATTTTTAGTGGCTGTCAAAATAGTTGGGGAAAATTAAAACCTGATTTGGGGAAATTTCATATACATAACCTGGAGACACTGGTGAGAACGCAAATAGCATGTTTTTCAACATTGTGCTGTTTCCCTACGCTTGCACACATTCAACTGCACTAATTGGTTAATAATCCACATTTATTATACATTAACTCGCGGAAGAACACAACTACACAAGTTTTAGAAAAAAAATACAATGAGAGTATTGAGAGTACACACACTTTTCCACATTCCCGCCAAAACCACCACTTAATACTTTTGGTCGTCAGTTTCGGTTTAGCTGTCACTGTCAGAACTCAGACGACAAAATGAGAGTTCCCAACCGTACGATAATTGATTATCGTACATGTACATAATGCTGTACCCTTAGTACAAGTTTTTATCGTAAACGCTTTTGACAGATCTCACATAGTTTTCGACTTATTCTGGCTCCTTGATTGGTCTAAATTTAGCCCAGTGTAGTAACCAGTATTAAGTATTCAGTATTATTTATTACACACAATGTACATCAAAAATAACTTAGCTTAGTGCTAATCTACTTAATTACTAATGACATGTACCCTGTACTGTTTAGGGTGTAGCAACATAATATTTAGGCGCTGTACTTCTTCATACAAAATTCGCTCGATCTACGATATCGAGTTTGGTAAGAAAACTCGTACTAAGGCTACTGAAAAATTTGAGAAGCATGCTAATAATTAATAGCGCAACAACAAATACTATTTTTTTGCGCTGTCTATTGGCTTTTTTTATTCTGAGGAACATTGCCCTGCCCCTGCTTCATGTCCCAGTGATTTCATTAGTAGCTGGGCTAGCGTTGGCCAATCAGCGAACGACATTGATATCATCGTATTAATATAATAAACGTAATGTTGGATATTCTGTTACACCAAATAATAAAAATTTTCCTAACTCAGCAGGATGATTTTGTATTTATACATTCAAAATGTTGGCACGTTTATTATACACTCAAAGTGGAAGGGGGCCCAGTTCAGGTCTGCCTGTCCGTCTGCCGCCTAACCCGTCTGTTGAATTTATTATACAGGGCTGCGTTCACGACCTACGCTTGGAGTGCAACCAAACGCTCTAACGGCTAACCCCGTTCACGACCTCAGAGCGTCACATTCTCTAAACGAGTTAGAGAGAAAGGTTTGAAAAAGAGCGTTTGGTTGCACAGGTTGCACTCCGAGCGTAAGTCGTGAACGGAGCCCAGTGATTCCGATCTGTATATAATATTCACACAAAGTAATTAAAATTACCTTCCTAAATCGTTTCATGTGATTTTTTATGTATTAAAGATCACGCTAATCACCCAAAAACTTCAAAATACGATAATGGTAATGGTATAGTACGATAATTTCTTAATTTCCTCGCTGCAGGTTGGAAACCCTGAAAACAAAACGGAAAACCTTGAAAACAAAAAAATTCAAAAGTTTTGTAAAGTTTATAAAAGCACAATCAATACATCGCGATTTAGAAGATTGGATCCGAATGATTCGAAACAAATAAAACTTGTGAAGAATGAAATTGCATATGTTTATGTTCTACGCTGCTAAATAGTAATACCTACATACATATTAAATATATTTTGTGTTCAACATAGGATAATCACAAAGGAGAGATGTAGCTGATAATCTGGGCAAATAATAAGTTAAAACAAGGATAAGAGAAACCTAAACCGAAGCTGCGAAGTCCTATATCTTATTAAAACCTCATTGTTCCGAAAATATCATAAACCTCATTTCGTACGTAAGAAAAAATTTGAAAATGGAACATGACGCGCAAGCGCGATCTTCATTTTTTCGCGCGTCCCGCGATATTTGAAAGCGTCGCTGAAAGTTTATCAACAAAGTTATTTTCTGATAGTAAACTGCAAAGTTTTTAGGTTTTCTGTTATTGTGGAAGTCATAAGTGTTGTTAAAATGATGGGATTGTATTCCAGCGGGGCGCTGGGTGGCATGGAGGTTATCGAAGGCGGCCTGGTGGGCGGAGAGCTCACAGCGCACGTCTTAAGTGCACAGGCCGCCGCCCATGCTGCCGCTACGGCTGCAGCTCACCAACAAGCACAGCAGCAGCAAATGGCTGTCCAACAGATCAGTAAGTTGTCTTTACTTCTCATATAATGCTTCAAACTGGCTTATGTAATAGATTATCATGGTGGTAGGGCACTGTCTAGAGTCCAACTGGTTAAAACTACATCCTTCATACTGGAATATCAGTTGCTAAACATATAATGTGTTCCGATGGCTGTCTTTGAGAGCCAGTTTCCATTGTAGGCCTAGTGGCTACCGTCCTTGACCACATTATCACTTATCAACAAGTAGTCTGAAGCTGGCATATATGCAAAAATAAAAATAATAAACTCTACTCCTTATACAATGTGCAGAATAGAATTTTCTAGTAGAATCTAGTAGGTTACTTGGTTATACTTCTTGCTTGTCATAAGTTCTTTATCATTTCTTCTTGTGAAATAAGACTTAAAAGAACATTTTACCAGCTTACCAGAGCTTACCATCACCACACCCAAGCAATAAAGGATATGTGAACTATCCTTTTAGTCATTGTTTATATCATCATAATATTTTCTGATTTAACTAAAGCTAGTTTAGCGAGTTGGTACAGCATATCACTCCAATCCTTTATTTCTAGAGAAACATTATTTCTATTATGAAATAATGTTTCTCTAGCAATAAAGGAATAGCTAAAGATTGAAGAAAAATAGTTTTTTTTTTGTAAAAGAGTAATAATACATTTTTAACCAAGTTAAAGGAGGAGGTTCTCAATTTGTCTGTAAGCTTGTCTTTTTGTTTTTTTTTTGTGTGTATGTTACGCGATTACTCCGTTAATTGTGAAGGGATTTTTTAATGGGTAGGGAACGTTTCCGAGTTGGTCCCATTGTAATTTTAATGAAATCTGCTGAGCCATTTTTAATATACCAACATTTGTATTACGATGCATTTACTTATCTCGACAATTTACTACCTACAAGTTCTACTGGCACAGATTAGATAATAGTTACTACGTCTACTGGCTACTTTGACTTGCGAGATGTTTGAAGTTGGTTCTTTTAGTTTTTTAAATGATTGTGAGATGAATATGAGCTTGTATGGTTTTCAAAAGTCAACTAACCTTATAATATTTTGTCACTTGATTCTGAAGTCTGAGCAGTGTACTTACTGAAAGGTCTTAAAGTGTTTAGTCCTGTTCTTATTGGAAATTACATTGTAGAGAAGAACTTGAAGATACACATAATGATACTACTCTTTATACATTGTCTCATGATGCTAAGTGACAATTTGAAAGATTTGAAAGACTATTCAGGTTCAGAGTGTGAGACTCAACATCAACACCTAGATGTCTCAGAGTAACAGGTACAGTACAGTGCAGTGTTTTGGGTGCAAACACTTCCAAAAAGGAGGAGGTTCTGAATTAAGAATGTTTATTTTTGTATGTATGTGATTACTCGGTCAATTGTGAAACGCTTCGAATTATTCTTTTTCTATTAATTGGTATGGTACATTTCCGAGGTGGTCCCATTGTAACTTCATCAAGATCTGGTAGGTATGTCCAGAGATATGACAATCTCAAACTTGCTTACTGAAACTGACTCGCGGGACATGGAAGTTGGTTGTTTTAGTTTTTAAACTATCTTAATTATTTTGGGCATGTGTATTGCTCGTCCAGTCATTATTAATAAAATACACATACATAATGAAACATGTAACTTATTTGAACTAAAACATACAGTGTTTCACCTGTTAAATAAAATACATACTTCAGGCATTTTTCACCTTTTTCTAGTGGTAAGGGCTCCTGCTAGTTCAACTGGGGCGGTACTACCATTTTGCCAATTAATGCTGACGTGAAATAGGAATGTATTTCAGTTGAAATGGCAGTGTCCAGTTAAATTTTAGGGCATGTGAGACTTAACATATTTTTGTCTCAAGGTAACAGGCGCAGTGCAGTGACATGCAAAACTCTGGCAGTCCAGAGTTATGCATGCCGCCTGTACCTGTAATAGGTAGATGTCATCACTTACCAACAGGCAAGCGTCTTGCTTGTCTCTTACCTTATATCATAAAGAAAGACTTCCTTTATGCTCAAAAAGAACACTATCATCTTCTCCTATCAGAAACATCACCATCATCAGGGCGTTCAACTCCCGTCACAGCATCAACAACGACAGCTCCCGCTGGCTCCACATCGCCCTCACCGAGCAAGCTGTTTGTTGGGGGCCTCAGTTGGCAGACCAGCTCAGAGAAGCTCCGGGAATACTTTGCCATGTTCGGAGCTGTCACCGATGTGCTGATCATGAAAGATCCTGTTACTCAGGTGAGGATGGGGATGTGTGTTCTGGGTTTGAGGGAAATGTGGTGGTTTGGTTTTGTTTTTGTGTTGGCAAATAATACATATACAAATATTTTTATTTCTGACAATAATAATCCATGGGTTAGTAAAACATGTTTAGGGTTAGTATCTTATGAACTGACCTAAAACTAATAAGAATTCAAATAGTCATTAAATAAGTTGAATTATAAAAATTACCTATAATTTGTTTTTTTTTTTTATGATGAAATTCTAAATAAATAATAATATTGAATAGTATTATATAAATCTTTGTTTACAAAGAATTTAATATCTAGAAATATCAATTACTTATTTTCATTTTATTATTGGTGATTGGCAGGTCTTATCGCATAAAGCTGTCTTCCAGATAACAAAAGGTGTCTGTCTACACTTGATGGTTTAAAAATGTATATAATTTTAAATTAGATAACATTGAGATAAATAATAAAATCTGATCAACTGATCAGAACCCAGAACAGTTTTTCGGATGAGTTTAATGTGCTTATTCTGGGATTGTGTAAATATTATAAAAACCTAAAAATTATGACTAATAATAAAATTAATGTAAAAGATCCAAGTTATAGAAAATTGGTTAATATCATATTTCAAATAAATTAGTTATGCAAATATTTTTTCTTTAACATAGTCTGATTTTAAAGTTTTTACTAAGTGCAAACTAAATAAGAATAGTTAAAAATAATGTATTTAAAACTCAAGTAACCAAACCATTACATTTCATCTCCTGTAGTTTTTGTATAGTATTTTTTTAATTAAATTAGAATGCTGGCAGTGTGATGATAGAAATTTGTATTCTGAAAATATGTTTAAATCCTGAACTATAACAGAAGTCCCTACTAATCATTTGGACACAACATTTTTACTGCTTAATTTTAATTATGTACTTTTCCGTGTGCCCAAAATACAGATTCAAACGAATTGGATTTCACTGTCAAATATTTCTAATGTCCATTTATTTATAGTAAAAATTAGTTAAATAATGAATGCTCGGTTAGCATACAGATAAAAAATCACTTTACTACCAATTTAGTAGCAATAATTCTATCCTCATACTGCCAACATTCTGTAAAATGTACAAAAAAGTTGCCATTGCAAAAAAATATACATATTAACACATATTTTTTTGAAGACAGCCCCTTGAGTAGGCCGTTAATGAAGATGGAACAACTTCTATGGGTCAGTTAATTTAAATTGGTTGTTAGGTTTGGACTCTATAGGTAGTTTGTAGGTATGTGTGCGTACAGGGATTATTGGACCATAGACAAAATATACGAGACTGTTTGATTTTTTATTTAGTCCTCTGGATTTTGTACAGGGATTATTGGACCATAGACAAAAAAATACTAGTCTTTGATTTTTTTATTTAGCTCTCTGGATTTTACTTGTTTAAGTACTGAGGTACTGCACCTAGCTTATATAAGATTAATGGACATACTGTTAAGTTAAGTAAAGGTACATCCCCACTCCCCTTCCATTGCCTTCCTAAATCTCTCCATAGCTCTTCAAACTCTGAAGAGCTATGGAGAGATTTAGGAAGGCAATGGAAGTTCATGGCCAGTTCATTAGGACAGTAGACCATTTAGACTAGGCCAAAAGCTGGATGTAACCAGCCGCAGATTGTTCAGTGGCGTTTGATTAAAGAGGCTTTTGTCCAGTAGTGGACTAGTTAAGGCTGATCCATGCTGGCTATAGATTCTATCCACGTTAGTTGAAGTTCAGGCAGCAGATTATGTCTTGTCCTAAGAGCTTCAACTTTTTTTTGAGTTTTTTTATGTCACTTTTTTGTGTCTGTTGTTTGGGCAATCTGGCAGGTAAAATGTCAAGCATTTCCCGAGTAACTATCCGTCTGAAACCTTAACGGTAGCTTACAACTCGATGACAATGCATTCTAAATACATTTATTAACATGCAATGCCTACATAACCTCAACAAAACTATAAAAACCGTTATATATCTTTAAGGAAGTGAGATAGAGCAAAAATAACTCGTAAAACGTGGTTTTAGATTACTTCTTGAATCTACATTATTAATATTTTTAAATGAGAGCAAAACGTTTATTAACACCTTTACTTGTCTATTACAATTTTCTCTAATAACTTCATCATCAACATCATTAACAGCCAGTATTCGTCCACTGCTGGACATAGGCCTCTCATATGGCACGCCACTGAGCTCAATCTTCAGCTCTTTGTTTCCAACCGCTGTCAGTTAATGACGTGAGGAAGTAAATAAGTTGGTTTCCTTTTCGACCGTCGTAGGCGCCACCAGCGTCGACACAACCTGCAGATTTCGTTACTCAAAAAGTTAACCTAAAGTAGGTCTTTATATATGGCTGATTTGATCTCCAACTATGCCTTTCCCTTGTCCTCGCTCCATATGAGCCAGTAATTACAAGCTTTTGAAAATTTAAAACAAAAGTCCGTAACAAAGTCCCATAGTTTTAAAAACTTTAAATATGCATAGTCATGCAGCATCTTGACCTGTTTGTTCTACGTCAAGTATGTACCTACTGTATCTAGAAAAGAAAATATATTCAGCTTTCGAGCTTTAGGACCATAGAGAAAGTATATAATATGTAGAGAGAACATTACCGTATGCGAATGAAATAGCTATAGAGATACTAGCTGACCAGGCAAACGTTGTTTTGCCATATAAATAATTTCGTAGTAATTTCTAGTGTAGACAAAAAATAGCTTACTTATTGTAAGTATGTATGGAGGAAAAATGATTAAATTACTAAAATGGCTATTAAAAAATAAGGGTTGATCGTAGAAGGGTGAAAATTGAGGATTGTATGTATTTTTGTATGTTGTATCATAAAAAAATAGAAATTAAAAATTTTGTCTAAAAAATAAAATAAAAAATTTAGGGGTGGACTACCCCTAACATTTAGGGGGATGAAAAATAGATGTTGGCCGATTCTCATAGATACCGGATAAGCACAAAAAATTTCATCAAAATCCGTCAAGCCGTTTCGGAGGAGTATGGCAACGAAAACTGTGACACGAGAATTTTATATATTAAATAACCCGACGAGATATAACCCGACTAAAACGATGAACACGTGATACATATGCCAGCTATAAGATAAATGAACACTACTTAATTAGGTCGGGTCATACAAAAAACTTTAAAGCTAAAGCTAGCCTTATTTCTAATAGTTACTGCTCTGAAATACATTCCAGAAGACTATATAGCAACAATATTTACTAAATTTATAAAGATATAATTGCATCAACACGCTTATTTACCGGTGAAAGGTTATTCTTTCATCGTAACGGTCAGGACGGTTTTTACTCTTTTACACAGCAGCCCCCATGAATAACCGTAATATTTCTACACAAATGCAACTTTACCAGAAAAATAGCGTTTTATCACAGAAAAATTGAAAACTTCCCGTAAACGCAGTCAAAACACTATTAAGACTATAACCTCTCACACAGTGACAGCTGTTTGTTTGGAAACATTTGAATGTATCCAAACAAAAAGATCGCATATGCAAGAGAAGGATAAAAAAATGTTATCCGTCTCGCTCTCTCATACTAGTGATTGTATAGTTTTATCCTTCTCATATTATTAATATTATTTAAATGCCATATCCGCTTAATATTTAATCCATGTTTAGGATGTATTTTTGTCTATGGAACAAACTGAACGTACACAATAGTTGGGCTATGGTTGATAAAAAGTAAACATAGGTACCCACACTAACTACCATTTAAACCATAGAGAAAAGTCTCGCATGCTAGAAGTCACTAACATTCTAGAACTTTGTTAGGCATAGACAATGTAACAAACTTCGGAGTATCTTCTATCAAAGCCACATTTGGCTCAAAGTTTGTAGGAACCACCAATTAGCACATTGTGGCAGCAGCGTTCGCGAATGTGTGCAAAGTGGCGTTTTTTGCTTCTCACTCGTTAATTCCGGTGCTACATTTTGCAAATCACAAGTTTCTTCAAACTTTGTACAAATGTGCAGCTCTGGCATTTGTCTATACTTCTTGGTAGACCCTTCTTCTGTCAGTGTAGCCATGTTTAAAAACTACCAATCGAAAGATTTTATTTACCTATCTGTAGTTTAATATAGTCTCAAAATAGTAGATATTTCCTTTGATAGCTAGAAAAAAATTGAGTAATTAATTTTAGGTATCTCCATTGCAACACTGACTCTCAACCGCCTTAAATCCTTTTTCTAACTATTTAGCTATTAAAACTCACAGATAGAGGAAACATTTGGTAGATAATGTATTTAGAATTTTACACTGCGGTAACATTGCTCCAATAAAATGGTAGAATTTTATGCAGGTTATATTTTAGTGCTCGGTTATAGTTGAGAAAATTGCTAAATAATAATATTGAGATAGTATAACCGTACCTTATTATATACTTTGATTAGAATAACCCGTGTTTTATGGCCATTTTACGTTATTAGATACGATATATTAATGTTGTTTTTTTTTTTCATTTATATTACGAAGAAATTACTTTCTTATATTGCATTTTTTAACCGACTTCACAAAAAAGAAGGAGGTTATCAATTCGTCTGTTTTTTTTTGTGTGTATGTTACGCGATTACTCCGTCAATTGTGAACCGATTCGAATGATTATTTTTGTAATCGGTAGGGTACGTTTCCGACGTTTTCTTTAAAAAGTTTTAAAATGGTATTATTTTATTAGTTTTTGAACAGTAAAGTGGCCATATTACCAATGTTTACTATAATTGATAGACATAGTACTACAGAAATAAGCATGGTATCATCCCCAGACTAAGTAGGTCTTATGTAGGAGGGTGATAGTTAATTAATTATGTAACTTAGTTATATACTTAACTGTTTGATGTGATCTTACCTTGGTACTCTTATTGGCTCTAATAATTTGCCCCAAAGTTCGGTCCAGGGCACATAGACATAATCCAATTTCTTCTTTCTATTCATTCTAACGTAAGTTCAAAATGTATGGAATGACATATATCTTTCCGCAACAGAGTTGTCATTCCCATACATTTTGAACTTGCGTTAGCGTGAATGGAAACAGGAAATTGGATTTCGTCTAGGGGCCCAGTTCTATTTCAGTTAGCCCAAATACTTTATTGTATTTACTGTTTGTTTTTCAATTTATTAATTGTACTGTTATTGATATAATGCGAATAGTAGAAAGTTTATTTTATTTAATTTATTTAAAAAAAAGTTTACCAGCTATGTGGGTTGCACATTACTAGTAGTCTTGTTAACCCCTCCAACTAAGCTAAATATGCTTGTGTCTGGAGTGGGTTCCTTTAATGTTTTTCGTGCACTGAAGATAGAAATCCCTATGTCGCGGAGGACTACCAATAACACCCAGATTCGAAACAATTTGTCGGTGTATCAAACAAAGAACTGTAAGGCTGTAATAGCGTACAATAGCTCACCGCGGATTCCGCTTCCGAGATAGCTCTCGGAAGCGGAATCCGCGGTGAGATTTGAATTTCGTATTACGAAATTCAACAGTATTACGATCGTGTTACGATTGAATTTCGTAGTACGAAATTCGAATCTCACCGCGGATTCCGCTCTCGAACTAGCTTACAGAATAGCCCTGTAATATACTGTACCGTGTGGGAATCGAACCAATCTTCGGTTTTGTAGTGAGTGTCGCTAATCGCTCGACCATCGGGCCAGTAAATAAGAGTATCAAGGTTTTGTGTATACTAAAACCATTTTAGTTGTTATTATGTAACCAACACACCTTATGGAAGTCTTGACGCGACGTAATCCACGCCCTATCTGCCATCATTCACAGCCAAACTAAACTAAATTAAATTTAACAGTACCAAAAAATAGTACTCTCCTTGTCTAACCTCTGAAATAAAATAGAGACAACAAGATTGTAAGTACTGTCAAATTAATTACAACAGAATCAGCGCACTGGCGCTGATTCTGCCACTGGGCTCTGATGGTAATTGGTTTAAACTACCCACTTTCTCTTTATTTTAATAGAGATACCATTTTAATAAGTTCGATAGTGAAGGTAGACCAAAATATCTTATGATTACACATGGTTACACAAAGTTACACATATGATGAAACTGTATGTTTCCATGTAACAAACAAACAAACACACACGCATACTCACCTCGTTAATATTTGTCACTGGATTGTGTACACGGTACTCCACTCAGCAATACAGACTTTGTCTAACACAGAGTTTTGTGAATTTTTGTACAGCTACATTTAATTTATTATCATGTTATTAATGTCACTAAAGCTCAGTTTTGTATCCTTGATGTAATATTTGTGAAATTGTGTGTTGAAGTAAATTGGTTTTTTGTAGACTCTTTTTAAATAACTCATCAATCATGCAAAAACGGTGTTTTTGTCTAAATATTTAGTATCAGAATGTGGGTAGAATTAACAAATAGTGCCATCAAAGCCTCTAGAACCGACTCTGATGTTGCTTTAACTAAATTTAACAACTACGAAATGAAATGATTGCTAAAAAAATTGTCATGTTCATTTTATTTAACACCTCGTGGCTCAGTTAATAAAAACAATACGACATCGTAGTCAACAGATTTTTCTTGTATTTATTTAACCTACCAGCAAATTAAAAGCATTTTAAAAATATGACATGTATATACATGAAAATCTTTAGAACTGTTATAAAAAAAACTTAACGGTCATCAAAAGCGTCAGCGTTCAGTTCTTACAAGCTTAAACATTATATTTGATCAACAAAGAATTTTATCCTACCCTCATAATAATAAATCTCCCAATCACATCCCAATCCAACGCACTAACGTTCCAATATGGTAGAAACGTGAATGTGAATGAACGCGTCAAGACATCCAACCAAAGCGCCGAACTAACACGCGCCGCGCAGAGATCGCGCGGCTTCGGCTTTATAACATTCCAGGAACCGTCCTCCGTGGACAAAGTGCTCGCCGTGCCGGTCCACACACTCGACGGGAAGAGGATCGATCCTAAACACGCCACGCCCAAGTCCGCCCCCCGCCCAGCGAAGACAAAGAAGATCTTCGTAGGCGGCGTGGGACAAGACACGTCCGCGGAAGAGGTCAGAGCGTACTTCTCACAGTTTGGACTTGTCGAGGACGCGGTCATGCTAATGGATCAGCAGACGAAACGCCACCGCGGCTTCGGTTTTGTCACCTTCCACTCGGAGGAGGCGGTTGAACGAGTCTGCGATATACATTTTCATACGATAAAGAATAAAAAGGTTGAGTGTAAACGCGCGCAGCCGAAGGAAGCTGTGGCGGCCGCGCCGTTAGCTTTAGGGAAGAGATTGGTGTTGCGGCCAGGGAGGGGATTGGTTTACGCTGCGAGCGGAGTTGGGGCTGTTCCTACAGTAGGAGCTCACGCTTATAGATATGCTCCGTATGCCTTGCCTACGGGAGCGACGGCAGCCACTGCTCTAGTGGCGCCCCCACAACCCGCCCCGGCGCCGGCTATGCCTCAATTCGGCACCGCGTACTCCCTGGCCGGTGTCGACATGTCATCGTTCCAAGGAGTCGACTGGGGAGCCATGTACGGACTACCCATGTACATCTAAGCGGACTACCCTTAATCTCCCCCCCACCTGCCCGAAAGGTTCCCCTTTTCTTTTTATTCAATAGTTCCTACGGTGTTTTTAAGTCTTGCCGCGTACGGCCGTTGATCAGTATTCGAAAATGTAGTTAGTATTATGTCATTTATGTCGGCTCTATGGAGCGATGTCGCGAGCAATACTTTTTCGCCCGGTGCGGGCATCAAAGAAGACGCATTTCGTTTTTTTTTTTAAGATTAGATTTAGAGGCGGCGCCCGATACGTATATGACGTATTATATTTTAGCTCTACGCGATGTGCAATCAGAATATTCTATCATGACAAAGTTTAACGTATTTCTAAAATATAATATGTGTGAAAGGAAACTTAATATTTCGTGCGCCAGCGGCGTCGAAGATCTCAAGTAATTTAGTTGCGTAAAAACACTAATTTTTTCTCTCTTTATTTTGTCTTGTATTTTGTAATTAGACGTAGACTTAGTGCACGTGTGTTTGCAATAATCTACTTTACATTATTTAATATAATATACATATTATATAACGACTGTATAAGAAACTCATAAGCAGCTATGTATTATTTATAAGCGTACATATATAATTTTATCGCGGTAAAGTTGACGCCGAGTGACTGAACTTATATACTTGTTTATTTTTGTAGTATTTTCAAAAATTAGGACGAAGATCTTCGGATTTGAAATTAATAAAAACATATCTAAATATAATGTTGGTTAATACGCAGCAATATTTGTCTATACAATATAGTCCTAAATTATATTACTTTATTTCAATTCAATTATAAATAATAAATAGGAAATTATAAAATATTTTATTTATTCGTTATATTTGTTATTCATTGATAAATAATTCAATAATTACCGAACAGTATTTTATTTGGTGCCATTTTAAAATATTGACAATGAAAAAAACATATTTAGATATACTGAAATATAAGGGCTGGACCCACATTACATTAATGCAAATTCGCTAAAATTCGAATGATAACTCCATTAAATGATTATTTTAAATTAAATATAAGATAAAAGATACATTCAATATTTAAAAAAATGCCTCAAATATGATACACGTAGTTTCGCATATATACGAGTATGTAGGTACTATACTGCCCACTTTTAAAACGAACGCCGTTGATTATCGTGTTAACGGAAAGCTCGATGTGTAAAGCCTGTCGAACTATATAGTCTCTGTCTGTAATTAAGCGGCAATATCCCAATGGCTAAGGCGTCGGCCTGGCGATCGAGAAGTCGTGACTTCGATCCCCACCCATTGCACTATTGACGTGAACGCACTCCAGACACAAGCATATTTAGCTTAGTTGGAGGGGTTAACAAGACTACTAGTAATGTGCAACCCACATTGCAAGTAAGGTTATTTAAAAATATATATTGCAAGGCATAAAACAGAGTGTATTTTAGAAACGGGCTGTAAAAGCTTCCTGCTTTTACATTCAGCTACAGAGAAAAGTTTTAAGGAAACGGTCCTTGTGGGCAGATTTTGACCACATTCTCAACTGCTTAAGAACGAATTAAAATAACATTCAGAAAGAAAATGGGCAATTTATGTGGAATATTTTTTGTTATTAAAAACTCTATAGTACGACTGCGTTTAGAGTAGAGTACTAAATAGAAATGAGATTACAACTTAATTCTGCAATTTTATTTTTTGAGCATTCCACCGACGTTTGGTTTCATAGTTCTTGTTTTTAAATCCGTATAAAAACAGAATCAATGCATCAGAATATATTTTTCGTAAATTGCAAATATTTCCTACAAAAATGTCCCATCTCAAAAATCTACTCTATGCTAGTTTCACACGAGCATCCTTCTGAAAAGAACGTAGCACCATAGTTGCGTTTGACCACTAACTCGCTTGGTGGTTATTGATGATGTGGTCGCAGATGGTGAACATGCCAGGCTTAGAATTGTCTAACTAAAGTTATGGCGGCAGATTTTCTCCTCGATGGCGGTAAGCTACTTTATTATTGTATAAGTTGAATTAAATTAAATTCAATTACAAGATTATTATACAAGCGCAGTCACCCGGCGTCACCCGCGTCTCAGCTCACAATACTCGTTCATATATACATATCCAAGATAAGTGGAAAAGCAATCTCATTTTACATATTGTATGTATTCGATATACGTAGTGATAGCGTTATGGTTGGTGGTGGTGATTTTTGGAAGCTTTGGTCGAGATGTAATTTAAGTTTGATTGTCTTTGGCCGATTTTCGATCCAGATTTTATTCGGCTAGAAATTGAATTGAATCTATTAAAACTTATACAATCGCTATTTGTCATACCGATCGATTGAATATAAAAATCAGCCGTAAGTTAATAAAGGTACTTTAGATTGAGGCTGAATGAGCTTAGTTTTGTTTTAAAGTACATACATTTGCACAGACTATAATGACATAAGAAGAACTTTATTGAATACCTTAGATAAAGAAACTTATATGCAACAATAAACATACAATAATTGTATGTATGACAAATAGGTCTTAGAGTTAAAACCGGTCTCTTTCAGACAACCTTTGGACTGGATAAATGCTTACATTCTAGCGCAGATCTGTCTAGAAAATCTAGGATTTTTTATGGGTTTTATAGGAACATAAAATGTCACTTGGCTGTGGCTACTATTGTATACACCACAGACTCTGATGACGGCAGTTTCTGAACTAGTGATTTAATTCTAAAATTTTAAATTGCAGCTATCCTTACTCGCCTTGATAAAAGCGTTTGTTGCAAATGCAATAATGAAAAAAGCACGATTTTCCATCAGTGCTTTTGCGCTGTTAAAAAATTAATTAAAGTTTCCTATAAAGAAGTTTTAATTTTGGTGTTAAAAAACACCATTCAAAAAAATTACAGGAAATTTGATCATTTTTATGACTAATTAGAAAATATGCAAATTTAACCCATCGTCTATCGAATTATCTCATTGTAATAACTAACTCAAATGTATGATATTGGTTATGTATAATTTCAATTGTTTTAATAATTCATTTTCATACATTTCAGCTATTTAGTACTTGTTTAAATCTCAATATTTAAGATAACGCGTCATCCGCTCAGCGCCATCTAGTGGTCACACTAACTAAAATCACCACCGCCACGCCATTATGGTCTTTAGTGTAATAATAACAATTCCTAGTTTAGATTGAATGCGACTAACACCCAGTGTTTCGTGACAATAAGCTAAATATTTCGGCCGTAGATTTGACTGTCTATGCCTGGGCTTTTGGGCTATGGTAATTTACTAAGAGACTTACAAATTATGTATACTTACATAGAAACTTATACAATGACCTCAAAAACGTCTAAATTTTGATAATACTATGACAAGTTATTGATTTTTAAAGTTGTTCACGAAAGTTAAATACTTCAAAACGAATAATATATAACTCTACAATTTAATAAATTAACCAAGCTATAAGTTCTAAATACATAAAAATGTGATCCTCTCGTTTTTATATAAACCCTAATACAAAATTGCCACACCTAACGATTAACGATTCTGCGTCAAGTATAAATACTTAGTGCGTTTTCATAGAAAAAACGCGCTTGGAAATTCGGTCGTTGTGATTCCGCGCTAATATATGAGAAATGTGTCGAGTCGCTATAACTACTGCATTCTGTTATATTCGTCATCGTCATTAACGCTTTCAGTAAAGAAATACGGCGTTCAGCCCACTAATTCTCAATCATTCGAAAACCTATTCGGATTCGGAAACTGCCTCTCCTTCGACTGAGATCTTTTCAATTCACAATACTACGATCTGTTACTTTTGATATTTCAATTCGGAAAAATCAGTGATTCTAAACGGATAGGTTCCGCGACCAAATAGCTCATAAATATTCTGAATCCGAATGTGTCCGATTGAAATGAGAATCACTATGCAGGACAGATCATAAATTGAATCGCCGCTGACATGTCACCATTATAGTTCAATAAAACACGACTGAGGCGAAACCTCTATGTAACAAATAGCCTTATAACGAACTAAAAGGCCAATAATCAAATAGAATAGCGTAAACACCTCAGTTTGGGGCTAGTGACCCAATTTTCTGTATCAAATGATATCATATCGTAGCCAACGAGTATCGAATTTGGGCGCCAAATGCTCCCAACCCTATAGTAAAAGCTGGATGTTTGCCAAGTTTGTTTGAGCAAAATATATCACATTTGCAAGGATTGTGAAATTATATTTGGGATCTGGCGCACCGGAATATAAATCCTTATTCATTGATACGCAGACAATCTGCTACTATTGCGCTAGGCAGGTCTGATGCTGATCCAACTTGTTTGCTCATTTCGAGTTGGGGTATTCTAGAAAGTTCTAACTATTTAAAAGCAATATTGCAGCTGAAAAGCTAATTAACAACAACTCTAAAATCATCTAAATAAATCTAATCTAAATTTCTTTTGGCAGCAACTTATTATTATTAACTTAATAACATCAAGATAGTAAAGACGTTTCTCTTCACTTAAAGGACTTAAATTATACCCTTTAAAATTACTTAATCTTGCTTAACGTTGTACTTAATTTAAATACTAAGTCTATCATCTAATATATCTTTGAAAAGCAATATTTATTAATACCTGTGATTGAAGTATTATAAAAAGACAAATAAATGGTTGTGTTGGTGCAATTCCTAGTGTTAAGGTTCTAGCGGGCATAGTCCGTTGTACTCCTTCAGTATTATAATTATAATCTTTTTGAAATTTTATCGTATTAGAAAAATTTGGCCCTAATAAATACATTTTAAAATTGCATTCTATTTTCAAATGTCTTTTTGTTCGACTACCCTCTTTAGTGCATGATAATGTGGGTACTTAGAAAAGTTCAGGCAGAGACAGTCAAAGTAGTGCAGAATGCATGCGGTAGCTTTATCGGCTACATTCCTTGCCAGCCGGCACACAATGTAACCTTGGCGTGTGGAGATACCACACTTTACTGTGTTCTTTTCTAAAAGTGGGTAGAACGTAAATAGTCTATATTTTCATCAAAAGCTCTTGACGATGATGATTTGATTTGAACTTAGAATCAAAATTTAAGGACGATTGCCCAGTGAAATTATTATTACATGTATTTTTAGGAATAACTTCCTTTATTATCTTCTAAAGATATTTAATTTCTATTTAAGTATTTCGAAGACAGATCGTTTTATTAATCTTTTATCGGTATTTCTTTAATTTTCATGTTATTATGTCTTTGGGTATTTATTAATTATTTTTCACTCTTTTTCATTTATAGAGTCTGAAAAAAAGCTCGCCCTATGAAAACTTTATTTCTGCGATATCAGAACAAGCTCATATTTTATTAGTTTGTTCTGGGTTGTGTGTATCTTAATCTACGCCTAAGTAAATACCGTCTCAGAATAGAACGCTTCAAACCCACTGAGATTGTGCTTAAGCTTTTGACTATATATGCACATCTTATGAGATTTTCAATATACCCACATTTTTCTTTTCTTACTTTCCACACACCAAGGCTACCGTTTGCTATAAAATAAACATGTATTCACTTAATTATAGCAGTATTGTTAGTATAAGTAGGCTTAGAACCTCCTTGAGATTAACCGCGGCCGCCGCGAAGTGCTGGCCATATCTAGATCGAACCGGATACGTCGCCATTTTGTAACGCGATACTGTGTACGCGTGGCCGTGACATTAAAACGACATTGAGATGCTGTTATTTCAGCGAAATAATATAATGTTCGTGTCATTTATATTACCAGTATTTTGACATTTTAATTGCAGATTTCTGTCGCTCTATAAACAAATCTGTAAACATCTCTACGCAATCAAAACATGTCAAAATGGCTAAAAATCGACCTTAGCAATACATTTAAAGCAGTAAGATACTTGCAAATCGTTCTAAACTTTTCTAGTTAATTTCCTAGTAAAGCTCTTGGCGGCGGCCGCACTCGCACACTGAGTCGATTACACCCTTTGTATATTAGCATTTTTTCCTGACATTCAGTATTAGAAGGTTGATATAATTGTGATGTCTTTAGAATCCGCCACTCCGCTTAACTTGCCAAAATTTTACATCGCTATTGGGGTGGCGTTAATCTGTACTTAATTTTTTTTCCTCTTAATTAGTAGTGTGAATTGATGCGTTCTTTTTTCCATCCTTGTATTAGTTACACTCTGTAACCTGGTTTATTTCGCCGGAATCCGTGGTCCGTGCCTTTATGTAATTGTCGTTTTTATTTGTTTGATGAGGGTAGACGAGAATTATATTAGAATTTATATTTATTTTTAACCGCTCACCTTTGAATTTTCCCCGAACGATAGTTGCAAACTGGCAATAAAGAAGCTTATTTTATTTTTTTACCAACGGATTCCGGCAGTAGGTTAGAAAGTAGTATGTACTTACTTAGAGCGAATTAGTTTGCCCGTTGTTTGTAATGGAGCACCTTAGACATACTCAATGTATCATTACATGGATATGATTAGAATTAAACTGTGTGTTTTATTTAGCTGTGAAAGCGCGGGTAGTATCCTGGGTTTTCGGTTTTCTCATTCACCGTTTTTTCCTCGAATAGTTGCACGTTGCTAGTACATTTTGAGTGTGTTTATTTAGCCACTGTTGGGCGCCAAGGTGGGTGGTGATGTGAAGCGATCTTCGCACTGGTAAGTCGGCGGTCGGGCATGCGTAACCGGTTGTACTTGTACATTACACACTTGTAGACACTAGTGATGTGTTCCGTGACTAATCATATCTCGGACAGTAAGCCTAAGGCATGGTTGGCATGGACTTATACGTAAAAACATACTTCTTCCATATATCACTGTCAATTTGAAGGCGGTACGCCACACGTCGGTTGTGATACGTGCTATTCAAGGGATATTTCTTTTGAAGGTAAAGTAGTTTAACTTGAAAAGGAATATTTTATATCACGTAGTTAAATACCTAGTAGTGACGCTTCGCTTGAGGCCTATGGTCTTCCCGGTTGAGAGATATGTTTTGCCAAATTATGGGCCAAATGTTGCCAAAATACAGTATTATTTTGCTCAAGATTGTGAGTCGCCTCGATGACTATTTAGCGACGAAACTGTCGAGTAGTGGATGCAACGCCTGTTAGGGCTCACATTGCAATATTAGTGGCAGTCGAGTTTCTATATTCATATTGACTTAACAATGAATGTGAGAGAAACCTTGTGATGTAATTTAGGGATTTCATAAGAATCCCACTTTGTTGTGATGCGATTGAGATGGCAATTTAATTACTAATACTTTAATATACTCTGTATTCGATATTGTACCTTCTCGTCTCTGTGGAACTTGTAGCTTATCTATTGGAAAGCAATGGACGGGACGATGGCTTGTGTGAACGCTAACAATCTAGCCAGAGCAGCTACTTGACGCGAACTATAGCTTAAGAATGTGACAATAATTCGGTGGACATTGCCTACTGAGAAGCTAATCTACTTCGTTCTCTAACGAAACATTCCTTTCTAGTCATTGTTTTAGGTTATAAACATGGAAAATTATCGATTTGGCGGGACACCACGTACAGAGTCTTATCTTGCTCAATACTTCTTGCCTAGCTAGTGTACTATCGATAAGCGCTTGGAGCAGTAGTGATGTGCCATACACTCGATATGCCATAGCACGCAACCGAGGGCGTCTAGTGACGCCCCCCCCCCCCCCCCCCCGCTTTTCGCAATCCAGGAAAACTGGACCAAATGTAACACAGCATTCTATATGAATATGGTATTCATAATATAAGATAGATATACAGTTAATATACAATTTTTGGATTGGTATAAAATATAATGTTTAAAGATACTTATAATATTACGTTGTGTGTTTTAAATGTATGGCGATGCTAGAGTAGTGACGTAGTGTAGTAATTTTGAAGTTTTACATTATGATAAAGTATGACTAACCGAAAGCAATAAAGTTATTATAATAATAATTACAGCACGCGCGCGCTGCGGCTAACTGTGGGTTGGGTTTTATGGAATTATTGAATCTTTGACGTGGCACAATTAAAATTGCGGGTAGATTTGAAAACTGAACGTGTTAAATGTATTAATTGAGATTTAATTGTGATCGTACGTCTGTGTATCACACAAAAAGACAAAAAACTTCATTAAAAGTAAATATGTGAAGGAGGGTAGTTTGATTATGTCATGTCATAGACAATGGTAAAGTTTGAGCTCTGCTTCTCATTCGTATTGTTACAGCACTTAGGATTATAAGAATGGCACTGCAGCGCGCGCTTATACATGTTAGAATCTTATTATTATACACACATTGCATACAATATTGAAAATATATTACAATATTTTTGTATCATAGGTATCGGTGTATTCTGTAGCGAGTTGGTACTTGTATTTTAAAGTTAATGCGATCACATGAATGATATTGTGATTACACTTGTTTAGTAATGTAGGGCGTTTATAGACGTCGACGCTTACAGGCGTGCGGTCAAGTTTTTTTTTTCAAGTTTGACAGGCGACATCATTTACATGTGCCTTGAACGGGCCTAAATAGTATTGAAATTTGACGAGACAGAATTACAATGACAGTATTTGTTATAGTAGATCCTTTCGACCCCATCGTCGCTTGTCAAATAAACACGACTCATTGCCGTTTCAATTGGCGGCACATACAGAACCTATGGTCATTTAACATTATCTTTAAAATCTTAAATTTAGATACTGGCAATTTTTGACATTCCTTTTTATGTATATTTTGTAATTGCATTTTATTTATAGTAGATTCTTATATGGGCTGTTCTATTATCATTAACACCTCGATGCTAGTATTAGTATTATTATTGTGCAAATTAATAAAATTATTTATTTGTTGAGGTGCCCGTAGTTAGGTTTGGGTTCGTAGATTTAGTTTTTGTCAGTAACGAGGTCCGGAAGTGATGGTTCCGATGTCACCTTACGACTTGAGTCTACTTCATCAGAAGTAACGTAAGGGACCCAGCTTTTGCCGAGAGTAACTGAATGTGTTGTAAAAAGCAAGTCATGTTTTTATTTTTTTGTATGTATCCTGTAACTGCGCCTTTTTCAAACGAATTTCTTAGCCGATTGCACTCGTTAAAATATAATTTTTCTTTGATAATTCAGTATTATCTGAAAGTTCAGTTCAGATGCTGATTTTCGTGAGAAATTCTTGAAGAAGGCGCTCAATCCATAGACAATAGAGTCGGGCTCACTAGCGCCCTCTAGCTAGCGGAAGCAGTAGTGCGCCGGCCGCGCGCCTCCTTCAACGCCATTACAGAATATCTATGGTTCATCTTCACTTAGAACGAGTCTTAGAAAAATAAAAAAAAATTGGTGACACACAGCCGTTTTTCATTTATCGCTTGTTCGTAACCTTTTAGTATATACCTAGATTGGAGATGTTTTTTCGTAGTATAGATATCAGCTTCGGTCCCAAGCTGGGCGCCAAATTTTGGTTAGTTGGAAGTTTTAAAAGATCAGTAGATTAAGTAAACATGGTTGGAATTAGATGCATGTCGTCGTAAGGAGAGTGAGTAGCGGTGCTGCATGACTCGTGTCGACGTGACTTCTGGACCTCGAAGATGTGAAGACCTCAGAAAATTAACGGTGAGACAATACTGATTTTTGTTCAACTACCCTATTTTTAGTCTCTTAAAATCTATTAGTTTGATTTTACAAAATTATTTTTATTGTAAAATCGATTGTTTTTTTATTACTTAGTTTAATTATTTTAAAAAGGTAGTCGAGTGCAGAATTAGTAATATAACTGAGCATGGTAATAATACCTTGTAGCATAAGAGGGTCGAATCAGTATTGTCTTATGAATCGCTGTTAAATTTTCTGCTTAGATTTTTATTATACCCATTCCAGTAAAGTGCATCCCAGTATAAATAGATAAGTAGACAATAGACATGGTTTTGGGTGCTGGGTTTTATTCATCCATAATGTAGATTAGCCTCCTACGAACGCTGGTAAACTGGTCTTGGAACAGAAACGTATATCTTGCATTTGGTACCTTGTTGAAAACCATTCATTCTTCTGCAAGATTTACCTGTTTCAGATTGTGACTGGCCAGTCTTTAGTTGGTCAAAATCAATTTCAGTATTATGGTTTCTTAATACCCTCTAAAATTAAAATGTGATAAATAACGGGAGCTTTGATGTTTTATTTCTTGCGTAGACGACTGTAGCATCGTAGATTGAATTTAGAATGGAAATTAAAAGCATATCATCCGAGAGACCCCTTGACGAAGACACAATCGTATTTGTGCCTTACGATTAGTTTTTATTTTAACGAGAAAAAAAAGTTTGTTGCTTTGTCTATGACGAATTGTAGAAAATCGATAGAGAGTAGAAAACGGACCAAAGTTCAATTTAATCGGAGAATGTAAAGATAATATTTTTTGTAACAATTTTAGTTTTCCGTTGTGATGGAGAGTTCTCACATTGTTGTAGAGTTAGTAAAATTAAAAGTTACTGTACGTTGGTTAACATTTTGTAGAAGTACAAACTATACAATGTAATTAAGTAATGTAATTGCATAGATCATGAAGTTGTCTTCCTCTTAAATTAGACTGATCAGGCCCATGTACTGAGATCCCGTAAACTGGGATGCACTAGATTATTTTAGAAACTTTGTGTAAGGGCACTTTTTGGATCTGTTAAATGTAAAAAAATAACTCAAAAAATATCACAAAAAAATTTCGTTGATTAATAATTTATTTCTACTAAAACATATTGTCAATTTGTTTTTTGAGTGTATTCAAAGGTCTGAAAAGTGCTCCCAAGTTATCGGCAAATCCATTGTAGTTGAAAGTGTTCAGTAGCAATATATAAAACCCCAGTACAATGATGTATGCTCAGAGTGCCTATGTGTGACAATATCGTGTATCACACCTTAATATTTTTTCAAATATTGATTTGGTCACCGTTTGGCTGTCACAAAGTGCGACTAGACATTTATTATTCTTATTTAAAAGTTTGTATAATAGGTGTAATAATACAAAATATTTTTAAAGTTTATTAGATGAGATGAAAGTATATTTTTTTTTTAGTTAAATTTAACGTTGATAGGTTTCCAATACTTTTTTTTTGTAATATGAAAATAATAGAAACTTACAAAATTAGTGTGAGAAACGCAATTTGTGACATCCATAATTTTATTTTTCATACAATATTTTGTAGGCGATGTGACCAAATACTTAGTTTTGTTTTAAATCTGACTAGTCGTTCTCGTTATTTTTATTTAGTCTTATTTTTGTTGTTTCATTTTTGCGACTCCTTTGTGTTCACACTTTATTAGTTAGCAAGAAAAAGAAAGAAAAAATAACATCTGGTCAAAGATCGTGTCTTTGTTTTTTTATTATTATATTGTAGGACAATTTTTTGAATGTATCGAAATATTACGTAGATAATATGGTGTATAATTTTACCAAATTTTCTGTAGATAAACACAAGGACTGCAAAGGGGTCGCATATGTATGTAGTTGTTTTTTTTTTCAATCTTAAAATGTAAATGTATATAAACTAGCGTAAGGAATTGTTACAATGTATCAAGTATTTCTATATTTACTAATGTTTGTATTACGGGGCGACTTAGAACCTTATATATTTCCTCTTTCTCATGTTTGGTAACTTTGAAAATTTTCTGTCGTTTTGAAGGTAGTTCGATATTGCTAATATAATTATATACCTACCTTAGAGCCAGTTTTACCGGTTTGTGATACTCCTATTAAGAAATTATCTAACAGATTTTTGTAAACTTTTTTTAGTTTATGCCGAGTTTACACCCGGCGATTTTTGTTGTTCAACTTCTTAGGGATGTACTTTTCTTTCGATTACAAGTACTTTTAGTATCGATACTTTGGAATCGATACTTATCGATATTAGTAGGTACACTTGTACCTACTGAGTAAGTATTTGTTAAAAGTACTCGTCTTGTTACTCAATCATTTGTCTCGGATGAAGATTAAGGCTCATAAGTCATAAGTACTAATTAAGCGCGAATTAATCTATAGAAAAGTATCGAATGATTAGGTATTTGTTGGACTCGAATCGTTCATCCCTAGGAATTTGAACAACAAAAATAGCCTGGTCTGAACCTGGTATAAGGTGTCATATGTCGGGTAACCTTTACCTAAAACTTTACCTGAAACAGGTGAAACTGGCCCTTAATGTTTTATTAGTGAACTAGACTTATATTTATCAGATGTATAAACTTATATCTGTAATGTTCAGGCTTACCATTTTGCAGTTGAATTCCAGATAGAGAAATCTACCTCGTCGTTATTATCAGCATGTATTGAGCTACTGCTACAAGTAGGTACCCTAGGACTTATAGCACGCAGGTGAATCGAATCGTCAAATTAAAAAAGAAATTGCCACGTCACGAACTTACTTTTATTTTTAAATCTTAGTATGTTGGTCCTCCAATAGATAGCGTACATACAAAACTTGTACTTATCTGTCACTGTCTTCGCATTTTTGGCTGAGGCCAGGATTTTACCTCGTAAAATGGCTAACTAGAGACTACTAGTCTATTTATGTTTTAATGGAAACTGCTCATTGGATTTTAAATACCACCTGCCATCTTGGATTTGAAATGTAGGTACCTAGGTATGCTTGGTGCAAAGTCATTATTTTCATCAAAGTACTTCCATGATAATGCTCAGTTCACTAATAGCATTAATTTAAACCCTTAGTGATTCTAAAATTAATATCAAACGAAAGTGCCCCACGAATTTGTATAGAAATAAGCTCATTTATAAACAATATAAATAATATTCATATTTACATTATTATTTAGATGTAGATTTTGCGATTTGTATAATTGGAATGTATAGATTTTTTACTATAAATTAGGATATTTTAAAAATCTAGTAACGTTACATGGCCGTTGTTAAAAAGAAAAGTTTTTCATCGGGATGGAGAACTGCTCAAATAATAAATGTTGACTGGGAAGTTATAGATCGTTCAATCGACAAATTTGAAGTTCCTCATCTCCAATAATTTAGACTTATCTTCATTTTATATTACCCGACATATTAGTTCTGATTGTAATCGCTAAACTTTTTAATCATTTCTGTTACTTCATCGTGTTAGCACATTCGCTTTAAAAATGTTCATCTAATAATTGCATTGAGGTTAAAGACACTAAATAAAACGAACAAATTAATGAAACTAATTGTGTTAGAAAGGCTAATTAAATTCAATACATGCACCGCCATCTACAATGAAACCAATATAATTAAAGTTCAGTAGTTATTAGAGTACAATTACTAGACGGCTAAAACGTCTGATTTTGGTAGGTAAATTGAACTTATAAAAGATTAAGCCTAATAACCAAAAGCGCTTGCTATTTATTGCCCTTTATCAGGGCCGGATTAACCCAATCGGGGCCCCTAGACAATGCAATTCTCGGGGCCCCTTACGTTTACCCTTTTCTTACTTTCCTATTACAAAAGTCGAGTTCATCTGATCGACTCCTGCTTTTTGAGTTCTTTGAAATGATGTTAATGAATAGATTATAGTTATAGATAAGTGATGATCCAGGTGTCCATCATAAGACCTGAACACACCCTGCAAATATGCAGTTTAGGCGCATAGGGGTAACATTTGTCGGAAGTGACGTAGCGTCACGGTCCGAAAGCAGCGGAAGTGACGCAAGCGTCATGTTATATTTTGTATTTTTAAACCCCCTTTATTGTAGAACAGCGTAAGACGTATGCGCGTATTCAATAGATTGGGTTGTACAAAAAAATAGTGATGTTGAGAAATAAATGAACTTGGAAGTTTTACTTGTAACGCGTAGCTTTCTACGCACGCTTTTTTTTTTAGAAAATGGGTAGTCCACGTACTAAAGTAGTACATCTTTATTAGATAGTTTTGAATGTAGATTTAACAACTGGCCATGTAATTTACAAGTTGCAATATTTTCGTTATACGATACTAGTCATCAGTATTTTAGTCGTATACATTTTCAACCACATTTATTATATTAAATGAGAGTTTTAAACTTGCTTCTTCCTACCCAATATTATTTTTATTTGATTAGCGTCTAAACGGACGCACACGCCGCGGAAGTGGCGCCACTCTGCGATTTGAATTTTGAAGTAATTGAATGGTTTCAATAAATAAATGGATTCATTCGAATGTTTTGTTTTTATTGTCTGTGAAATCTGTCTAATAGAGAAGAGTAAGTGGATCTTCAAATGTCACAGAAGTAAACATTTGTAGCCAGTAGATGCCAGCCTCTACGATTACGCCCTATTTAAGTACAAGGGGGACAGGGAGGAGAGAAAGAAATCTAGCCAACTGATGTGTCTTGCTTCACATTGAAGTTGGAATCATTGTTATTACAATCGCCATAGACTACAAGAGGCAAAGACTCACGCTACAAGTGTAAAGCTTCATGTTATTGACTGTACCTACAATTCATGTTCTCCTCATCTTTAATATTAACTGCGGCCTCCCTCCCCTCCCTGGGCCATGGGCTTGCGACACAAGTACTTGATACAAATGTTTACTTGTGAGTGACGTTAGGGCCAGTTTCACCGGTTCCTGATAGCGCTACTATAAAATCTGACATCTTTTACATGGCGTCTTGTCATAACTACCAAACACATCAGGAACCGGTGAAACTGGCCCATAATGTTATGAAGAAAGATTAGACTGCGGGTAAAAACTTCCGTCCCGACCCTCCTACATTCGATAGGAAGAAGGGGCTCCACAAGCGATGTACCCAATTGGTAGTTCACTACCTGCCTTTGTAGAATTTCATGGCACCGCACCAACGAGAATGGGCGTTTTCACATTCTTATTTTTTATGGTAAAAGGTAACGGGACAAGCACGACGCTCGCCTGACGGTAAACGATGACGTCAACCTCCCATTTAAATTTCATCGAGATCTGATGAGTATCTCCAGAGATATGGAGATAAACACCTCAAACTTGGTGCTGAAAATTAATAACCTATAACAGATACAGCGGCATGCAAAATTCTGAACTGCCAGAATTTTGCATGTCACTGCACTGGGCCTGTTACCGTTACCTTGAGACAAACGTTGTCTCACATGCCCCGTAATTTCACTAACTGTAACGACACGATATCGTCGGACTGGTAGTTTGATACAATCACTACTGAATGCTTTCACACTGTCGTCGACAGATTGTATCAAACTACCAGTCCGACGATATCGTCCAATGCGAAAACGCCCGAAATCTCAGCGGACTTAAGGTAGTATTATTATCTTTTCTATGTCTAAGAGATCTTTATCCTAAGGGGTGATCTCTACTCACCCACCGAACATAGACATCGGCAACCAAGTTACGGCGTGTTCGATGCTTTCAAGCTTGGAAAGACTATCAGTAGTACAACTGGTTTGGTTAATTTCCACGATATCCATTGATGGTTCTTTTTACCATACCTACTAACAATTTAATCTTCGACCGCATCGTCACTTAACATCAGGTGAGGTAGTGGTCAAGTAGACGAAAAAAGCCAGTCCTAAATTGTATGCAAATCTTGCATAGGTAGGTACTGTAATAAGGCAAAATCAGAGGTAGGTACTGAGTTCTATTCGCGACGTGCACCGAAGGATTATTCTATCGAAAAATGTATGTGCGCTTTTCACAGTGGCCTTCCGGTGAAGGAAAACATTCCCCATTCTAGGCCTAGCATGCTACCATCCTTGACCGCATCATCACAGAATACTTAATAGTACTACGTATCATCACTTACCAACAGGTGAGATGGTGGTCAAACGCTAGCCTATGTGATATAACAAGTGAGTTATTTTAGGAACAAAAAACCCGACTGCGTTCTAAAAAATAGTGAGAGTGATTAAGGGGTTCCCAAACTTATAAGGATCACGCCTCCCTACTGCTTAAAATTAATATGCCCACGCTTCCCCTCGGCCCAGGGCCCAGCAAGTAGCAGCAAGTGGGCTCGCTAAGCAATTGTAAGCAAGCAGTAAGTAGTTTGTTCAGAATCCGTTACAAAATCGACTCCAATCGTTTTTATAAATCATGTTATATTTTTCGTCAAAAATGTAAGAAAAATTTGAAAGCTAGGACGCCATTAGAAGCCGCGCCCCCTGTAGGTAAATGTCTTTGCGCCTCGCTAGTGGGGCGCGCGCCCCACTTTGAAAATCAATGGATTAAACTATTCCAAACTCCAATAAAACATATATATATATATACTAGAAGTGTCCCGCGGCTTCGCCCGCGTTAAAAACTCCTTTACTTAAAACTTTTCTTGTGTAAAAATGTTTCTATAAAAGAAATAATATAAAATAAATATGTAATATTATAATGTAAATAAAGACAATAAATATGAATTAGCCAAATCGGATCACCCGTTTGCACGTTATCGCGTAACTAAGGCAAATCGGGATTCATAATTATAAAACCCGAAAAACCAAATTTTCATACTTTTTTGCCTACCCCATTTTGAAAAATCTTACAACACGTATTTACTTATTTATTTTCAGAAGTACTTAAGTAAAGTTTCGAATGAAACAGACTATCTCATCAACATTCAACTTTGTATCCCCGTTCCGTCTCCATAAGAAGTTAATTTGAAAAATCCTTTCTTATCGGTTACCTACGAGCGTCATAATAACTATCTGCATTCTAAATTTCAGCAATCCGAAACAATATTTATTTTAAGACTTTGTTACCCCAGTTCACCTCTTAGGGTGGCATTTTGAAAAAGTCTGTAACTCGTATTTACTTATTTATATACAGAAGTACTCGTGTGAAATGTCGAATAAAATGACTATTCAAACTTTGAACCCCCGCTTCATCCCTTTGAAAAGTGAATTTTGAAAAATCCTTTCTTAGCGGATACCTACGTCAAAATAACTATCTGCATGCCAAATTTCAGTGCAATCCGAAACAATACTCTCTTTGGGGTGGAATTTCGAAAAAATCTAAAACATGTATTTTATTATTAATACGCTTTTATTAGCTTCAGACGTATGTATGTTTGTATGTTAGTATGTAACGAAATCTTTGAACAGGATTTTAACCCCCTTCAAAACGTCGGATTAACTCAAAATTTGGCATACTTATTAAGGACCGATGACAATTCAATATTTTAAACATTTTGACCCGTTATCCTTACTAGGATTAAAAAAAAAACGACTAAAAAATGAAAAATAAATAATAGTTTAAAAAAAAACTAAAAAAATACGCTTTTATAGAAAATCCAACTAAAAAATAGAAAATAAATTTTAATAAATTTGAATTGAAAATAGTGTAAGAAAAAATGATTTTATTGTAAAAAAAGCGTGGGGTGCATGGTATCAAACTATCAATACAAACTTTGAACCCCCATTTCATCCCCTTAAGGGGTGAATTTTGAAAAATCCTTTCTTAGTACACCCCTTCGTACTAAGACAAATATACCCTCCAAATTTCAAGTCTCTACGACCAGCGGTTTAGGCTGTGCGTTGTCTGTCACTGAGTCAGTCAGTCAGTCAGTCAGTCAGTCAGTATGTCAGCACAAAGATTCTTATAGTATTAGATAAGTTAATATAATATATTTGTCATCACCTTTAAAAATTCTTTATTTTGATTCCACACTTGATGTATTTTTAAAACATTCATATTTTGTTAGTGTTATTGTTTTGCTAAGCCCAATTTACAAGTTTGCGATACAAAAGACTTCAACGCGTGACTTGTTTTTCATTCCGTATAGTCGAACCGCAATGTTCATCTCGTTATTTTGAGATTACTTTTTGGCGCCAAAAATCCTTAATTTTGTTTGTAGGGTTCCGAACCCAAAGGGTACCAACGGAACCCTATTACTGAGAATCCACTGTCCGTCCGTCTGTCTGTCTGTCTGTCTGTCTGTCTGTTGCCGCTATAAAAACAAATACTAAAAACAACAAAGTTAAAAAATAAAGGGGGTCCCCATTCAAAAAAACATGTGTTTACTATAGCGCCATCTGGTAAACAATCGTTCATAGATGGCGCTAATATTATTAATAATGATAATAATATATATTACCTACCTTTACACCTTTGTGTTAACGTTCACTTAGTTGGTGTTAGAAGTTCGTTAGGTGGTTCGGAACCCTCCGTGTGCGAGACGCAAGTCTGACTGGCACTTGGCCAGTTTTTTTTTTCTATTTTGATATACCCAGTGTCACTCTCACGACTAAGACGAATCTAATGACACCTCACCACTCACATAAAAATACGACAAGCCGTTTAGGCTCTAAGGCGTGCCAAAGAAATATACATACATACATACACTCGAAAAACATAACCCTCCTTCTTTCGCAGTCGGGTAAAAAAAGCAAAATTCGTAAACTATCTGTTTTGTGATTTGCAGGCTATACAGATATGCATAGTGTGTCTAGCGTTGCTTAGCAACAGTAGTAGGCATAATTTTACTACTAACACCAATAAGTATGATTGGTAGCATAGATTATATAATAGTTACTACGTAACTTCTAGTACCTACATAATATTAACGAAAAGTTATAAAATGCCGGAGTCTAGTTTTCTTTAATTTGTTGTTATAGCTGCCATAGTTAATAAACACTTTGAAAATATCAAGAGTCTACCTTACAGTCCAGAAGATACAGCCCTGTGACAGACGGATGGACGGACGGATAGCGGGTCTCAGTAATAGGGTCCGATTGGCACCCTTTGCGTACGGTATCGTAAAAAAGCAACTTTCAGAATTCAGTAACCTCATCTTCTCGTAATTTCTGTCAAAATAACGCTTCAAACTCTAAAAAAGTCATAATAGATAGCCGTGATAAGCTCAAACCACAGAACTAGGATTTTACTATATCTGTGGCTCAAACACTCAAACCCAAAGACATTTTAAATGTTTAGAATATTTCGCTTTTAAAGTCACGCAACATTTTTCCGCGATGTATTTTTTTATTTTCCCTACACTGCCGTCAGCCGTGGCATGTGTAATTGCTGAGAGGTGTGCGCACGTTTTTTCTAATTCATTTTTAATGGCGCAGATTTTTTTTTGCTAGAAATACATTTACATTGGGTGAGATGATGTAGTTTTGGCGCCTGGCGGGCATTCCCGCCAAAGTTTCCCTAAAGTGTCGTGTCTCATTTTGTATAATATCATCAGATTTAAAACTGTGATTGTGATATAATTGTGTATTTTGTATGCTTAACTGTAGAAAATATATATTTAACTACTTTGTTACTTTTTTAACCGACTACATTTATATCTTAGAGGCCTAGCGTTTGACCACTATCTCACATGTTGGGAAGTAATGATGCGGTCGAGGATGGTAGCACGTTAGGTCTCTAGAATGGGGACTCTCAAGGATAGCTACTGGAACACATTTGATGTTTGGTGACAGATTTTCTAACTTGAGGGTGGTAGCTGGCCAGGCGTATATACGTATTAGATAGTGTCCTACCACCATCCGAATTGAATGTGTATGTATTTAACTTTCTGTTCTACAGTATTTTTGTGTGAATTGTGTGGGCACAGAACAGATAATAATACCACGTAGTGGGTCAAATCATGGAAGTTTAATGAGAGCCACCTTATGGTACCAATCAAGCTGACCAGATCATGTAGCCGAGCTGTGGGAACTGAAACTACGTCATGGTAAATGTGGCCGAATGGCAGCGGGTAACCAAGCTGATAAGACCTAACACGCACCGTCATATGGCCAATAATGGCTATATGGCCATCAGAGGGGTACGCCTTGCGTTAACATCTCCATTGGTAAATGCTCGAAGGGTCTAGCCTATATACATACCAAATAATAGCTTAATCGGTTAAGTAGTTTCAGCGTGAAGTAGTAACAAACATACGTACAACGTCTTGTCCATACAAACGTGATACAAAAATCGTATAAAATTGTAGCATATATACTACAATACTGTACTAAAGCATTGCGACCTCAAAGATAAGTCTGTACATGAGGCGAAATATTTAATAGAAAAATGGCTGGCGTCGTTAAGCTATGATAATACCGAAGATCTTTTAGTAATTAACTCATAATCGAACTGAATTCATAGAATCAGTTATATAATAAATAGACAAATTTCTGATATTAAATTCTTTATAACATCAATTTTTACATATAAATTCACTAGTATGTTACTTAGACACATAACTATAGGTACATTCTAATCATTTATATTCAATTACATTCTTATATATTTCTCATTTTGATGACTATTATTACTTTATTGTTAATATATTACTAGCCCTATCACAGATATTGTGTACCTGTTGCCTAGTTCTTATGAACTATAGTAATAGATGCATTTCGTTGAAATAGCATGACTACAATGTCAAATACAGTTATGTAGATCGAAACAGGTCTTCACGATACAGGCTTGCCTAGTGTAAAGATCACAAATCATTGTCACTTTTGTTTAAATAAATCAGCCTTAGATTTTAATTATTGTAGTACCTAATACCGAGTTAACCTTAAGTCTATTTGTATTATTGTATATTGTTCTATTGCTGTAAATAAAGTATTTTTCATTTCATTTTCATTTTCATATTTATGGGTTTAGATAGTATTAATCCTCATATTAAAATTGACAGAAATCGTTATAGTTTTCGCCCAGGGGGAAGGATAGTCGAATTTGGGGTAGTAGGTATGTTTTGTTATCATTAGTAAGTTAAACTACTATTATTTATTCTGTGTTCAGTCTTCAATCGTGATGAAAAATTATTTACAAAAAGCGTGTGTTGAAAAAAGATTTAAGGTCTCAGCACACATATCAACTCGGAAAGGGATCGTCACCGTAACGCCTACTGTAACGTAACTCCATACTGCAACGCACACTAATCGGAATCGTAACGTAATCGCCTCGCCTCGGAACCTGGTTGAGTCCATTCGGAATATGATTTGTACTGCAATTAGTCTGCGTTTTATTTATTTATTATGTTTAATTATTTCACAATGTTTTGGATAAAATTTGTCTGAAGTACTGAAAAATGCACTGGGTTGCGGGTGCACGTAATAGTACGGTTGGCAACCCTACATTAATCAGGGGAATTAAACATGTGTTTTAAGTGTGACGTTCGACGTCTAGATGAAAGCTGAATGGCTCAATACCTTTGTTTTTTTTTTTTGTAAATTCAAAGCAATAAGTTATGTTTCTGTTTATATCTATAATATTTTTTATTGAATATGATCTGTTTAATGTAATTTGACGTGTGTAAGTGCACATTTTTAATTTGACCATATACTGAATAAACGCTTTGACTTTTTTTTTACTTGATTTTTTGAGGCGAGGCGAAAAGCGATACGGTGACGATCCCTTTCTGAGTGATATGCGTGCTGAGACCTTTAAGCTTTTACTTTATTTATTTCTGTTTTTGAAGAATACAGTATTTGTGATATAACAGGATGTGAGACACATCTAGATGCCATTACATTTGGTTGACAATTGACGTAGTAATCGAGTACCTAACAAAAACACAGGGGTATTGTGAACCTCCTCCTGTTTTAAATTCAGTAAAAAATTGTTACGAGCCCTGCGACAGTGGCTCGTAAACTCAGCGCTATATGCCGTCACTGTAAAGTGTTAATTTCTCTGTCAATTGTAGACCGATTTTCAAAATTATTTTTTTATTAAAAAGAGCATACTCCTGAGGTGGTCCCATTTTAAATTTATCGAGATCTGATGAGTATCTCCAGAGATATGGAGATAAACACCACAAATTTGCTACTGAATTACTAGTTGAAGGTACGATTTTAAGGATATAAAGCAGGTTCCCGGTGCAGACAAATCGGTACCGATCCGTACTATTAAAATATTCCAATGTTATATGTTGTAATGTTATATATATGCGCTCACACATAAAGAAACAAGTTGCAGAAAATTATGAAACAATAGAACTTTTTACCAGTGGGTACGGATCGGTACCGGTTATTTGCGCCGGGAACCTGCCTTTTTATGTCCTCACCCTACTGTGATAACTGGCGGTGGTGGTGGTAAGCACCATTGTCGCCATTCAGTTCGTCGAGACATGATGCCCTACAGACGGGATGGGATATTGCGCTATCTATTGCGTTAGTTACCTACAAAAATAAACTCAGGAACGGTAGTAAGACTGTAAGACTAGATGGATTGCCCATCTCGTCTTACTGCCGTTTTCATTTCCAGACAGTCTGGAAATCAGAATCAGAATCAGGATTCTCAAACATTCGAAAGCCTCTTCGGATTCAAAGCGTTATTTTGAATTGCGAATATTTATTATTTCGTGCGCTATTTGGTCGCGGAAACCATTCCGATTAGAACTTTGATTAGAATCACCGTAGACAGAGAAAAGAAGATAGTTCAGTTAGTAGTTTTATCCCTCTACGAGAATCACTGATTCTTGAGATTAAAATATCTAAGTTATAGATTAGAATTAGAGCATTGTGAATTGCGAAGATCTGATGCGAAGTTGTACTATTATTTATTCTGTGGTAGAAGGAGAAGCAGTTTCCGAATCCGAATTTGCTTAAGAATGATTGAGAAATGAGAAATATGAGAATCAAGGGCCAGATAGGCACTATTCCATTTTCAACCACATCATCACTTATAATCACATGAGATAGACACGATAGAGGTCAATTAGTTGTTTATCCGCAAAGTTATAAATATACTTACGTAAAAGTTATCCACGTCATCGTTATTTTATGAGGAATCGTCTAGCGCAGTCTGTGGACGTATCGGGAATCGGGGACGCCATGGATCTTCGCTGCGCTTTGTGCTGTGGACATTGTACATAAGCGGCAGCGATAGCGGTACAAAACTATTTATTTTTAGTTTTTAACCGACTTCAAAATAGAAGGAGGTTATATGTTCGACTGTATGTATTTTTTATGTATGTTTACTGATTACTCGAAGACGCCTAAACCGATTTAGAAAATTATTTTTTATTTGAAAGAGGATACTTCAGAGGTGGTCTTATATACATTTCATCGACATATGTTCAGGGTCTCCAGAGATATGAAGATAAACACCTCAAACTTGGTACTGAAAATGACTAGCGAGACGTTTGAAGTCGGTTTTTTTAGTTTCTTAAACAATATTTAATTATTATAATTACCGGTCACTCGCGTTGTTTATTGGATTATGCTCCGACCGGTTTCTACTCAATTTGAGAGTCCAGCTATTTATTCTGTTATTCATTTAACATCACGGGTCGTGCACACCCGGTCTTTTAGAGGGCATTGATGGAGCCGAAGCCAACATCAAGAGGCCCTTTACAATTTTTACTTAGTTATTACTATGTATGAGAAGGAGATATGGGAAACTATATTATAAAAAGATGGTACATTATATTATGAGACTATTGAGTGAGCTGATTAATGTCGAATTGCTGGTCTATAGGATGAGGTACAGCACCCGCCAATTATGGCTCATTACAAATTATTACGGCGGGTAGTGACTTGCTATACACTGAATGGGCCCCCCATAAAAGCGGACCGTTATGTTGGCACCGAGGGGCAACATTGGCGTGGATAGCTTAGGGTGTCGAGAGGTGCGCTGCACTTTCACTAAACGCTACTAGCGGCTTTATGCCTTTAACACTTCCACCCTGGAGCTTAGGTCTTAGCTCTTGCGATTCCTACCACCGGCCGGCCGGTCAAGGCAAGCCGGAGGTCAGAGGTTTAGCCCTCACGGGTTAGGGGTACGCGGTGTCGCCACTCACCGTCGGCTCGCCACAAAGCCGCCCCTGCGGGTAATTATTAACTTATTTATTATGGCTCCACATTATCATCATATTTAGCTGGTATTGAATATTAGTTATATATATAATTCTGTACGGACAAGCACTTGACCACTTTCTCATCTGATGTTAGTGCCTTAGTTAGTCTCTTAGAAGAAATAATCGTGCTTTAGGTAGGTATGTCGTGTCGTGTCTGGAAATTGAAATTTCTAGATATCTTCAGGGCGTCTTCAGACTTTAACGCATACCAATCAATATAATTAATTCGTCCGTAGCAACATATAACGCTTCAGATTTAAGTAGGTATCTGTTAAGCTATATTTAAAGTATATAATAAATAAATTAAATCGCTCTTGCTTTCACCCAGGCCATTCCATCACGCTATCTTGTTCACAGGTCATTAAATCCGCCATTTTGTCGAGCCACAAAATGGCGCGCTAATGGAAAATGGCGGGAAACGACAAAAACGGTTAATTATCGAGTTTATTATGTTCTTGGTAAATGGGGTGCGATAGATTGTGATTCATTTTATATACCTAAGTAAGTATAAGTACCTATCTACTGTATAGGGTATCTAAGGCGATATCTTCACAAGTAGGTACATATAGCATAGTAGTTAGTTACCCCTATATCTTTATGCCAATAGCCATAATAATTAATAATAAATTTATACCATGGACCTTTAAATACGTAGTACTATTAATTATTCTATGCTTTAAGCATAGATTATATAATAGTTACTACGTATATGCTAAATATAATATGCATATACATATTATTCTGATGACGCGCGCCGCGGCTCCCCTCCTCGCTACGCTCGTTGGCGCACGTCACGCGGTGGTCACTGTTCCTAGTGTGTTGCATTAGTGTCAGACTAAGACATTATATGACCGGCCTAAGCATTTAGCCAGCCAGTTTATTAAATGTTGTAATAAACGCTACGGCTGGATATCATTCAGGAATTTAGTTGAACGGCGCTGTTTAGTTAAGAGGCTAGGCGAGGCGTTTAATTGAGCAGCTAATAAAGCTATCTGCCTGCGACAGGTACACCGCCGGACCGTAACGTAAAATGTTGCTCCGTAAAAACTTTGTCTGGAAGAAATCGATTAAAGCCATAAAACCGCCTATCGTTGCACTATTGTATACATTTTGTAATGTTAGCATTCTTTACATAACGTTTTCTATAAAGTGTTTTAACCGACTTCAAAAAAGGAGGAGGGACGTGTATGTATTATATTCTATTCTGTAATTTTGTCAAACTCAAAAGCCTATTACCGGCAAGCATGTATGAAGGCGCTCATGAAAGTGGAAGAAGCGAAGGAGGTATGTCAGGATCGTAGCATGTGGAAAGAAGAAGTCTCTGCCTACCACGACAGGAAAAAGGCGTGATTTTATGTATGTATGTCATTTGACACTTTGTAGCTGTATACCACGGATAAGAGTACAGTCCGGCAAGTATAACTTGGCGTGCCTGTGCGCCACTGTGCTTTTACTTTGTACTTTGATAACAGTTTCTCTTAAACCACTTTGAATTACTTTTGGCATTATTGAACTATTTTAATGTAGCAGATTTATCAACAATAATGTCGCGGTAATCTCTCAAACGTCAAACTCACAGTTTCAAGTAAAAGAATTAGTTCCAAAAACCACCACCGCCAAGTTATACTTGTGGCACTGTACTTAGTCTATTCTTTGTGCTGGGCTCCGTTCACGACCTACACTCGTAGTGCATGCAACCTGTGCAACCAAACGCTCTAACCTTTCTCTCTAACTCGTTTAGCGAATGTGACGCTCTGAGGTCGTGATCGGGGTTAGAGCGTTTGGTTGAACTCCGAGCGTAGGTCGTGAATGCAGCCCTGTATACGTAGTATTATTATATGTTCTGTGGCTGTAATACATAACATACCACGGAGAATAGTGTTTATCCGTGTACATACGTAGACGGAGTAATTTAAAATATTCCGTCTACGCTGTAGTACAACTGTAGTACATGGTATGTTTACGTCAGAGAGAAACAATCCATCATCCATAAGGCCGGCTATTCATCACCCGGCACGCTGCACCGTTAATACACGTCACTCTGCCTGGACGCACCTGCCTCTAATCCCGCAAGCCCGCCTAATTGTACGCAAGTGGATTTAAATATACTTAATCATAGATTTCAAAGACCTACATTCTCTAGGAGTAAAGTGATCTTTCATGGAATTAAAGGAATCCTACTAGTATTATAAAGGCTACAGTTCGTGAGTGTGTAAGTATGTTTGTTACTACTTCACGCTGAAACTACTTAACCGATTAAGCTATTATTTGGTATGTATATAGGCTAGACCCTTCGAGCATTTACCAATGGAGATGTTAACGCAAGGCGTACACATGCGACACAATACTGACGCAATGGCAACTCCGATCAAGATCAAATGAGGGTAGTTTCAAACTACTCTCAATCAAAACAATGCTGATACCCACAACTTCAGTCTTCTCGTGACCACGGTCAATGCAACTTGATCGAAACGTCGAAGTAAATAAAATTATGTTTTTTAGCGCGATAAGTCCCGTATTACAATATAATTACATACTTAAGGTACTTTTTATTCCGATATTCCCACGGGAACGATGTCTACGCGGGTAAAACCGCGGGGCACAGCTGCACTACCAAAAATCTTTATTTTTTAAATCTGACAGACAAGTACTTGACGATTTTATTTGCTCCGAGATTTTACCACTTCAGAAGTGTCTGTTTTGTTTTACAAACGATTGACTTTGAGAATAAATACTTTTGCGTACACGGTTTTAATACCTACTCGGTTTTAATACTAATCCGTCCATGACTTTTAGTAACCTAGAATGTCATTTTTAGGGTTCCGTACCCAAAGGGTAAAACGGGACCCTATTACTAAGACTCCGCTGTCCGTCTGTCTGTCTGTCTATCTGTCACCAGGCTGTATCTCATGAACCGTGATAGTTAGACAGTTGAAATATTCACAGATGATGTATATCTGTTGCCGCTATAACAACAAATACTAAAAACAGAATAAAGTCAAAAATAATAGAGGGGACCATACAAGAAACGTGTTTTTTTCGGCATTTCACGCCATCCATTTAACGCTTAGTTTGGTAAACGTCCCATAGATGGCGTTATATTGAAATTTTGATCCCTAACACCTTTGGTAGACGTTAGATGGCGTTATAAGAAATAAAATGTTTATTAATTATTATTTCTTGCTGGCAAAAAATGTATACAGCGGTATTTTTTGCTCGATCTTATAAAATACTGTAGTATGGTACGGAACCCTACTAGTGCGAGTCCGACTTGCACTTGACCAGTTTATTAAAGACCTATCTATAGACACCCCACACCAAAGACATTACAGCAATTACAGCAATTTGCTGTAATGTCTTTGCCCCACACGTATAGGTTTGATGATTTTTTTTTGTTTATGTTCCATGTATGAGGAGCCTCCATAGTCCATTCTCTATTAATTATTTTTTATTATTGTAAAAAAATCGTAAAGCGGTTCACAGAATACATCTATCTACCTAGTTTCAACTTTTTTAGCCATGTGTGTTGCACATTACTAGTACCACATAATAATGAATGCTTGAGTTTGGAGTGGGTTCACACAACTTCACACCAATAGTGCAGGTCAACTGCACTTAGTCTAATACTTGTAAGCTTAGTCTAAAACTTGTAGTCCTAATAGTTTCACTCTTTTTTTTTTTTTAGTTTTATTATGGCTCCACACGATTAGTGTCTTTAGCCAGTGTCAAGTATGGAAATTCTTCAAGTTTTTATTAATTTTAGTCATAGAGATGGGTCAAAGTCACATTTCAGGTCAGTTTTCAAGTAAAAGTCTAGTCTAAGTCATACCTTCAGTAAAGATGTGGTGTTTACTGAAGATTTTCAGTGGAATTTTGGTGAGAACGCAAATAGCATGTTTTACAACATTGTGCAGTTTCCCTACACTCGCAGACAATCACCGGCACTTAATGGTTAATAATCCACATTTATTACACATTAACACGCGGAAGAACACAAGTTTTAGGATAAAATACAATGATATCACACATACTTTTCCACGTTCCCGCCAAAACTCTAGTTTCACTCTTTTAATATTTATTGGCTGTGACGTAAGTACGGACGGACAGATAGACAGACTTGACGAATCTATATGGCTTCCGTTTTTGCAATTCGGCTACGGAACCCTAAAAATGCCTAAATTCGCGTTTACTAGAACTGTCTCAGCTAACTTACACATTTGTCCGCACGATTGCCCGCGCTCTGTAGTTGACAGTTGAGCAATTTTTGCCGCCAAAATAAAACTAAGTGTTGCCAGCCGTGTAATATCAAATGTCACTGGCAAGAACGTGCGCGTGTCTGATTAATAATGAAATAATTAAGATAGTTTAAAAACTAAAACAACCGACTTCATTGCCCCGCGAGTCAATTTCAGTAGCAAGTTTGAGACGTTTATCTTCATATCTCTGGAGATACTCATCAGATCTCAATGAAATTACAATGGGACCACCTCGGAAACGATACCTTACGATACCCTACCGATTACAAAAAGAATAATTCGAATCGGTTTACAATTGACGGAGTAATCGCGTAACATACACACAAAAAAAAAAAACAAAAAAAAACAGACAAATTGAGAGCCTCCTCCTTTTTTGTGAAGTCGGTTAAAAATAAAAACAAACTCAACTAATCTGTGCAAAAAGGGAACCGTCGTAGAAATTGAGGTTTTAATTTACTGTTTTTAACCGAATTCACAAATAAATTTAAGTAAAAAATATTTTTAAAAACAAGCTTTTATCTGGGACAATGAACTAAAACATTATATAAAAAATAAACATTAATCGACTCGGTATTTTATCACAGGGATGCCGTGGCCACCTTCCAGCTTCATCACCAGTCGCTAAATATCATCTAGGTGTAAAGTTCTCTTCAAGACGAATCAATCGAGCCCAAACTCGGTAGAGTTACGTTGATTTATCACAGAGATGCCGTGGCCACCTTCCAGCTTCATCATCAGACCCTGAATATCATCTAGGCGTAAAGTTCTCTTCAAGACAAATCGATCGAGCCCAAACTCGGTGGGGTTATGTTGTTTTATCACAGAGATGCCGTGGCCACCTTCCGTCTCCATCATCAAACCAGCTCCACGGTACCATATCATTGTATTTTCAGCGAAGATACATAAGTACACCAAATTTGAGTCCAATCGGACATCGGGAAGTGGGTCTAATTTAGCTTCCAAGATTCCACCCGAACATACATAGTTACATACATTGCAAGTTAAGTAAAAGCTTGTAAAAAGGAGGAGGTTCTCAATTAGTCGGAATCTTTTTTTTTTTTTATTTATCACTGATTACTCGAAGATGCCTGAACCGATTTGGAAATTTCTTTTTTTGTTTCAAAGGGTAACCTTCACAGGTGGTCCCATTTAAATTTTAACGAAATCGGCAGAGCCGTTTTTAATATACCTCGTATCAACATTTGTATTACGACGCATTTACTTATTTCGACTTACTAGTTACTGTAGAAGAAGAGTCCTAAGAGCATTATACACAATGGAGGTTGCTATTTTGCATATTCTTTTGAAGACTACAAAATTTGACCTTGAATAATGTTTTTACATCTTTCTTCACGTTGATTTTGGTTTTTGACAGATATTCTTACGATAACTGTGAGCGAGATAGAAACAAAGGTAATTTGTCTTCACAGGAATGTTCTACCGGGCAAAGTCTTGTTAGGCTGCAACGTTTTTTTGAGCATACCTAATATTTTTGACATGACATGACGTTTGGCGAAGATGGCGGCCATATGGCGATTTATGTTAATAATCGCAAATAATACTTTTTAATATTAATTTTGGAATACAACAAGTCCGTGTAATAAAAGTAAAATAGACAATTTATTATCGTGTGTGTCAGATGCTTTTATTGCACAGGGCCATTTTGGACATTGTCCTTTGATACCTTGATGACATCATTATGACTAGTGAATATTTTCACTAGCGCGGTATTTGAAGTCAATTTTTTAGGGTTCCGAACCCAAAGGCTACCAAATGAACACTTTCTGAGACTGCTGCCCGTTCGTCCGTCCGTCCGTCCGTGTGTCTATATGTGCGCACTTTACAGATTTTTTTTATATCTTATAGGCTAGCGTTTGACCACTATCTCACCTGTTGGTGAGTGATGATGCGGTCGAAGATGGTAAGCACGCTAAGCCTAGAATGGGAACTGGCTCTCAAGGATAGCTGCCGGAACACATTACATACTTGAAATTTTCACAAAGTATATATCCGTCAGTGTATAACGGCCCAGACACGAAATTTTATAGATGCATGTAATTTAATAAAAACTTGTTTTGCGCTAAGAAGGGTAAAAATAAATTCTTATTAAAAAAAAACTGACTTCATAACCACAAACAGGCACTCAAAAGCGAAAAATAAATTACTTAATATAATTATAATAAGCGCTCTGCGCTACCCACTTATCTATTTGAAGTCGGTGCCAGCCAAGTCTAATAGGTAGTAGATAGATACTACGAGGGCGGCACTCAAAATTTCGGGAATCAAGGAATTGACACAACATTACTATTTAAAAATGTATTTATTGCTTTTCGAAGTATTCTCCGCGAAATTTGACACATTTTTCCATACGATGGAACCAATCATTGAAGCAACCATTCCATTCGGAAGTTGGGGTCTCCAAAATGGCCGTTTTTTAGGCGTCCACAGCTTCTTTAGGTGATGAAAAACACCCAAACTTGTGATTGGTTTTTTGTTTCGGGTTCGTACGCGTATATCCAGGATTCGTCACCTGATACGATGTTGTATACAGCATTTGAGGATCCCGCGTGGAATCTTTCGAGAGTTCTGACGCACCAAGTAACGCGAGCCGCTTTTTGCTCTTCACAGAGCGAATGCGGTATCCATCGGGAAAACAACTTTTTTACACCTAATTGTTCATGCAAGATTATTTGTATTTGATTCACGCCAATGTCTAAAGTTGCCTGAATTTCGCGGTATGTCGCATGTCGATCTTCCTCAATCAGCTTACGCACAGCATCAACGTTTTCTTGGGTGACTGCACTTTTTGGACGACCTTGACGGGGATCATCACTGAGCTTGACACGTCCATGTTGAAATTCAGCAAACCAGCGATAAATTGTGGTTTTGGATGGGGCTTCATCACCAAATGCAGAAATCATCCGGTCAAAATTGTGTTAAACCACTTCGAAAGTCATAATAAATCATCGCTCTTGAATTTTCTCGAGTCAATTCCATTTTTTCAACGACTATACAAGTTTGACAAAACTTTGTGACAAGACCGAGAATCTTTTTTTAAATAAATAAATGGTATTCGATTTTTAAAACCAAGGAGTTTTCAATTAATAAGGTTTTAGATTTTAGACAGGAACAGTGGAAATATTCCATTCCCGATACTTTTAGTGCCGCCCTCGTACCTACATATATCTACCTACTTACTACTACTACATACATAGTATCTATCTACTATCCAATAGACTTGGCTGGCACCGACTTCAAATAGATAAGTGGGTAGCGTTTATAATAATTATTTTAAGTAATTTATTTTCCGCTTTTGAATGCCTGTTTGTGGTTATGAAGTCGGTTTTTTTTAAATAATTTATTATTGCATGGATAACACTGCTGTCATCACTAGCACGACTATAAATGTTTGATATCTTATATGATACGGATACCCCACTCTTAAGCCGGCTTTTCACTATGGGATGTAATGTAAATTACATTTTGTGCTATGCTATATATTATGCGTGTATCGTGCGTGTATTATGCGTATCACGTGATTGCTGTTCACACTGTATGATATATAGTTCACTTTTGGTTGTCTATGGTTTCAATCAAAACATTGGCTAAATACACTAATTGTGTGGAGCCATAATAAAAATTAAAAAAACTGAGGGCGAGGCAGGGGGAGGCGCGGTGTCCGGGGACGTGAGGTAAAATATAAACCTTCAAATATAGCTCAGTCGGTCGAAATAATATTTATAGCTTGAGATGTAATATATATTATAGCATAGTGCAAACGGTCTCATACAAAATGTATGACGAGCGATAAAATTTTATATCGCGGGCTTCAAACCAGAGGGGCGTATATGCAAAAATGTGATTTTTTTTTATAACGTCAATCTTTTCCAATTTTTTCGATACAACAACCCTCAATTTCTTGTAATTATTGGTAAATTACTTTAGAAGTTATACATAAAATACTTTTAGACGTATACCGACAGTCAGATATTATTGTTAAATCAGAAAGACGTACAGGGGTCGTAACTACGTGTGATGGAGTGTGTATCGTACCATAAAAACGTATGTGCATACGACTATCGATTTTCATAAAACCTGCAATATAATGTTGCGCTATTTAGACGATGGCATACGGCTATCGAATTTTATTTAATTACCACTAAAATGTCATGCTAAAAAGACGAAAAATCCTATATTAAAGCCTGCAATAATGCACTTACTTCTAATTGGTTCGACAATATTAGACAAACCGCATGCTATGTTTTCTCAAAAAATACTATAAGTGGATGGACTTATAATACAAAACTTTTGTATATAATGCAATATTAAAAAGAACATGAACTCAGTACAATTATCGTGACGTATTTTTATGTAAATTAAATCCACTATTTCTCAATTTTCGAGGATTATACGTTTTATATTTTATATTAAAAAAATAAAATTGTTTGTTCTAAGACAGGCGTATGGATATATTTAATGCTAATTTATTTAATGGTGAGATAAAACAAATATACTCCAAAATATTTAAAATTGTATTTTTTCCAAAGGAACTTCAAAATTAAACAAATTTTTATATTTTATTGAATTTTAATATCCGAAATGAAACAAATTATGATATTTTTTAAAAAGATTAGTAAACTGTAAATATTTGGTATATTCTAATACATTCAAAATATACTTTATTTTAATCAATTGAAACAAACGGCTCTGAACTGTCATCAAAATAGAAAGTTTAAATTTTTCCAGGGGTATCGCTAGTGGTCAAAGTTTTAGTAAACAAGTTCTAGAAAAAAATATTTTATTTTAATTTGTTCTTATGAAATACATACATTTTTCCCGTTCGGGTGTAGGCAGAGACTACTTCTTTCCACATGCTACGATCCTGACATACCTCTTTCGCTTCTTCCACATTCATTAGCACCTTACATACTCGCCGGCTATAGGTAGTTTTGTCTTGGCCTTTCTGTAAAACGTTTCCATCTGGTCGTGATATTATGTTCGCCTGGGTCGGCCTCTAACGGCTGGCCCATTTACACTTGTCTCAGAAATCGGTTTCGTCAATCTTCTTTCATCCATCCTCTCTAGATTATCAAATCACCTAAGCATCCCTTTCTCTATCTTTGTCACTACAGCTTTTATTTTACAACCTTATCCATATTCCACAACTTTATCTTATCCCACTGTTCTCCGCCTTTTCTATCAGAGTCACTCCATTCATACTTCTCAAATGTCTCATTTCTACGGCATTAATTTTACTTTCATGCTTTTTCTACCACACCTAGCATTTACTATCATACATGAGTGTGGAAACCAGCATTCCGCTGTTTACAGCCAGTTGTGCTTTTTAGACACGTTTTGACTGATATAAAGTTACGCAGGGCTCAACTTACATGGTTTCCAGCCAAAACTCATCGTTCAATATCACTTTCATACTTACCGTCTCTCGTAAACTTAGAACCCAGGTACACAAACTCTTTCACTTGTTCCACTCTCTCTTTTTCAATCGTAACTCTATAATCTGTAATTCTTTCTTCTTTTTTAAAAACCATTGGTCTTGCTTTCATGCACTTTCATCCCTTATCGTCCAAAGATGTAGACGAATTGGAACTATCTGCAACAAGAGCCTCCTATTTAATATGTTGGTCAGGGGAAAAGAACTGATATTTGATGGGAATCGGAAAGTTTTGTAATGGGAGAGGCCTAGGTCCAGCATTGGACGGAAATTGGCTGGTAATTGTGGTAATGATGATTTGAAAGGAACCTACTTAGTTTTTTTATTTATGACCATTATTCACCTCAGAGTTGGAGTCAAATTAATTGATTAGTTTTCTATATTATGAATATTCTAATTGCTATTGATGTAACTAAAAAAAGAGACGAATAAAGATATTTATTTATTTGAACTACTTCTAGTAGTTTTTTTAGGGTACTCAGTTATTTATTATTATTTATAAGAACGGAAGAATCACAGGAGAAGTTGCAAATATTATGGTTAATATTACGTGATGTTTTATAATAAAAACGGATTAAAGTGAATGTTAGATAGACCAATAGTTTTAAAAGATAAGAAAGAATGACAGATTGTAGAATTATTACTTGATTAAACACCCTTATGTGCCCGAGATACAGTCAGCGTAGTGTGCACGGGCCTTAATATCATGACATCGAGCGACGAAGATGAAGAAACTTCCTACGATGACTCACCGTCACCTGAGCCGGCGGCACCGCCGCTAACCGCACGAGCATTACGTGCGCAGAGGCGCGCGGCGCGAATGACCCCCGACGCCCACTGCGTAAGTAACTTTCTGAGCAGTCAGAACGTGTCTAAAAAGCACGACGGGCACGGGAATGCTGGTTCCCACACTCATGTATGGTAGTGAATGCTGGGTGTAGCAGAAGAAGCATTAAAGAAAATTAATGCCGTAATAATGAGAAATTTGAGAAGTATGAATGGAGTAACTCAGATAGAAAAGGTGGAAGAGGCGGAATAATTTAGTAAAATATTAACATTTGTTTCATTTTAAAGTTCCTTTTTAAAAAATACAATTTAAAATATTTTTGAATATATTGGTTATACGTCACCATTAGAGAAATGTACCCTAAATAGATCTATACGTCTGTCTTAGAACACAACAGTTTTATTTTTTTTGTCAAGCCAAATGGACGTATAATATTCGAAATTGGTAGTAATAGTGGATTTAAGTATATAAAAAATGGTTTAACATAAAATGTTACGACACTTGTACTTAGTTCGTATGTTTTTTTTAATATAGCATTAAATACAAAAGTTTTGCATTATAAGACCATTCACTCAAAGCATTTTTTGAGTAATATAACATACGGTTTGTCTAATATTGTCGAGCCAAATAGAAGTAAGTGCAATATTGCGGGCTTTAAAATAATTGCAAGAAAATTGAGCATTTCACACAAATATAGAAGCACTTTCATAGCCACATGAAATTTTTTAATTATGTAGGTACGTTGAAAAAAAAGTTATTAAGTTATTTTTCTCTCCTGAAAAGTAGGGGTATTGCTTATACGCCATTATGGTTTGAAGCCCGCGATCTCAGGATATAATAAAAATTATATTATATCCCATAGTGAAAAGCCAGCTTTATTATTATCGTGTGCTACTAGGTAGGTATGTACCTTCCTTCCTTACCTTTTTAAAAGTCGCTTATCATCAGGTGAGCGCTTTACTTGTCCTGCTGCCTCATCCCATATTATGTGTAAGGCAACAGGGCAAGTAATATAATAAAACTTTTTATATATATTTATCTGACTAACTATACACGCGACTTCGTTCACGTACATCAAGAATTTAGTAGCCTATGTTCATCCTTATGCTATAAAGTATGTACTCGTTATCTTTCAGTAAGATCGGATCGTCCGTTTAGGCGTGAGTGGGTAACAAACAGACAGAGTGACAGAGCTAAACGTTTTTGTAATTATAGTACCTAAGTATAGGTACTATATATACATACTTGTCCTATTCATTATTCTGTGGTATAGCTAGCGTTTGACCACTATCTCGCCTGGTGGTAAGAAATTATGTGGTCGAGGATGGTGAACACGCTAGGCCTAGAATGGTCTGACTCTCGAAGGCTATGTGCTGCCGGAACACCGTATAGCGGTAGATTTTCTCCGTGGTAAAATACTTTTTGGTAGCAAGTCAGGCTTCAGCCTAACTTATCCGGCTTATCGATATAATACCCGTGCCACCTGTAGACAAACACCCATGAATGTACATAGAAAAATCCATTGGTGATAGCTGGAGTTTGAACCGGCAACCTCCCGGTTTCGAGGCAAGCACAGTACCCTTAGGGTTGATTTCACCATTTATGCTACTAATCGAGATTTATTGAACTAAGTTCTACTAAAACGTGTTCAAACGTCGATGTTGATCTTGATTTACGCGTACTTGATTTCACCACCTCCCATGAGTTCTTCGTTTCCGTGTCCGAGCAAGTTATATATTTATGTGTTTTGAATTAGACATGGCCGTTATTGGCTATTTCTGGCAACGGTTTTCTAACCGACATTTGGAGTCAATATCGGTTTTGTTAACCGTTGCCTTTGAATTTGCAAATCTCGTGATATCTCAGGATTTTCAATAAAACACAGCTTACACTTAAAAGATCACATTAATTAAAAGTTGAACAATCTGAACAAAAACTTCTTTTGGTAACAATTGAACAGTCAAAATCGATACTTATTTATCCAAGTAAAACAAACTATAATGAAGATAGCTTAAAAACTAAAACAACCGACATGAATGCCCCGCGAGTCAATTTCAGTAGCAAGTTTGAAACGTTTATCGTCATATCTCTGGAGATACTTATCAGATCTCGATGAAATTACAATGGGACCACCTCGGGATCGTAAGACCCTACCGAGTACAAAGAGAATCATTCGAATCGGTTCACAATTGACGGAGTAATCGCGTAACATACAAAAAAACAGATATAGACGAATTGAGAACCTCCTTCTTTTTGGAAGTCGGTCGATAAAAAAATCTTCTTTTGGTAAAAATTGTATAAAATCTCAGGACTTTTCCATAGAAAACAAGCCTTTTCTCCGGTCTTTTGATTTTTTTATCTGGTAATGGTAACCCTAGTCGCGCGCGTTATCGTAGTTATTGTACCTAACTACCTATATGTATATGTGTAGTTGTTGAAGCTATAATGTGCAACTGCAAAAACCAACTGTCCATTACAGTGCGATCTAACGAACCTCATTTTTGAAGCCTTAGCGTAGTAGAGATAAGGTCGTCTTTGGTTTCATCAATAGTAGTGAAATGTTGCTGGATAATGGTAACTATAAATTGATAAACACAATCCAATGAAATCAATATATCAATATGAAGTGTGTAACACCTTAAAGAAACATAATAATGGTAACTATGGCGATTTTGGCGATAGCCAATATTCGCTCTGTCCCTGTCTTGTACGTCATGAATCAATTAGAAAAAAAGAGAAGGCATAATTATTTTGGTTGTTGTTGCCAGTTGTTGGCAGCGTCGCGCGCGCTGTCGTAGTTTTTAGTTATTGTACCTAACTTATGTATAGTTGCCGTAGTTGGTAACCATAAAACCGTTGCTGGCTATGTCAATATCGATACGGTACGTTAGAGGAGTGGCAACCGATTTCAGTTACGTTTCGCTATAGCTGACACATGTCTATTTTGAATCGTGAATATCGAATTTTGAATTGTAGGCCAAGGAATTAAAATATTTATAATTTTAATAACTAAATAACAAGACGTCTCGTCTTGTTACGCCATGCACGGACACGGAAACGAACGCGGAAAAATCGAGTGACAGTGGCTGTTAACAGTGTCAAGAGCGCTAAAGTACGTCCAAAATCGGTAGTTCAGAATTAAAACTCGTTTAACTGTAACTACGTTCAGATTGTAGTGGTGAAATGCAAAATGCCGGTTTAATCTCAGTAAACACGTAAATCAAGTTCAAGTCGACCTGATCGCGTTTATATTCACTGGTGAAATCGGCCCTAGTACGAGTTTTTATCGTTAACGATTTTGACACATCTCGCATAGTTTTCGACTTATTCTGGCTCCCTGATTGGTCCAAATTTAGTGAAGTGTAGTAACCACTAGAGGCGCTGTACTGTTTTTCAAACAAAATTTGTTCAATATACGATATCGAGTTTGGTATGAAAACTCGTACTAAGGGTACTGATAGAGGCAAGCTATGTAATTGCAATATAACAGGTCAAACGCTAGCCTATCCGCATAAATAAAAATCTGTTTCAACTGCCAGTCGTTTAAACAAACTACTCCTCTCATCCATCAAGTAGCTTCACCCAAAGGGTTTAAAGGATATTTTAATAAAACCACGTAAATAGGAAGCTCAATCAATTCATTTATACTAATAAAACATTCAACAATAAGAATGTACCGTGTATAAGCATCTGTCACTAATTTGATATTAAAACTCTTCAAAAATATAAACTTTAAGATACAATTTGTCATTTTAAGTAAATCATGCAAACAAGGTCTACGAAATTAGAAGTTAACTCTAAATCATGTTATTTCTAAAATAAGCAACAAAAAATGTAAAAGTAATTCGAAAAATTCGGTTTCACAGTAGATCTAAACTAGATCTCGTTTTAGTTATGGCGTTGTGCGTAGGGTTGCCGGAATGAAAAAAAACTTCTAATTTCGTAGTTTTTAGCACCTAATATTCCGATTTAATACACGTGAATATTACCACAACAAACTGCGATACGAATAAGGCACATTATTTCTGTAAACACTTAATAAATATTTATTTAATCTTATTCTTCTATATCAAATAAACTGAAAAACAAAAACATTTAAAATTGAAGGAAAACTAGGTATTAAAAATTGTATAATTTAAATTCAACTCAAAATAAATGCTCCAATACTCTATTTAGGATACACTACTAAACATAATTTTATTATGAAATAAAAATTTGATTAATACATTTAATAGGTAATTTGAAAATTTTCTACATTGGCATAATAATTATATGTGCTTATACCAGTTTTATTTAACAATTAAAAAAAAAACACTTGTGGCAGGAAATAAAATGTTGCCATGCAAATAAAAATAAGTACGTATATTACTAATTAAATAATTTAATCACTACATCTAAATCTAATTTGTTAAATCGCGACAAATGCAATGTTAAATATAAATTAAAAATACTATGGGTTTTGCTCATAAACAAATTTCAGCTAAACACAGCACCTACCAAAAACTGTAACCTCAAATACCTCTTGAACATGGTATTTTATAATTTGTTATTAATTATAATACAAGAGCCATCTCATCATTTTATTGATAACCAATTATGAAATAGACGTTTTAGATCAATCTAAAATCTTTTTATAATAATCTTTTTATCTGTTTATCTAAAAAATATTATTATTGGATTATAAAAATATATGTAGAAAACATGGATAAACAGTAAAGTATTGAAAATAGAGCAGAGACAAGCTATATTTAGCCAAAACGTCGCTCTTGAGCTTTATGAATTAAAGATAAAGTTTAACGAGGCAAATAAAAAATCATGCACATAAACCCGACTTTGCATTGTAAAATACTAACAAAAATGTACATTTTGTTTATTTAGGCGGCCAGATAAAATTGCCAATACTAAAAAAGGTTGATATTCGCTCTTTCCTAAATAGAAACCCGGTGCGTTCGTTACAAAAAATATTTATCAAAACATTTCATAGTTCGAAAACTATTTACAAATTTGTAATCTTAGGACCGTAAACACAAAATACATTTTAGCTAAAATCAATCATAAATTAATGGTGGCATGCATAAAAATAATCTACAGTTAAAAAATATATATATATTTTATTCTTATCAATAAAAAAACAAAGAATAATTCTAAGGTGTTTGTTACAATGGACGGTTTAATAACTAACATCAATTTGTTTCAGAACTTAAAGAGAAAATAAAACAATGGAAAAACTAATATTAGCTAAAACGTTCCTGTGTTTATGAATTCGAAGTTAAGTTACCTACTCAAAAATATAAAACATGCCTTAACGGTAAAGTTTATAAAAAGTAATGTCATTGGAGGATGGTGTTGCCAGTTTAATGTCATTTTTTGAGTAGTTTTTCTTCTTCTGGATTGTTGTGGTCCTGTGCTTTAAACGTGGAGTTAGTGAAAGGGCTCGCTGAGGCCGGGACCATCTGGAAATATTAAATATTTTGTTTATAAACTACGGTAGGAAAAAGCCGATCGTTTTATGTAATTAAAATGATGTAATTTTAGTTTAATATGTCCGGAGATGTATAAAGTCTGTGCAAAAAGATACCGTCGTTGAAATAGAGGGCGCGCGTGTTGATGGTTCTAATTTTCTGTTTAGGTTGCGTTGACAACATTGCTCTGTCATTACTAGTACGAATAAACATGTTTGACACCTTAGTAGGTATCTACTGTTACCATTATCGTGTGCTACTAGGTAGGTATGTACCTTCCTTCCTTACCTTTGAATGTTAGTTCATCGTAACGCCACGACGGTTCTCTTTTTGCACAGACTCTAGTATTAGAATTAAAAAAACATTTAATTTGTATTATTTAAATTAAAATCGTATAGCAAGAAGTGTGGTGTAGTTTTATGAAACCACGATGCAAGTGACATTTTTGTTTATGTGTAGCTGTGGTAGCTAGCTACTATAATAGCAGTTAAAATGACACATTAGCATGTATACAAATATGGCTGCGGAAGCGTCCGCCAATCACAGCTAGACCTAAATGTCATACATCATATCCACCAATCAAGCTAAACCACCGGCGACATGCGACATATGGACGAAATAATTTAAGACGATGTAATAAAAGTTTCAATTTAAAAATAATTAATCATAAATAATAATAATAAATCTAATATTATGTTTCTTTGAAGTGTTTCACACTTTTTTATTTTTGTAAATTTTGTTTAACAATTTATAAAATATAAAGTGTGAAACACTTCAAAGAAACATAATATTTGATTTACGCAGTGCAACATCTCTCGTCGGATTTGAAAACTGTAATGATTTCTTCCGAATGATTAATTGTAAATAAGTAGTCATAGATGGCGCCACCAATGCATAATTGGGTTAACAAATGTAATCCACTAATTTCGTCGTAACGATACTTCGCACCGTGGCTTAATTGGCAAAGCACCGGAACATGTTATTCCGGAGGTTGCGGGTTCAAGTCCCATCGGTACGATGAAATTTTGGATTGTGTTTAACAATTTACAATAATAAATCTATAAGTATGTTCTAGTTGCTTTATAATGTGTGTCATGCTGGAAGACAAAATTTACAATTAAGCACTAGAAACTAAGAGATTGTTCTATAACTAGATTATTCACAGGTATTTTAAATGTTACTGACAGAGGCGTAGACGGAATATTAAATAGACAAGACGAATGGAATAGCCATAGAGATATAACCCGACTAAAATGATGACAACTTGATACATATGCCAGATATAAGATAAAATGAACAACGTAATTTGGTCGGGTCAAACATGACAGCAGGTGAAAGCCAATGTGCGCACTAGAACTACTAGCCAGAGCTGGCTCCAAAAAATAAAATCGCACATCCAGAGAAGTATAAAAAGAGTTGTCCATCTCGCTCTCTCATACTAGTGATTGTGTAGTTTTATCCATCTCATATTATTATTGTTATTTTAATGCAAGGTCTATTTTAATATACTCTCTCAACGGACGGAGGTATTATTTATTCTCAATGTCAAAAATAATGTAACTGTTATCGGAGGAAGAACAACATAACAAAATTCAAAATTAATTCGTTGTTTTTTTTATTAGAGTATCTATTGTACAAAAGTTATGATTAATTATCCACTGTCCCATTATATATCTTAGATAGATATATATATGATATATATATATGAATGAATGAATGAATGCGTCTACGCTCCGTCCGAACCTACTCCAAACCGTTGTCCGAAACATTCCAATTAAAATTGGAAAATCGATTCGCTGCCTTGGAAACCACAGATGACGTAGACCAGAAACTCGAAGAAGTGGTGGAAATCGAAACGACGAAGTTTTGCGAGAGCAAGCGTACGGGCAAAAAGTCCAAACTCTCGGCAGAAACACTTCGGCTAATGGAAGAGAGACGAACAGACCCTTTGTCAGCTTTGTCAACTAACCTGGTGCGCAACGAATCCATAAAGAAGCTGGTACGACGCGACCTCCGATCCTCTACCACGCTCTTGATTAAAGAATCAATTGAGCAGAATCGGGGGTTGAAAGTGTTCGTCCAGCCTCTGGGTAGAAGCCACCTCACAAAGCTGACAACGTCAACGGGGAACGTCGTCGCATCCAAGCCGGAGATTCTGTCGGAAGTTGAAGACTTCTACGGCAAGCTCTACGCATCGCATGCTTCAAGGCCCGAACCCGATACTGAGGATTCTAGAGCCACCTTAACCCACCACTTCACAGAAGATCTGCCCGAAATTAGCCGAGACGAAATCGTGATGGCCCTTAAACAACTCCAAAATGGAAAAGCCCCAGGAGAAGACGGAATCACAACGGAGCTTTTAAAAGCCGGAAGAGCTCCAGCAGTTCAACAGCTTCAGCAGCTATTTAATTCCGTTCTTTTTACTGGGAGAACTCCACAGGCATGGAACAGAAGCATGGTGGTTTTGTTTTTCAAAAAAGGAGACAAAACCCTATTGAAAAACTATCGCCCGATTTCGCTTCTGAGCCATGTCTACAAGCTGTTTTCAAGGGTCATCACGAACTGTCTTGCGCGAAGACTCGACGAGTTTCAACCTCCGGGACAGGCCGGGTTTCGAAGCGGTTACGGCACCATAGACCACATCCACACGGTGCGGCAGATTGTACAGAAGACCGAAGAGTACAATCGGCCCCTGTGCTTAGCATTTGTGGACTATGAGAAGGCCTTTGACTCAAATCGAAACCTGGTCTGTTCTCGAGTCCTTGCAGCGTTGCCAAGTCGACTGGCGATATATCGAAGTGATGAAATGTCTATATAATGCCGCAACGATGACTGTACAAGTACAGAACCAGCGAACTGAACATGTCCACCTGCGTCGAGGAGTGAGACAGGGGGACGTCATATCCCCGAAACTGTTCACTAACGCCTTGGAGGATATGTTTAAGACGCTGGACTGGAAAGATCGTGGCATTAATTGGCAAAATTACAAAGGATGTTGAATGGCCTAGCTGATTCTTCTCGTAGCATCGGTCTCCGGATGAATTTGGACAAAACCAAAGTCATGTACAACGAGCACGTTGTTCCGGAACCGATTGCCGTAGATGGAATCCCACTCGAAGTTGTCACTAAGTATGTTTACCTAGGGCAAACGCTCCAACTAGGCAAACATAACTTCGAGAAGGAAATCCAGAGAAGAATTCAGCTGGGCTGGGCAGCATTCGGAAAACTCCGTCGAGTCTTCTCGTCGCCTATACCACAGTGTCTAAAGACAAAAGTCTTTAACCAGTGCGTCCTACCTGTAATGACATACGGAGCCGAGACGTGGACACTCACAGTCCGACTGGTCCACCAGTTTAAAGTCGCTCAGCGAGCTATGGAGAGAGCTATGCTCGGTATTTCTCTGCGGGATCGAATCCGGAACGAAGTAATTCGCCAGAGAACTAAAGTTATCGACATAGCTCAACGGATTAGCAAGCTGAAGTGGCAGTGGGCTGGTCATATCTGCCGCAGGACTGATAACCGTTGGGGCAGACTTGTCCTAGAGTGGAGACCGCGAATCGGCAAACGTAGCGTAGGACGTCCTGTGACCAGGTGGAGCGACGACATACGCAAAGCGGTGGGCAGTGACTGGAAGAGAAGAGCCGAAGATCGGGCTCAGTGGCGCATCTTGGGAGAGGCCTACGACCAGCAGTGGACTGATACAGGCTGATGATGATGAATGAATGAATGAATCCCTATTTCCCTTGGTCATGCCATAACTTAAGAACGGGTGGACCAAATTGGCTAATTATTTTTTGTTGTGTTTTACATTTTTGGGATAGGGTTTTTATTAAAGAGAAGTTTGAAATAGATACGTAAAAGTATTTTTAACGCGGGCTAAGCCGCGGGGCACAGCTAGTTAAATAATAAAACATACAAACCATGACTTTTTAATATCTAGCCTTAGGTTCATCCAAGTTCTGGCAGCGTGAAAAATAAGTTTTACAAATTTTAATAAAAAATTGAACACTACAAAATTTCGAACAAAATGTATAGCATTTGGTATGACTGTAAAAGAAGAACAGAGGAAGGCATTGTTGCTAATTATTTGAATGGATCTGCGATAGTTGCACATGTAATTCTGTACGTGCTACACAAACGACAGTTCGATTGTGACTAAGGTGAAGTTAGGTTCGCGAACCTAATTTATACGGTCCATATTAAGGAGCGGGGTCCCTTATTTCCTCCTCCTCCTTTTTATATATATCGATGGCAGACATAATAAAACATAACAAAAACGTTTGTGTGTACTTAAGTACGCACATAACAACTTATAGTTCTTTGGTGTAACAAAACAAAAATATCTCAGGATTCCAACCCGTATGCCACAACTCTTTATTTCTCATTTGAGAGAGAGAGAGAGTTAACAGCTAGTCTGTGCAAAGAGAGCACCGTCGTAGAAATTAAGGTCGCGTCGGTCGTTTTAATTTACTGTTTTTGTTGCATTGACAACACTGCTGTCATTACTAGTACGACTAAAAATGTCTGAATTTTGGTAGGTCTCTCTACTCTTATCATTGTCGTGTGCTACTAGGTAGGTATGTACCTTCCTTCCTTACCTTTGAATGTTAGTTCATCGAAACGCCACGATGGTTCTCTTTTTGCACAGACTCTAATGGGAAATTCCCTTTCGCTGTTCCAATGCGTCATTAAAATAATATTTGAACAATAACAACATCTTATTTTCAAGAATGATATTTTTCTTACCTGTTTTGGCAAATCTATTTCCCGAATCTCGTCGATCCTCTCACCCTCGCGAAGAAGCTGAAATAATGAATGTTTATTTTAAGATTGGTAGAAAATAATTGAAGTACCTTGCAACTTTTATTTGGAGATATCGCGGTCTAAGTAATCATCTAATGAAATTACAGCATTCTCAATCATTCGAAAGCAAATTCAGATTCGGAAACTGCTTTTACTTCAACTTGGATCTTTGCAATTCACAATGCTCCGATATGTTACTTTTGATATTTCAATTAGAAAAAATCTGTTATTCACATTGGAAAGGTTTCGGCGACCAAATAGCTCACGGAATAAAAAATATTCGAATTACAAAATTACGCTTCCGAATTCGTCTTCTTATAAATAAAAATAATTGATTTTTTTGCTGTTCGTTAGTCTCGCTAAAACTCGAGAACGGCTGGGCCGATTTAGCTGATTTTGGTTTTGTAATGATTGTCGTGATCCAGGGAAGGTTTAAAAGGTGAGAAAATTTGGAAAAACTGCGAGGAAGATATTAAAAACAACAATTTCATTTTTCCAATACAACGTTCGTCCCTTTGGTACGGTAGGGTAGTTCTAAATTTGAAGCACGTATTACATTAAGGGTTTTGAATCGACAACATATTATATCCACATGACTCGGATTATCGCGTAGGTATTTAAATTTTAATATTTCGAATTTTGACGGTTGTCCCAGTTTGTCATTTGTTGGCTCGTTCAGACATATTTGTCATTGTATTGACATATTTTGATGGTTGTAATTATGGCGCTTCCAAACATGGGCATTCGCTATTTGTGCATAAAAACCGATAAAAATAAAATAAAATAATAAAGGGGGTCCCCATACAAGAAACGTATTTTCCCGGCAAATATTGTTCAATCGGAACCCTGCGTGTGCGGGTCTGACTCGCACTTGGACAGTTTATTTATATTCGCGGTACGAAGTACGCCGGGTCAGCTAGTATCCTATAAATGCACAGACTTGCTACATATTAAACTCGATCGCGTACACCGGCCCCCATGAGAACGACCTTGAACAGAGTTGGTCCCTTTCTTTTGTATGGACAACTTATATACATACCGTACGTATACCAGGCATATAGTATAGATATAGAACATATATAGGACTAGCAGGTTGTTAGACAAGGACACAATCCCACCCGGGTGTCTCTCAATTGGGCCGTTTTGTTCTACAAAGCAATTACAACCTTATTGTTAAAGCATACGGATTAAATTGAACTTGTCAAAACATCTGCAGTGCACCAGCCATTATATTACGTCTATGTATATATGAGAATAACTACGCTGGTGTCAATGTCATGTGAAACCAAACATCTAATTGTCTCAAGGTAACGGGCACAATGCAGCATGGAGGTAGGAAATACTTGGAGGCGCCGCGATACGTTTGCCAGTACGGAAATAACTTCAAAAAGAAGTACATAACTAAACGTCATAATGGAACTCAAAATGGCTGCCATTCATTGTCTACAGTGCGACAAGTATAACTTGGCGGTGGTGGTTTTTGGAACTAATTATTTTAATTGAAACTGTGAGTTTGACGTTTGAGAGATTACCGCGACATTATTGTTGATAAATCTGCTACATTAAAATAGTTCAATAATGCCAAAAGTAATTAAAAGTGGTTTAAGAGAAACTTATCAAAGTACAAAGTAAAAGCACAGTGGCGCACAGGCACGCCAAGTTATACTTGCCGGACTGTATTGGTTCATTGATGACATTGAATGATACAATCCTAGCAATGAACCAATGGACAATCGATGTCAGCCATATCCAGTTACATTATGACGTTTAGGTATCCATCTTGTAGGTAGTCGCGTCCTTATAATATATAAAATTATTTATATATAAAATTCTGGGGAGTTTTGGCGGGAACGTGGAAAAGTGTGTGTGATCTCATTGTATTTTTTCCTAAAACTTGTGTTCTTCCGCGAGTTAATGTGTAATAAATGTGGATTATTAACCAGTAAGTGCCGGTGAATGTGTGCGAGTGTAGGGAAACAGCACAATGTTGAAAAACATGCTGTTTGCGTTCTCACCAAAATTCCACTGAAAATGTTCAGTAAACACCACATCTTTACTGAAGGTATGACTTATACTACACTTTTTCTTGAAAACTGACCTGAAATGTGACTTTGACCCATCTCTACGACGAAATTCAGAAAAACTTGAAAAATTTCAATACTTGACACTGGCTAAATACACTAATCGTGTGGAGCCACAAAGAAACTAAAAAAAAAAATAAAAAAATCTGACAGCATACATCATTGGTAATCCCTCCAGCAAATGCCCTTTAAATGGTTTTTTTTAATGTAATACAGGCTAGCGTTTAACCACTATCTCATCTGTTGGTAAGTGATGATGCAGTCGATGATGGTAGCACGCTAGGCCTAGAATGGGAACTGGCTCTCAAGGATAGCTGCCGGAACACATTAGATGTTTGGCGACAGATTTTGTAACTTAAAGGTGGTAGCTGGCCAGGCGGACACTAGATAGTGTCCTCTACCAGCGTGCGGGAGTTGGGAGTTTCTTAACGTTTTTCCTTCACCGGAGGGCCGCTGTGAAAAGCGCATATACGATAGAAATGATAGAATTTTTCGATAAAAAAATCCATTGGTGCACGGCGGGGATTGAAGTCGGTTCCTCTGGCGTCAAAGCCGGCCATTCTTCCACTACACTACTGGACCCTTGTTTTTGCTTATTTTAAAATGTAATGTGTAGAATATTGCTACTTTGGTACAAACCTTATCGACCTCAGGTTCTATTTGTTCGTTGGTACCTCCTTTGTTTAAAGCTCCCTTCTCCATAAGGGTCGCACGTTTCGCGTTTAAGTACATAGTTCTGGAAAAATAAAACATTGTTTTTAGAATCAAGAATCAAAGCATTTATTCAGTATGCAGGCAGTATTAATATACGCACATATACACGTCAAAATCATAAAATAAATCATAACCAATTATCAAGTAAACATAGCAAAAGCAGAATTTAATGCTTTGAATTAAAAAAATAAAAACCGGCCAAGTCAAGTCGCCAAATATTCTTAGTGGTGCTCAGAGGATAGCCGTGGTCGTATGTCACCTACCGTAACAAAACAATACACTCTGCAAAGTAACATACGACCACGGGTATCCACTGAGCACCACTAAGAATATGTATGAAATACAATAAAATATTTATTACAAGTTAGTGGTTTGTATATATTACATATAGTTAATACACGATACATATTGAATAGTTTGTATATAGCGATGTCAGATGAGAATATTTTCTTGTTTCATACTTTTTAGAGAGTGATTTTTCAGTAGTCGGGTTTTAGTTTTCGAGCTTATTTTTTATAATATTACTAGTATATACTCGCGACTTCGTACACGTACACCAAGAATTTCATCACTGTAAAAATCATGATTATATTTTCACGATGCGTGATAGCAAACAGACAGAGTTACAAACTTTTTTAGGGTTCCGTACCTCAGAAAGTAAAGTCTAAGTGAAAGTTAACACAAAGGTTTTCAGGTAGGTAAACGTTCCTAGATGGCGTTATAATGAAATGCCAAAATAAACACGGTTCTTGTATTGGGACCCCCTTTAATGTTTAACTTTATTCTGTTTTGAGTATTTGTTATTATAGCAGCAACAGAAATATCTACATTATTTGTGAAAATTTCACCTGTCTAACTATCGCGGTTCATGAGATACAGCCTGGTGACAGACGGACAGACAGACAGACAGGCCGACGGACAGCGGGGTCTTAGTAATAGGGTCCCGTTTTACCCTTTGGGTACGGAACCCTAAAAACGTGTAAATTTGACGATTTACCGTAGACGGAATATTAAATAGACAAGACATTAGCGTATGTGATAAAATAACTATAGAGATATAACCCGACTAAAATGATGAACACGTGATACATATATATGCCAGCTATAAGATAAAATGAACAACCTAATTTGGTCGGGTTATACATGACAGCGGGTGAGAGCCAATGGGTGCACTAGAGCTGGGAGCCAGAGCTGGCTCCAAACAATGACATTGCATATGCCGAGAAGGATAAAAAATGGTTGTCCGTCTCGCTCTTTTACACTAGTAATTGTATAGTTTTATCCTCCTCATATTATTATCGTTATTTTAATGTCAGTTTTCATCGTAAATGCTTTTGACAGTTCTCACATAGTTTTCGACTTATTCTGGCTCCCTGATTGGTCTAAATTCAGTTAAGTGTGAAAACCACTAGAGACGCTGTATTCTTTTTCATACAACATTTGTTCGATGGCATGAAAACTCTTACTAAGGGTACAGTTCTATTATAATATGTCTAAGGCGGCAATAGCCCAATGGATAGGGTGTCGGACTGGCAATCGAGAGGTCGTGAGTTCGAATCCCACCTACACCCATTGCACTATTGACGTGAACCCACTCCAGACACAAGCATATTTAGCTTAGTTGGAGGGGTTAACAAGAATACTAGTAATGTGCAACCCACATTGCGAGTAATCTTTAATAAAAAAAAATTAAATTAAAATATATATATATATACTGCGTCTAGGATATGTTACCTCTTAATGGCCAGGTAGTAGAGTTCTGCTATAGCCTTCACGGAGTAGTCCGGCACGAAGGTGTGACCCAGCATAGAGTCCATGTTCAAGTTCTGCAGGGAACCCAGGGTGGAGGGAGACGGGGCCTCCGCTGGATGGATGGACACGCTCATTTTAAATAAATACATTACTAAAAAAAAATAATTATCGAAATCAGACTACTCTGTAAAATGCGTCATACATAAAACAAAAAATATATATACGCGTCGACGTGATAACCTCCTCCGTTTTTTTTCATCGGTTAAAAAACTCACGTTCATTTTAAACTTATAGATTTAAATCGGGAATTTAACGTGACTTACGCGATGTCGATATAGCGATCGACATTTTTTATCTCCATATCTCTGGAGATATTAATCAGATCTCGATGAAATTACTATGGTACCACTGTTGGGATATCTTCTATTCAATAAAAAAGAATCATCAAAATCGGTTCATAAACGACGAAGTTATCACATACATAATAAATACACACAAAAATATCTATATTTTATATACAGTCGATATAGAAACCTCCCTCTGTTTTTGAAGTAGGTTACCAAATGCGCACTCACCAACGCCCACGTTTTGCGTGAGGGCCTGCACTCCGAAGTAGGTGAAGGGACCAGCTTCGAAGACCAGGTTCTCCCGACCTACCGTCACCTCTACACGACCCTCTAAGATTAACACGAAGTAATCCACCTGTGAAACACACGGAGAAATTATTTTAATCAAATCAAATCAAAGCATTTATTAACCAACTTCACAAAAATGAGGTTCTCAATTCGTCGGAATCTTTTTTAGGGTTCCGTAGCTGAATGGCAAAAAATGGAACCCTTATAGATTCGTCATGTCTGTCTGTCTGTCCGTCCGTATGTCACAGCCATTTTATTCCGAAACGGTTAGCACTTCAGAATTAAAACTTGGTAGGTAAGTGTATTCTGGAAACCGCTTTCCGATTTTTATACAAAAATAAAAATATAAAAGTTTAAGGGGGGCATCCCATATATAGAAACGAAACAATATCTGTAGATCTGAATAAAAACTTTCAACGAAAATTGGTTTGAACGAGATACAGTCAGCAGTTTTTGAGATATAGCGACCGCAAATATAACTTTGTTTTTCATACAAACACTATGAAAAACAAAGTTAATTTTTTGGTTGCGAAAAATCATAGTTATAGAATACTCTACTGTGTTACGGAACCCTACGAGTGCGCGTCCGAATTGCATTTGAACAGTTTTTTTTAATGATCGATCGTTTAAAAAACTAAAAGAACCGACTTCAAACGTCGCGCTAGTCAGTAGCATGTCATCGAGGTATATAAATACATCGTAATACAAAAGTTTATATGTTAAAAACCGCAACCGATTTCGTTAAAATTTAAATGAGACCATCTGGAAAGGGTAGGTACCAACCATTCGAAACAAAAAAAGAATTTTCGAAATCGGTTCAGACATCTTCGAGTAATCGGTGAACATACATAAAAAATAATAAAAAAGTTTCCGACGAATTGAGAACCACCTCCTTATTTGTGAAGTCGGTTCAAAATAATGAGCCCCGCAGGTGTCATCCAATAGTTGACGTCCAACTATTAAATAAAACTGGCCAAGTGCGAGTCAGACTTTTGTCCCGCACACGGAGGGTTCCGAACCGAACACCAACTAAGTAAACGTTAACACAAAGGTAGAATAGTATTATATAGTAGTAATAGTAGTAATTAATATTATTAAATATCTGGTTGACGAGCTTTGCTCGGTATTTTTTGTTTTTGTGTGGTGTACAAATATGGATCTTCCCGACATCTATTGACGAATAATAATACTATTTTTTTTAATAGAGAGCCTGCTTTACCCACAGAACTGCTTTACCCACACAGTAACACTAAAGCTACTTCTACTCGCCAATAGATGTCGGGAAGAGTAATATTTTAAGTTGATTATCAATAAAGTTGATTATCGAAAACACGAATAAAACAACATTTTCTGAAAATGATTCCTAGCTAGATCGATTTATCGCCCCCGAAATCACCTGTATACTGAATGTTCACTCGCGATTTGAAGACCCCCGGATTGTACTTCACAGGAAACAGACTCTAGCAGGGAATTCCATTCCTTTGCTGTGCGTATGATAAAAGTTGATGCAAATATACCTATATCATAAAAACTCACCGCTTTCCCTTCTTGGAAGACATATCTCTTGATATCGTTCTTATCCTCGTCTCCTCTAAGCTTGATGTGTTGTATGACGTCCTGTTTCAACAGGCGACGCAGCACGTTCTCCGAGATGTGCTCCGGACGGAATGGGTCCACGCCTGAAATTATTATTACAATCATTTTATAGGGAAACTTTTATTATTTGTTTCCTTCATCTATAGATTGTCGCATTACAGTCGGTGCTGATTGGTGGATATGTTGTATGACATTTAGGTGTAGCTGTGATTGGGCAACATTTAGGTCTAGCTGGGGTTGCCTATTACGACGGTATTATGCAGCTGATAGACGGACAATCAGTTCCATTCGGAATATTATTTGTACTGCTATTAGTTTGTGTTTTATTTATTTATTGTTTCTTTATATCACATTATTTTAAAGATAAAAATTGTCTGAAATTGTTGAACATGCATTGGGGGTGCACGTAATAGTATGGCTGGCAACCCTACATTAATCAGGGGGATTAAACATTTTTTGAAGCGTGAGTGACGTTTGACGTCGAGTGGCTAATGACTAATTATTTAAAATTCAAAGCAAACGTTATGTTTTAGTTACATCAGTTAAAATAGTTTTTATCTTAATTTAGTTTAAAAGTTGTATATTATGTACTATTTGTAAAAATTGTTTTATATGGAAAATGAATATTAAACATTGTAAAATATTATAAGAATTAAATATTAACCAATTGTCATATTTAGAATAATCATTATTGATATGATATATTTAATGTTATTAGACGTAATTATATTGTAATACGGGACTTATCGCGCTAAAAACATAATTTTATTTACCTTGACACCATTGCGACTGCAACTCCGATCAAGATCAAATGAAGGTAGTTTCAAACTACTCTCAATCAAAACAATGCTGATACCCACAACTTCAGTCTTCTCGTGACCACGGTCAATGCAACTTGATCGAAACGTCGAGGTAAATAAAATTATGTTTTTAGCGCGATAAGTCCCGTATTACAATATAATTATGTGTGTAAATCGCGAAAGTTTAAAATTTACTGTTATTAGACGTGTTTAAGTGCAGATTTTTAATTTGCCCATATATTGAATAAATGCTTTGTCTTTTGACTATTGGCGGACGCTTCCGCAGCCATATTTGTATACATGCTAATGTGTCATGTCAACTGCTGTCATAGTAGCTAGCTACCATAGCTACACATCGTGGTTTTATAAAACCACACCACACTTTTTAGGGTTCCGTACCCAAAGGGTAAAACGGGACCCTATTACTAAGACTCTACTGTCCGTCTGTCTGTCTGTCGGTCTGTCTGTCTGTCTGTCTGTCCGTCTGTCACCAGGCTGTATCTCATGAACCGTGATAGTTAGACAGTTGAAATTGTCACAGATGATGTATTTCTGTTGCCGCTATATGCCGCTTGTTTTTTTCGGCATTTCACGCCATCTATGAACGCTTAGTTAGGTAAACGTCCCATAGATGGCGTTATATTGAAATGTCGATCTCTAACACCTTTGTTAGACGTTAGATGGCGTTATAAGAAACAAAATGTTTATTAATTATTATTTTTGCTGGCGAAAAATGATAGTGGTATTTTTTGCTCGATCTTATAAAATACTGTAGTGTGGTACGGAACCCTACGAGTGCGAGTCCGACTTGCACTTGGCCAGCTTATTTCTATTATTTACGCCAAAAAGCCGTCATAAATGTCATTGATCATCATCTTCACCTCCTCATCTGTACCCTGGAATACCAGCTTTATCTGCGATACTTACTGGTGTTGAGGAACTGGAAGGTGGCCAGCACGAGCTGCGGAGACACGTGCACTCGCTGGTGCTCATGGTAACCCACGAACGCTGCCAGGTCCTGGAACTTGTTCAGAGGGCGCGCCAGTCGCTTCTTTGTGCGGTTGTCACCTGGAGATAGAGTATATTGGGTAAGTTAAATTTGTGATTTTACAGGCCGCTTAAAAAAAATGTTTTAATGTATCTTATAGGCTAGCGTTTGACCACTATCTCACGTGTCGGTATTTAATGATGCGGTCGAGGATGGTAGCACGCTAAGCCTAGAACGGGAACTGGCTCTCAAGTAGGGATAGATAGATAGATAGATAGATAGATAGATAGATAACTCTTTATTGTTACACCTTCTTAAAACTAACTTACATAGTAAACTTAAAAATAATGTGTTTCAATGGGCGGTCTTATTGCTAATAGCGATCTCTTCCAGACAACCTTAGGATGGAGAGGATAGAACATGTGACTAATGACGGGTGTATCTAACATCTCTAAACACTAATCACTTACATATATACCTATAAATAAACTTAACTATCTTATATAAATACCTAGTGGCTTAAATATTAAGCGTAAATTAATCTTATGCAGCTAGAACAGTATAATACTGAATGACCTTGAAAAAGAATAAACAAATAAATATAACAGGGATGTTACGGAGGTTGTTTTACCGAAAGACAAAACCGGAGATTTGAAATTTATTTTAACGGAACCGAAATCGGAACCGAAACCGAAAACGGAACCGGAGGTGAACCATGGAGTGCAGTTGGGTCAAATGAGAACTTATGTCAAGGCCGGGTCAGATAAACGAATGAAATTAATGCTATAATTCTTCGGTATAACCTCAGCTTCAAATAAATCGGAACCAAAGCCGGAACTCCGTAACATCTCTACTCTCAAGGATAGCTGCCGGAACACATCATATGTTTGGCGACAGATTTTCTAACTTGAGGGTGGTAGCTGGCCATGCGGACACTAGATAGTGTCCTACCACCATGCGGGGGTTGTTGGTTTCTTAACGATGTTTTTCCATAACTGTGAAAATCGCACATACATTTTTCGATAGAAAATTCCATTGGTGCACGGTGGGGATGGAGCTCGATTTGTTACAAATAAAACTAAAGCCACGGTGATATCCACACTAATATTATAATAACCAAACGGCCAAGTGCGTGTACGGCCACGCGCATGTAGGGTTCCGTAGTAGCCTGTTATTCAATGCAAGGCTTTACCCGTTAGAAACAAGCAACTAGGTACTCCGTCTTTGTCACTTTAAAGGATTTATTCTAAGGATTTTGTATTTGGTCCAAAATTATCCAACACCCAAGTTCAATGGCTATTACTGCTAAACTAATAAAGTTATCTTAACCGCTATAGTTTTCCTTTAAAGTTTATGAAATGCGCTATTATCACGACTTTTTCCAGATTTTTCAAGCCAGCAGTTTACCTTTTAGAGGGGGGGAGGGGACACCCTACTGGCACAAAAATTTGCACTTTAAAGTTTAATATTTCGTAAATGGAGCATTCAATCGAAAAATGGTATTAGCAACCCTTAAGTCTTTTTAAAAGACCTATTCAACGATACCCCATACGAAGGGTAGACGATGAAAAAAAAATTCATCCCACTTCTCATATAGTGGAGCTACCCTAAACAAAAATATGTCTCAAAATTTTATTTGAGCACTTTGTCGGCGTAATTTATATACATACCCCCACAAAATTACACCTTTCTAGTATTAACGGTCTCTTAGCAAAACCTCGGACAGACAGACAGACAGACGGACATGACGAAACTATAAGGGTTCTTGTCAGGACTACGGAACCCTAAAAACGTTTGTCACTGTCTGTTTGTAACCTAATCACGCCTAAACGGTTCTTACTGAAATGAGGAAGAACATAGACTACTAAATTCTTGGTGTACGTGAACGGAGTCGCGGGTATTAGCTAGTTATCTACAATTACCGTGCTACAGTAATACAAGTAAGTACGTGTGCAATAAAATCGTAAGCAAGTAAGTGCAATAAAAGCGTAAAAATTAAGCACTGCGATTTCGTTGATATGTATTATCTTTGAACAGGAAATATATCAATCTAGATAAAAGTATGAAGATTAGATTATGTCACACTCGTGTATATTGTATGCCGGTAAATATGTTTTTATAGCAACCTATCCGTGTTAGTATTATGTAATTTATCCTTGAGAGCCAGTTCCCATTCTAGGCCTAGCGTTCTAGGCCTATCTTCGACCGCATCATCACTTACCAACAGGTGAGATAGTGGTCAAATGCTAGTTTATATGATATAAAAAAAACAGCATATTCACCCTTATCTCCACAACATAATACAGATACTTATTCTACGATTTAAAAAAATGGTTGTCTGCAAAGTTCGTTTACGGACGATAGTTTAACGTGACAACGTAATAACAAAACATTGATGAAATCGGCGCATGCGTACAATAAGCGTAACGGGACAAGGAGTGTAACGGGACATGGAGTGTAACGGGACAAGGAGTGTAACGGGACAAGGAGTGTAACGGGACAAGGAGTGTAACGGGACAAGGAGTGTAACGGGACAAGGAGTGTAACGGGACAAGGAGTATAACAGGACAAGGAGTGTAACGGGACAAGGAGTGTAACGGGACATGGAGTGTAACGGGACAAGGAGTGTAACGGGACAAGGAGTGTAACGGGACAAGGAGTGTAACGGGACAAGGAGTGTAACGGGACAAGGAGTGTAACGGGACAAGGAGTGTAACGGGACAAGGAGTATAACAGGACAAGGAGTGTAACGGGACAAGGAGTGTAACGGGACAAGGAGTGTAACGGGATACCTTTTCGGCGTTCATCGATTTATTAGACGTTGTTACGTCAAACCGAAAACGCGAATTCGCGCGCATTCGACAGAATTCGCGCGTCGTGGCGCAACTAACGCTGATTGGTGCTTCGCTTTATTCGCTTCGCTGATTGGTGCTTGTGAATAGATAGAAGTACTCACTGATGACGTCAGTTTCGTCCACGATCTCCGCCTGTATCATCTCCTCGATAACATCCTCCAGTGTGACCAGACCCACAGTCTCGTACACCGGGTCCCCGTCACCTTCCTCGATGCGTTGAACGAACGCCATGTGACCCTTGTGACCTGCAAACAAAATACATAACAGTATTAGTTGAAGTTTTATTAGCATCACTTTTAAATTAAATTACTTTTTTCTTTTTTTTAATTCGTATTATTTAAATAATGCCAAACACTATAAATATTATAAGCGGGGAGTCCTGGTGTCCTGTAATACAGGTTTTTCTGTAAAACCTACCACAGGCATCAGTCTCACTTTAGTTAAGAATCATTTGTATTGCCAACACTATTTCTTTAAATGTTTTTTTAACCGACATCCAAAAAGCAGGAGGTTCTCAATTGGTCTGTATGTTTTTTTTTATTGAATTTTTTCTAGGCGCAATGGGGTAAACTTTGACGTAAGCGTCATGCTATATTTTATATATATAAACGCCCTCTGTTGTAGAACGGCGTAACTACGATGACGTATTCGCTATCATTCGGATTGAACTGAGTTCAACAGATAGAGTTACACAAAAATAATTAGTGATGTTGAAAATAAATTGTATGAACTTGGAAGTTTCACATCTAACGCGTCTAACGTCGCGTTATGTTTTTTTGTTTTTTAATTTTTTTTTTAATTTAATTACACAATTTGATTCAATCCGCACTAAACCTTTTTAATTCGAACCGCAAAGGAATAGAACACGTTGCCGGCTGACTTGTTTCCGAGTAGCTATAACTTGGATCTCTTCAAGTCAAGAGTGAACAGGTATCTTCTAGGCAAGCGTGCTACACCCTCGATCACATCGTCACTTTCCACCAGGTGAAATAGTGGTTAAATGCTTGCCTATCTGCAATAAAAAAGAAAAAATGTTTTGTTTGTGTGTTACCCGATAACTCCGCTAATTTTGATGAGTTATATAGCAGAGATATGATGATCAATGTCTCAAACTTGGTACTAATATTGACTCGCGGGGCATAGAAGTCGGTTGTTTTAGTTTTTAAACTATTTTAATTATATACTTGTTAGATACAACTTAGAAGTGAATTTGTTATTATTTTATAATGAAAAGTTGGCGTCTTGAATTCTGTAAGCCTACTGAGTATTTTCTGATATAAATAAATGTAAGTAATAAAATCTGGAGAAGTCAACGTGCCAAATTTTAGCCCGATACTTTCCGTTGAAGTGAGTGACATATTGATCAGTCCCGCGACACTGCATACATAATTAAATAACTCATAATTATGAACGTACTTCGTACCAACCAACACTGCAAAAAAGTTTCTATTGCAAGCATAATACTTTCCGTTGTTAGGTTGGCTACAAAGTACCTTCATCATTCGGATTTGATTGCAAAATTACTGGACATACAGTAAAGTTAAATAAACGCCTTTAAATTATATAGAGAGTGCGTAGAAAGCTACGACGCGTTAAACTTCCTTCACAGATTTAGATTTGTTTGTACAACTCCATCTGTTGAACTTAGCGGGACGAACGCCCAAATGATAGGGAATACTACGTCTTCATAGTTACACCGTTCTACAATAGATGGCGTTTATAAATATAACATGACGCTTACGTCACTTCCGTTGATACCCCAGAGCGCTAAAGGTACGGACACACCGCAGCGTCCTGCGTGCGCGATCTAAGCGACAATAAGATAGCGCAGTAGTATTTGTATCGACAGAAAACAATTGAAAAGTACTGAGATCGCGCCCGCAGATCGCAGGACGCCGCGGTGTGGTCGTACCTTAAAAGAGTTGAACTTCTATAAGATAAGTATAAGTATATCTATAATTAAGAACATCTGGATCCACCAAGTCTGAAATAATTTAAGCGCTCATCAATATCAAACTTATCTCTCGTCACCTCGCTCGGCCATCATTCAAACTTTATCGCTCGTAAAATGTATAAAGTAAATAAACAGCCGGCGGTTTTTACAGACGGGGCTTCAAATTATAATTATAATAAATAGATATCAAATGCTTCTTTTGGCCTCCCGGATTCGTACATATCAATACAAATATTATAAATGCAAAAGTCAGTTTGTATATTTGTTTGTTTGTGTCCTAAGACTTCTTCACGGTCAAACAGCTGGACCGATATAGCTGAAATTTGGCACAGGGATAGCCAGTATCATAGATTAGGCTACGGGATACTTTTAAACGCGGGCGAAGACGCGGGGCACAGCTGGTAAGTCAGAATTAAGATAGATAACTAACACCGACTTCAATGCCCCGATGCCCCGCGAGTCAATTTCAGTAGCAAGTTTGAGACGTTTATCGTCATATCTCTGGAGATACTTATCATCATTAAGTCTACATTGTAGACTATTGAATGCATTCAATTGAAGCTAATTCTATTAAACTTTATTGTTTTTATTACATTTTTTACCACCGATAAAAAATCACCCTTGGAATAATAACAGGGCCTCCTTGATCTATATTAATATACCTACAAACTAGCAAGTATCGCTATAAATAATTTATAATCTGTTACTAGAACCACATGTCTGTCTGTCCGACCGTCTGGTAATGAATCATGGAGCATAATATCGTAATCTGCGAACCAGGGGCGATAAGAGATTCAAGGGAGATAAGAAGAGGAGTTATTGGCCCAAAGTTATATTTAAGTTTTAGGTAGGCGTTATAGTAAGATTTATTTTTTATATTTTATAGGCTAGCGTTAGACCACTATCTCACCTGTTGGTAAGTTATGATGCGGTCGAAGCACGCTAGGCCTAGAATGGGAACTGGCTCTCAAGGATAGCTGCCGGAACGCATTCGATGTTTTGCGACAGATTATTTTTATAAGATAAGTAACTATTGTAAACCTAATTTTTTTCTTGAGAACTCTAGCACGCTAACAATTTCGCTTTTATTGATTCATATATTATAGCCATAACTCATCGCCAATTAGGACAGTTGCATATAATCGGATTGGATCAGACTAAACTCATGAATCTGCTATTTGACGCAAAAGCAATTCCTTTTTAACCGACTTCAAAAAAAGGAGGAGGTTTCTCAATTCGACCGTATATTTTTTTTATGTTTGTTCGCGGATAACTTCTTCGTTTATGAACCGATTTCGATTATTATTTTTTTGTTCGAAAGGAGATATCCCAAGTGTGGTACCATGGTAATTTTATCGAGGTATGATAAGTATCTCCAGAGATATTGAGATAAACATCTCAAAATTGGTACTGAAAATGAATAGCGCGGCATTGAAGTCGCTTGTTTTTTAGTTTTTAAACGATATTATTAATGGACCATTTTACGAATCTCTACACAAAACTGTCAAAAAGAAGCGCTGATCAGAATCGGAAAGTGAATCATAACATGAAATTACTCTTAAGTGGCCATTTTGTGATTCCCAATACAATTCATATTAGGATGATATTATGAGTCAGCTAATGTGGCCTTTAAAGCTAAACTAATCCAGACTAATATTATAAAGAGAAAACGTTTTTAAACGAGTTCAACTTTCGAGATGTTTAATCACGAAGCAAGTGCATCTGTTTCAATATCGCGAAAAATATTGTTTGCGCGATGCAGGATCTCTTACATTTAGCCAATATTATAAGCCAAGGGGAGGGGGAGGGGCGTGCAGGGGAGCGGGAGGGATAGGGGGAGGGGAGGACAGGGGAATCGAGGAGAGGGGAGGGGGAGGGGAGGGGGAAGTGAGGCGCGGGGAGGGGAAAGTGATGGGAGGGGGAGGGGAGGGTAAGTGAGGGTAGGGGGAAGGGGGGGGTGGCGTGGTGCGGTGCGGTGTATTTGGGATAGGTATGTGTCTTATTAGTTAATGCTACCCATAGACACTATTCCACGCGGACGAAGTCGCGAGTACAGCTAGTATTATAATTAGAAGAGATTTGTTTTCATCCCATGTCACTGCCGTCCAAAATGGACGCTGGACAACAACAGGGACTGTGCAAGGAGTCATAGCTAGAGGCAAATAATGGATTTGCTTAAGATACGGCCACACCGCGGCGTCCAGCGATCTGCGGGCGCGATACTTTTCAATTGTTTTCTGATTGCGTTTGGTGTGAACTAGTCCGTTTGAATACTACTGCGCTATCTGATCGCTGCGGTGTGTCCGTACCTTTACTGACCTACTTGTAGTATTTTTTCTTCATTGTGTAACTACTACACAATAGTGGATGGAATATTAAGCGGATGTGGCATTTAAATAACAATAATAATATGAGAAGGATAAAACTATACAATCACTGGTCTGAGAGAGCAAGATGAACAACAATTTTTATCCTTTACCTGCGTATGCGATTAAACTGGCTCCAGCAAAGTATGGAGCCAGTTTCTAGTGCACCCATTGGCTCTTACCCGCTGTCATGTATAACCCGACCAAATTACGTTGTACATTTTACCTTATAGCTGGCATATGTATCACGTGTTCATCATTTTAGTCTTAGGTTATATCTCTATAGCTATTTCATTCGCATACGCTAATGTTGTCTCTACATATAATATACTTTCTCTATGTACACAATGAAGAAAAAAGTAGCTACTACAACCAAAAAATTGTTATTTTTAAGTTGTTATAAAATAAAATCTTAAGTCATTAATATGTTTAAGGGTAAATACATACACAAAATTAAAGGCTAGGTACCAGTGGGTCAGTAAGCAAATCCATAATTTGCCCCTAACTAACTCCTTGCACAGTCCCTGTCAGATTCTTTCCAGTGTAACAGTTTTCTGGCAACGATTCAGAAGTTTACTTATTTCTGGAATGGTTCATATTTTGGCAACCAGAACGGAAATGTGACAGGAAAATGAAAGGTCTCTCTGGATAACGGGCAGTTATTAATAATAAGATTCGATTAACGTCACGGTTCATAATTAAGATAGTTTAAAAACTAAAACAACCGACTTCCATGCCCTGCGAGTCAATTTCAGTAGCAAGTTTGAGACGTTTATCGTCATATCTCTGGAGATACTAATTAAATCTCGATGAAACTACAATGGGACCACCTCGGAAATGTACCCTACCCTACCCTAAGAGATAAATATAAATATAAGAATATATACAATATAAAAACATAAATATAAGAGAGATAAGAAAAAACACACACAGACGAATTGAGAACCTCTTCCTTTTTGGAAGTCGGTTGAAAACTGCAAAAAAATCATGTCTGTTGTATTGTATCGGAGCTTCCTTAAATATTTATTTATTCTGTTTTTTAGTATGTTTTGTTATAGCGCCAACAGAAATACATAATCTGTGAAAATTTCAACTGTCTATCACGGTTCATGAGATACATCTGAGATCTGGTGACAGACAGCCACAGCGAAGTCTTAGTAAAAGGGTCCCGTTTTACCCTTTGGGTACGGAACCTTAAAAAAATGTGGGTTACACACATTACTAGTAGTCTTGTTAACCCCTCCAACTAAATATGATTGTGTCTGGAGTGGGTTCACGTCAATAGTGTGCAATATGTGGGGATCGAACTCACGACCTCTCGATCGTCAGGCCGACGCCTTAGCCATTGGACTATTGCTCAATAATAAAGATTATTAATTAATTAGGCTTTATGAGGTCAGCGGTGAACGATTAGTCCATACAAACATAATTACAAAATGATTTTAAGCGTATTGTTGCCTTCTTGAGTGTAATTTTGCCTTCCTAATTGTAATTTTGCCTTTTTAAGTGTATTTTTTTTATATCTTATAGGCTAGCGTTTGACCACTATCTCTCCTGTTGGTAAGTGATGATGCGGTCGAAGATAGTAAGCAAGCTAGGCCTAGAAAGGGAACTGGCTCTCAAGGATAGCTGCCGGACCACATTAGATGTTTGGCGACAGATTTTCTGACTTGAGGGCGGTAGCTGGCCAGGCGGACACTAGATAGTGTCCTACCACCATTTCGGGGCTTTCTTAACGATGCTTTTCCTTCACCGGAGGGCTACTGTGAAAAGCGCAAATACATTTTTCGATAGAAAAGTAAAAAAGTGTTGGCTTCTTAAGTGTAATGTTGGCTTCTTGAGTGTAATGTTGCCTTCTTGAGTGTAATGTTGCATTCTTGAGTGTAATGTTGCTTGTTGTTTTGCTGTTTAGTGCATAACTGCGCTCTAAAGTGTTATTTTGCGTTGTTTTATGTGATTTTGTTTTCACTCCACACTCCATTTCCCTCAACATTATCATCAACCTATCTCTGTCCACTGCTGGACATAGGCCTGGACTATAGCACAGAATAATGAATAGTACACGTACCTATAGTGTATTTCATACCTTTAAACGAGCAATTCTTGTATATATATATAACTAATCTGAATCTCGGAAACGGCTCCAACGATTTTCACAAAATTTAGTACACAGTAAGTAAATTTAAAAATAAAGTAGTTAAATTTAGTACAGTTTATAATATTTTAATATTTTTTTATTTAATTTAAATTAATTTTATTAATATTTATTTTTATTTAATATTATTTTATTAATATTTATTAATTTTTTTAATTTAATTTAATTATATATATTTTGTTATTATAATATTTTAATTTAGTAAATAAAGTAGTTAAATTTAGTACGTCGTATACAGGGGATTTCGGGGGCGATAAATCGATCTAGCTAGAATTCATTTTCAGAAAATGATGTTTTATTCGTGTTTTTAGGCATTGAAAAACTTCTACAATATCATTAGAATACAAAGGGTAATGTCGTCTCATTTGACAACGTTATGATAGCTCGGTGGAAGATCGATTGGATGGCGATCGGGAGGTCCCTGGTTCGAGAACATATGAGACGACTATTTTTCCGTTGTTTTTCCTTCTTTTGTGAGTAAAACTATGAATGGAAGCTAAAAGAAACAAAATACTCGATTTAACATAAAAATATATACATACAATACCGAGCTTTCGGTATATCAGATTTTTTTTTTTAATAAATAAAAGTTTATTATAAGCCACATTTATAAGTAATTTTACAAGTAATATAATTATGTTTTATTAATGTAGGTACATTCAAGACAATGTTTGTTTAACGTACTTGATCAAATAGGCTGTTACAATGTGTCAAACATAGGACCCCTGAATCCGAAACTAGGAAAACCTGTATGATCATATTCAGTAGTTCTCCGAAGCTAACGGTGCCGTTACAGCAATAATAAACAACGACAAAGACAACAATATAAATTAAATTAAACATGGGCTCGTGGGGTCAACAAGCACGCGGTTTTGTAAAGGAGTTGTCCAGACGTCTGATAGATGTCTCCCATGATCAAAGAGCTGGCGCGTACCTCGGCCAACGAATTAGTATTGCCATTCAAAGAGGTAATGTCGCCAGCTTTTTGGGTACCCTACCAGCGGACAGCGACCTTAATTCAGTTTTTTATTTGTAGATTTTATATAGTCTGTATTATAGTTTTAAGAGTAGTTTATATTGTATATATAGTTATTTACAGTTTAGGTAGGCACTTGAACATTATTTTGGTTTGTTATTATCATTAAGGCAATATAAATTATTATATTAAATACCTTAAAATTAAACATAAGGTGTTACGTGAGCGATACCCGTGCAATTTAAATGTGGATATTAAGTACATAAGTGTACACTCACCTTCCTTGAATTGTTTGAGCATGACATCGAGGGTAACGTCCTCGAAGACAAAGTTGCACGGGTTCTGGTAGTACTGGCAGAGTGTTCGCAGTGGGGTGTGGTCATCAGGATCCACAAAAGCCAGATCCTTGATGAAAAGCACTGTCACTATGTTTCCTCGGCTATCTTCGTACACTGGGATACGGGAGTAGCCTGGACAAAAGAGAAGTATAATTTAAGATCGTTTAAAAAACTAAAAGAACCGACTTCAAATTCGCGCTAGTTAAAGTAACCAGTAGACGTAGTAACTAGTATATAATCTGTGCCAGTAGTTAGTAGTAAGTCGTCGAGATAGTAAATGCGTCGTAATAAAAATGTTGATATATTAAAAACGGCTCGGCCGATTTCGTTAAAATTTAAATGGCACCACCTGGGAAGGGTACCCAAAAACAAAAAAAAGAATTTTCCAAATCGGTTCAGGCATCTTTGAGTAATCGGTAATCATACGTAAAATAAATAATATCGTTTAAAAACTAAAAAACAACCGACTTCAATGCCGCGCTATTCATTTTCAGTACCAATTTTGAGATGTTTATCTCAATATCTCTGGAGATACTTATCATACCTCGATAAAATTACCATGGTACCACACTTGGGATATCTCCTTTCGAACAAAAAAGAATAATCGAAATCGGTTCATAAACGACGAAGTTTTCCGCGAACAAACATAATAAAAAAAAATTTAAAAAAAAATATATATATACGGTCGAATAGAGAAACCTCCTCCTTTTTTTAAAGTCGGTTAAAAAATTAAAAAAAAGATTCCTAAAAATGAGAACCTCCTCCTTTTTTGTGAAGTCGGTTTTAAAAAGATATATAATTTAAGATCGTTTACGAAAAGAAAAAACCGACTTCACAAGCCACTATAGTGAAAATATCCACTAGCCATAATCATATCATCAAGGTATCAAATATTTTTATATTGTTTATCTCCATACCTCCGGAGATGATGATCAGATTTCGATAAAATTTGAATGGGACCATACGGGAGGCACAATCCGTCAAACAAAAAAATAATTGTCAAATCGGTTAACATTTGACAAAGTTCTGGGGTAACAAATATTTTAAAAAAACAGCCGAATTGAGAACCTCCTACTTTTTTAACCGACTTCAAAAAAAGGAGGAGGTTTCTCAATTCGACCGTATATTTTTTTTTTTTTTTTTTTTTATGTTTGTTCGCGTATAACTTCGTCGTTTATGAACCGATTTCGATTATTCTTTTTTTGTTCGAAAGGAGATATCCCAAGTGTGGTACCATGGTAATTTTATCGAGGTATGATAAGTATCTCCAGAGATATTGAGATAAACATCTCAAAATTGGTACTGAAAATGAATAGCGCGGCATTGAAGTCGGTTGTTTTTTAGTTTTTAAACGATATTATTGTAAAGTCGATTAAAAAGATACAAACTATAATTAAGATAGTTTAAAAACTAAAACAAGCGACTTCAATGCCCCGCGAGTCAATTTCAGTAGCAAGTTTGAGACGTCGTCATATCTCTGGAGATACTTATCAGATCTCGATGAAATTACTATGGTACCACCCTTGGGATATCCCCTTTCCAACAAAAAAAATAACCAAAATCGGTTCATAAACGACAAAGTTCTTCGCGTACAAATAAAAAAATGTACGGTCGAATTAGGAACCTCCTACTTTTTTATGCCGATTAAAAACGTTACAAAAAGTAGCTTACCACCACCATCAAGAAGAAAATCTGCCGCCTTAGTCTTTTTTTAAAATATCTTATAGGCTAGCGTTTGACCACTATCTCACCTGTTGGTAAGTGATGATGCGGTCGAAGATGGTAAACACGCTAGACCTAGAATGGGAACTGACTCTCAAGGATAGCTGCCGGAACACATTAGATGTCTGGCGACAGATTTTTTAACTTGAGGGTGGTAGCTGGCCAGGCGGACACTAGATAGTGTCCCACCACCATGCGGGGCTAATTGCTTTTTAACGATGTTTTTCCTTCACCGGAGGACCACTGTAAAGAGCGCACATACATTTTTCAACCCGATGGAGGAAAACCTCTGGCTTCAAAGCCGACCATTCTCTCACTACACCACTGGGTCCTCAGAACCTACATAGTATAATGTACATAGAATATTGCTAAGATTAATATTTATAATAACACAAACAAACGTATTGAGGGCGCCAATGTTAACCTAGGAAAGGATAACTGTTTGGTTTGGTCGGTTGCCAGCACGTTATTTAAATTAGAAAATATGCTGTTAGTTTATATCTATACTTGTTCGGTGTTATTGAATGCCTCTAGGCTGAATACAGAAAACAATTATTTAATTACTTAATTAAATATTTAGTTAATTATTTAATTTTACCTCGGACAACGTATTAGCGAGGCAACGTCGCTAGCTTTTTGGGAACATTACCGGCAGATGGTGACCATATTTTTTAAAATTTATAGTTTAGGTCAGGTTTAATTAGGTTATTATTGTTAAATCAACAGCCTAGCCTCTTTACTTTTAACTAGCGGCCTGAATGATATTCATTCTGCCGTAGCGTTTATGTATTACAACATTTAATAAACTGGCTTAGTATGACACGAAGGCAACACACTAGAGAACAGTGACCACTGCGTGACGTGCGCCGACGAGCGAAGGAAGGAAGCCGTGGCAGCGGCCGCGCGTCACCAAAACCGACGCCATGGCGTTGAAACGAAGGTACAGAAGACCTTCAAATTGCTGAATATCATCCAGGTCGCCATGTCTAGGGGTGAAAGTCTTCTACATGGATATCGATGCGTCTTGTCATCGCAAATATCTAATAGAAGGAGATGCAGCGAGAAAGTTGTATACTTGCATCTTTTTTCGTATCGACGATCATCGCTCCAAATTCATCGCTATTTATTTAGAGAATACCGGCCCAGAAGTGTACGAATATCACTTTGAAATAAGTGTGGTGTGGATTTTAAAACAACGATGCAATTGACACTCTTTGTTTATGTGTATCTATGGTAGCTAGCTACTACGACAGCAGTTGACATGACACATTAGCATGTATACAAATATGGCTGCGGAAGCGTCCGCCAATCACAGCTAGACCTAAATATCATACATCATATCAACAAATCAGCACCGGTTATAAGGGCGAGGACATAAAGAGCCGGGTTCCCAATGCAGACAATCTCTGGAGATACTTATCAGACCTCAAGAAAATTACCATGGTACTAAACTTGGGATATCTCCTTTCCAACAGAAAAATAATCATTAAAATGGATGCATAAATAACAAAGTTATCCACGAACAAACATTAAAATATATACATCTAATATATAAAATTCTCGTGTCACAGCTTTCGTTGCCATACTCCTCCGAAACGGCTTGACCGATTTTGATGAAATTTTTTGTGCTTATCCGGTATCTATGAGAATCGGCCAACATCTATTTTTCATCCCCCTAAATGTTAGGGGTAGTCCACCCCTAAATTTTTTATAAAATACATGCAATCCTCAATTTTCACCTTTCTACGATCAACCCTTATTTTTTAATAGCCATTTATTTATATGGCAAAACAACATTTGCCGGGTCAGCTAGTATATATATATATATATATATATATATATATATATATATATATATATATATATAGATATACATATATATATATATATGCGTTCGAATTGAGAAACCTTTTTAAGGTGGTTACAAATGAAGAAACAATGGAATATTTTACCAGTACGGACAGGCCTCCCTCACTCGCCTATAGCTATTGCGATTTATACCTAAACTTTCGTCACCTGCGCCGGTACTATCTGCCAGTCGGTTGTCACTGCTCACGCGCCCGCAACGTATATTATTATTCTAATGACGGGATAACTGCGCATTCGTTTTCTATATTAGAAACGATTTAAGTTTTTCATAGTCATTTTGCGGATTTCACAAAAAACTAGCACAATATGTTTCATTTTTTATGCTACCGATACTAAAATGACAAGACGGCTTAATATTCACTTTTAAGACATAAAATTCGACTCTTACTTAGGAACTTTGATGTAATTTTGTGAGGTAAATAAAAATATCGAGCGCCTTAGACACATTTTTGCTTGTATTGTCTGAAATAAACGTTGGTATTGTGTTTTTGTAGGGGAGTGAAGAATCTGTTACGTAGTAACTATTATATAATCTGTGGTACGGATCGGTACCTACCCGTAACGGTATGTCTGCATTGGGAACCCGCCTCTTTATGTCCTCACTCTAATGCGATATGCATTTCGGCAACATGCTATAGATGGACGAAATTTGTGGCCATGTAAAAAAGGTGCCTTTTTGAAAACCTACCAGATTTAACAATTTCCGACATGGTCTCGAAGTCCAGGACACTGTTGATGGGCAGCATGAAGCAGTCTTTCAGCTTCGTCATCACCTCCCCGACCTTCTTTCTGCGAAGATCCAAGGCTCCAGAGATTATGTTCACCTCTTCACGGTCTAAATCATTCACGTGGTCTGTTACCTGGGAGAGGGGAGAAGAATTAACTGTAGGCAGCAAGTTATATCGATGTTACGCTTGATTTAATAAATAAGTAATAAATAAATCTTTATTTCAGGTAACTTATGTAAACATGAAATGTTATAAGACCCATATTATTCATAAATACCTTACAGACTAATGGTGGGCGTTATTTAACGTAAGCGGTTCTAGAAACTGCTTGCGAGGCTAATAACCATATACTTACGTAGTTTCGCGGATCAAAAATAAGCAGTTATTTTTCGTAAGCAGTTCTGTGATAAGAAACGTTCATTTTCTCAAAAATGTAATGCAAAATGGTTATTATATTACGTGTACACAGTTTAGTGCGGTGATGTGCTGTGACTAACTGTGTACGAGCTAATAACATTATTTACGATAATATCGTTTAATAATATCGTTTAAAAACTAAAAAAGAACCGACTTCAATGTTCGTTTTCAGTACCAATTTTGAGATGTTTATCTATATATCTCTGGAGATACTTATCAGACCTCGATAAAATTACCATGGTACCACCCTTGAGATATCTCCTTTCGAACAAAAAAAGAATAATCAAAATCGGTGCATAAATGACGAAGTTATCCCCGAACAAACATTAAAATATATATATATATATATATATATATATACGGTCGAATTGAGAAACCTCCTCCTTTTTTTGAAGTCGGTTAAAAACTAAAAAAGAACCGGCTTCAATGCCGCGCTATTCATTTTCAGTACCAATTTTGAGATGTTTATCTCAATATCTCTGGAGATACTATTCAGACCTCGATAAAATTACCATGGTACCACACTTGGGATATCTCCTTTCAAACAAAAAAAGAATAATCAAAATCGGTTCATAAACGACTAGTTATCCGCGAATAAACATAAAAAAAAACATATATATACGGTCGAATTGAGAAACCTCCTTTTTTTTGAAGTCGGTTAAAAAAGTGAATAAAATCAAAATAATGTATTACCGAAATAATGCGATGCTTTCTTATCTCTGTAATGTGATATTTAACAGCATCTGAATCTGAATCTAAAACAATTTTAGTACGCGTGCAAAACTGTTTTTCGAAGTAGGTCTATGTGTGTGCTGTGTAGAAATAACCGGTTACTAAAATAAGCGTTTTTAAAACTGCTTACGTGCAATCATGAAATTACGTATAACTAGTTACGCGAAAAACCGATTATGACCCACCTCTATTACAGACTACTATTTACTAATTTGTTAAACACAATCCAAAATTTCATCGTACCGACGGGACTCGAACCCGCACCCCCCGGATTACACGTCCAGGTGCTCTGCCAATTAAGCCACAGTTCGATCCATCGATACGACGAAATTAGTGGATTGCATTTATTAATAATAATTTATTTATTAACAATTTACAAAAAATATAAAGTGTGTGACACTTCAAAGAAACATAATACTATTTACTAATTATAGAAACACAAGACACGTAAATTTTACGACGACGTGTGTCGTTCATTCATGGTGTCAGGTATCCCGACCTCAAAAGCATCGAAACTTGACACCCCTCGGCCAGAATTCCTCCACCACATATGTTCCAAGGGACTTAGACGGAACCCGCACCACAAATGAATTGAAGTTGACATTGTGATGCGACTCCAACTTCACCACCCTCAGAGATTTGCACCAAAAAATAGCTTTACTTAGTATCGAGGAGAAATTCTTTATAAATGTTTTTCGGTTGAAATGGCAAGGGTGTCCAGTGAAATTACAGGGCATGTGAGACTGAACATCTTTATGTCTCAAGGTGACAGGAGCAGTGCAGTTTATCTTTTCTGTGGTGCAGTGACATGCAAAATTCTGGATGCCGCTGTATCTACAATAGGTGGACGTCATCACTTACCATCAGGCGAGCGTAGTTTTTGTCCTGTTACCTTAAATCATTTTAAAAAAATCTGCTGTCATAACCTTACGGTGTTCCGGCAGCACACAGCCCTTGAGAGTGAATTCTAGGTCTAGCGTGTTCAACATTTTCCATCACATTGTCGCTTACTACCAGGCGAGATAGTGGTCAAACGCTAGCCTATAAAATATATAAGATCGTTTAAAAAACTAAATATAACCGACTTCAATGCCGCGCTATTAATTTTCAGTACCAATTTTGAGGTGTTAATCTCCATATCTCTGTTATTCATTTTATCTTATAGCTGGCATATGTATCACATGTACATCGCCTTCATTTGTGCGTATCCACCTTAAGGAATAATTTCCTGTGCACTCTTATTGAATTGGCATCTCGCTTCTGTCTATGTTGACATTGTTGACCAATGACAAGAAGGGACAAAGCCAAATATTATGTTTTGTTTTTGATTTTGGCTCTTCTGATTGGCAAGAATTTTTTTTTTTTTGGCTCTTCTGATTGGTTAGAAAAATAATTGACACTTGCAACCGAAAAAGTTTTGAAACTGGATACACACAACTGTACGCGATGGTACATCGTTTTAGTCGGGTTATATCTCTATAGCTAGTTCATTCGCATACGCTAATGTTCTCTCTGCTTAATTTTCCCTCTACGTACGGAACCTTTATTGTGCGAGTCCGACTCTCACTTGGCAGGTTTATTATTATTGTTATTTGTTAAAGTTCAAATTGTATGTAAATCTATGTGGGTAACTGGGTATATACCGAGACCTACGTACGGGGCGTCGAGAATAACTGAACGAAAAAACTGGCCAAGTGCAAGTCGGACTCGCACTCGTAGGGTTCCGTAACACAGTTAAGTATTCCATAACTATGATTTTTCGCAACTACAAAATTAACTTTGTTTTTCACAGTGTTTGTATGAAAAACAAAGTTATATTTGCGGTCGCCATATCTCTAAAACTGCTAACTGTATCTCGTTCAAACCAATTTTCGTTGTTAGTATTTATTGAGATCTACAGCATATATTTTTTTAGATTTTTCACTCCCATACTTTAAAAGTTAGAGGGGGGACACACATTTTACCACTTTAGACGCGCCTATCTTTCAAATGATTGACTTTGAGAAAAATGATTTTAGGAACCTCAATGTCATTTTTGAAGACCTATCCATAGACACCCCAAACATATAGGTTTGAAGAATTTTTTTTTTTTTTGTGGGATGCCCCTCCTTAAACTGTTATATTTTTTATTTTTGTATAAAAATCGGAAAGCGGTTCACAGAATACATCTACCTACCAAGTTTCAATTCTGTAGTCCTAACAGTTTCGGAATAAAATGGCTGTGACATACGGACGGACAGACAGACAGACAGACAGACATGGCGAATCTATAAGGGTTCCGTTTTTTGCCATTCGGCTACGGAACACTAAAAACCAGACAAGCTTGAGTGTATGGAACTCGCTTTTGTCGTTTTTCCTGTAAGGAAAATGCTTAATTTTTTTATATAACGTGTCTCTATATAAAGTGTATTTCTTTGATATAACGTGTCATTAGGGTCACTGTCACTCTCGGGAAGGTCATTGTTGCCTTCCTTTGACCGTTGATTTGACCTTAACCTGCCTACTTACCAGTGTGGATTACACATTACTAGTCTTGTTAACCTCCAACTAAGCTATATATGCTTGTCTGGAGTGGGTTCACGTCAATAGTGCAATGTGTTAAAATCGAACTCACGACCTCTCGATCGCCAGGCCGACGCCTTAGCCTTTGGACTATTGCCGTTTAAAACCTATATAGTCCGCTACATAGGTAGAAACAACTTTTGTTTTATATAAATATTAGCTGTGCCCCGCGGTTTTACCCGCGTAGACATCGATCCCGTGGGAATATCATGATAACAAGTATCCTTATTTGTTATTCCAGGGTCTAGGCTATCTACAGGACCAGGAACGCAGCAGATCTTAATACTATTTTTGTTATTCAGAAGAGGGCAATAAGGGGCATGTATAGACTTGGACCCAGAGAATCCCTGAGAGAACTCTTTAAGACAATCAATATTCTGACAATGCCCTGTCAGTATATTTTTGCTAACGTAATGTATGGCCGAAAGCATCTTAGCAAATTTGTAAAACGTAGTGATACTCACTGTTTCAATACGAGACACAAGGATAAACTAGTTTTACCAACATCAAGACTGTCAAAGTACATAAATCGTACTACGTAAACTGCGTCAGATATTATAACATTCTACCAGAATGGTTGACCCAATTTAAAGAAGGGCAATTTAAGTCGTCAGTAAAACATATGCTAATAATATCGTTTAAAAACTAAAAAACAACCGACTTCAATGCTGCGCTATTCATTTTCAGTACCAATTTTGAGATGTTTATCTCAATATCTCTAGAGTAACTTATCATACCTCGATAAAATTACCATGGTACCACACATGGGATATCTCCTTTCGAACAAAAAAAGAATAATCAAAATCGGTGCATAAATGACGAAGTTATCCCCGAACAAACATAAAAAAATAAAAATAAAATTTAAAAAAATATACGGTCGAATTGAGAAACCTCCTTTTTTTGACGTCGGTTAAAAAAGGCCTATTACTGTGTTCAAGATTTTTTAGATGACAGAAAAGCTTGGCAGAGTTTTGATTGTCTTAGAGACTTCAATTGAATCCTATTATTTGTTGTGATAAATTACAATGTAGTGTATTTTTTATTTTTAACCGACTTCAAAAAAAGGAGGAGGTTTCTCTGAGGTGATTCGACCGTATATATATATATATATATTTATTTTTTTTTATGTTTGTTCGCGGATAACTTCGTCGTTTATGAACCGATTTCGATTATTCTTTTTTTGTTCGAAAGGAGATATCCCAAGTGTGGTACCATGGTAATTTTATCGAGGTATGATAAGTATCTCCAGAGATATTGAGATAAACATCTCAAAATTGGTACTGAAAATGAATAGCGCGGCATTGAAGTCGGTTGTTTTTTAGTTTTTAAACGATATTATTATTTATTGAATTGGTTTTATTTTAGCTGACATTGATTTAATTTTAATTTCGATTTGACATTTCACAATATACAGAATTTTAATTTTATTTAATAACATTGTTGATTGAATCGTTTTATGGTGTAAAATAATACATGTAATATTATGACTTTCATAAGTGTACCGTGTACCTAATTGGAAATAAATGATTTGAATTCGAATACCAAATTTCAGCTCAATCGGTTCAGTAGATTTTGCGTGAAAGAGTAACAACCATACATCCATACATACTGCATCCATACATCGTGCAACTGTTTTATCTTACAAACATACATCCATACATTATGCATCCATACATCGTGCAACTGTTTTATCTTACAAACATACATCCATACATTATGCATCCATACATCGTGCAACTGTTTTATCTTACAAACATACATCCATACATTATGCATCCATACATCGTGCAACTGTTTTATCTTACAAACATACATCCATACATTATGCATCCATACATCGTGCAACTGTTTTATCTTACAAACATACATCCATACATTATGCATCCATACATCGTGCAAATGTTTTATCTTACAAACATACATCCATACATTATGCATCCATATATCGTGCAACTGTTTTATCTTTTCATTTAATAATATGTTAATGTATGTGCAATAATTGTGTACTTGAGTGCCTCAGGAAGAAACTGGCTTCCACAACACAGGTTATCCTAGTGTGGGATCCAGGGATCACCTCTTGACTATTGAGATTCTTACTTATAAGTTTATTTTCAATACTGAACTGTGCCCTACTTTTAAGTTTCGCAAATAAATACTTTATAGTTATAATTACAAACTTTCGCGTTAATATCAGTAGGATGTGCAAATAAATGTCTGAATCTGAGAGCTACGTACCCTGACTAACTCCTTCAATCGTTCCCTATTGTAATGCGTGCCGATCTCCTCGCCTAGGAAGTAGTCCAAGAGCTTGCTGGTCGGCCATGCTAACGGGGCACAGATACCCATCACGATCTGAAATTTAAAAATATTATTACAACTTGTCTATTACACATGGATTTACAATATAAGAATCGTACACAGCAGATGTTTCTACAAATTTAATTTAATCCGTATGCTCTGAAAATAAGGTTGCAATTGCTGTAGACTGTACATCAAAACGGCCCCAACGAAAGGAACCTAGATGGGAGTGTGTCCTTGTCTAACAACCTGCCAGTGACATATATGTACTAGACTATACGTATTGTATTGTACTTATTATTATTTTAGTTTATTATATTGTATTTTTTTGTCTATAGGCGTTTTACACACACATAAATACGTCAAACATTATGTGATTATGTCTATAAACAATCTTAATACGTTTCAATGCATCAAAACACAAAATAATTAAAATAACATGTAAATGTATAGTATATATATACATATATATATATATATATATATAGAGAGAGGGACAAAATCCGTTCAAGGTCGGTCTCTTTCGGGCCAGTTTTGCACCGTTTTCATTTCGTCTAACGTCTAACGCATCGACGTCATAGCGATTACTATGACGTCGATGGTCTAACGTCTTTGCGTTTTGTAGTGGTAGGAATTCTGATTGTCCGCTTAGGGCGGCACCACCACTTAATTCAACCCTGACATAGGAATGTTGTTCGGTTTGAATGGCAAATTGTCTAGTAAAATTACAGGGCATGTGATTCTTAACATCTCTATGTCTCAAGGTAACAGGCGCAGTGCAGTGACATGCAACATTCTGGCTCTCCAGAACTTTGTTTTGCCGCTGTATTTGTTATAGGCAGTCGTCATCGCTTACCATCAGGCGAGAGTCATGCCTGTCTTGTCATCCCTTCCAAAAAAAACTCATCCAGCCCAATAAAAAAATACAATTTAGACAAAAAAAAGAGTGCGTAGAAAGCTACGCGTTAGCGAATACGTCTTCGTAGTTACGCTGTTCTACAATAGAGGGCGTTTATATAAATGACACGTCACTTCCATCAAATTTTAAATGAGTGCGCATAAAAAAGTTTCACTCAAAAAAAAACCATCTTACCTTCATAACCCATATGCTCTTCGCTCCGACAAATAACCCATGCCTTGCACAGATAGCCTGCGGTGTTATTTCAGCTATAAACACGATGGCCAGTGTAGACCCAATGACAGCGACGAGCCCAGACGTCAAATCATCCAAAATGACAGTAAACGTGCTGTTCACGGCCACGTTACTTAGCAATATAGTACAGAGCAGGTAGTTTCCATGAGCTCGTACCGGCATAATTGCCCTAGCATACTTCCTCTCCTTTTCAGTCCCAGTATTGGCTATGATCTTCAACTCTGTTCTATCCAACGCCATCAAGCCGAGATTGAGACCAGAGAACAAGGAAGCAAGCATCAAAAGAATCACTATTAGAATCAGGGAAGCCCATAATGGTAACATCTTGTTGTGCGTAGCTAAAATCTTCCATTTCTCCGGTCCTTGGTGCTTAAAATGGCCGTGAGGGCCGTTTTTAGCGCAGATGTAGAATTTGTAGTCGTCTAATGGTGGTGGGGCTAAGAATTCAAACAGAGCGGAGTCGAGGTCGAGGCTTTTCACCTGCAACAGAAGGATTTGTGTAAGGAGAGTGAGTTGTGTCAACGTATTATGCTATTACTAAATGCAAATATAAATTGTATTATAATTATTAATATATTGTTAAAATTTTAAAGCTGACATGTACAATTAATTTTAAAAAAAAAGATAAAATGTCACGGCAAGCCCCATAGAGTTTCTTGGTGTTTCTTCTCTGATGGGAGTATTTCCGAAACACCGGTAGATTCAACAGCCATTCAGTTTTCCCCTTTTGTCCGCAGATTTTCTTTCTAGGCTTGCCATTTATATTTTTATTTAAACAATATTATGCAGCTGACAGACGGACTATCAGTTCCATTTGGATCATGATATGTACTGTGATCGGTATGCGTTTCTCTATGTTGTGTTTCACTATTTCACTTTTTTTATTTTTTTTATATAAAAATTGTCTGAAGTACTGAAACACACAGTTACATGTATGGTTGGTTTTAACTAACTTTAATTTTTTTTTAATATTCTGACGTAAACGATTGGATGACAGCTGAATGGTTCATTACTTTTTTTTTTCTCATTCAAAGCGTTAAATTCTGCTTTTGCTATGTTTACTTGATAATTGGTTATGATTTATTTTATGATTTATGATTTTGACGTGTATATGTGCGTATATTTATACTGCCTACATACTGAGTAAATGCTTTGATTCTTGATTCTTCTTCTTGAATGCAAAGTCTACGCGGTTTTATCCGCGTAGACATCGTTGCGATGGGAATATGGGGATAAAAAGCACCCTATGTGGTATTCCGGGGTCTAAGTTTTAAGTTATAAACCTATATATTCGTAATCACCGTCAAAAACTCTTTATTTTGATACCTACCACACTCGATGTATTTTGAAAACACAATTTTTTTTGAGATTTCTTTTTGGCGCCAAAAATCCTTAATTTTGTTTTTATATATATTTTTTATTTTAATGTACCCAGTGTCACTCTTACGACTAAGACGAATCTATTGACACCACTCACATAAAAATACAACAAGCCGTTTAGGCTCTAGGGCGTGCCAAAGAAATATACATACATACGTACATCATACATACATACACTCCAAAAACATAACCCTCCTTTTTTTTATAACTTACCGGCTAGCGTTTGACCACTATATCACCTGATGGTAAGTGATGATGCGGTCGAAGATGGTAAGCATGCTAGGCCTAGAATTGGAACTGGCTCTCAAGGATAGCTGCCGGAACACATTAGATGTTTGGCGACAGATTTTCTAACTTGAGGGTGGTAGCAGGGGTTGTTGGTTTCTTAACGATGTTTTTCCTTCACCGGAGGGCCACTGTGAGAAGCGCACATTTAAAATGTTTCGATAGAAAAATCTATCTTTCGCAGTTGGGTAAAAATACAGCCTTACCTTATACTCCCCATTCAAAAGATGGTCACAATCGTTATTGTATTTATCTGCAGTATGTGTGAACGCAATTATCGTGTCTTCCGTTAAATTTTCACCAAAGATTCTCAATTGGAACTTTGACTCTCTCAAAACGCTTACTATTAAACCATCGACAATTTTAGGCTCCTTGGCAGACTCTTCTACTCTTAACCCCATGACTTTAATAGTTCCATAGCTTACGGGTTTGTCTATGGGTAGTGTTGGTTTTGTATCTGTATTATTATTCACTTCATCTGTATTTGCAACTGTGTCGTTGGTATTTGGTACTGCGTCGCTGGTATTAGGAATTTTAGTTATATTAGAAGTTTCTGCTGTATCGTCCACTTGACGCCTTTTTCTCATTGATTCGATTTCGGGATCTTCAATAATCGATTCATCATTAGCGTTTTCTAAATTAGATATTTCTTCTTCAATGCCTTCTGTAGGTTGATCTTCTAGATTTGTAACCTGTTCTTCTATATTTAAATCTTCAATATATTTCAAGCTATGAGGTTTGTAGTTAAAAGTTTCTATGAGTACATCGCCTATGTCTTCGCCTTTTTCATTGACAGCCAGATCGTCGGCAAGGTCGGTCGTGTCTACCTCATTTTCTTTGCTATCTTCGAAGTTTTCTAGGTTACTATCTGGTTGCGTTCTGTAACAAGTGAAATTAAGACGATTAGAGTGAATTATGATTATTTTAAGTGTTATTTTACACTTTATATTTTTTTGGTACCTAAATAGTTACACATATACAATTGAAAATGTTATCGTATCGACGGGATTTGAACCCGCACCCTCCCGGGAAACATACCCGGCGCTGTACCAATGCAGCTACAATTCGGTAGGATCATATTGATCCTATAAGGGTTCCTTTTTTCTTTTTGAAGTACGGAACCCTAAAAACAATGTAAAAGATTAATTTCAATTTCATTTATTTCAGACTTCACACATTCACATTGCAGTCTATAGTTATATTCGCGTTACACAAATCAAATCAAATAAAATATATACATTACAAAGTCAAATTAAACAAAAGTGAAAGCTAAACTGAGGCATTAACATGAAACCGTCTCCAATTCTGCATGTATGGATAAGTAAGTAAATTTTAAAAGCTTTTATTTAACTTGCAATGTATGTATGTCACTATGTATGTTCGGGTGGAATCTCGGAAGCTAAATTAGACCCACTTCCCGATGTCCGATTGAACTCAAATTTGGTGTACTTATGTATCTTCGGTGACAATACAATAATATGGTACCATGGAGCTGGTCTGATGATGGAGACGGAAGGTGGCCACGGCATCTCTGTGATAAAACAACATAACCCCACCGAGTTGCGGCTCGATTGATTTGTCTTGACGAGAACTTTACGCCTAGATGATATCCAGGGTCTAATGATGTAGCTGGAAGGTGGCCACGGCATCTCTGTGATAAAATAACGTAACCCCAGTGAATTTGGGCTCAAATGATTCGTCTTGAGGAGCACTTTACACTTAAATGATAGCCAGGATCTGATGGTGAAGCTGTAAAGTGGCCATGGCATTTCTGTTATAAAACAAACATAGCCGCACCGAGTCGATTGATTTTCCTTGAAGAGCACTATATATAGATATAGATATAAGAATATTTTAAAACATCATGCCTTCTCTTAAATACTTAGGTAGTAGGTAGGTAGTCGGTATTTATACCTACCTACTAAAAAGTTAAAAATAAATTATAAGTAAAAAATATTTTTAAAAACAAGCTTTTATCTGGGACAATGAACTAAAATGTAAAAAATAAATTCTAGTAAGTATTTGGCGTGTAGGTACTTACCTATATTTTTAAAAGCTTGAGGCACTGAAGTATAGTAATTACCTAGCCTGAAAAACGGGTAGTGCTTCAAGCTTTTAAAAATATAGGTAAGTACCTACACGCCAAATATTTAATACAATTAATTTTTAACATTTTAGTTCATTGTCCCAGATAAAAGCTGGTTTTTAAAAATATTTTTTACTTATAATTTATTGTAGGTTATATCTCTGCAGAATCTGTACAGATATTATAATATTATTTGATTTACGCAGTGCAACATCTCTCGTCGGATTTGGAAACTGTAATGATTTCTTCCGAATGATTAACTTACGTAATAAGTAGTCATAGATGGCACCACCAATGCATAATTGGGTTAAAAAATGCAATCCACTAATTTCGTCGTAACGATACATCGAACTGTGGCTTAATTGGCAAAGCACCTGAACATGTTATTTAGGAGGTTGCGGGTTCGAGTCCCGTCGGTACGATGAAATTTTGGATTGTGTTTAACAATTTACAATAATATAAAGTGAACACTTCAAAGAAACATAACATTTTATTATAAAGAGGTTGAGTTTGTAAGTTTGGATGTTGGAGGTAATCTCCGAAAATGACCATCTTCATTCAAAATGCATTCATTATTTCATTATGTTTGAATAGACCTTCAGAATGGACATGAGTTGTTGTTACCGTTTAGTTAAAAAAAGACTGACCAATTGGTCTAGTAGTTAGTGAGCCTGTCCACGAAACCGAAGGTCGTGGGTTCGATCCCTACATGAGACAATTCTTTGTGTGATCCACAAACAATTGTTCCAAGTCTGGATGTAATTGTGTCCGTAATTTGTATGTTTGTCCCCCGTGATACAAGGTATCCCAGTGCGGGGAAGACCTATCTTAGTGCGGAGGGTCCTTAAGAAAAATGAAAGGAATTCATAAAGGTAAGATGCGGGTCGCTACTATGGTACGTATAATTGTTTATTTTATAATAATAAGAATAATGACAATGGCAACTTTATAAAACCTAAATAATAACAGCATATAAATCAAATATGATTAATGGCAATTCAATTAAGTGCCGCCTTAACACTCGACACAATTGTTGAAGTGTGTGCCCTTAAAACATGTCTTAAGAGCAAACGCGGGTGCGGCTAATTTGAAGAATAGACTAGAAATACTCTTTATTGAATACCAGCAAAGTAAACTATCATATGAACTACTTAAAGTCTATGTTATAATAGTAAGAATTGGCTGGTAGTGTTGTGCGCAGTACGTCAATCTACTTAGAAACAATCGAAAACCTATATAATTAACCATCTTACTTTAACTATAACAAACGTCAAAACTCTGTCAAAATCCATATAAAAACACCGGTTAATAGTTATAGTTACGGTTAAAGTAAGATGGTGCAACTCAGCCTTAGTAAACCAAAACTTAAGTAAACTAATAATTTTTTTTTATGAAAAATAGGTATTTTATAGAAACTATTGCCGTTGCGCATTGCCCGAACAACCAACAATAGTGCGATAGGGACAGCAGCAACTCAAGACCAATTTTACGTACAAAATGTTACCTTAAATAAGGTTTCGTATTCCCGTGTTCTTTCCTCGAAAACTGATCTGATCAAATTATTTTTTGCACAATTTTTTTGCAGATAAGAGCATTGCTGCTTCTATCATTCTTTTTTTGTCTTAAATTCCCTTTCGAATTTGTCTGGTAGCAGTTTCGATCAGGGCAGTAAAATAGGTAATTTTTCAGGTTTTTAAAGGGTCATATTTCTTTTTGCAATTGGTTGGTCAAAAAAGCAAATGACAGGGGTAGGCAGCTACGCCACTGTCATTTGCTTTTATATTTTTCAACCGACTTACAAAAAGAAGGAGGTTCTCAATCCGTCTGTATGTTTTTTTTAACCGACTTCAAAAAAAGGAGGAGGTTTCTCAATTCGACCGTATATATTTTTTTTTATGTTTGTTCGCGGATAACTTCGTCGCTTATGAACCGATTTCAATTATTCTTTTTTTGTTCGAAAGGAGATATCCCAAGTGTGGTACCATGGTAATTTTATCGAGGTCTGATAAGTATTTCCAGAGATATTGAGATAAACATCTCAAAATTGGTACTGAAAATGAATAGCGCGGCATTGAAGTCGGTTCTTTTTTAGTTTTTAAACGATATTATTTTGTATGTATGTTACGCGATTACTCCGTTTATTGAGAATAGCTTCGAATGATTTTTTTTTAATCGGTAGAGTACGTTTCTGTGGTGCTCCCATTGTAATTTCTTCAAGATCTGATAATTATCTCCAGAGATATGACGATAAACGTCTCAAATTTGCTAATGAAATTGACTCGTGGGCGTCACGGGGAATGGTATCATGATAACGCTTATGGTAGTCGCGCATGGTAGACTTGGTAGTTTTTAAACTATCTTAATTATTGTATGAATATTTTTGAAGTTATACTTCTTTTGGCGCGATAGAGAAAAATGATCAGAGTGAATTTTTATGATGCGCGCGCACGCCGACACCTAAATTTAACATCGTGAAGTTAGTTCTAGGTGGTACGATGCGCGCGCACACCGACACCCAAATTCTACACAGTGAAGTTAGTTCTAGGTGGCATGACCATGTTCAAGTTGTATATGTCATATTTTTAACGTCATATTTTTACGTAAATAAAACCTTTTTTATTTAAATAAAATCTTTTTGATTAATTTTAATATTTATCGTTAATCACTAGACTGCATTTTAGTTATTTTTTTTCCATACGCCACAGAAGTATAACTTCTAACGCGTGTACATAAGTACACACACTCTTTTTTTTTTCTCTAGAAGTATTTTCCAGGGTGGAATCAGTGCAATACATTTGTATGGAAAAATTCACACCGCGTTCCCTCTTAATGCACTTGACTGGTTCATTTAAAATGTTTAGTTTGTGATTATGTACTTGAGTTTGAAATATTTTTTCTTTGAGCAGAAATAATGATTACAGCTTCACGAAGAAAACCACTTGAGCAATGATATTTACCCGAAGATGACTTATTATCAATTCATTTATTTCAGATTGATTTTTAAACCGACTTCACAAAAAAGGAGGACGTTCTCAATTCGTCTATATGTTTTTTTAGGGTTCCTTACCCAAAGGGTAAAACGGGACCCTATTACTAAGACTCCGCTGTCCGTCTGTCTGTCTGTCCGTCTGTCACCAGCCTATAGCTCATTAACCGTGATAGTTAGACAGTTGAAATTTTCACAGATGGTGTATTTCTGTTGCCGCTAGAACAACAAATACTATAAAAACAAAATAAAGTTAAAAATTAAAGGGGGTCCCCATACAAAGAACGTGTTTTTAAACGCCATCAATCTAATTAGTTTCGGCAAAATGACATAGATGGCGCTAGTAAACAAGCCCCGTCTTTCTAGATCGCGACCAAACCAAATATTCTTGGTAATATCAATTAATCAAATATATGAGGTGGAAACTCTGTTATGTTTCGTATTGTACGGAACCCTCCCTAAGTGTGCGATAAGAGACGCGATGCTGACTCGCACTTGGCCAGTTTTTTTTTCTTACAATACATACAATTACAAATTATCATAAATGATCATTACACATTACCAAATTTAGATTAAATATAATCAACAACATTTTCAACCGACTTTCAAAAAGAAGGAGGTTATCAATTCGTCTGTAATTTTTTTTTGTTGTATATATGTTACGCATTACTCCGTCAATTGTAAACCGATTCGAATTATTCTTTGTAGGGTTTCGTACCTCAAAGAGTAAAATACCCTTTGGGTACGGAACCCTAAAAATAATAAACTGTCCAAGTGCAAGTCGGACTTGCAATCGTAGGGTTCCTATTCCGTGCCAAACTACAATATTTTATAAAATCGAGCAAAAAACGCTGAAAGAAATCATGTTTTTAGTATTTGTTATTATAGCGGCAACAGAAATACATCATCTGTGAAAATTTCAACTGTCTAACTATCACGGTTCATGAGATACAGCCTGGTGACAGACGGACAGACAGACAGACAGACAGACGGTCAGCGGAGTCTCAGTAAAAGGGTTCCGTTACTTCCGTTGGTACGCTTTGGGTTCAAAACCCTTTAAAACTAAAATATGAATTAACTATGACTAAAAATTGTGACTAAAAATTAAAAAACTACATATTAAAAAAAAGTTTAAAAAAAATCTGTTTAAAAAGTTAAAAGAGCTAGGTAGTCCTTTGTAGTGTAGGTACGTGTACTATTATTTATTCTGCACTGCAAGATCCGACGCGCACTTGGCCAGTTTATTCATTCTTTATTTTACCTCACCATTTTTGAGGGCCCGGTGGCATAAGTAGGAGAATGGTCGGCTTTGATACCAGAGGTACCGAGTACAATCCCCGCCGTGCACCAATGGATTTTTCTATCGAAAAATGTATGTGCGCTTTTCACAGTGGCCCTCCGGTGAAGGAAAAACATCGTTAAGAAACCAACAACCACCGCATGGTGGTAGGACACTATCTAGTGTCCGCCTGGCCAGTTACCACCCTCAAGTTAGAAAATCTGTCGCCAAACATCTTATGTGTTCCGGCAGCTATCCTTGAGAGCCAGTTCCCATTCTAGGCCTAGCGTGCTTACCATCTTCGACCGCATCATCACTTACCAACAGGTGAGATAGTGGTCAAACGCTAGCATAGGCTAGCGTTTGACCACTATCGCATATATCAGTCGCCTAAGTTTTATTTTTATATATTATAGAATATATAAAAATAAAACTTAGGCGACTGACAACGAATGTGTTTAATATAAGTTTAATACACACTCGTTGTCAATATCGTACCGGGACACAGAATAATTAATAGTAACTATCCCGGGACGAGGTCATGTTGACATACAAACATCGACCTCCTAGCAATCATACAAATATCCACATGAACTATATTAAAAATAACATGGATGACCTCATTTCACAATAAAGCGGTCGCTGATCTGCTTGCCTACGCCTAGTAACTATTTCTTATCTGTCGCTCTGCTCTGCTGCTATCAATGTATTTGTATTATTTTTGTAATTAATTATTGTAATGTGTTCTATGTTTACTAAAATGTACAGTGTCACAAGTATAACTTGGCGGTGGTGGTTTTTGGAACTAATTCTTTTAATTGAAACTGTGAGTTTGACGTTTGAGAGATTACCGCGACATTATTGTTGATAAATCTGCTACATTAAAATAGTTCAATAATGCCAAAAGTAATTAAAAGTGGCTTAAGAGAAACTGTTATCAAAGTACAAAGTAAAAGCACAGTGGCGCACAGGCACGCCAAGTTATACTTGCCGGACTGTATATATTGATATTACAATTACATAGCTATCGTCCGTCCTAACCACAGAGTACTGATTCACTCTACTACGCGATAATCCATCGTCCTAGTACGCTATAGTCCTAACCACAGAGTTCTTTCAATACGAATAAATTAATACATATTATTTTCTTTGACCGCTAGAGGCGCCACTCGCGCGGGTACATATCTGAGCAAAGGGTACACACACCATGCCGTTTTATTTTATTTCACTATGGTTTTGTCTGGAAGAGATCGCTATGAGCGATAAGACCGCCCATTGACACTGCTATTTAAAATAATGTGTTCTAGTTCTAAGTATTTTCTTTTTGTACCTAGTGATCAATAAAGTGTTTATCTATTTATCTATGGTTTCACACGATTAGAGTATTTAGCCAAAGTCAGGTATTCAAATTCTTCCATTTTTTGAGATGTCAAGTCGTGTAGATGGGTTACATTTCAGGTCAAGTTTTAAGTCAAAGCACAGAATAATGAATAGTACAAGTCAAAATCTAGTCCATGTCATACCCTCAGTAAAGATATGGACTTTACTGAAGATTTTCAGAGGAATTTTGGTGAGAACGCAAATAGCATGTTTTTCAACAATGTGCTGTTTCCCTACACTCGCACACATTCACCGGCACTTAATCGTTAATAATCCACATTTATTTATTACACATTAACTCGCGTAAGAACACAAGTTTTATAAAAAATTACAATGAGAGCAAACACACTTTTTCACGTTCCCACTAAAACTCTACATAATGTATTCTTTTTTTGACCGCTAGAGGCGCTACTCGCGCGGGTTCATACACCATGCAGGGGCCTCATTCAGTATGACCAATGAGATAACGCGTTTCATAACGCGCCACGTTGCGTTATTGAAAAATGGTATTCTGTATGCCACACTATAGGTAAATTATACAAAACGCGCGCGTTACACGTCCGAACCTAACTCTAGCGCGTTTTAATTGGCATAGAGAATACCATAACGCGGATATAACGTTACACGGCACGGTAAGACTTAAAAATGGTCATACTGAATAAGGCCCCAGGTTTTATTACATCAAAACGCTAATAATATTACTAACACCGCAACTTAACTTAAATAAAAGCTTATAACAAAACCACGCGACCAACCAAAGTCGTGCGTCCAGCGAGTATTGTGATGTTACATTATTTGATGGGTCGACCATCGTTTCTTAGTTTCTTCAAAGTTAGCAGGTCACGCGATGGGCGCGGCTTAATGGATGGAACCTATTCAAGGCTAGGTTATGTTTTGTGACCGATTATACCAATATATTCGAAACACATTGCCCCCTGGGACGTACCGTGATTGTCCATTTTTTTATGACTTTGGCATTTGAGTTGTTGTTGTTACGGTAAATTTAGGTTATGTCCAGTCAAAATTATAATACCGCTGAGTGTAATTACTAATATCACTGTGAATAATGAAGAACTAATGAAGTGCTAAGTAATAATGTAAGTACATTTTTAGGGCTCCGTAGCCGAATGGTAAAAAACGGAACCCTTATAGATTCGTCGTGTCTGTCTGTCTGTCCGTCCGTATGTCACAGCCATTTTATTCCGAAACTGTTAGGACTACAGAATTGAAACTTGGTAGGTAGATGTATTCTGTGAACCGCTTTCCGATTTTTATACAAAAATAAAAAATATAAAAGTTTAAGGGGGCACCCCATACATGGAACTGAAACAAAAAAAAAATTCTTCAAACCTATACGTGTGGGGTGTCTATGGATAGGTCTTTAAAAATGACATTGAGGTTCCTAAAATCATTTTTTCTCAAAGTCAATCATTTGAAAGATAGGCGCGTCTAAAGTGGTAAAATGTGTGTCCCCCCTCTAACTTTTAAAGTATGGGAGTGAAAAATCTAAAAAAAATATATGCTGTAGATCTCAATAAAACTGGCCTGTGCGAGTCAGACTTTTGTCCCGCACACGGAGGGTTCCGAATTTCCGAAGTCGAACACGAACTTCTAACACCAACTAAGTAAATATTAACACAAAGGTAATTAAATATCTGGAAGACCGTGTGTTCGTACGACTTACTTTCTACTGATAAGATTATAGCTGATTGAAACTCTTTAAGTACTAAAATTGAAAATATAATATCTAATACTGCACACTACATATGTGCAAATAACCCTCAACTAAGGAAACAAATCGACCGAGGCCCACAAATTTAACAAATGAAACGCTTGCGCGTGCTAATTTTTCCTGTGCTGCCATCTAGCTGCGTCGAGGTAAATTAATTTCGTATCGTATCGTATACAACACGTGTTTTGTTTTAAACCCTTTCATTTTTAACTTTATTCTGTTCTTAGTATTTGTTGTTATAGCGGCAACAGAAATACATCATCTGTGAAAATTTCAACCGTCTAACTATCACGGTTCATGAGATACAGCCTGGTGACAGACGGACAGACAGACAGACAGACAGACAGACAGACAGACAGACAGACAGACGGACAGCGGAGTCTCAGTAATAGGGTTCCGTTTGTACCCTTTGGGTTCGGAACCCTAATAAAAACTAACAACGAAAATTGGTTTGAACGAGATACAGTCAGCAGTTTTTGAGATATGGCGATCGCAAAGATAACTTTGTTTTTCATACAAACACTATGAAAAACAAATTTAATATTTTAGTTGCGAAAAATCATAGTTATAGAATACTTTACTGTGTTACGGAACCCTACGAGTGCGAGTCCGACTTGCACTTGGCCAGCTTTTTTAAAGCGAAAACTTCTTTGCGGCGTTGTGAACTTCTTTTGGGATAGGGTAAAAATGTTAAACTCGCGGCATTACAACGCGTCAGACAGGACACGTGACCTGATCGAAAATTCGTAAGACGGAGGGAGAGTAGACCAAGTGCACAACGTTAATGTTCAAGTTTTCACTACAGCCGGCACTCCTGGAATGCAACCCGTTGTTTTTAGGGTTCCGTACCCAAAGGGTAAAACGGGACCCTATTACTAAGACTCCGCTGTTCATCTGTCTGTATGTCTGTCTGTCTGTCCGTCTGTCACCAGGCTGTATCTCATGAACCGTGATAGTAAGACAGTTAAAATTTTCACAGATAATGTATTTCTGTTGCCGCTATAACAACAAATACTAAAAACAGAATAAAGTTAAAAACTATAGAGGGTCCCCAAAGTCCTAGAGTCCCCCAAGAAACGTGTTTTTTTCGGCATTTCACGCCATCTATGAACGCTTAGTTAGGTAAACGTCCCATAGATGGCGTTATATTGAAATGTCGATCCCTAACACCTTTGTTAGACGTTAGATGGCGTTATAAGAAATAAAATGTTTAAAAATTATTATTTTTTTGCTGGCGAAAAATGATAGTGGTATTTTTTGCTCGATCTCATAAAATACTGTAGTGTGGTACGGAACCCTACGAGTGCGAGTCCGACTTGCACTTGGCCAGTTTTTTATTTCTTATAGACTAGCGTTTGACCACTACCTCGCCTCGCCTGGTGATTGAAGCAATGATGTGGTCGAAGATAGTGAACACGCTAGACCTAGAATACTCTCACTCTCAAGGGCTGTGTGCTGCCGGAACACCGTAAGGTTATGGCGGCAGATTTAATCCTTATTAGTGGTAAGCTACTGTTTGGTAGCAAGTCTGGCGGGACAGACGGAAAGTCGGACTTACGCAAAACAAAGTGATCCTATAGACTATAGAGGTTCCCTTTGAGAAACGAAACCCTCAATTCCTCAACGACCTACAGAAAATCGACAATTGAAATAAATTGCTTTTACGCGGCCACACAAGGACGAGTATGATTTTAGAGTAGGTATATGTAAAGTTCATGTGTATAAAGAAAATATTCATCATCAGCCAGTGTCAGTCCACTGCTGGACGTAGGCCTCTCCCAAGATACGCTACTGAGCCCGATCTTCGGCTCTGGTTTTCCAGTCACTGCCCACCGCTTTGCGTATGTCGTCGCTCCACCTGGTCACAGGACGTCCTACGCTACGTTTGCCGATTCACGGTCTCCACTATAGGACAAGTCTACCCCAACGGTTATCAGTCCTGCGGTAGATATGACCAGCCCACTGCCACTTCAGTTTACTAATCCGCCTGAATAGCTACCACCCTCAAGTTAGAAAATCTGTCGCCAAACATCTAATGTGTTCCGGCAGCTATCCTTGAGAGCCAGTTCCCATTCTAGGCCTAGCGGGCTTACCATCTTCGACCGCATCATCACTTACCAACAGGTGAGATAGTGGTCAAACGCTAGACTATACAACATTTAAAAAAAACTTTTGTGTTTATTCGTTTTGTAACTTTTGTGAATCGACCTCAAGGCTTCGTTGGATACATTTAGTTAATTGAATTAGAACCTCGACCGATTTCTGTTGTTATTATGATTAATGCTGATACCTACTAGCTATACTATGTGGATTCGTTCATTTATTGCAGGTTTAATTGGGGTAACCGACAAACACGAATTTTTAGTAGAAGCATTTATATTTTGATTTTGATTTATATTTATAGACGGACAACAAAGTGATTCTGTAAGGGTTTATTTTTTCCTTTTGTGGTACGGAACCCTAAAAATGTAAAAAAATATACTTACACTAACGGCTTGTTTTTATCCGCCACTTTCAACAATTATCATCATATGTAAACCAATTGGCACAAAACCCTTGACAAATTATATACCTTAACCTTCCTCATTAACCACTCTATCTATTGGTGATAACCGCATGAAAATCCGTTCAGTATTTTTTGAGTCTATCGCGAACAGATGTTTGTTACCTCAGAACTCCGTCAAATATTAACCGATTTACAAAATACTTTTTTTGTTTGAGAGATTATGCCTCCCGTTTGGTCAAATTTTATCGAGATCTGATAATTATCTCCGGAGATATGGAAATAAACAATATAAGCAAATTTGTTTACTTTGATGACATGCTTATAACTAGTGGCTAGTTTGACTATCGCGTCATGTGAAGTCGGTTTTTTTTTCGTTTTGTAAATGATCTTAAACAGAGGCGGCGTAAGGCGTGGGCGGTGGCCCACACCGCCCACGCCTTACGCCGCCTCGCGGTGGCTCGCGGTGCAAAGGGCCTCGCGCCTCACAGCCGATAATAAATTTAAATAAGTATGGAAAATCCAAAAGTACACGCTACAAGGTTTTCCTTATAATACATACATTAGAATTAATTATCAACTTATAGATATTCCACTCTTCGGCGCACGAAATGAATGTGAATCTTGTGAAAAGAAATCGATATTTCTGATAGCAGTTTAATTTCATGTGATTTTTTATTTTATATTCTCTTTTTAGGGTTCCGTACCCAAAGGGTAAAACGGGACCCTATTACTAAGACTCCGCTGTCCGTCTGTCTGTCTGTCTGTCTGTCTGTCTGTCTGTCCGTCTGTCACCAGGCTGTATCTCATGAACCGTGATAGTTAGACAGTTGAAATTTTCACAGATGATGTATTTCTGTTGCCGCTATAACAACAAATACTAAAAACAGAATAAAGTTAAAAATAATAGAGGGTCCCCATACAAGAAACGTGTTTTTTTCGGCGTTTCACGCCATTTATGAACGTTTAGTTGGGTAAACGTCCCATAGATGGCGTTATATTGAAATGTCGATCCCTAACACCTTTGTTAGATGGCGTTATAAGAAACAAAATGTTTATTAATTATTATTTTTTGCTGGCGAAAAATGATAGTGGTATTTTTTGCTCGATCTTATAAAATACTGTAGTGTGGCACGGAACAGTTAGGCCAGTTTATTCTATCACCATCAGAGGGCCTCGCGAAATAGTACCTTGCCCACATTAAGTTTAGGTCTTGCGCCGCCACTGATCTTAAATTATATAATATGTAGTGATACTTAGTATCCAAGACCTAGGATTCGTAGTAAATCACTATATTAATCAATATCATTATATTAATAGGGTCACTAGCGCACACTGTTGAAGAGAAAGCAAATTTATTTGCTACTCTGTTTGCGGAGTCTTCACGTTTAGATGCTGGCAATGCTGTACCTTCTAGTCTGCCGACTTGCGGGACGTTTATGTCGGAAATCCGCATTCGTCAGACTGAAGTACGCAAAGCGTTGCGCAATCTAGACGTGAACAAAGCTAGTGGTCCAGATGGTATACCAGCTGTAGTCTTGAGGACGTGTGCGCCTGAGTTGGCTCCTATTTTGACACGCCTCTTTCGCTTGTCTATGACGACTGGTAAAGTGCCTAAGTCCTGGAAGCAAGCTAACGTGCAACCTGTGCCCAAAAAGGGTAGTCGCGCAGACCCTGCCAATTACAGGCCTATCTCAGTCACTTCCATACTCTGTAAGACTATGGAACGTGTACTGAACCACCTCCTCCTGGCATACCTAGAAGTGAACGATCTCCTCAGTGACCGACAATACAGGTTTCGCCGAAACCGGTCTACTGGGGATCTTCTAGCGTATGCCACTCACATCTGGAGCGAGGCCATCGAGAACCACGGCGAGGCGCTGGCCGTCTCTCTTGACATCTCGAAGGCTTTCGACAGGGTCTGGCACGATAGCCTTATTAGCAAGCTTCCTTCATACGGCCTTCCCACTGGTTTATGTGTTTGGATAGCAGATTTCTTGAGGGATCGGTCGATTCGAGTGGTCATCGATGGCTGTTCTTCCGACCAATTGGCCATAAATGCCGGAGTCCCTCAAGGATCAGTACTCTCTGCAACACTTTTTCTGCTGTATATTAATGACCTGCTTAAACCCGGTATCTTTGGGTACGCAGATGACAGCACTGTTGTAGAGAGCTATGCATCCAACGCACGAACCAGTGCATTACAAATCCAGTCTCATAGAGAAGCGATGGTCGAGCGCTTGAACTATTCTTTGAAGGCAGTCTCCGATTGGGGCGATGCCAATCTGGTCAAGTTCAATGCTGCTAAAACCCAGGCGTGTCTCTTCTCCGCTAAACGGAGCCCATTTCTACTGGCTCCTACTTTCCGGGATGTGTCCGTTCCGATAAGTAACAATCTCGAGCTTCTTGGCATCTCTTTGACACCAACTCTCAATTTCGGCTCTTATATTGAGTCTAGAGCCCAGCTAGCCTCAAAAAAGCTTGGCATTTTGGCTAAGGTGAGACGGTACTTCACACCGGGACAGTTGCTTAATCTTTACCAAGCACAAGTCCGGTCGTGTATGGAGTACTGTTCTCACCTTTGGGATGGCTCTGCCAAATACCAGCTGGAGACACTGGAAGCTATTGAGAGGAGAGCAAAGAAACTCATAAGCGACGACCTACTAGTAAAGCCAGAGACTCCAGAGTCTCGCGCATCGCCGCAAAGTCGCTTGCTTATCGGTTTTCTATCGAATACATTTCGGAGAGTGTGCAATGGAACTGCATGATTTGATTCCACCATCCCCATTTTATAATCGGACATCCAGAGACACTAAAAGACGCCACCGATTTATGGTGGATATACCATCTACCCGAACGAAGCGATTTGCTTCTTCGTTCATCATACGAACCGCCAAAGAATGGAATACCCTGCCTGAGTCTGTTTCCGGTTAAGTACAATATGGGGGTCTTCAAATCGCGAGTGAATAGGTATCTTCTGGGTAAGCACGCTCCATCATCGATCGCATCATCACTTAACATCAGGTGAGATAGTGATCAAGTGCTACCCAGTTCTGTATAAAAAAAAAAAAAATCCTAGGTATGTGCTCACTATAGTAGATATAAGTGATATAACCGTTAAAAACAACTGTGTTGCTATCATGAAAAGTTATAACCGGCGCAAACTGGTTTATTTCACGAATGCTAGTTGATTACATTGATATTTACATATGACTCATTGTGACATGACACTTGTAATAATTGTAGTCATTATGGTTGGCTAATTCATGTTTCGGGCTTCGAGCATTTTGGTAAATGCTCGAAGTGTTTTGGGCGATTACTTAATCAAACCGAAAACATTTAGATTAAGTTATTGGTTGTTATAGTTGTGCCCCGTGTCTTGCGTTAAATTAAGTAATAAAACTGGGCAAGTGCAAGTCGGACTCGCACTCGAAGGGTTCCGTAACACAGTAGAGTATGTATTTTATAACAATAATGTTGCGCCACCATAATATTAACTTTGTTTTTCATAGTGTTTGTATGAAAAACAAAGTTGTATTTGCGGTCGCTATATCTCAAAAACTGCAGACTGTATCTCGTTCAAAACACTTTTCTTTGTAAGTTTTTATTGAGATCTACAGCATATATTTTTTTTAGATTTTTCAAGTCCTTACTATAAAAGTTAGAGGGGATTTTACCACTTTTGACGTGCCTATCTTTCAAATGATTGAACTTGAGAGAAAATGGGATAAGGAACCTCAATATCATTTTTAAAGACCTATGTATAGACACCCCACCCCGCACGTACAGGTTTGATGATTTTTTTTTAGTTTCAGTTCCATGTATGGGGGAGACCCCTTCATATTTATGTTTTTTATTTTTGTATAATAATCATAATGCGGTTCACACTAATACACCTACCTACCAAGTTTCAACTGTATAGTCTTAATAGTTTCGGAATAAAGTGGCTGTGACATACGGACGGACAGACAGACATGACGAATCTATAAGGGATATATAAGGGTTCAGTTCAGTTTTTGCCATTCGGCTACGGAACCCTAAAAACCGGCCAAGTGCGAATTGGACTCGCGCACCGGGGGGTTCTATACAAACTAGTCAAACTAGGTTAAAGGACAATCTTAACTTTGCAGTTCGATACCTAGACACGATTATTCCACCAATTAAAATTACTAGATTTAGTAATTATTATATTATTATTATATATTTAGTAATTATTTTGAAGTCGGTATTTTTTTATTTTATTAACTTAAATTCACGACCCTTCATTAACTTTGCCGTAGTCGGACAAGAAATAACCTCAATACAAAGAATATATATAAAACTTATAAAATTTTGAATGTTCAACTTTCTAGGAATGTACTTGTACGTTTCTTTCGATTCCAAGTACTTTTAGTATCGATACTTTGGAATCGATACTGAGTAGGTACCGGTTAAAAGTCAATAATTCGTCTCGGAAGAACATTTAGGCTGGCATTCTATAAGGTTGAGAATTAAACTATTTAATTGGCTAATTAAGCGCGATTTAATCGATAGAAAAGTACGAATGAATATAGTTTATAACTCGTATCGCACATCCTAGGAAGTTGAACAACAAAAATCGCCTGGTCTGAACCTGGCATCAGTTATCAGTAACTACATAAAAATAAAACTGGCCAAGTGCTCAGACTTTTGTCTCGCCACGGAGGGTCCCGAACCGCAGTATAATACCACGGTAATATTATATTATATTATATTACCGTGTCAATACTAAACATGCTTATTAACTACAACGCCATCTATCGAATATCTAACGAACTTCTAAATCTATCTAACACCAATTAAGTGAACTTTAACACAAAGGTGTTAGGGGGAGTTTTGGCGGGAACGTGGAAAAGTGTGTGTGATCTCATTGTATTTTTTCCTAAAACTTGTGTTCTTCCGCGTGTTAATATGTAATAAATGTGGATTATTAACCATTAAGTGCCGGTGAATGTGTGCGAGTGTAGGGAAACAGCACAATGTTGAAAAACATGCTATTTGCGTTCTCACCAAAATTCCACTGAAAATCTTCAGAAAACACCACATCTTTACTGAACGTATGACTTAGACTAGACTTTTACTTGACAACTGACCTGAAATGTGACTTTGACCAATCTCTACGACTATAATTCATAAAAACTTGAAAAATTTCAATACTTGACACTGGCTAAATACACTAATCGTGTGGAGCCATAAAGAAAGTAAAAAAAAAAAAAAAGGTGTTAGGGTAGGTAATTAATATTATTAATAAGGTACACATGGCGCTATAGTTACTTGTACTATTAATTATTCTGTGCTATAGTGAAATTAAACTAGCCAAGTGAAGTGCGAGTTAGTCGCGTCTAGCATCGCACACTTAGGGAGAGTTCCGTACTACAGTACAATAAGAATCATAATAGAGTTTCAGCCTTATATTTGATTATTTAATATTACCAAGAACATTTTGTTTGCTATACGAGTTCACGGAGAATCTCGTCACCGCGATCTAGAAAGACGGGGCTCGTTTACTAGCGCCATCTATGTCATTTTTCCGAAGCTAATTAGAAAGGTTATTAGCTTAACAAACACGCAGGAGTTGTTAACATCCATACATAGATAGATGGCTTTATACTAAAAACACGATTTTTGTATTTTTAACGCCTTTGATTTTTTACTTTATTTTGTTTTTAGTATTTGTTGTTGTAGCGGCAACAGAAATACATCATCTGTGAAAAATGTCAACTGTTTCACTATAACGGATAATGAGATACAGCCTGGTGACAGACGGACAGACAGACAGACAGACAGACAGATAGACAGATAGACAGACAGACGGACAGCGGAGTTTTACTAATAGGGTCCCGTTTTACCCTTTGGGTACGGAACCCTAAAAACACGTTTTTTGTATGGGGAGCCCCTTTAATTTTTAACTTTGTTCTGTTTTTAGTATTTGTTGTTATAGCGGCAATAGAAATACATCATCTGTGAAAATTTTAAACGTCTTACTATCACGGTTTATGAGATACAGCCTGGAGACAGACCGACAGACCGACGGACAGACATACAGACAGAGAGCGGAGTCTCAGTAATAGTGTTCCGTTGGTAACTTTTGGGTTTGGAACCTTAAAAACAGTAAGTACTAACAATATGTGTCAATACAAGTAAAGACAATGGCAATTATCGGCCGCCTCGGGAAGGTCGCGCCTATACCTATTTATAGCGTATGTTGTATTGTTTCATCACGAGCTCGACGCGTGATAGCATTTTGAGGGCGTTCGATTAGTGTTGCTAGTGCAAAAATACTAGAGAACGCCCAATCTTAGCAAAATACGGGCATAGCTGCCGTGTGCTGTCACATAACAGATAAGAATACTACGTAGTGTAGGTACCCGTGGTAGGTACTAATAAAATAATAAACACAGAACAAATACCTAATAGTACTGAACTGGTTAAATAAAAAGCAAAAAGTATTGAATATAATATTATCGCTTGCTTATCTACTACAAAAAAACATGAATTTGTAAAATTTTGCTTGAATTTCGACCACTGGGCGACTATTTGTACCTCACTGTATATTGTAAATTGTAATACAATAAAACTGGCCAAGTGCGAGTCAGACTTTTGTCCCGCACACGGAGGGTTCCGAACGCCATCTATCGAATTTCTAACGAACTTCTAACACCAACTAAGTAAATGTTAACACAAAGGTAGAATAGTATTATATAGAAGTAATAGTAGTAATAGTAATTGCAGTAATTAATATTATTAAATATCTGGTTGAGGTATTTTTTGCCACTTAAACAGACAAATATGACTCTTCCCGACATCTATTGACGAATAATAATACTATTTTTTTTAATTGAGAGCAACTAACTGCTTTACCGACACAGTACTTCTACTCGCCAATAGATGTCGGGAAGAGTCATATTTTAAGTTGATAATCAATAAAGTTGATTATTGAAAACACGAATTAAACATTTTCTGAAAATGACTCCTAGCTAGATCGAATTATCGCCCCCGAAATCCCCTGTAGGTATACTAAATTTTATTTAATCGTTGGAGCCGCTTCCGAGATTCAGATTAAGGTAAAGACGATAGCACCATCTTTGATGCTAGATGGCGCGGCGCTATCGTAAAAAACTTTTTTTTAACTTTTCTTTAATTTTTAACTTTGTTCTGTTCTTAGTATTTGTTGTTATATCGGCAACAGAAATACATCATCTGTGAAAATTTCAACCGTCTAACTATCACGGTTCATGAGATACAGCCTGGTGACAAACGGACGGACAGACAGACAGACAGACAGACAGACAGACAGACAGACAGACAGACAGACGGACAGCGGAGTCTTAGTAATAGGGTTCCGTTGGTACCCTTTGGGTTCGGAACCCTAAAAATAATGTTTTCAAAATACATTGAGTACAATTTTTAACGGTGATTACGAATATATATAACTTATATGTGTTATTGGAGCATCGACGTCATAGTACGGACGGAGTTTGGAATAGTTTAATCACTTAATTTTTATAACCTTTTTTTAAACCTCCTTCTTTCGCAGTCGGGTAAAAAAAGAAACATTGACCTAATTCAGTGATAGGTATAATCGACGGTCTTACAGTATAAATAAATCTCTACAAACCTCGCCTGTTCCCATCAAATAGATTGGTAATTCAAAAGACTTAACGTTAACAGTTATAACTACTTAGCTTCATAGCATTCCTATAAATTATTAATTTAATTTTGGATTAGCACTGGCTTAGCACGTTGAATGCATTTAGTCAATGTAGGATAGGAAAAGTAGATGCCCAAGCGACTTGGCCACGCGCCCGCTCCGCCAGACGTTGTTTACGGCCAGTTATAAAAATGGCGGCGCCGAAAATTGGCGCGCAATGACGCCATTAGAACGAATCATAAAATATGATCTCCTTTTATTTTGAAGTATAGAGAAGTGGCTATTGCTTTTATTGCATACCTACGACCATTAGTTAAACGCGTGATTGTTTACGTTTAACGACTTATTTTTATTAGTTTATGTATTTTTAGCTGCACTAGACGTATGTTTAGCCAGAAATAGATGTTTGCTTGCCTTAATTATCTCTTGAAAACTTTTAACAAAAACGAAATGTCAAATAACATGTTATGTAAGTATTTCATTGAGATTTGGCGGGGACGTGTGCTGTCGGTCGACCGTCGAGGAGTTTCCTTCTCTGGAGCTAACTCTGGGTATAAAATCAGATCATGTCATGCGTATCAGAAAATGCATTCTGAATTCAACCGTTATTTAACCACGAACACCCGTGCTACTTGCTAGGATTTGACCTCTCGCTTAGCAGTTAAACCATCTATCTTTATCGCCAACTCAGACCAAATAAGAAGTCTATAATCTAAAAATGAAAAGCAGGATGGAATCAATTTTAAGTGTGTCTTTACGAAACCGACCTCACGTCATTGTCGACAGTGCTCCATCTCGACTTCTTATTGGTCTAAGATGGGCAACGGGGCTCTCAAAATCTAAAACTGACATTGACATTACATTTATAGTTTGACAGCTGTCATCAGAACCATTTTACTCATTGGCGCCACCTCGTGATTGAGAAAACGGTAGCCTCCATCAGCCTAGACATTAATGTACGTTTTAGAATCATAAAAGATCGCTTAAAATAATTAAATAAATACATATTTCTTAGAAAATAACTGGTTTATATACAAACTGGAGGCGTAATAATGTCACGACCCAGTGGAGCGATCAGAGGACGTCATAATATTTGCATTTTGGGGTTAACAGCACCAACATCATGGCGGTGATATTAATATTTAATTAAATACTTATTTATTAACCGACTTCAAAAAAGGAGGAGGTTTCTCAATTCGACCGTATATATTATTTATATATATATATTTTTTTATGTTTGTTCGCGGATAACTTCGTCTTTTATGCACCGATTTTGATTATTCTTTTTTTGTTGATAAGGAGATATCCCAAGTGTGGTACCATGGTAATTTTATCGAGGTCTGATAAGTATCTCCAGAGATATTGAGATAAACACCTCAATATTGGTACTGAAAATGAATAGCGCGGCATTGAAGTCGGTTCTTTTTAACCGACTTCAAAAAATGGAGGAGGATTCTCAATTCGACAGTACATATTTTTTTTTATTTTTTTTTTATATTTGTTCGGGGATAACTTCGTCATTTATGCACCGATTTTGATTATTCATTTTTTGTTCGAAAGGAGATATCCCAAGTGTGGTACCATGGTAATTTTATCGAGGTCTGATAAGTATCTCCAGAGATATTGAGATAAACATCTCAAAATTGGTACTGAAAATGAACTTTGAAGTCGGTTCTTTTTTAGTTTTTAAACGATATTATTTTTTAGGAGTTGTCCAGCCATACGCCTAATTGACATTACCCGTGACCAAAGAGCTGGCGCTTACCTCGGCCAACGTATTTATTAACTAGCCAGTATTACTAGCCAGTATAACTAGAGGAAATCTTGAGGAACCGACTATGTATATGGGTGTTAGCCTAGCTACTACAACGAGGTAACGTCGCTAGCTTTTTGGTAACATTTCTGGCAGGCAGTGACCTAGGTTCCGTCTTTTATTTATAGTATAGGTATCTCTTTTACAATGACTTAGGATTTTTTCGAGTTAATACTCTATTTACGAAATATTAAACTTTAAAGTAGAAACTTTTGTTCCAGTACTAATGAACGAAGTGTGTGGGGGGGGGAGGCCCCCCCCTCCCTCCCCCCAAAATTCATGACGATAGTGCATTTCATAAACTTCAAAGGAAAGGTATAGGTATTATATATAGTAGTTTATATGTATAATTTTGATATTGCCATTAGGTAGGTAATTAGTTATTATTTTTAAGTTGTTTAAATAAATATATTACTGTTATGACATATTATAGGTACTTATTTATACAAAGTTAATGTACTAAATAGCGTAGCCTGATTTTTAACCAACATTCAAATTATGATGATTCTCAAATAGTATTTCTTTCGACGCACTGGGGTAAAATTTGACGGATGTGACGTAGCGTCACGGTCCGAATCAACGGGTGTGACGTAAGCGTCATGTTATATTTTATATTTGTAAACGCCCTCTGTTGTAGAACGGCGTAACTACGAAGACGTATAGCATTCGTCCCGCTAAGTTCAACAGATGCAGTTGAACAAAATAGAGTCAGTGATGTTGAGGAATAAATTGAATGAACTCGGAAGAAATTTGGACTATGTAACATGTACTCGTATGTTCAGTAACGCGAAGCTTTCTACGCACCCTCATTTTTAGGGTTTCGTACCTCAAAAGGAAAAAAGGAACCCTTATAGTATCACTTTGTTGTCTGTCTGTCTGTCCGTCTGTCAAGTCTCATTCTTCTCAGGAACGCGTAGAGATATCAAGTTGAATTTTATATGAAATACTTTTTTTTAAATGTTTGATTACTCCGATAGTTGTGAACTGATTCGAATGATTCTTCTTATAATCGGTAGGGTACATTTCCGAAGTAGTCATATTGTAATTTCATCGAGATCTGACGAGAGATATGACGATAAACGTCTCAAACTTGCGACTGAAATTGACTAGCGCGAGTCGCGGGGCATGGCACGGTTGATTTAGTTTTTCACCGACCTTAAAAAAAAGGAGGAGGTTTCTCAATTCGACCGTAATTTTTTTTTTTTTTTTTTTTTTTTTTTTTTTTTTTTTTTTTGTTCGCGGATAACTTCGTCGTTTATGAACCGATTTCGATTATTCTTTTTTTGTTCGAAAGGAGATATCCCAAGTGTGGTACCATGAATTTTATCGAGGTATGATAAGTATCTCCAGAGATATTGAGATAAACATCTCAAAATTGGTACTGAAAATGAATAGCGCGGCATTGAAGTCGGTTGTTTTTTAGTTTTTAAACGATATTATTAACTATCTTAATTTTCAGAGATAATATACGAGTATAAATGATCCTTATCTAATGTTATTTATTTAAAACCGTCCTAGTAAGACCAGCTCTCGCACTTGGCAAGTTTTGTTTTGTTTTAACCAGCTTCGTTCATTGGTCTCAATTAATGAATTAAAAAGAATGCCTACCCATTCATCGCAATTGATCTCAACGAATTGTAGTCGCGTTTTATTTTTTACTGCCCTGTATGTGCTGTATACGCAATTGCTTGTATCAGCTGTATCTATACTAATATTATAAAGAGAGAACATTTGTATTTTTGTATGTTTGTAATGATTTGGCTCAAAAACTACTGAACCGATTTAAAAAATTCTTTCACTAATACATAGAATGGACTTTCGGAATGAAAATAGGCTATATATTATCCCGTTGAAATCAAAGGTACATTCGTGGAGACCTAATTTGCAACCTAAGTCGGCAAAAAAACGGTCGAAAAAACACGTTTCTTACGAACGCTGCTTAATTGAAAATAGATAGAAGAATATTTTCTATGCAAGAGTTGTACAACTTAATAAGACCTACAAAAAAGTCCGCGACAGCATATGTCTATCTCTTAAGGTTGACTCACAATAACCATTTTAATCTTAAATTGTTTGTTAAAAAATATGACATAACTTCCAAGGCTTTTTCAAGTATATAGTATTAATCCTTATCCAAATAATTACGTTAATTAGCTTGGCCACATATTATAGATTAAAATTGTCCTTTACAGTATATAATTCAAATGAAAACTCTAGAAGATATCACGAATTTCAGAAACACGCATCGCAAAATTAATAAAATATTTGCAGTGAAACCACAGATTAGGTCATAGTTACTACGAAAATATTATTATAAGCTTAGCTATGCTGTAGATCCTCACCGATCACAATCAATTTGAAGTCAATATAGTATAATAATATGATCTATTGTATAAAATAATATTTATCTATATATATAATAATATAGTAATTTAAGCCACCCCGACTGATCTATATATAATCTTTTCATTAAAATCATTCCAATGACTCTAAACACGACATTTAAAATGTGAGCTGTAAGTTGGTGAGGATTTGAGTATTCTGTAGAGTCCAGGAGATGTCCCAGCATCAGGTCAATGCTTCCATGTTCTTACAATATCGTTGAAGAAGAAGATTTTCGAATTGATCAGATCTATGAAAGTTGATTTCATAGCGAAATTAACTAGAAAAAAGCTCATAGTTTTATAACGATTGAACGAATTTTCATGAATCAAAGCTAAGAAAACTCTCGATGAAGACATCTATCAAACAAAAAAAAACTATCAATAATAAAAACAAAATCGGTTCATCCGGTTAGGTGCTAAGATGCTACAGACAGACACACAGATACACACGTTAAACGTATATTACCCCTACATTTTGCGTCGGGGAACGGTGTAAGGTTACGGCGGCAGATGTCCTCCTTGATGGTAAGCTACTTTTTGGTAGATTTAATGATCCCACAACCACTGTACGAAAACTCATTATTCATGAATGCACATAAAACTTTCATTGGTAGGTACGAGTATATAGCTAGGATTAGAACCAACGACCGTCGGGTCAGAATCAGGGTAACTAACCTTTACGCCAAAGGGCCGTCCAATATCACTACGTAAGTATTATAAAACAAAGTTCATCACTGCGTCTGTCTGTCTGTTCGCAATAATCTCAATAGCTACTGAACGGATTATCATGCGGTTTTCACCAATAGCCAGAGTGTTTATGAGGAAGGTTTAGGTCCATAATTCGTTAAGATTTTGTGTAAATTGGATGAAATATGACGATGATTGTTAAATATGTTCATATTTTATATTCGATGCAACAAACTGATGCAAATTTTGTAGGCATATATGTTCTACCCGTGCGAAGCCGGGGCGGGCTGCTAGTCGTTACATAAGACAGAATAAACTGGCCAAATGCAAGTCGGACTCGCACTCGTAGGGTTCAAGCAAAATAATAAATAATAAACATTTCGTTTCTTATAACGCCATCTAACGTCTAACAAAGGTGTTAGGGATCGACATTTCAATATAACGCCGTCTATGGGACAATTATCTAACTAAGCGTTCATAGATGGCGTGAAATGCCGAAAAAAACACGTTTCTTGTATGGGGACCCTCTATTATCTTTAACTTTATTCTGTTTTTAGTATTTCTTGTTATAAATTGTTAAACACAATCCAAAATTTCATCGTACCGACGTGACTTGAACCCGCAACCTCCGGAATGACATGTTCCGGTGCTTTTGCCAATTAAGCTTAATTTAATTTGCTTAATTGGCAAAAGCACCGGAACATGTCATTCCGGAGGTTGCGGGTTCAAGTCCCGTCGGTACGATGAAATTTTGGATTGTGTTTAACAATTTACAAAAAATATAAAGTGTGAAACACTTCAAAGAAACATAATATTTCTTGTTATAGCGGCAACAGAAATACATCATCTGTGAAAATTTCAACTGTCTAACTATCACGGTTCATGAGATACAGCCTGGTGACAGACGGACAGACAGACAGACAGACGGACAGCGGAGTCTCAGTAATAGGGTTCCGTTGATACCCTTTGGGTACGGAATCCTAAAAAACATACGAAGAGTTCACATCACGCGATTTATGTTGTTACAACTTTCTAGGGATCTACTTTTCTTTCGATTCCAAGTACTTTTTAACCGACTTCAAAAATAGGAGGAGGTTCTCAATTCGTCTGTATGATATTTTTTTTGTATGTATATTATGCGATTACTCCGTCAATTTTGAACCGATTTGAAAGATTCATTTTTTAATCGGTAGGGCACGTTTCCGAGGTTTACCCATTGTAATTTCATCGAGGTTCTGATAAGTATCTCCAGAGATATGACGATAAACGTCTCGGTCTTGCTACTGAAACTGACTTGCGCGGCATGGAAGTCGGTTGTTTTAGTTTTTAAACTATCTTAATTATTGGATTGGATTGGATTACATCCAGTAAACGATTGGATGACAGCTGAATGGTTCATTACTTTTGGTTTTTTTTTATTAATTCAACGCGTTAAAATTCTGCTTTTGCTATGATTACTTGATAATTGGTTATGATTTATGATTTTGACGTGTATATGTGCGTATATTAATACTGCCTACATACTGAATAAATTCTTTGATTGTATTTTTATTGCCGTAAAAGCTAGCGTGTGACCACTATCTGGCCTGGTGGTAAGCGATACTCTGAATCTCAAGGGCTGTGTGCTTCGAGCATTTACCAATGGAGATGTTAACGTTCTAATCCGCAAACATTTTTTTCTGCCGATACTTACGGGGGACGAGGTAAACACGCATTGCACACACCCAAATCACTCTCTTTAACGATCCCGCACACTAGCTTGAAACACGCACACAGTATTAAAAATATAGCGTAGTCACGCACGCTCATATGGCCAATAATGGCTATATGGCCAGCAGAGGGGTACGCCTTGCGTTAACATCTCCATTGGTAAATGCTCGAAGGCTGTGTGCAGCCGGAACACCGTAAGGTTATGGCAGCAGATTTTCTCCTTGATTGTGGTAAGGTACTTTTTTTTTTTTAAGTATTATTTATTTTTTTTTTTTTTGGTAGCAAGTGCCTGACTTGCTAATTTCTATATATGTATATACG